>CM070512.1:28656917-29256917 GCA_036346375.1 Guadua angustifolia | reverse complement strand
GGTAGGGCTGGGCGACACCCAGGAGTCAAGGCAGCGCCGAGTGGGCGACACCAGCAGGAGGCACTGGCCGGGAAGGGTGCTTGGTCGGGCGACACCAGCAGGAGGTGACCGGGCTGGGGAAGGGTGACGCTGGCAGGGAGAGGGGGCGCGGGGAAAGCTCGGCCGGCTGGAGAAGCGCAGGGAGCTTGGCAGCGCGACCAGCAGGGCAGGGAGCAGGGCGACCAGGCCTTGGGTGCTTGTGGCCAGGAGGAATCGGCAGGGGATGGAGAACCAAGAAAAATATCAGCCTAGAAGGAATGGCAGCCACACAAATGGGGTAAGGAGAGATAAGGTTAGGTGAGAAGTAGGTGGGAAGGGAAAATTCCAAGAAAACCCTCCCCCTCCTCAAACCTTTAACCCTAACTCTCCCTGCGGGGCTCATTACCCCTGGGAATACCTACCAGACAGGCCCCAGCTCACCCGACGGAAGGCCCAAGAAATTTGGGGCCAGGCTTTGCAGTATTACAGTCATTGCGGACGCTTATTCTTGTGTGGTTCGTAGCCAGATCGTTAAAGTCATCCTTCGCCTAATCGAAGTCATCCTCTCACTAGAAGATCAGGCACCCGTACATCCATCATTTTGGTAACAGAGCAAAGGTTGACCGGTGAGTTTTTGTGTCTTGTTTAGTTGTTTGATTGCATTCTTCCTAGAGTCCAGAAAATTTGCTCCACAAAAAGGTTGTTTGTCCGCTATCCAAACCCTGTAGTGCCTTTCAATCGGTTAATTTTGTTTTCGCTAAATTGAATATGTTGCTAAATATTTGCTTACTAAACTTCAGCATTTAAAACAAGGTTCTAAAACTATTATAAAATACTATCATGAGTTGCAAAATTGTTTGTTGCGTTGTGGTTTACAAGAATGTGAAGAAGCTGCTAAGCTTAGGTTCATACGTGGAATTAATCATGAAATTCAAGATGTTCTTGTTGATAAATCAAATAGTTCTCTTTTAGACTTGATTAATTGTGCTTATAGAGTTGAAAACTTGCTTGTTGAATCTTTGAAAGAGTCCCATTATTGCACCTTCTATTGTAGCTAACATTTTGCAAAAAAGTGAGCACCATCGAGAGAAGGATGAAGAAGAAAATGTATAGAAAGAAGAGTTCTTTGCTGCTCCATACGTATGTGAAGAGATGGAAATTGAACTTGCACCTACATCCACTGAGAATGATTTAGAAGATAATATAAAAGGTATGGATTGTACATATGGTGAAAATCATTTTGAAGAGATAAACTGTCCATGAATCATGCTATCGTAGAGCAACTATTAATGGAACCCATTTCTAATTTTCTTTTGATACAAGATGATTTGGTTGCTATTCCTGGTGATAAAAAGAGTTGTGTGATAATGCTTCATTTATATCCACTCCACAACTAGTGAATGAGCATGAAACTCTTATATTTGAATTAAACACTTGTACTGAACATAAACATGTTATTCACATTGCCAGTGAAGAAGATGAGATTAAATTGATGTCTTCTTTAAATACTTTTGGTTATATTGAATTTGATGTTCTGTGTGATCTAGATAGTTTTAAGGAGAAGATTTTTGTACATTCTGAATTGCCATGGTTATCGTGAAATATCTTTCATATTGTTGGCAAACATAATTATAAAGGAGAGTACAGAGTGCATAGAGTATACATTTGTTCAAATCTGAAACCTCTATTTTGTATGCAATAATATGATCAATTTGGTAATTTCAATATCATATCAAGTACCCTAATTTCAATATCATATCCAAGAAAGGGAGTGTTTGGGTGATTGTGATTCTCGAGCCATTGATTTGATCATAAAAGATAAGCATATTGCTTTGCTCTTTGTTGCCCCTATCATTTTGCAGGAGAATATGATGGTGTTGAGGACGACTTCAATTCAAGAAAGGGAGAATGATGAGACCTTGCTCATTCTAGATATGACCAATGCTATATCAGTTTGGTGACACTTCACAGCATCTTCTGCATCATCTACATCTACTAGAATGGCTGCATCTACATGGCTTCACCAATTCCCACTAGGGCTAGATCGATCAAACAATTGGCCTCCTCGGCTTTCGGATATAGTGCCATCACCTTCAACAATTCGGCCGCCACCTTGGTCACCTCCCATGCTTGATGGCGTATTCAAGAAAGGCGAGTCTCCACCTTTACAACATGCCTCGTGCTCCAATCGATCTATTACCAGAGAAGATTTGAAGCCATATTTTAGAGAGAAAAATGAGCTTGAGTTGAGGATGACTCAAATGTAAGAAGGGGAGGATGATGAGGATATATCTACGTTAGATACACCCATGGTGTCAATGATCAACGATAAACAAATTTCTCCTAGTGATCAGCAACATTCGGCCCACATACAAGGACCAATTACACGAACCTGTGCATGACAAATAAATTATCAGGTCAATTTGCTTCTTGGGATATCCAACTTCACTTTTGAGGACAGACCGCTACCTCATAATATTCTCATACTCAGGAATCATTGCAAGGATCATCATGGGAATACAAAAGGACAAGCCAACATACAAGGTGGGAACACAAATAGACATGGGAATGAAAATGGACAAATCACCATGCAAGGTGGGAATGCGAATGATCTCAACTCGGCCTTCAATGACCAGTCTGAATTCAAATAGACCTAGTGAATACAAACAGACTCCGTTTGGGGCATGTGAGTACTTGTTTGAAAGATAATTTCGTGCTCTTTCTAACGGATCTAGTCTCATCATCAAACTCCTCTCGAGCTGGCCACAACATGAAAAAACATGTGGTAGTCTCAGTCTTTTGGGGTACTGTGCCACCAATATTTTAGGCTGAGTTCCCATGTAATCAAAGTGGCAAATAGTGGACAAAGTCCATTCATTTCTCTTAGGTTTTGTTAAGTTTAGTTGCCCCCATGTGTTGAACTTTAACCTTATTCTCCTAACTCGGCTAGAACAACAGTAAACAAGTTCAGAACCTCAGTTCGTGTGTGTGTTTTTGTAATACTACAAAGCCTCAGTCCAAATTTTGGGCCTTCCGCCAGAGTGTTTTGGCTGTCCGGCAGGTAATCTCAGGGGTGGCTGGCCCATTTGGGAGTGCTAGGGTTAGGGTTTTAGGAGTGAGAGGGGTTTTTCTGGAATTTCCCCTCCCCACCTACCTTTTCTCACCTAATCTCTCTCTCTTTGGGTGGCTATCACTTTTTCCCTTGGCCAGATTTTTTTCCCCAATCCTACCTCCCTGCCGAATTCCCCCAGGCCCCTCCCTGCCGACTTCCTCCAGGCCGAGTTGCCCCTGCCGTTCCCTGCCCTTGCTGACCCTCTGCCGGCCCCAGCCGCCCCTCCCCTGGACTCCTCCTGGCTCGGCGTCGCCCCAGCCACTCTCCTCCTGTCCTCCTGCCGAACCACAGCAAGAAGAAGATCGGAAGAAACCATCGGCAGCAGAAGAGCAAGACTGCAACCACCGCCTCCCTCCCCTTCTCAAGGCCACTCCGGCTCCAGCCAAAGCACCAAAGCAGCAGAGAGCTCCTAGCTGCACTTCCTCCTCCTTCCTTTCCCTTCTTGTGGTAAGTGGAGGTGGGGGTCTAACTTGTGGATGCATGGTTGTAGTTAAGGTGTTCGATGAAATGCCTAGAAGAGTTATATTAGGGTATTACACTGTCTCTAAGTAATGATCTATGAGTACTTGTATGACACATTTGGTTGTGAATCTTTGGTTAATGAACACCATCCGGCGGTGTGCTGGATCCTAGTTGATTAAATATGATTGCATTGGTGTTGTCTTTTCCCTGTTGTGATCACTAAAGACTTTCTTATGTGTTGCATATGTGGATTTGTTACTGATGCCTACCAAGTATTTATGTATACCGGTATCAGATTCTTGAGGATTCTACGTGCTGTTGTTTATGGAATGAGATATATATATATATACACACACATATATATATACGCATATGTGTGTTATTTGTATATGAGCCCTGTAATGTCATCCTTACATTGGTAATGTTTGTGAATCTTATGTTGTGACTTGATTCTTGTTACTTTTTGCATGGCTCAATTAAAATGAGTGAGTTAAGAAATATTTACTACCATTTGATGATGAACCGATATTGTGTATTAGCTCAATTTGTTAATGCCATGGTTATGCATAAGATCCCAAATTGTTAATTGTGCTGTTATTCTGAAATGTGATGGCAAAGTTCCTAGTGGCAGTCAGATTATGAGCTTAGCTTCATGAGCATGATTTGAATGAAATTTTGTGTTCTGCTACAGACTGGATACTACCATATGTCATTTCTATTATAGTTTAAAGATTGATTTTGTGCATTGAGGCTATGATAAGCACCTATTGGTTGATCCATTAGGGGCATGTATTTGGGCCTGTCAGTAATGCGTCATTAATTATATTGGTATCATATTGGGTTCTCGAGGATTTAATGTGCTGCTATTTTTGAAGTTTAGGAATAGGGATGGTATAGATGTGTGATTAAGAATGTTTTTCATGCATTGCCAATTGAATATGAATATGGGTTTATGACCTGATTTACAAAGGCATGAATGCTTCATGTTCTATTTTGGATTTGGTCTAGCAGCCTAACTGGTTCATGTATGCTTCTAGCTCAATTGCTACAAATCCCTTATGTGATATCTGTGATCCAAAAGGTCTTCTTGTGCAAAGTGATTAGTGTATGCGTGTAGATACAGTTGTCTAAATAAATTGATGCTGCTTACTAATGGAGTTTTATGTTATTGAGATATAGGGTAATGTTCTGTTAGTATCAAGTAATGTATTTATATGCTTACATGTTGCCTTACAAGTTCTAGTGATGAAATGGTTTGTTGGAGGTGCTCGTGCATGCTTATGTTTGAATTTCGATGTGATTAATGTGTGTGTGTGTATATAGTTGGTTAAATGAATTGCTATTGAGCGATGCTGATAGTGTTTTGTATTGTTGGGATAGGGAGTAATGTTTATCATTAGAGTTTTGTATGCTTTTATTTAACCATGCTACTTTAATTCCTGATGAGTTGGTGAATGTGACAATCGTGCTCTTGGCCTTTCATGGGTTGTTTGGTTCTCTAGGGTTGGAGGTCCCTAATACCGCACTCGGGCCGTCAGTTTATCGCCGAGGCTAAAGGCAAGTACCTTTTCATGAGTATGGCATGATAGAGTGATGCTCGCTTCTTATTGCAAATTAACCGTATTATAGGAAGGTTACATTTTATTATTATGTTTTACTCATGAATATGACTAGATTAACGAGATTTATAAGTTCAGGGATGTGAAGTTATGTTAATAATCATGTATTGGTGTATGTTATGAGAGTGCAACTTGTATTGTTGTCCATGTCAATTGCATAAATGCATTCATAAAAGGAAGATGCGACCCATGTCGATGCGGGCCTCTATATTCACACGTAGTAAACACGAAAGTCCTACCTCGTAGTCTCATACCCATGGGGGTATGAGAGCGAGTCAGTATGAGTAGGCACTCTCCACGGGATGGAGGGGATTGAGAGGGTGCACACCGATGGGTGTGCACTCAGCCATACCGATATAGGCATTGAAAGGTGCACTTGATGGCTATTGTGGTGAATGGTAAGGTGTGGAGGTAACTCCCCCAAAATTGTTTAAATAAGTTGAGTGCCAAATTCCTTGTATATGTTTTGTTGGATGCATTGCATGGTAAAGCTAATGGTGAATGGCAGCAGATGACCTTTGGGTTGAGGGTAAATTACAGGTTAAGAATGGATCGGGTTGTGGACTCGTTCAATGTTGTCTAATGAGGTATGTGGAATTTGTGAACAAGGTAGTTGATGAGGTAACTAATAGTGATTTCTTCTTTTTGTTATACGTGTTAATTTAGTATTCAAAATATGGACCTGTTTTTGATTCACACATGTTAATTGATATTGATATTGCTACTTTCTAGTACTTGCTGAGTCTTCGGCTCACGTTTCTTTTTTGTAAATGTGTGTAGGTACCCTGAAGTCGGCATGCTGGGATGGGAGTAGTAGCACGTCATGGTTTATCACCATAGTTTCATTTTAGCCTTGTGCTTTCAAACTTAATGAGCTCATGTTTTGTAATAATTAATTTATGGGAGTTATTTTGCGCTTGCTTGGGGTCATGGTGGTTGGTTGATACCATGACCTATGTTTGTGCTTGGTCGGTTCCTTTAGTTGCTTATAATATTGTTATGTTAAATGCTATCTTTTGTCTGCTGAGTGGATGTCCTAGATTTAGGGGAGGTGCTGCCGAAATTTCTAATAATTTTGGTATGTTGCTAAACAATTTAGTTGTATGGCTAAATTGTTCTAGTATCTCGTGGTATCTGTTGGGTTCGTGAGGGTGTAACATTCAGGGCACAGGGTGCCGGGGTGTTACAGTTTTATCCTTGTTCTTGCTGGTTCTTCAATTGCTTGCAAGAATAGACCTTTGTGGTTAGGTCATCCGGGCTTTCGTCAGGGTTGATAACAACTAGGAGTGTAGTTTAGCGATTACGGGCGCTTATCCTTGTGTGGTTCGTAGCCAGATCTTCAAAGTCATCCTCCGTCTAATTGAAGTTATCCTCTCACCGGAAGATCGGGCACCCGTACATCCATCAATACCGGTTTTGAGATAGATGGTTCATATCTACTGTGAAATACTCCTATTGTTTGAAATTGGTGCTGCCACATGTAGAAATCAATTTTGAATATTATGTGTTTACCCTACTAGATCTGTAATCATTGGCAAGTACACACATATTACATTATTGTATCATATCCATATATTAATAAATAAAATTGAGTAGGGTGGGGACCCTCCTTTAAATTTTGGAATACCAAGGAAGGTTCCATATGCATACTATAATACCTTGGGAGTAGTGGTGGGATTAGCCCCATATTCCTTAAATAAAGTGAGTTGTAATAGTATATAATACCTATTGGGTCCAAACATAGCACCTCCAGGTTAAACCTTTTACATGAAGCGAGGACGAAAGTGTATGTGGGGTGCTATGCATGCATAGGTCCGCTGTATGGTAGGTTGGACTTTGAGCTAATTTGGGTCAGGGTGTTACAGGTGGTATCAGAGCATCAACCTTCGCTGCATGGACGTGTGTGGGATAGGGGCGTCGCCATATGACGCATGGTGCGTGTGGGCCTAGAGTGGCCACATGGCATGGCATATATGCTGGCACTGGATGCACGGCCGTGTACCGAGGGGTGGTTTTGGGTATCTGCCTTATATACGGTTTGTTGTTGAGAGCGTCTGCCCGTAAGGCTAGTGAGTGTAATACCCTGGCCTGTATGTGAGGCCCATGTGGAGCAGTAGTGGGATTAGTCCCATATTTCTTACACAAAGTGAGTTGTAGTATTATATAATGCTTGTTGGGTCCTAACATAGCACCTCTGGGTTAATCCTTTTACATGAAGCGAGGACAAAAGTGTAAGTGGAGTGCTATGCACGCATAGGTTAGACTTTGAGCTAATTTAGGCCAGGTTGTTACACATACAGTACTAGTCACATGATCAATATTTAGTACGCTATCTTACATATGATAATAGTTGTTAATTATACAGTAAAGTTTTACAAACTAGAATAAATTGCAGAAAAAATTAAAAGTCTTTTAGTATGTCCAAACAACCCTCATGCAATTGACAAGGTGTAAACTTGTAACATTTCAAAAAACTCAAAAATAGGAAAAATAAACATTTTAAATTTAAAAGTGGAATTGAATAAAATTTTTAATTTGAATCAATATTTTAATTTAAATATCATCTTTCCCTCATTCTCTTGAATTCTAGTCTTAAGAAAATAATAATTGCAATATTGAAATAATTTCTTTCACAAATAATAGACAATAAAATGAGTGTGAAATATGATTTTATTTTGAATTTCCATCTTTTCTAAATTTTTCTTGAATTTTGGTTTTTAAAAATATTTTGTATTAATTATTTTCTTTTCCTTGAAAATGTAAAATCCGAAATCCCTTAAGAACTAAAATCTAAAAAAATTATATAAATCCCAAATCATCTCCAAGTCATTCCCAAAATTTTCAAAAGCATATGAATAAATTTATTGCTGAAAAGAAATTAAGAATATTGACAAATGACTAGCAATAGTACATTTGCCTGAATTATTAAAAGGCGAAATATTCAGTGAAAACCACCTATTCCATAAAAACTCAGTGGAAACCACTCGTAGTAGTTTTGACAAATTCTCAAAAAATTACCATATGTAGGGGAGGTGAATTTCTACAATCCTGCAAAATTTGAAGATGAAACTCAATTGCATTTGAAAGATATGAAAAAGACAAACAGCAAAAAGAATAGTGCTAAAACAGTGAAAATCACTATTCATGCTGAATTTGTCTTTTTCATATCTTTCAAATGCAATTGAGTTTCATCTTCAAATTTCGCAAGATTGTAGAAGATCACCTCCCCTACATATGATAATTTTTTGAGAATTTTTCAAAACTTCTACGGGTGGTTTCCATGGAGTTTTCATGGAATGGGTGGTTTTCACTGAATATTTCGCCTTATTAAAAATATTCCAAATCATTTCTTCTTGTCAAAGTTTTACCATATCATACAAAGAAATAGATAAAGTTACATAAAATTTTTCAAAAATAATAAAGTTGATTTGTTAATTTTATAAAATCAAAAATAGAATCAATTTAAAATCAACATTATAAATGTCTAATTTTACAAAATTCTATATGCTTGATAGTTATCTAAAATTTTTACGATAGCTCCCAAATAAACATTTGGATCACATATAAAAAGTTTCATATAAGATAAAGCTAATTTAGTGTCTAAGAAAAATAAAAAAATTAATGCGACCAGATTGTTAGAATTTTATAAGTTTCCATAGATTAATGCAACCAGATCTTTAGGTAAAATTCTATAGTAGGATGAAGATCATCTATACATAATACATTAAATTTTCAAAAATTTTAGATGAGATTTGATGCCTTATTTATTGCGAAGACCATGAAATATCTAGGGAAGAAGTCGGTTTCCTTTTATTTCACTGACCAGTGGGCCTTCACCATGTTCAACCCTACCTGGCAGCATCATAGCATAGCTCTATTAGTCTCATCTTCTTCCTCAATCGAACCACCTACTTTGCCCGGAAGAAGCCACAACAGTCAAACTCGAACCAATTCCCTACCATGACAAGTCATGCACTCAAGCTTTTAGCGCCGAAATCATCCCCGTGTTCTTACCTAGCAGTGTCCAACCAACCTTGACTTGCTAATATTGGCCCCTGAGGCCACTCGTTATTGCCGCATCCCTTTGCTCTCACTGTGCAGTCAGTTAAGCTCGATTTCTCCCAAAACATTGAAGCGGTGTATATGGCCAAATGTTGCCCATACTCTATGATGAACAATCGCTTTATCCAAGCTTTGGAGATCTTTTGACACCGTCAACGGCCGACAACCCCTGCTACATGGTAAGAGCTTGTAAGAGCTTTGGTACTAGCTCGAGAGTTGAGTGACTTTTTCACCACATCCTACCTAGTGATATGAACATTATACTTGTGAGTTTGCTACATCATTCTCCACACACGAAGGGCATTGTTGCCCACTTTGAGAGGATGACGAGGATCACCAATGAGGCCCTCCCCTAGTGAGGATGTACGACTCACTAGTGAGCTAAAGTCGCTGCAAGAAGACCATCTTCGGTCCATCGAGACCACTCAGGGAGTTGCTAACACTACCCATGCCACTATTTTTCTCTAGCCTTGATATGCTTGCAACTACTGCCCCTGGAACTTCTAGTCCTCCACCTCATCTCCTAAGCAACAACAATAGCGTACTACGTGCACAACGAGTTCCCATTGCTGCCCCATCTTCCTAGCATGGCCCCGCTGCCTTGGCCGTCCAGACACACATCGCCAACAGTTCGGTTTAGCATCCTAGGGCTACGCTATCTTCGGGAGCTAAGGTAGAAGAACAAAATGGTGAGAACTACGATGACTATGCCACTGATTTGGAGCACGACAGTACCATCAATTATGACAACAACCGTGACCATGAGTGACTACACTTTAATCGGCAAGGTATGCGATGTGATCCACCGCGACGAGAGGTGCGTGATCGTGATGACATTTTCTCTAAGGTAAAATTCAATATGATGCCTTTTGAAGGTAAATATGATTGTGATGGTTACCTCATTTGGGAATTACTTGTTGATCAAAATTTTGCATTGCATGATTTTCCTGCGGCGAGTACGATTCAGCAAGCAATCTTGATGAAGAAACCTATGCTTTGCTTGCTAAAAATGAAGATGGCGATCCAATTTCAAAACATGAAGAAGAACACGTGAACACTGGTGATGTTGACTAAGTTTTGACTATTATTGCACGACGTGTGCTTAGTGTTCAGATTGCCCATGCGGAGCAAAGTCAGCGCCACAACTTGTTTCACAATAAAGGCGTTGTCAAGGAGTGATCGATTCGAATAATCATTGATGGTGGGAGTTGTAATAATCTGGCCAACATTGAGATGGTGGAGATGCTAGCACTCTCCACTGGACCATATCCTCACCCCTACTACATTCAATAGTTCAACAACAGCAACAAGCTTAAGGTAACTCTTATGGTGAGAGTACATTTCGCTTTACGTTCTTATCATGATTATGTTGATTGTGATGTCATATCTATGCAAACATGTTGTGTGTTGTTAGGTAGACCATAGCAATATGATAAAGATTGTTTGCATCATGGTCGAACAAATCAATACTCGCGCATGAACGAAGGAAAGAAGATTGGGTTACATCCTATGACTCCTGAACAAATTTTGAAAGACGACCTTGCTAGAGCTAACAGAAATAAAAATCAGGAGCCCCCTAAATTTGAAAATAAGATTGTAGCTAGCGAGTTGGAACTATTTCATAACAAGAATCAAACTGAACCAAGTCTCTATAATAAAATCAAATTAAAATGTTCTAGTTTCCTTGCTACTAAATATGAAATTGGCACTGTAGATGTTAGCAATTCTATTTGTTACGGTTTGATATGCAAAGAAACCTTGTTTTCATTTGAGGATATTCCATCTTCTTTGCCTCTAGCTGTTACTAACATTTTGCAGGAGTATGCTGATGTATTTCTGTAACACCCCGGCGCCTTACACACCCTGAATGTTACACCCTTAAGCACCAACCCTTACAAGACACCATAAAATTTTAGCAACGCAAGCTAACATACTAGTAGGTTGTCGAACTTAACTAAAAATTTTCAGCAGCATCTCCCCTAAAAGATGGACATCCACACCGCAGACAAAGAAGATAACAATTATAACATCACAAGCATAAACAACTAGTCATCCCAAAGAAACATTCTAGCAGTTTAATTTAACAACGACCACACAACAACATTTAACATTTATTAATCACCGCACCCACGAAGATCTCAATAACCATAGCATGAATAGATTAACTGCTAACCGACACAAAGCTAAAACCACAACCACAAAGCACACTACCACAATGATCCAACACTGGTTATCAACATGGAACATTCTTCCAAACTATCATTTGAACATGTCATGAAGTGAGTGAAGTGAAGCTATTTCCCATCCTGACAAGATGTCCTCAGAGTACCTAAAACAACAACAACAACAAACAAGCGTGAGTTCAAGACTCAGCAAATTGCATCATATCAAAACATGATTAACCAATTAATATTTGTCAACCAATAGCATGAAGACATTTCTTATACCAAATAAACAAGTCCATAACCAATGATACCACCTTTTCATTGCTTATTTCATACACGTACCTCATTAAACCTCTTTGGATGGTTCCACGACCCAAACATACTTCGTTAAATCTCTTTAGATGAGTCCACAACTCTATCCCAACTCTACACATTACCATTTGACTCAAACATCACCATTAAGATGCAATGCAACATGCATGCTCATAATGCCCATTTCATAGTTAATACCGGTATAAATAAGTGCACACCCGTTGGCGTGCACCCTCTCATTCCCATCCATCCCGTGGAGAGGCCTACTCTTACTGACTCGCTCCCATTCAACTCTGTGGATGGGACTATGAGGTAGGACTTTCATACTCACTACGTGTGAGCACAGAGGCCCACATCAGCATGGGACGCCTCTTCCTCCATAGATGCACAAATGCAATTGACATAAATAAATTGCAAACTACATTCGTTTCTAACATTTGCATAGCCATAACCATTTCAAAATCTTTCAACATAACATACTCACAAATATACCATTATGATTAATGTATAGATTATAATACATATTCCTAATGATTAGCAAGAAATAAACATCCTAGCATCATACTAGTTGATACACTTGCCTTTACCCACTCGGAATGGAGTGGCAAGAAGTTGCGGCCACCCCCTAGATCACCTTTCATGCAATAACATAGTCATGCATCTCAAAACAAAGCAATCATAACAATAAGCAACATCAAGTCTAGCCCAAAAAATTCAACAAGCTGCCACTCAGACAGCTAGCCACTAAAACATGCATATCTTTTACATGGCCTATCTAAAACTCGCATTCTCGATCTCTAATAAAACTTAAGAACACCATGCACATTTTTGCAACAACCGAGCCCTTTGGAACTGAGCAAAAGACCCTCAAATCTTAATCTGAACCTGTAACACCCCGACTCCCCACGGAGTCCGGAAATGCTACCAACTCCCAAATCCACTAAAATTTCGGCAACATCTCCTCTAAAACTATGGACATCCACTCAGCAGACATAAGAGCAATTCAATATAATACCAATCACAAGGATAATTTAGCAACTAAACAACTCCTCAAACAGAAATCACAATAATACAATTATTATCAAGACTTGACACTACGCATTAGTTAATTCAAATAACGGTGATTACAGCTGTGCCCGTGCTACTACTCCCTTCCCAGCAAGACAACCTCAACGCACCTGAAAACAAGTAACAAACAAGTGTGAGTCCAAGACTCAGCAAAGTGCATCAACCACAACGCAACCGAATCAAACGAAAAAGAAAATCTATACTCCGAAACGTAACATAATCAAATACTTGAGTGAACTTGGTAAATAAATGAATTGGAAACTGATTCCAAATACCACAGCCATCTCAAAAGTCATTTAAACATTACTCATACCTCGATAGCCACATTTGGATGAGTCCACGACTCAATCCTCAACTTATAAATGCCATTAGCTCCACGGTTAATCATTAGCAATTTCAATTCTATGCCATCATACTCGAGTGCACAAAACATACCAAAGGAGAATATCATATCCATACATTATAATCAACTCATTAAATATGATTCATCATTGTAAATACAATGCGAATGCAAATATGCCTGCATGTCCATATGCTCATCTCATTTCACCATTCTCATGCATATTTCACCATTCTCATACATATGATGCATCATGCATGACTCATCTCCACTTTTTTAGCATATACCGGTATTGCCGAGCACCACCCGTTGATGCGTGCCCTCAAACCCAACCATCCCGTGGAAGGGGCCTGCCGAAACAGGACTTACCTGCTACCCAGTAGCGGGTCCTACTCTTAACACCGCTTCCATCCATGCCAGTGGATGGGACTACGGGGTAGGATCTCTGAGCACTCCGGATTAGTCATATAACTCATATGACTTTCTCACCAACCTGGCTCGATGCACTTGCCATGAATGCACATATGCAAATGTCATTCTCAACACTCAAATCACCTTCTCAACACTCATATCCATATTCTCAACAAATCTTATCAACATGGTCACATCTGTCATTAACACTCGCACCAAAGACATAACCAATTTTCATGATCGCAATTCAACTATTTCTATTAATCCAACCTCACAACTTCATTATTCACGTTCACCAACCATAGTAGTGAGCACTGTTATGAACGTGTGATATAGCAATGTGTCAATTTGGCAATTATACGGGGTCCAACAAACAACCCACAAAGCATTCAATCCAAAGATGCACTTTCCATGGATGCATATATGCAAAAGCCATTCTCAACAATCAAATCCATATTCTCAACGTTCATATCCACAAGGTCACATATATCATCACCACTCACATAAACACCACAATCATATATTATGACAAAAAATCGAGCCATTTCATATCTCACATCTTATATCCTTTATGTTCCCATTAGCCTAATCATTCTAGGGAGCATCATCATGGAATATGTAAAAGGTAACCCACTCACATGCTCTCATTTCCTTCTTTCATAGCCACAAGCGTAAATCTCATTCATGGATATTCACAAGTCCTACACATACTAGTGATGCCAACATATATAGCAATATCATGCAATATCAACTTATATAGCAACTCGTATGGCAAACAATCAATACTGCAAGAATTCAACAATCGATGCACTTGCCTTTACCGACGAAAGAATGGAGTGGCATACGGTTGAGGCCACTCCCGACAGAACCTTCCCTGCAAATAGAACAATATTCATCCAACTCAAATTCATGCACACTCGGTACAAGCGACAGAAGAAAACAACTCTACATATTCACATTTACAATCGAAACCAAAACATCCCTCATAACCACTTAAATGCAAATCTGGACAGCCGGCACTGAAAATGACATAACTTCCAAACGGCTAATCCAAAAAGGATGAGCCCAGGCTATAAACGATCGCAAGAGATAAATCTACAACTTTTTATACAGTTGACCAATCGGGAAATGCACCGATTATTTTCAAATTTGTGACGAGCAACAGACAGACGCAAAGTTAACTCATTCTGGATAGCATACACCAAAATGAGCATAACTTGAGTTCTACAACTCCAAATAACAAAAAAGAATACATTTTCTAAATCTACCCGAAAAATCCTAACTTTTTCTAGGAAATGAAAAAGTCTAATTCGGCCACTACGGTGCTCTAATCTGCAGAAGAACACAGACTGAACCAATCGCGATAATAATTGGACAGCACTCGGTAAAATAGCCATAACTTTTAAATGGCTGAACGAAACTTGATGATTTCAGTCTCTATTGAAAGGTAATTCGATTATCTACAACTTTCACAATAGCCAGACCCCTAGGAAATGCTTGCAGAAGTTTCAATTTCGCGCTACAACAGAGCACACAAATCTGCCCGAAACCGAGATTGCTTTAAACCAATACTAAACTCTCAAATCCTTAACCATTGCATCTCACAATCTTGAATCCTAGCAAGGCATTCACACAAACACCCTACAAGCAAGCAAATAAAATCCCCCAAAGACCTAGGGTTTTTACCTCAAGGAAAGCCCAAGGAGGAAGGAGGAAGGTGGGGAAGGGCTGTTGCTGGTTGCTGGTGCCTGCTGCTACAGCTGCCGCCACCCAACAGGGGGAAAAGAGGAGAGGCATCAGCTGAATCTGCTGCTGCCGAAAGCCTCTGCAACTGCTGCCGACTTGATGAAGAGGCGCAGGGAGGAGCAGGCACCAGGGGAGAGCAAGGCGCCAGGGGGAAAAAACGCCAGGAGAGAGCAAGACGCCGGGAGGAGGTGGAATCGCCAGGACTGCAGGAATCGGTAGGAGCTGGTGCCAGGAGGAGGAGGCCAGGGAAAAATCGCCAGGCTGCATGAAAAAAAGAGACTCCTCCAAAGCTTCTCAGCCACACATTAGGAGGAAGAGAGAGAGAGAGGTTAGGTGAGGGAGGGAAAGTTTCTAAAAAAACCCCTCCAAAACTGAAGTCCAACTTTTAACCATTAGCGCGAACGAAATAATTTGAATCTTGGCGCGAAATAACAATTGTCAGGACATACAACTTGTCGCAAAACTATACGGCTCGGAGAAAACAACCATTCTGATAAGATTACAGAAAAACCCAAAACCTTTAATAAACTGCGAGGCGACAAAACTTTTCTCCAGAATAAATCCTTGAATCAAGAAAATGAAGACAATTCTGGCCAAAAACCCCGGAAAACAATTTTGCGGTATTACACTCTTCCCCCATTAACAGAATTCGACCCCGAATTCTGAACACCACAAGAACTCCAACAAGAACAACGGAAACCGATGGATAAAGCGAAAACATCCAACAAGAACAAAGCTGGGTACTTCTCACGCAAGAGAAAACTCCACAACTCAAACCACTGCTCTTGCCAAATAAAAGGAGCAAGCAACTGAACTCATTTCATCCATCAACAAATCAACACTCACTCTAACTCCTCAACTCGCATGGTACCAAACTCAGAAGCCAGGTCTTTCTCAAAGACCAACAACAGTCTGACAACTCAGACAACTCTTCTTTAAGGCTTCCATACACAACCTCTAACCAAATCCGAATATACCACTATTTCTAGCCAATTAACGCCGGGATCCTCTAGGAATCAAAACATGACCTTTATCTTTTCAACAGGATCAAAAAATCATTATTTACTATTGAATTTGATTAGCCCCACAGGGCAACAATCAAATTCCCTCATTCACAAAATCGAACTTGACCTTCTTTCAAACTTTTCTCATACAATGAGACAATCATTCAACGAAAAGGTTTGCAACCGAACCATCCATTTCCGACTGATCCACATTGAGTCTAACCCATAAAACCGAGGGTTCCGACAAACTTACGGAAATAAAGCATTTAGCGACTGATTCCACCCAGGGACAACATGATCAAAATGCTCCTCTCATAAAGGTCGGAACCACGACAAGAAACGCTTTGCATCAACTTGCTATCACCTTCTTTACAATCAACGATTCCCCCAAAAGAATTTGAATCGACATCACAAGGCTCCATCATAATCCACCTTTAAACTACTCAAGGTCAACGCCTAGCTCATGCTAGGACCGCAAATCAATACCAAATTACACTTGGTTCTTTTCTTAAGAGGGTCTCGCCCTCACATTCTTTCACTCACATAATCAAACCCAAGAGCATAAACCCTTACTATACTCAACACGGTACCACGAATAGTCATAATTTTTAACTCCAGCTATATTGTAGAAGAGATACAATTCTCTTTAAACCAATAAACCGCATACAGCACCTTGGAGAAAGTTCAACAAAAACCCATGATCACTCTATTTCCTTTCCTAAGCCAAATCGCAAAGGCAAATTCAAATCTCGACCATCTCAAGAACCAATTTTATCATTTTCAAATCAACACGATACAATTTACATCGGGGAGCACTCAAGATAAAAGAGAGACTCCACGCAACTCTTTGACAGAAGCTCTCAATAACCAAAACATTTTAATTTGCTGTTATCAAAGCAAAACTGCTTATAACACCAAAATCAACACTTGGGAAGAGAAAATCGATTCTCAAACCCGGCATCCGAACCCACAATCAATCACACAACCTCTTAAAGAGAATAGGGGAACTCATTCCCAACAGAGACCACTTCACTAGCCGACATCACTTAATTAACAAGTTCCTCAACCAAACTTGTTATTACTTCTTTGACACAATCATTTATAACCTTAAGCAAACACCATTTCCAGATCTCCACTCATAACCGTGGATCACCATGACCCACAAACTACTTCTTGCCATCTATCTAATTAGGGTCGACCACCTTAACCCAACAACACAAACATTCTACTAATCCTTTACGGGAAAATTTTCAATCTCCCACAACTTACTCTAACGGCCGAATTTTTTTTTCTTTCTAGAAAAGCCAACGAAAACCTCCAAAGAAGCTCGACTCTCAAAAGACTTAGAAAATGATATGGCTCAAGTCATGCCATTCAACAAAACTCCAAATCAATTATCAAACTTCAAAATTCCACGAAGGAAAGGAGTTACACAAATCGATTCACGGAAAGGAAAAGCGAATCGATCGAATAACATTTTTCCCCGCCAGCAACCAACGAGGTGCAACACCAAAAACCCTTTTCTTTGACTTAAATCCAAAAAAAAGATCAAATGAGTCAAAGCCCGGAAAACTTACTCCATCAATGCTCCCATCTACAGCAGAAGTACAACAACTCCTTATAAACTCGGAGAACGACCAACACAAGAAGAAATCCATTACTTTGTACACAAAGCAACCAAAAGGGTGCAAAACGATACACTTCACTTTACCGCACGACAAGATTCAACCCTTGTCATGACCACAAACTCCGAAACACAAATAAATCACAAAGCTCCCACGACAAAAAGGAAATCACCAAAACGAGTTTCTCAACCACGAAAAACAAGAAATCGATTACTCTCCGATTTACGGCAAAGGAATTAGAACTGTCCTCCCCCGAGATGATGGATCCTCCGGTGCTGGCTCTCAATTGCCACACCGACCAACACGGCTACACGACAAGGCCGAAATCTCTTCGGCACAAGGAGTCCCACCAGACCCCGCTAAGCACTCTACCACTTCAAGAATAGTCATAAATACTACCAGAGCCTTAACAAGACTAACCTATAACATAATCACAAGTATCAACATAGCATCAACAACAAAATAAGCATTGCAACACAATGCAACGATATCCCATCCCCTTCCTACTGTGCATCAGAGTGTGTCAAATTTTAGATTAATTCATCATTCTACATCAAGTTTTATGGGTATTGCCCTAGGGTCACAGTTTAAAGGTCCAACCTGAACCATGTTTCTACCTTCACACAGCAAAATTTTAATTCATTCTAGAATTAATCACTACATTCAAACACCACGGACCTGAAGCCCGCTCTGATACCAACTGTAACACCCCGACTCCCCACGGAGTCCGAAAATGCTACCAACTCCCAAATCCACTAAAATTTTGGCAGCATCTCCTCTAAAACTATGGACATCCACTCCGCAGACATAACAACAATTCAATATAATACCAATCACAAGGATAATTTAGCAACTAAACAACTCCTCAAACAGAAATCACAATAGTACAATTATTATCAAGACTTGACACTACGCATTATTTAATTCAAATAACGGTGATTACAGCCGTGCCCATGCTACTACTCCATTCCCAGCGAGACAACCTCAACGCACCTGAAAACAAGTAACAAACAAGCGTGAGTCCAAGACTCAGCAAAGTCCAGAATAAATCCTTGAATCAAGAAAATGAAGACAATTCCGGCCAAAAACCCAGGAAAACAATTTTGCGGTATTACAGAACCTCAGTCCAGAACTGCTCCAAATCTCTGAGTTTCTAGCAATAATCAGTTTCAATTGCTAACTTCATCATAGCATAACTATTGCTATACAACTTCAAATTAAGCAAACAAAGACATTTTCAGAATCTACATAAAATTTTCCATCTATCTCTAGGCAATTAGAAATTCTAATTCGAACTCCAACTAGCCCTAAATCACAGAGCAAAACTGAACTGCTAACTAATTCAGAACTCAAACAATAAATAGTAAATCGAGCATAACTTTCAATTGGCTAAGCAAACAATTGCATTCTTGTACTCTAAATAACCACAAGAGGATAATCTACATTTATCATGCAGCCATTCATTCAGAAGATGCACCAATAATTCCCAGATCAGAGATGAACGGAGGTTACATGCATTAACTCTAATTCTGGATAGCAGGCATAAAAATGGGCATAACTTTCAATTGGCAAAGCCAAAAATTGTATTCTTGTACTCTAAATGATCACAAGAGGATAACATACATTTATCATATAGCCATTTATTTAGGAGATAATCCAATAACTCGCAGATCAGAGATGAACAGAGGTTATATGCATTGACACTAGTTCTGAATAATCTGTACTAAAATGAGCATATCTCTTAAATGACTAAGCAAAAAATTAAGTTCTTGTGCTCTAAATGACCACAAGAGGATAATATACAATTAACATATAGCCATTCATTCATGAGATAGATTTAAAGTCATCAAATTATACTTTGAACCTTAGCCTAAAATATGAACCTTCAGCAGCTTCAGATTTTAGGATAGTATTATTCAAAATAGCATAACTATTGATTCATGAATCCAAATCAATCAAAGAAGGATATTTTCTTAATCTAAAGGAAATTTCCTAACTTTTTATAGGCAATCAAAAATTCCAAATCGACCTGCATCTAGCCTTAAACAGCAGTTAAACATTTCAGCTACCAATACATGCACATTCAGAACAGCCCGCACTAAAAAGAGCATAACGTTTGATTGACTAAATGAAATTTAGTGTTCTTATACTCAAATTAAAGGGGAAATGACGATCTACAACTTCCTCTACAGTCAACCAAATAGAAAATACTTCTAACCCCCTCGAATCTCAGCTCTAACAATCAGGTAGAACACAGCCCGAAAACAGATTTTCCCCTCCAAACCCTAGACCACTATTTCCCTCCAAAATCCTCAAAATCTTCAACCCTAGAACACTCTAACCAGCAATACTCCTCCAAAACAACAGCAAGAACCTTAGAAATCCATGCCCCCCCTTACCTTCCAAGGAGGAACAAGAGGAGGGAGAGGAGGAGTTTGCTGCTGCTGCAAGGGGGGAAGGGAGGGGGAGGTGCCGGCCTGCTGGGGAGGAGAAGCAGCCAGCTAGGTGGGGAGGAGGAGGCGCTGCTGGGGAGGAGAAGAAGCTAGCTTGGAGGGGAGGAGGAGGGAGCTGTTGGGTGGGGAAGGAAAAAGGAGGAGGGAAGGAGGGGAAAAAGAAAAGGGGTGGGGGGAAAATGGAAATTTTCATTCGCGACAGAAAAAACTTTTGTTAGCGACATTACAATTTCCACCAGAAGTGCCACCGAGATTACCACCTATTCGAGGAATTGAGCATCAAATTGACTTAATTCTTGGCACGTCGCTACCCAATCGTGCACCATACTGTACAAATCCTGAGAAGACAAAAGAAATTCGGCGACAAGTTCAAGAATTGCTTGATAAAGGGTATGTTCGTGAATCTCTTAGTCCATGTGTTGTTCCTGTTATTTTGGTGCCCAAGAAATGTGGTACATGGCGTATGTGTATTGATTGTCGAACTATGAAAAATTTTACTATTCATTATCGTCATCCTATTCCCTAAGTTAAATGATATGCTTGATAAATTAAGTAGCTTTACTATGTTCTCAAGTTCTCTTGCTTAGTGGCTATCACCAAATTCACATGAAATTGGGCGATGAATGGAAAACAACATTTAAAGCTAAGTTTGGTTATATGAGTGGTTAGTTATGCCGTTTGGTTTGACTAAGGCCCCTAGTACCTTCATGAGATTAATGAATGAAGTTTTATGTACTTTTATTGGTAAATTTGTAGTAGTTTATTTTGATGATATCTTAATTTATAGCAAGACCTTGGAGGAACATTTATAACATTAACATGTTGTTTTTAATGCTCTACGTAATGCACGTTTGTTCAATAACATCAAGAAGTACAACTTTTGCACCAATTGAGTCTCAATTCTTAGCGATGTTATTACTCCACAGGGCATTGAAGTAGATAAAGTCAAGATTGAGGCTATCCAGAGTTAGCCGATGTCATATGTGTGAAAACTAGACACAAGAGAGAGTGGGGACACTGGCCGTCTTACGAGCCACCGTCCAAAGGAAACAAAGTGAACACGAGAATTTATACAGGTTCGGGCACTTAAGGGAGTGCCCTACTCCTGTCGGCGTGTCCCCTAGGAGGAGCAGGGGGCTCCTAGCTCAGGCTCCCGTGGGACACACCAGTAGTTCGAGTTTTGCCTTCAATATGAGTCTAGGTTACATGTAGGGGTTACAACGGGTTTTATAGGCACCCAGCCTAATGCACAAAATACCATCCTACCCCTACCACCATGGCCTAATGTGAGGGCATCTTGGTCATTCCCAGGTGAAAGCAGTGGGTTCCATGTCATCATTCAGTAGTGGTTAGTGTCTGACTTCGGGGTCCCACGAGGACCTCCCACGGGGTATGCCCTGGAGGTACGCCTGCAGACTCCTGCGGGGTTGGAGGGTGGCTCCCGTAGACGCCCGTGGAGTAGGAGGTCTCCCGCAGGCTCCCGCGGGGGTAGGAGGGTAGCTCCCATAGTCGCCCGTAGAGTAGGAGGTCTCTCGCAGGCCCCCGCGGGGGTAGGAGGGTGACTCCCGTAGACACCCGTGGAGTAGGAGGTCTCCCGCAGGCCCCCGCGGGGGTAGGAGGGTCACTTCCGTAGACGCCCGCGGGATAGGAGGGTGACTCCCGTAGACGCCCGCGGAGTAGGAGGTCTCCCGTAGGCCCCCGCGGGGGTAGGAGGGTGACTCCCGTAGACGCCCACGGAGTAGGAGGTGACACCCACAGACTCCCGTGGGGTGTTCTTGCGAGGCATCAGGTGCACAAGGTCTCCCCCTTTGAGAGTTGGTATATATTCCTCCAACAGCCGACTTATAAAATGGTCCCACAGGTGTGAAGCTTTCTAGGCCTCGCTAGATTCTATTGGTGCTTCACCAAGGACTTTCGCACCATCACTGCACCGCTGAACGAGCTCACAAAGATAGGAATTCCATTCGTTTGGAGCAATGTGCAAGAGGAAGCCTTTAACATTTTGAAAGATAAGTTAACCCAAGCTCCTTTATTACAGCTCCCTGATTTTAATAAAATGTTTGAGCTAGAATGTGATGCTAGTGGCATAGTACTTGGTGGTGTTTTGTTGCAAAAAGGTAAACCAGTTGCATACTTTAGTGAGAAGCTTAGTAGGCCTAGTCTGAACTATTCAAATTGTGATAAAAAATTATATGCTCTTGTTCGGACTTTAGAGACATGGCAACAATATTTATGGTCCAAAGAATTTGTTATTCATTATGATCATAAATCTTTGAAGCATATCAACAGTCAAGGCAAATTTAATCGTGGACATGCTAAATGGGTAGAATTTATTGAATCTTTTCCCTATGTGATCAAATACAAGAAAGGAAAGGAAAACGTTATTACTGATGCATTATCTGGATGATATACTATGCTTTCACAGCTCAACTTCAAAATTTTTGGTTTGGAGACAATTGAGGAGCAATATGAGTATGATGTTGACTTTAAAGAAATAATTTTCAATTGCAAAGAAGGACGAACTTGGAACAAATTTGTTGTTAACGATGGGTTTGTGTTTCGTGCTAACAAGCTATGCATCCCAAATTGCTCCGTTCACCTTTTTGTTGTTACAGGAGGCGCATGGAGGACTTATGGGACTCTTCAGTGTCAAGAAGACAAAGGACATACTCGTTGCTCATTTCTTTTGGCCAAAGATGAGACGGGATGTCAAGCGTTACATCGCTCAATGCACTACATGTCAAAGAGCTAAGTCTCGACTTAGTTCTCATGGGTAATACATGCCTCTTCTTGTTCATAGCATTTTATGGGAGGATATTTCTATGAACTTTGTTCTAGAACTACCTATGAAGAAAAGGGGGAGGGATAGTATATTTGTTGTCATGGATAGATTCTCAAAGATGTCACATTTTATTCCATATCATAAAAGTGATGATGCTACTAATGTTGCTGATTTGTTTTCTCGAGAAATTGTTCACTTACATGGTGTGCCAAATACTATAGTTTCTGATCATGATACAAAGTTCCTTAGCTACTTTTGGAAAACTTTATGGTCTGAATTGGGGACTAGATTGCTGTTTAGTACTACTTGTCAACCCCAAATTGATTGACAAACTGAGGTGGTTAATCAAACTTTATCCACTATGCTTAGGGCTATTCTGAAGAAGAATATGAGAAGGATCGAGATGGCGAACCGAGAGGGGTGAATGGTCACAATAAAATTTTTCCCCACTCAAAATATTCCAAAAGACTAGCAAAACAGATCACCGAAGAAAAATGAGGAGCTTGAAATGGAAGGTCGGTGGTATCCCTCTAGAATAGGCGGGAGTACTGGAATCAAGAACACCTCAAGAACAGTCAGCACGACCCAGAATGAAAATCAAAGAAACTTTTGATCGACTGAACAAAAACCATGAAACTTGGTAGATGTGATCTTGGGACAGCCAGAAACTTGATGCACAAATCAATCACAAGTATTAATCTCAAAGTTTTGACCTTTTTGCCTGAGAAGAAAGAACACATCAGGTTTGACAGAAAGAATAGGGAATACGGTTTAAGGCTTGCTCGTGGGATCTCGATGATCGAGGAAATCTGAGAAACTTACCCACAAGTCACAGAAAACAAAAATCTGAAACAAAATCCACACAAATTTGAAATACAAGACCAACAACTCAAGAATGCAAATATCGCAAGACTAAAAGCATGTAGAAGGAGATGAGTCAACTTGCGTAAAGTAAAATCGCGTAACTTAAATTGCAGAAAGTAACTTGCATAAAGTAAATGGCAAGAAGTAAAATGCAAGAATTGAAATCTTTGAGTGGTAACTTATATTTCTGGAAGGGAGGTTACACAGCCACACAAACAAAAGTGGGCAAAGCTCAATAGAGCACTCAAAAACCAATCAAACCCCTCAAGGATCCTTCTTACTATGGAAGGCTACCCCTCCACTCCTATTTATACAACTCTCGGGCCACTCACCACCCTTAGATGCAGCCCTTAACCCTAGTGATGTGACTTTGGGACCCGATCTTTCGATGAGAGTGATAACTTCGATTTGGAGGAATTGACTTTGACGATCCGACTACAACGTACGACGACGATGCGCCTTAGCAATCGCTAAACCAACTCCAGAAGGTTATTGATCTTGCCGTTGGCACGATCAACCTGAACACGAGGTTCAATTCCTGCATGCAACCGAAGAACAAGCAAGAACAAAGGTAAAGGCAATCTGAAATTGCAAATAAAGATGAAGGATTGACAATGTGGGGTTCTGAAATAAGGAGCTTCTTAGGCGGCTGTTGAGCACGTCTGGAAGACTCAAAAGAGTAGCAATGGCTAAACTATCAAATAAACAAAACCCGAAAACTAAAGTACGGAGGTAGCAAATAATATATAGAGGTAAATGGTGGCTAGGGAGCGGCTAGGGGCATGCAGCAGCCATGGGGGGCAGCCAAGGGGGTGCCCTAGGGTTACATGGGCTTTGGGCCCAAAAGAACAGGTGACACAGCACCTAGAATTTCTGGCCCACGATACTCTTCTATGATTTCCTATTGCTTCATGATGAATTTGGCATTGGGGCAAGATCCATTGGAAAATAGACTCTGAGATCTTTCAAACGTGTACTCATGGGCCTCCAGAAACCTCCGGAATCAAAAGTTATGGTATTTTAAAGTTAGCGCTGTTGGTGAGGCCGAACTGGACTCGGAGTTGTTCTCTTCCTAATCCGACTTGAACTTGATCTTTGGCCCAATTTTGGTCCACGAGGGTCCTTCTCCATGGTTCCTAAGTACAATCAAATCATCACAAGTATTAAATAGCATCCTATTCATATTATCACTAATGGGGAGGCTTAGGAACGCATTCACCTGATGATTAAACTGTCGTGCGCAAGCTCAAGTAACCAGTCCTTGTATAATCGCAGCGGGTTCAAATTGATGTGTAGATGTGGCTGTATCTATGGAAGTGATGTCCTCATCATCCTCCCCTTCTTGCATTTGAGTCGTCCTCGACTCAAGCTCACCTTTTAGCACCTCTTCAGCACAAAACATTCTTATATAGGTTCTGCATTTATTTAAATAAAATAGTAGCTCCGCCTCTTTATATATTTTGAAGACATGAAACACATTTAGAGGATTCACCTGATAATTATCCATATAGCTCAACACTTCTTTCCAGCATATAATGACTTGATGAGCGCTAGCACGCTTCGATGCTTCCTCCCCTCCTCGAAGGAAAACCATCCTCGGTTTTGGAAAAGCTAGAAAAGAAACAACTAACAAAAAGAAGAGTGTGTACACAATATATATGTATATATCCCATATTTCATTGTTCTTTTGGATTCGCGGCAGGCTATTTTCATAACAACAAAAGAAGAAATCAAATTTAAGAAAATAACCTTTCCTCACAATTCTGGAAGTTGATTCGTGGTTATAAGTGAAGCATATAACATCAAAATTAACATGATTTAGTTTGCAACTTGATTTGCAAATATAAGTGAAGCACATATCCATCCCTGACTTTTGATAAAGAAAACTCATGTTTTGTGAGCCGCGTTCAATAACATGTTTTGTGGGCAAAACTACAAGTCCTGGCATCAAGCATGGATTATTCATATCGTGAAATTGTAAATAAGCAATATCAAACCATTCCAATAACGGTGACACAATTTTAATTGGCTTCCACACATCAATTACGACATGCTGATTTGTAATACAAGTTGATGTACTAAAATTCGAACAATGGGGCAACAAGCTATGGGTATCACACATTTCAGAAAAATTTGATGGTGCCGCAAATGAAACAAGTTGTTGCAAACAACTAGAATTGCCCAAAATAGCAAGCTTCAATTCAGCAAGTTTATTACAAGTTATGCATATTCTATAAACAAGAAACTTGCCATCTATGCCATAATCACCAATTAAATTGAATTTAAAACAATAGGCATAGGTTCTAGACAAAGACTTTAGAGATGAAATTTCAGAAATCTTGTCCATAGCACAAGTAAAACTAACAAGCTCATTCAACATGATATAACACAAAATAGTGGCAGGGGATATTCTAGCTATCACCTCCTTTTACGTAATCAGCACCACATGATCAAAATTATAAGCATGCAATTCATCATATGGTTCTACAATTGTTGCACAAGGTGGTAGTTCACAAGAATTATGTATAGCAGGAATATACTCGCAAATTTGCTCCCTTTCTTGCTGTAAAATCAGATCTGTACCATGGTCATTTGTCTCCTCAGAATTAGGAACATCAAAACCTCCTAAATTTTCATCCGTTGTTTGAGGTGTCGGGGTATCCATATCTCGTTCCATAGTCGAAGGGATTGTCCCATGCTCGACTTTCTCATCTTCTACGTTCTCAATCTCTTTTCGCTTGTGCTCATTTGTCTGCAAAATGTTAGTCACAAGAGGAGGTGCAGCAACAAGCGCCTCAAGTGAAGCTAATAGTGCATTGAAACATTGATGAGGACATCCCAACCAAGGATACAACCGCTGGTCCTTCTTCCCCTACGACTGCTACTTCGTCCCCGATCGTCGCTGTTTCGGCCGCTATTTCGTCTACGACGCATGGAGGGCTTAATCCAGAAGCAAGGTCTTTCCACCCACCTTTGCTGGGCTAGCACGTCAATAACATCCACCAAGGGCAGCCCACGCACCAAGGAAAGCCCAACATCAAGCTCAGTTCGTCTCCAATTCCAGTTCGGCCATCCAGGAGCAGCAGGACTTCAAACGGATGCCACGGCCACATCCGAACTCCGTTTTCGACGTTCGACCACTCGTTTGAAAGGTATCGAGATAAAATTTCAAATGGATCTGGTCCCAAGGCCAAATTCGTCTTTAAGCGTCGGCAAAACATAGAACAATCTAACGGGAATTCGTCTCCGAGTCCGGTTCGGCCATCCAGGAGCAGCAGTACTTCAAACGGACATAACTTGGACTCCCGGACTCCGTTTTCAGCGTACGACCACCCGTTTGAAAGCTTAGGAGATAAGCTTTCCAATGGATCTAGCCCCACTACCAAATTCATCCTGAAGTGTCGGAAAACTACAGAACAATCTAACGGGAATTCGTCTCCGAGTCCGGTTCGGCCATCCAGGAGCAGCTGTACTTCAAACGGATATAACTTGGACTCCCGGACTCCGTTTTCGGTGTATGACCACCCGTTTGAAAGCTTAGGAGATAAGCTTTCCAATGGATCTATCCCCTTCCAAATTCATCCTGAAGCAACGAGAAATCACAGGACAAGATTACGGGATAGAATTACCGGTGCTGCGTCACCTTCCTTTTAGCCTATGGCCCATGTATCTTAGGGTTTTGGTGGCCACCGCTGTTTTGGCTGCCCTACACCTCCTGGCCGCCTATATATATGTGGCTACCACCGTTCTTTTATGCTTAGGTTTTGTTGTGTTTGGTAGACCCGTGTGCGGCCCTCCTCGTGTTTGCGCGTGTCGACTAGACCGCCCGAGCCGAGAAACAGAACCTCAACTTGTTTCGTTTGATTTCAATACTATCTATTCAGATTGCTTCATGCTTTGTTCTTGCGGGTTCTCGATTTCTTGCAGGAATAATTGATCGTTTGGATCTTGTATCTGTGTGGATTGGCATTGCGATTGTGAAGCTCCCGACCTGTTGGTAGGAAGCCCTTGATTCGGTGCCATCAACACCCCCAAATCGACGTATCATCATCTCACCGAAAGATCGGGATCACCCGTCCTCATCAAGTGGTATCAGAGCTCAAGGTTGCTCGGTGAGATTTCCCCTCAATTCTGATTTTTTTTTCACCTAGAGTCCAGAAAAGAACCAGAAAAAAAAATTAGTAGATTGGTTTTCTATCCGAGCCAATTTGTGCCCTAACTTTTACTACTTGTTCTTGGTTTGTTGAATCGTCGAATGCATAATCGTGTCATTGCTGGTTTTAGAGTCTAGTTCCTTTAGAGTTTCGAGTTCTGTTCACGTAATTGTCACAGTGTTTTTCGCGTTCATCGTGTCTTCCTTTGTGCCGCTGCCACCATCTCGCCGCCGCTAACAACAAGCGCTGCAGCCCCCCCACTTCCCCAACTCAGCCAAGCCCAAAAAGGAAACTCCAAAACCTACTCCAATTCGTTCTCGCGTGCAATTTTGTGACTGCTGCAGTAAAATAGTCATAACTTCTGCATACGAACTCGGATTTGGACGTTCTTGGACTCGTTCGAAAGATCACGAAATTTCCTATCAGATCCGGCATTGTCTTTGACAATATAGATATTTTCAAATTCGGCCTTTAACAGTGAGAAAAGTTGCAATCTTTGTTAGGCTGATTTTGATCCACCGCAAAAAAAAAAAAGAAGAAGAAATTCTGTGAGCAAAGGAGAACAAAATAAAAAGAGGCCAGTGCAACAAAAGAGCATGCTGTGAAAGAAAAAAAAAAAAAAGAAGAAAAGAGAAGAAATTCGTGAGCAAAGGAGAACAAAAGGTAGCTTTATCATTTAGGTGCTGCATATTGAGGATCCTAGCCAATATTTATCTTGTTTGTTCAAGGACCTTCATCTTTGTTCTGTGACTAAGTCTGTGATTAGGCTCGCGTCTCTAGCACGGTCTAGCCTAGGACCAACATTGTCTTGATTTTGAGCGACTTTTCACTTACTTTTGGATCGGTGGTACTAGTTCCTCCTTTGCTACATATTATTGCTGTCCAAACTCCACCATCTTCTTACCACACGAGGTTCAGAATTTGCAATCGCTTGCCACATCGAGGACTTGTAAGAACTTGGTAGAAGTTTGAGCGTGTGTGAGGCTTGCCACTTCATAAAACCTAGTAGTTCATAGGAGCTTACATATCTGTGGAGTTTCTTTGTTTCTACTAACCATGGCAGTATTCCAAGCAATCATGGGAGTAACGTCAAGAAGTGAAAATGAGCGTGAGGACCCCTCACCCCAAAGAACGGCGTTGGGTCACTCATTTCCAAAGGATGCACCATCAGCATGAGATGCAAACTCGTGACACTCTTGATGCGATTCAAGCGCAATTGGCACCCCTCATCGAGCTTCAAGCCAGCTAGCACAACTTCTTCAAGGTGCTGCCCCAACAATGGTGTCGCTGGTCATGCTTTGGGCCAGCGCGGTGCTCCACCGCTCCTTTACACGGGTGGATCAAGAGGAGAACAACTACGCCGCCGACACCGAGGGGCGACTACAGGGAACATGTGAACAACGACCGACCTCATCGTCGACTCCATAATAACGAGCAAGGTATGGCTAGAAATCAACATGATCAAAGGAAGAACGGGATGATTCCATGGCAAAAATGAAATTTACTATGCTTCCTTTTGATGGTGCTTATAATCCTAATGCTTACCTAGATTGGGAGTTGGCGGTAGATCAAAAATTTTCTTGCTATGACTTCTCGAGAACGAAGGGTTCACGCCGCCACTAGTGAATTCTTGGTTTTGCATCTATTTGGTGGAAAGAACTTTGTAGAGCCAACCGTGATGTACCTACAACTTGGGATGGGTTGAAGCGTGTCATGAGGGCTAGATTTGTTCCTACATACTATGCTCGTGACTTATTGAATAAAATGCGCGCTTTAATCAAGGTAATAAAAGCGGTTGAGGAATATTATCAAGAATTGCAAATTGGCATGTTATATTTGTGGGTTAGAAGAGGGTGAAGATGCAAAAATGGCTAGGTTTTTGGGTGGGCTTAACCGAGAGATACAAGACATACTTGATTATAAAGAATACAATTCTATCGCTCGTTTGTATCATCTTGCTTTGAAAGCGAAAAGGAAGTGCAGGTCAACGATCGACAACGAGAGGTAATTTTGGAGGCTCTTCCACATCCAAGTCGGTCCATTTCATACCAAGGCATCATCTCCCATTTCGGGCGTGTACCTACACCATTGCTCCCACTACTTGACACCATCACGCATCTCGAGGCAAACAGGTCAACCACACTTCAAGCACCGCCAAGAGTGCATCCTCGCTGTTGCCTCCCGGTCGAACAAAGGAAACACAATGCTTTCGATGCAAAGGAATGGGGCACGTGATGCGAGACCGCCCTAATCAACGTGCTCTAATAATCAGAGAAAATGGTGAGTACACTAGTGCTAGTGACATTGATGAAAATGAATATGCTCTTGTTGCCACTAACACTGCAGAACAAGAAGAAGAGATTATCACGTCCGCAGCATCCGAGAAATATCCAGCTCTTGTTGTCACACAGTATTGCATGTGCAGCCCACACGTGATGATCAAAATCAACGCCATACCATCTTCCAAACAAAGTTTGTAGTCAACGAACGAGCAGTGCATGTTATTATTGATGGTGGTAGTTGCAACAACCTTGCTAGTGTGGATATGGTCGAGAAGCTTGGTTTGGCCATAAGTCCGCTACAACAACCATACGAGATTGAGTGGCTCAATTCTAATGGTAAGGTTAGGTAACAAAAACCGTTCAAATCCCTATTTCTATCGGTTCATATCATGATCATGTTGTTTGCGATGTTGTACCCATGGATGCTTGTTCTCTTTTGTTGGGTAGACCATGGATATATGATATAGATGCCACACATCATGGTAGGACCAATCAGTACACTTTCATGTTTGAGGGAAAGAAAATAATTTTGGAACCAATGACCCCCACTGAATTACGTAAGGTTGCTGCACAACATGCAAAAAGAGAGCACAAAAGTAATGATACTAAAAAGAAGAGTGTAGCTAATGAGCTAAATCTACCTAAAGCAACAAGTGATAAATCTGATCGTAAATTAAAAGGGGTAGTTTTGTTAGCTGCCAATGCCACAATATATGATGACATCACCAAAAGTTTGCAACCATCTGTTTCTTTGTCTCCTGTTGTCACTAACCTTTTGCAGGAGAATGAGAAGGAGTCGAGGCGACTCAATTCAAGAAGGGGAGGATGATGAGGACATCCCAACCAAGGATACAACCGCTGGTCCTTCTTCCCCTACGACTGCTACTTCGTCCCCGATCGTCGCTGTTTCGGCCGCTATTTCGTCTACGACGCATGGAGGGCTTAATCCAGAAGCAAGGTCTTTCCACCCACCTTTGCTGGGCTAGCACGTCAATAACATCCACCAAGGGCAGCCCACGCACCAAGGAAAGCCCAACATCAAGCTCAGTTCGTCTCCAATTCCAGTTCGGCCATCCAGGAGCAGCAGGACTTCAAACGGATGCCACGGCCACATCCGAACTCCGTTTTCGACGTTCGACCACTCGTTTGAAAGGTATCGAGATAAAATTTCAAATGGATCTGGTCCCAAGGCCAAATTCGTCATGAAGCGTCGGCAAAACATAGAACAATCTAACGGGAATTCGTCTCCGAGTCCGGTTCGGCCATCCAGGAGCAGCAGTACTTCAACCGGACATAACTTGGACTCCCGGACTCCGTTTTCAGCGTACGACCACCCGTTTGAAAGCTTAGGAGATAAGCTTTCCAATGGATCTAGCCCCACTACCAAATTCATCTTGAAGCATCAGGAAACTACAGAACAATCTAACGGGAATTCGTCTCCGAGTCCGGTTCGGCCATCCAGGAGCAGCTGTACTTCAAACGGATATAACTTGGACTCCCGGACTCCGTTTTCGGTGTATGACCACCCGTTTGAAAGCTTTGGAGATAAGCTTTCCAATGGATCTATCCCCCCTTCCAAATTCATCCTGAAGCAACGAGAAATCACAGGACAAGATTACGGGATAGAATTACCAGGTGCTGCGTCACCTTCCTTTTGGGCCTATGGCCCATGTATCTTAGGGTTTTGGAGGCCACCGCTGTTTTGGCTGCCCTACACCTCCTGGCCGCCTATATATATGTGGCTACCACCATTCTTTTATGCTTAGGTTTTGTTGTGTTTGGTAGACCCCGTGTGCGTCCCTCCTCGTGTTTGCGCGTGTCGACTAGACCGCCCGAGCCGAGAAACAGAACCTCAACTTGTTTCGTTTGATTTCAATACTATCTATTCAGATTGCTTCATGCTTTGTTCTTGCGGGTTCTAGATTTCTTGCAGGAATAATTGATCGTTTGGATCTTGTATCTGTGTGGATTGGCATTGCGATTGTGAAGCTCCCGACCTGTTGGTAGGAAGCCCTTGATTCGGTGCCATCAACACCCCCAAATCGACATATCATCATCTCACCGAAAGATCGGGATCACCCGTCCTCATCAAACATTCAATACTACAAGCACCTTCCAACATTTTTGAAAGAGAATGACATGTTTGATCAATAAGAATATCTTGAATTCCCTTATTAAGCCCATGTATGAACCTAAACTGGATAAATTCATCAGATTCTTCTAAACCACAACGTAACAAACAAGTTCGCAATTCACGACACTATACCATGACATATTATTCGCGTCTAACTGTGCGTCGGAAAAGACCCTATATAGCGACAGACAGTCCGTCGGTAAAAAGTATTACCAACGGATTAGAAGTGTCGGCTAAAGTCCAGTCGGCAAAAAACTTTACCGACGGATCTTATATTTCCGACGGACAGTGTGTCGGCAATAAGGACTTTTTGCCGACTGACATAATTTTACCGACGAACTTTGCTTTGCCGTTCGATTTTAGTTTTTGCCGACGCACTTGTATTTCCCGACTTACAATGTGTCGGTAATGTCTAGTATTGCCGACACACAGTTCGTTGCTATAATCAGATCGCTTCAAAAAAAATAACAGCATAATTCATCCAACTGAGACATGACATGATATAATTCAAGCATCTATAAAGCATGATAGGATAATTGAAGCATTCAAAGTATATTACAATTACATATCATCCAACTGATAGCATATCATCCAACTGAGACAATAACAATTACATAACACCAAAAGTATATTACAATTACACCATTTAACATAGCTGATCCCCAAAAGATAATAGTTTGTACAAGCATATATATAACACCAAAAGAGAGGTATGGAGTCTCCACGCATGAACTAGAGGTGTAAGAATCGTTGAGCTGCGCCCTTCCTTTTTTACCTGCAGAAAGAACATTTATTGTCATCAAAAGATATATAGATCAATAATGCAACAATACAGTTGAAGTAGAGAAAAGGTAAAAGAGAACCATGAAATGAGCAAATTTCAAACAATGATGGACACAAAAACAGGGACATGTTACTTGAATGGCTCATAATCAACACCACAGCTACAACTTATGGTGGAAGCACCATTTAATCTCTCTCTCTCTCCCCATGAACTGTTTAGTAGGTTGTTCATTCCAACATATAACAAATGAGAGCAACACCAGAATGACTATCGCTAAACTGGTTACTTGCAGTGTAGTGTAGAATATATCACATATAGACATATATATATCCTCAATTCCTGATCATGTTTTGGACTTGAGTTTGGGTAATATATGTGCGATTTTTAAAGCGTCGATCCATCAATCTCTGGTAGTAATAATTCAGAAGGGATGTGAAAGTTCATTGATAGATCTATGTATGATCACCGTAGAAACCTAATTAATTAGACAGTAAAAATATATTCTTCCTGATATGATCATGGTTCCATGTCTGCTTGGAAATGTGTTTTCTTCTCGAGTTCTATTTGAAACTGTAGTAGTCTACACATAAGATAAGATTCGACTTGTCATGCCAGAAAATGTATTGCAAAGAGAGAACCAAGTACACAATAGTAATATAGAAGTCAACATAGTGACAGACAGCTGAACCATGGCCACATATGTAGAAAATCCAATTAGAGTACTATTTTCATTTACTCCTGCAACTTTTGTATGGAACATATCTTACAGTGCTGAAGCCATTCCAAGAAAAGAATAAATAAACCTATTTATAGTGAACAATCATTAACATGTGCTAATTAAGTACCAGCATCTAGAGCATATATGTACAAGAAGAACAAAACTACTGATATATGGTGAAAATGAAGATCAAGGTAAATTGAAAAATGGACTACTTGAGTGAGATTCACACCAGGTAGCTTTTTTCTTGCCCTACTTTGTTGTTTTTACTTTAACCAGCTACATACATCCAAGCTCAAGTTTGCTGGTCCAATTTATGACAAAGGCTTGCTCTGCTGGCCTCAACTTTTCTAATACTGCATGTTGATCATACATTTCTTGATTTCCATTCTTTTCTCTTTTGGGAGCATTTGCCCCTCAAAAGGCCAGGCTCTCACCTCTTTTTGGGCACTCACTCCCATAAGAAAGAACAAACAAATCCATGACCCCTCCCAATTATTGTGTATGTAGGTGTTTAGCCCATGCAAATGTACACACAAAAGGCCAAGATGGACTGCTGTGGCTGAGAGAGGAAAGAATACCGAGATCTTAATTTACATATAAAATATCCATGTGCATTGCATGAGCATGCAGCATGCAGCATGCTCATTGGCTTTTCCCTGCAGCTATCCCTGCCTCCCATCTCTCAACCCTCTCCCAGGCAAAATATGAAAACTAGTAAAGGTAATAGATATGTGTCCCCTACACTAGGGAAAGATGCAACAGATAGTGACACTTCATGCAGAACCCACTTCACACACACATACATGCAAGATTAATTAGCATGGAGACTTAGGTCTCATGCTAACACATCTACTGGTACATTACCTATAGTAATCAAAGGGCTGCATCTTGGTTATTTATCTCACAAGAGCAGTTATTAAACATGTGCCTTAAGATATTTTGGTGGTGTAGCTCATATATACACCCAGGCTAACTGTACATCTACTTTTATGAATGCTTGGAAAAACTTATTAATGACTAACAACATAAAAAGATGCTCAGATTGGTACAAGCAGCAGGTACAAGATCTCACAGAATCATGTAGTTGACAACCATCTAGATTTTTCATTGCTCATGAGTTGTCGGTTTTCCATCTCAGTCTTTAAATCTTGTTCATTTTCTTGAGAAGCATGGCAAGATGCTAGTCTCGATTTGGTTCAAGAATGGCCATTTGCCGCTTCTTTTAGCATGATAAAGTTTTATTTGTTAAATTGAAGTGGTCATCCTCCATTTCAATTGCTCAATTGCTTTGTAAGAAAACTGATTGAGAAGAGTAGCCAACCAACAACCGAAGAGATCGAGCCCAAACTCCCATTAATTAGAATCAAGGTAAAAAAATATGAACAGAACTAAAGTGTTCTATGCAAAATGATCAAGATAGATGTAATTGAATTTGCTCATATTGTTCTCACAGTAGATTACTGGGTTTTCAACAATAAACCCACAACGATTTGGTCGAAGTATGTTGGCAAGGTACCTCGAGACACTAATGTGGCACTTACTGAAGTGTCCTTCTCAATCTTACCTGAATGAGCTTATTTGATTACTTCTTATTGTAAGGTTGCAAACCCCCAAGATATTCTCATTTTCTCAAAATCAGCAAAGAATATGGTAATGAAATGTCAGGTTCATTATTGCAAAAAATGATTACTAAAGTTAAAGTTTCTTTTGTGTGCAGGTTTATGCAAGCATTAGAAGCAGTTGGGCATAAGATGGAAGTATGACATATGTTTTCATCCATAGCAGTTGGGCATAAACTAATTCACAATAGCATTGAAGGAAAACAACTGATAATTATACTAAAGTGACAAATGATTACTAGCTAGTGGGTACTGCTTTGTATAGGGAGCAAGATGGCTTCTTGGTAGGATTCATCTACATAAAAATTTATAAGTTAGTAGCTTGTTATGTATTAAATACTAGCATAAACACCGTGCATAGTCTTGATTATTACTTTATTGCATGGCCGTGCAATACGCTTCTTGTGAGCATGTGCCATAGTAGTCAAATCACCATGTGGTCGTGGTAGATCAACATCTTTTTGAAAACCGTATCCACACGAACTTCATAAAACTCTCTTCCAAGACAAACACCCCTACCTTGGTGTTTGGGTTAGTCGATAGAATAGTTGCCTTACCCACAGAGTGTCTCGATCGACCATAGCATATAGTATTACCTCATTCTGAACCTACATCACATATTGCATTTTTAAATGTGAAGAATATGAAAGATGAAATATAACTACTTATATGACAAGATGAGAAATTACAAGGTTACCATCTTCACTAGGAAATGGTTCACGATGTATTGGAGGTACCCTTGTGTTGACAACTCGCCTACGAACAGGAGAGATGTCCACTTCTTCCACCTGCATCACATATTGCATTTTTAAAATATGAAGAATATGAAAGATAAAATATAACTACTTATATGACAAGATGATAAATTACAAGGTTATCATCTTCACTACGAAATGGTTCACGATGTATTGGAGGTACCCTTGTCTTCACAACTCGCCTATGAACAGGAGAGATGTCCTCTTCTTCCACCTGCATCACATATTGCATTTTTAAAATATGAAGAATATGAAAGATAAAATATAAATACTTATATGATAAGATGAGAAACGACAAGGTTATCATCTTCACTAGGAAATGGTTCACGATGTATTGGAAGTACCCTTGTGTTCTAACTCGACTATGAAGAGGAGACATGCCCTCTTCTTCCACATTTTGTCTGTATGCAAACTCACCCACTCCGCAGTAATCATTTGGCTCCTTATCAATAGGTGATTCACGGGTCCTTGAGTTCTAAAGCAAAGAAAAAAATGTTAGTATATTTAGTCAATGGAAAGAAAATGTTTAATCTAATATCTTCCAATGAAGAGGTATGCAAATTTTTACCAAGTGTCCAGAATTAGAGCCATGGTGCGATGTCCTTTCCACATTTTGCATATTTTGAAAAACTTCCATGAATTTTTGGAATTGTTTGTTCATTTCGTCTTTCATTTCTTCTTTCATTTGACTCATTTCTTGTCTCAAAGCTATAATCTCTTCACCAGATTGTCGTTGAGCTTGCACTGCCAATTGAAGTTTGGTGGATATTTTTCTTTGTGTTCCAGGAGTACCCACTTCTGCTGGAGTTGGTCCTAAGCCTAAAACACGAACACGTCCTCTTAGCTCCTTCTCTCCACAAACATGTGCATATAAATCACCATCTTGAAAACTCTTTTCTTTCAATTCTGGGTTGTTTCCAACTACTTCTTTAAGTTTGTTCTACAAAACAACGAGTACATAATTATCTTCATGCAACTAACAATGCATATGCAAATTTTGCAAAAAAAAAACTCACATTTACTGAATCTGCTCCAGGTAGAGGTTCTCTATTTTTAGTTCGATGTACATGTGTTTCAATAAAGATTTCATCTCTCCTAGTGGGTATCCTGTTTCTCACCCTACAAGCAATGTAGTATGTTACATCATGTCAGAATTTTCAGCAAGGAAATTTTAGTTTTTGATCAGTCAAATTACCAGTTCGTGCCCAACACGAGCGTAACTCTTGCTGCCTGCAGTATGTACCAAGGACACCTTGGAGCGGCTCTCTTTAGCTCTCATCGTTCGAGCCTGCAACATAAATAAAATGAGTACCTTTAAGTGTAGCAATCCATATGGAAGGAATTGAATGAAAATTATGCCTTACTTTAGATTCTGGAGACCTCCAGGAGTCAATAAGCCACTTCCAATCACTTTCTTTTACTCTATCATCCCTTTTTGCCATAAGTTCCTCATCACTCAATGTGTCATCGAAGTACTTGCTCTTTAGAGTGCGCTTTAAATTCCTTCCATTTCTTTCTTCACGATGCTATGACATAATCAAAAGCAAAGCGACATCCACCTCAAAAAAGTCGTATGAACATAAGAAGTCATATGCGAGGTGTTTCAAGTATGCTGTAAATGGTATAGAATTATGTCATAAGGAGTGCATATTTACATTTCTGAATTTATGGCCAAAGCATGCTGTAAATGGTATAGAATTATGTCATAAAGTTGAACTGGCAGTGGGAAAAAAGGGCTGTATTGCTTGCTGCTAAACATACAAACACACGCACACACACACACCTAGAATTGCAATTGGATCTGGGCAGCATGAACCTAAATCTCAGTGCTAAACATACAAACAGAAAGTGCTGCTAAACATACAAAAAAGAAACCACTATGGTTAACATGCAAAATATATGATTACTAAGCCTTGATTTGGACTTTTAACACCCTTTTATTTGATTGGAAGAGCTTTTGTCCTCTCAGTCAAATTAATTCAGATTTGTTAAAGGGAAGGGCTTATCAGAGAGGCAATAATGAGTAAACGGTATATAAAGAAAAGCTTAGCTAAAATTTGAAGGAAAGAAAGGGAATGCACCACAAACTATTATTCAAGCTTATTGTGCATGGTGTGGGCACAACACACATCCTATGTCTTACTAGTTCAATGCCCGTGCGTTGCTACGAAAAACAAAATTGGTAACGAAACATAAAGGTCAAGCAATAAAAAAAATTGTGCTACAAGATCAAACATCTATCTCTTTCGATTACAAAAGTTTTTATAGTTTCCCTTCCGGTATGAATTAAAACTAAATACAAAATCTGTGCTTATCTTGATCTGAATTAAACCAGGAAAGAAAGATCTACAGGGCACATAAGCACAGAAATATTCCCACGAGCAATAAGGATAACATAGGAGCACATGCTCCAATTACATAACATCCTTATCCAATTCAAAATTTTTGTGAAGCTGTGATTGATTCAAAACACATCAGAAAAAGGTTGGTTCTGGACTCAAAAGAAATTTTGCTACCCGCTAGGAAGAAAATGTAGCTCACTGGTCATCAGTGAGGGTCCCCTTGTCACTGACAAATACGATGCAAGAACTTTCTGATATCTTTGTTCTTCACATGGCATTTCTGTCTAGAGTAAAATGGAGGAAATAACACAGATTAGGAATTTAGCACGGAGATCAATTAAGCACAGATAGTTCAAGAGAACTGAATAATTATAATTGGGCACTCAAAAGTCAAAACAACACATCTGTTCTAGAAATAAAGATTAAATGCCTTCATATCTTTTACAGTCTGTACTCCAGTACAACCACTTTTTACAGGACAAACAAATAACTATTATGCTCTATACCATGGTGTCAAATTAGATTATAGACTTGTCTACTGGAGGAAAAACACCATCAATGGACAGCACATGAGATCTTAAAATCCTCAAAAAAAATACTCGCAAATGAATTACTGTAATTGATGACGTTAACATGACTCTAGTGCTCAAGTTGTATTAACCAAATTTAACAATGATTAGCGAACTGATGAAGTTCTACAAAAGCACAGTGTTTACCTGTAGTATTGCATGTTTTGCGATATAAGCACGATCAAATGCATTTCCTTGAGTAAAGTATATTCATCTGTATATAGAAAGAGAATCAGTCTAAGAAGAGCAAACAGCAAAAACATAAAAAAGATAAGCAGTATCTGCATAAAAAGTATGCCAATGTACAAAGCATATAAAAAGGGAATCAGTTTAGGGAAAGCAAACAGCAGAAACATGATCAATTTCAATGTGTAAAGCATAAGGACCGATGAATATAGCAAGTAGGGCGCACATAAAAAAGATAAGCAGAATTAGTTCATAACAATAAGCAACGTAGATAGCAACCATGCATAAGGAACAACTAAGATAGATAGCGACTGACCAAATTAGGAATCGATACAACAAAAAGAGTACAGATCATACTTACCTTCGATCGCAGACAGATAGACGGTCATCAAAGACAACAAAGATGTGCCATCTATAGTAGATATGCACAAGGGATATATAAGATCGAAATTAGTACAACAAAAAGGGTATACAACCGAATAACGAAGCTACAACAATAAGTATTATAAATAAATAAAGATTCCAGTAAGATAGAAATCAAGATGCAATGAGAAAAATCTATGGACTGAACTCAGATTAGGAACCAAACTAAATCGTCTAATACAATGGGAAAAGATGTACATCAAGAAAGTGGATAATGTAAGTATATAGATCTAACGGGATACACAAGTGCACATTTAAAGAAGGGATCCACATAACAAAAAATGGACACAATCTAATGACGAAATGACAATAGCATGTGCCATTGATAGCAGATATGAACAGGGAATACGTAAGGCAGCAATTACTATAGCACAAAGCGGTACACATCTGAATAATGAAGCCATAACAATAAGCACCGTAGATAGCATGCGTGCACAAGGAACAACTAAGATAGATAGCGGTGACCAAATTAGGAATCGATATAACAAAAGAGTACAGATCATACCTACCTTCGATCAAGAGACAATTACTTCAATCGGTCTTTGGAATGCACGGTGAGGCTATCATGCTATTGACAATTACTTCAATCAAGATCGAAGAGTAATTCTTGATGTATCATATGAATTGAAAGAACAGATCATTAATTTGTATAAAAACCACATGAACCATATCATTTTTTGTACAAAGAAGATCTTTTGATTTCATCAATAGAAACCAACTTGACTTGATATAAAAGTGTATAAAAAGCTTTTGTTATAAGAATAAGCAATTTGATTATATCGAGTACAAACCAAAGGATTTTCTCAACAAAAAGTGTATAAAAATGAAATGAACAGCTAACTAATCCATTGCATCACCCTAAGCACATCAAGCTACGCAAGTGATCTACGGACTAAGTAATCCATTACTACATGTTCAAGTTACTCTGGCAAGAGGTGGACATGTAATCAACCAGAGTACAGTGTTTTACAAACAAACTGCATGCAAGTGATCAACCGTCAACTTCACTCGGACACAATAGATTGTTCAGCCACCAAGATTGCTTCAAGCAGACACGGCAACCAAAGTCAAGAATTCTAACTCCCCTACATTTCTATCATCCGGGAGAATCCAATTCCAGTGTCCTACTCAGATCAACATTTGCCTACAAATATAATTTCTTTGGAAGTTATAATTCCATCTAAATACAGATATTTATGAGGCATACACAATAGTTGCCACTTATTCTCTATGACCTTGAAGAGCATCTAGCTTCGAAATTTTGGCAGGTATAGTAAGCCCAGTGGCCGATTTTGCAGGAGCTATGCTATTTGGTTCAATCCACCCCTTAAAAATATACTCTGAAATAGGAGTTATAAAAAACATTTGCATTTCCAATATCCTTTACCTCCAATTGTGTGAGCTCCAGATAACACAACCATCTCCTGTGTCCTGGCAAGTATCAATGTGAAATTCACACATGGATGGACACTGGCTGCTTTAAATTCTGAAACAATTGGTAGAAAGGCTTGGGGATCACCATATGCAAATAAAGACATACCTATGACTATCTATCTCCTTTTTTTTGGCTACTAAAATTTTACAGACAATATCATTTGGCCATATTTTTAACCCCATTCCATTGTTCATCACCCAAGCATGCTCATATACAATCAGTACCATTAGTTAACCAACCAAAAAGCAACGATAAGAAATCGAGACCAACTAAAACCCAACAAACTAACAACTGCACAAGCAAAGACCTGGACAATATCATTTAGCAACATCTTTTAACCCCATTTCGTTGCCCATCACCCAAGCATGGCCATATGCAATGCAATTAGTACCATCAGTTAAACAACCAAAAAGCAACGGTAAGAAATTGAGACCAACTAAAACCCAACAAACTAACAATTGCATAAGCAGAGCTCTGGAAGGTCTCACAAGTTACACCTGTTGGCAGGTTGCACCCTAAAGCACAATAACTAAAAGAAAAGTGCACAATTCTATGAGAAAGCATTAATTAGGCAAGCAATCAAGGAAAGAAGCAGCAAGCAGGATGAAGAATAGAACCAACTGCTACCTGGAACAACCAACTAAGATCTAACCTTTTCAGTAACAACAACTAAATTCTAACACTAAATCTACGCAAAAGCCATACCGTATGGCATTGCATTCACAATTTGACAGACTTAAGCACAGAGCAGCAGCCAAAATCACCTTTTGCGCTAGGACACCAAAGTTCGTAGATACGTGCATATGAAAATGTACTTTTTTTGGAATCTAAGATACCAAATTAATCTAGCTGGCCAATTGAAGCATGGGGTACCAGTTGAAATCACTTAGAACAGAACCCCCAAATACTCTGGCTCAGAAAACCCTACAGGTAGGGATTTTGCAGCTGCTGAAGCTACAAGTGCATTAACAAAGCTGACTGAACCAAAAGAGAAAGAAAGGGAAAGATCAAACTCCTGGGTAACAACACCAAATAATCAACACCTAAAACTGCTGCAAAGGTCATAACCTTAGCCACATAACTACAGAGCGGGGACTGGAAGTCCTAACACCTGGTTTCAGTGGTCAGTTTCACATATTTCTAAGTTTTTTTCTACAAATCAAAAGCAAACTCCGCAGGCAGACCAGATTGACGGTAGAGGTCGAGCGAAACAGGAAAAATCAACACATCGTCGCTATGGAGGGCGACCCTAGGCACGAAGCCTCTGATTCTCCTGAAACCTGCCCCCAAATTGACGCATGTAGGCAAGAGAACTCGACCAAATCAGCACATTAACCGCCGATCCTGATTTTAATCTTGGCTACATCCGAAAATCCACCATAAAAATTAGGGAAAAAGGGCTAATTAGGACAGGAGAAGAAGTAGTATGAAGCGATAATTAGACGAAGAAATCTGCTGCAGAGGTAAGCAAGACCTCGCGAAATCTGCTGGCTTTCCCCAGCGAAGCAAAGCAGGCGAGGCGCGAGGAATCCACCAATGGGAGGAAGGACGTACCGTGGCAAGAATATAAAACATCAGAGTATATCTATGCACTCGAAGGCGTGGCGGGGGAGGAAGTCTCTCGCGAGGGGCGCACGGCGCGCAGAGAAGGAGCGAGTCGGCGAGCGCAGCGCCTTCGAGTGCACAGATATACTCTGAGACGATGTATTAAGAGGATGGAGGATGATGTGGGAGCACATGGGTGATGCGGTCGGTGGTGGGACGTAGGTGGCGCATCTGCTGTTGCCGGAGAGGAACACGAGGAGCTGCAGCCCACTTGAGGCTGTGCACCCATACACGAGCACCACGTCCACCACGCCCGCCTTGATGTCCTCCCTCGCCTCCTCAAGCAGACGCGCATGGAACCTTGGGAGTGGGGGGGCGGCGCGAGGAGATCGCTGCTGGAGGCGAGGAGGCGCTGCGTGGTTGGGGCTAGGGAGTGGGGGGCGGCGCCAGCGTGATTGGGGCTGGGGAGTGGGGGGCGGCGTGAGGAGATCACTTTGTTGAGGCGCAGGAGGCTGCGTGGTTGGGGCCGGGAGTGGGGCGAGCGTGATTGGGGATGGGGGGCGCGAGTAGATAGTCGCTGGATTTGCAGGATTTGCCGAGAGTAGGATTTGCCATGGTGGGATGTCATCCCAGAGCGTGATTTGCTTGTTGGGGATGTAGTCGCAGAGCATGTCCGCGACATCGCGGTAGCAACGGAGGGCGAAGAGCGCCGGACCTCAGCGCCGCCTCCATGCGCGACGACATCTCCGGCGCCACAAGCGCAAAGCCGAAAAGCCGCCGCCGTCGCGTCGTCCGCTCTCGTTGTCCTCCACCGCCACGGCGATAGCTGCCGCGCCTCGGCGGTACCTATCGATCACATCACGCATTGCAATGAGCAAATCACTATCGATTTAGGCATCAAAATCAAGTACTTCTCTCAAAGATTTGAGTTTTTCTTAGGCTCAAACGATCCGGAGAAAAGACAAGCAATCAATTCGTGAATGACACAAACAAAATGCGTAAGAATCGTGAAGGAACAAGACGATTTACGGTTCTTCGATCACGCGTGCCATGCATGTCGCCATTTGGACACCAAAGGCTAACACTTGCCGAATGAATCAAAGAAACCATCTTGGATTCTTGGGATCGCTGCGCCAAAGGCCAAATCGCTCTTGGACTAATTGGACCATTCTTATTCTACTCGCATTTGGGCATCAAGAAAGAAATTAGCCGGATGAACCAAGAAGAGAAATGCAATGCTCGTAATCGCAAACAACAACCTTCTTATTGTCAAGACCACTTCCTCTTCTTCTCCCGAGCGGAAGAAGGCGAGGAGACCGCCATGGCTACTCTCGACGATCAACCGCCAGCCCAAAGAATAGGCAACAAGGCAGAAGAGGAAGAGGCTATCTATACTGGGGAGGGATCCTATATTTCTTTCTTCTCGCTGCTCCCCAAAATCGATTTGAGTATATGTGAATGGGGGAGAAATCAAATGCCAGCTCTCTCGATTGCTTGTGCGGAACGCTTTCTTTCCCTTTTAGAGAGAGAAAGCTTCGATCCTTCAACTTCCTAGCTAGCTGGACAAGACGGAGTGGGGGGGGGGGGGCGGCGCTGCATGATTGGGGGCAAGGAGAACTACGTAATTGAAAGCTCTGTGTCGTATGGGGTGAGGGGGTTGGGGGATGGGGAGTGGGGCCCGCGGAAGAATGGACCACCACCAACTGCTGCTTTATAATAGTAGAGATAATTTCAGAGCACATCATCACAAGTGCTAGCTACTTTGAAATATTACCAGAATCTAGATATTGGATATTCTAACAACAAACCAAAAAGCTAATGAATATACCTACAAGTACATTCATGCACACATCATCAGGACCTTAAGATCAATCCACCCAAAACATTCAACCAAGCAAATTCATACTCATTAATTCAGCTTATGTATACCTCAAGCAAATCATCAAGGCAAGTAGCGATCCAGATTGCATATCAAGTGCATCACAATTGATACCGAGCAAATAGCAAATATATCACAAATGGGGTAAACTAAAAATAGTTTCGCAAGAGTTTAGGTAAACTAAAAATACATGTATATAAGTGGGTTACGCATGTTTCAAACACAAAACACAAATCAAATCAATCCACAGCGTTAGTAGTTCTAGCTCATGTTAGATGTTACCAATCATTGAATGATACACAGGATTTAAGAAATATCATTGAATGGTCAAATGTATATAATACCTTAGTTTTAGTCCAAACTTCAAACTTCTTGTCGATTTACTAGTCTCCGGTCATCATAGGCAATAGGAATAAGCTTTTCACCATTGTTCCAATGAAATTGCCAAATTCTTATCAGTATGTACCAACAGGTTGCCCATATTCATTGAGGTCTATTTTCCTTTTGGTCCACCTACGCTTGAATATATGTTTCGCTTCAAGGTTATGCCCTCCCTTTCCTTTTTTTTTTCAACCGCCGTCACCGAGTATGACAAGAGACAACTCAGAATATGCCAAACAAAAGGCACATTTGGTTACTCATCATCTTCACATACCTTCCGTGCCATTTGGTTGCTCGTCATCTTCACATACAACGTCTTCGCTTCCAGCATCCTCTTGATTATCAAGACTTTCTCTCCCCCTTGATCGCAAAATAGGACCTTCATATGCGGCATCGTTTGTGCATGGAGTTGTCTACAAGAAAATGGCACATTGAGAAATTTGTTAAACTGCCAAAAAAAGGCACATAAAGAGATGATTAAGAAGACAACCTTTGCTGCCTTAGAACGATGCGATGTGTTTGCTTCGACCCTATAGCGACTTTCAATGAAGGAATATTAAGAGATCGCATGACCTCCATGTTTTTTGCAATGTTTGCATCTCTTTGAAGGTCATATCGTTGCCATGTCCTTCATTGGCCTTTCCTCTTCGCTTAACATTGTTCCTCTGAAGCATGATAAAAGAGTTACAAAAATTAGTACTAAACATTATGTAGTTCTATATAAATACATGTAGACAAGCCTTACTTTGTAGGTTTTTTGCATCTCTCTAACCATTATTCCATCTATATCAGCTCTAACACAATCAATACCACCCATGGAAACAATCGCTAGTGCTTTTGTATGCAAGTCCGGCAAGTAATTGCCAACTTCTACATCATGCATGTCATAGATGTCACGCCGTTTTGAATGAACAACAAAGAAACCACTCGGTATCAATGGGATCTTTCACATAATAAACTTGAGTTGCTTGTGAAGCTAAAATAAAAGGCTCATCGATACATTTTTGCCGGTATTGAACAAATGCTTGAAATTAACGGTGGTAACACGAATTTATCGATTTTCACCCAATGGTTTTCTATGCGGTTGTCTACCCGGTCACATTTGAGCAATACTACACTTCCTTGATGTTGATAGTCTAGCTCAAGAATTTCTTTTATAACACCATAATATGTCTTGTCTCAGACATGACCTTTATCAACGCTTTCTTCCTTCAAAACTTGTTGTCTTTGCAATAAGAGCTACCCCACTACATTGAACCGCCTACCCTCATCATAGGCTTCAGTATGGAATTTTTTCCCATTTATAGCATAGCTATCATATGTCCGTGCAACTATGTTCGGCTCGTTAGCTAAAATTTTTATCTCTTTTGATACTTCCTCACCAATTGCTTCCACCTATAAAAAATTAATATCTTTGTTAAAATAAATTTATATTCAATGTGTAATCAAAAGTTGGGCCAAGTCATATGACTACTTACGTTCGATGTGAACCACTCATGGAAGGTCTCATGGTGCAAAAGATTGATGTCTAGTTCATTATGACCAACCGATGAAAGATACTCAAGATGCTTGCTGCAAATAATGGTCGCATTAATACTAAATTATATTAAAATTATACAGTGTGAAAATAAATTACAACTTACCTTAGGTATGGTTCTATGTGGTCATAGTTGAACAGGACATATCTATGTGCTTGGACCCAAGATTTGCGGTCTAATGTCACGATGCGCTTCCCAACCAATCCTCGACCAATATTGTTGTAGAAGAAAGTAGTGGTGCTACTGATATCCATATGAACAACCTCATTTCATACTTGATGAGTAAATCTAGTCCCACCACGTAAATAGCGAGAACAAAATGTAAGTTTCTCATCAAACAAACAGCCTTCTGCAATCGATCCCTCCGGATGACATCTAGTGCGGACATAGCCATTCAACCTCATCAAATACCTCTCCACAGGGTACATATTTCGAAAATGTATCGGGCGAGCAACTCTTGCTTGGGCAGGAAGATTGTCGTGCCCCGAATTTCCACGGATTCGGGCACTCTGTGTATATCGTACCAGTCCAGGATCACGCTGGTACACACAGGCTTAAACAGGTTGAAGTACCACAATCATACACAGCGGAATAAGTAATAAAGTACTTCAAGCATAATATAATCGAGTTACATGATGTTATGGTCTCCTTACAATAATTCGCCACGCAGGGCGATAAATATCATCAGTTCAAGTTTATCAGCGGAAGCAAAAGCGAATCAAAGAACCCTTCATAACCACAGGCTACTGAGTGCGGCTCAACCCCTATTCCTCCTGGCCTTCGTTGAATTCCTCCTCCCAAGCTGGCACAGCTTCATCTTCTGAGGTTTTTGTCGATGCAAGGGTGAGTATACAACATACTCAACAAGTCATGCACAATGCGGTTCTATTACTACATGCATGGCTTATTCCAAAGGAAAGGCTTAATTGGTTATTTTGCATAAAGCAGTATTTCTTTTAAATAGGTAATCCTATTAGATTAAAAGCGGTAAAACCAATATTATCAATAATTAATTTCTCAATTCTTTTTCCAAGAGGTTTGGCACACAGCCCTAATTTCATTCACACAGCTTTTTGGCACACAGCCACCCATTCCACATTTTTATTTTGGAAATCTACCCCTTGACTGTAATCACCGAGCAATGTCCAATGCCGTGGACACGGCTATTCGAATAGATTCACACACACACTCTGCAGAGGCTGTACACTTTACCCACAGGATACAGTCGCTCACCACACAGGTGATTGATTGCAACAAAGTCTTTCAGAGACTAACATTTGACCGATGAACCCCTCCGTTACTTCCCTTCTAACACTCCCCTCACACAGAGTCGAAGTTTAGACAGGGCAAGTATCGTTGAATGGGTACCAAGCCGTAGCACAGGTACGCTTCCCCTACAGTTGCACTGGTGTGCACTGTCACCCCGAGGTTTCAAAGGAAAGAGGTTAGAAACCTACTTAACTAGGTCCGTCCCATACCGGACAAGTGGTTGTACACGGAACTCAGCTCAAAGGCTCGCAAGGTTAAGTCCTTAACTGTCCCGGGCAAGACAACCATAATTCTCGGCACCTGACCATTCATTCTTTCATACAACCCGTTGCACACAGGCCCACAGTGCACAAAGCCTTTCCGCCACTTGCCCCGATCCAAATCCTTTCCCACCTGTGGTTTGCATTTATGCAACACATGCCAATGCACACATTATTTCATGAACAGCACCACACAAAGCTCTTGTTCTAATTCCATCATATGGCATCATCGCGCTTTTACAAAATGCGCTCCATAATTGTTTAGGCAATATTCATTTGCTATGGAAATTCATTCATCGTGATATAAGCGTGTTAAGCTACTACTCACGGTCTAGCCTCCGATTGGCATCATATTAATATCCAACATATTAAACATCTTAGGGTGGACAAGGTATTCAGGCATATACGACATTAACAAGGTGGCATAATCCAATTGGTATTTTAGCTACATTTCCCACAATAAGCAATATCATTTTTAATCAATATAGCATCGTAAATTGAATCAAAATATATTTTTGAAATCTAGGGCAACATGGTCAAAGCATGACTTGCCTTGAAGAAGAGTTGATTCTGGTCGAGGGTCTGCGACGGGTCTTCAAATTCTCCTCGACGAAACCCGCGACTCGAGTCTAATCCAGACAAGCAAACACACAATAAATATATATTACAGACAGCAAACAATTCACTAAAATCAAATAAAAATCACTAATAAATAGTTCACATTTTACAAATTTTTGGGCACTGGAATCACCCAAATCCGAGTTAAAATGCAAAAGTTACTGACCTTTACAAGTTTGTGAAATTCAAATAATGAATAACCGAATTAATCCTTTTATTTTTATACTGAAAATCCGGATTAATTCCACCGGCGACATGTGTCGGCACCAGGGGCCTCCACGTCGCCCTCGGTCACTGACAAGTGGGCCCCAGATGACGTCAGTCGACGTCAAGACACCGGGTCATCACATCGACATGTGGGCCCCATTTTAACAAAGTGCTTCGCCGTCGCCGAATCGACACATGGCGCGACCACAGCCCTTGATCCAAGATCGGGCGGGCTTCATCAAGCGCGACGGCTGCGGTGACGTGGACGCATATATACGGTCGGATGAAAATCCGACTACCGCCGATACCGAGCGAACACTATTGCCAAGCCTCGTGGCCTCCTCGCTGCGGTGGGATGGAGATCCAACGGTGCGGGTACCCGCTGTTCTCGGTGCCGAAAGCGCGTGGCGCAATCCGAGCCGCACATCTACGCATCAACGGCTAACTACAAATAGGATACGTGGCGAGATCACAGCCGTAGATCTACAAATCGACGAGCATTATCAAACGAAGTCGCTATGGCAACGTGGACGTACGTGCACGGTCAGATGGAGATCCAACGGCGACCGATACTCGAGCAGTTCACTGCACACAAGCCTACGTGGCTACACCAGAGCCTTACGATCAAGATCCTACGGACAAGATCTATCGAGGCTATTTGACTCAAGCGCCACTGAGGGGTGGGCGTGGCGATACCTCGACCGTGCGATGAAGATCCGGCGGTGGAGGTGAGTGCGAAGGTTGAAGGAGCGGCGGTGGTGCTCGACGAGTTGAAGAAGATGAAGTGGCTTGAGGCGTTCTGGCGCCTCCGGCGGAAGAAGTAACTCCACGGACGCGGGCGGCGCGAGGAACTTCGGCGAGGGTCTTGGCGGCGACGGAACGGCGGACGGCGCATTTAAACGCAAGGAAAACCGAGGCGAGAAGAGTGTGAACTACGGCGAGCGAGTGGAAGAGCTACGGAGGACAGCGAGCTTGAGAGAAGTGGCAAATGGAGCGGAAGGAAGTTACGCGACGAACGGGTACTTCATCTGCCGGACAAGCCTCGAGAGCGCGCAAAATCATCGACACGATCTTGACCCCCTACTGGCGACGGTGGTGCAGGCGACACTCTCCGAGGTCGTCCGGTCACATCGGCCGTCCGATCGCGATCCAACGGCCAAGATTAATCCTCCGCCTCGACGAATCCAGATGAACGCGCCCGTCCGTCGAGATCCGACGGAGAGCAGCGGCGGCGATTAGGGTTTTCAGTGAGCACGGTGTTGGGCGGCCCAACACTGTAGCTAGCCATTTTCCCAGATTTTAGCAATAAAAACAATTCCAGTAATTCAAAGTAATTATTTGGGGCACTAAAAATACCCGAAAAATTCTAGAAAAATTCTAGAAAATATTTCAGAGCATTTTGAGCCTAAATAAAACATTTTTTCAATTTTTGATAAATACCTTTTTTGATATTAATTAATCAAGAGAAGGATAGTTCAAATAAATGTTAATTAAATCCAATAAATCCTCAAAAATTCAGAGAAATCCAATTAAATGCAATTAAATGCAAATAAAGGTTTAGTAATTCATAAAAATTCAAATAACTCCAAAAATTTAAATTCGGCCAAATTTCGGGACGTTACAAACCTACCCCCCTTAACAGAATCTCGTCCCCGAGATTCGAAGGCTAACTAGAGAATAGGTTCGAAATTCCTTTTTCAGATCTTCCTCTCGCTCCTGTGTGGCCTCACTTTACGTGTGGTTGCTCCATCGAACTCGCAAAAACGGGTTGTCTTGTTTCTTGTTCTCCGATCCATCAGATCCGTGATTTTTATCTGCTGTTCCTTGTAAGTCAAGTCTTCCTGTAGTTCCACTTCTTCTAGTGATGTACATTCTTCGTGCACTCGGAGACACTTTTAAGTTGCGATACATGAAAAACGTTAGCACTCGCTAGTGATTTGCGGTAACTCGAGTTGGTATGCGACTTCACCTTCTGACTTATGATTTTGAACGGCCCTACATATCTTGGCGCAAGCTTCCTTTCTTGTGAAATCTCTGGACTCCTTAAGAGGCGAACTCGAGATACACAAAATCTTGAGCTCAAGCTCAAATCTCTACTGGCGGTTGTCTGCGTAGCTCTTCCATCTTGATCAGTGCAATCTTTAACCTTTCTCGATCGGTGCTATTTGCTCTTGACTTCTTGCGGTATATGTCCGCCCAAAGACGCGACGCTCCCCGGTTTCATTCCAATTTAACGGCGTCCTACAGGGTCGACCATACGATGCTTCAAAAGGCGACATCTGAAGACTTGCCTGATAGCTGTTGTTGTAACTAAACTCTGCGTATGGCAAACATTTATCCCAAGTTGATGTATATGCTAACGCACAGGCTCTCAACATATCTTCTAATATCTGGTTGACTCTTTCTGTCTGTTCCATCTGTTTGCGGGTGGTAAGTCTGTCGGAAATTCAAACGGTGCCCATTGCTGTATGCAATTTATCCCAAAATCTTGAGGTAAATTGGGTTCCTCTGTCCGATACTATCTTTTTGGCACACCATGCAAGCAAACGATCCTTGCCATGTATAGCTCGGCTAACTTATCTCTGAATAGGTTGTCTTTACTGGGTATGAAATGCGCGACCTTAGTCAATCGATCCACGATGACCCATATGGAGTCATAACCTCCTTGCGTCCTTGGCAATCCGGTAATGAAATCCATTCCGATTTCTTCCCATTTCCACTCTGGTATTTTCAATGGTTGTAGCAATCCTGCGGGTCTCTGATGCATAGCTTTGACTCGCTGACATACATCACACAGCGCTACATGTTCAGCTACTTCCCTTTTCATATTCGGCCACCAGAATCTCTCTTTCAGATCTTGGTACATTTTTGCGCTTCCTGGGTGAATCGAATACTTGGAGTCATGGGCTTCCTCCAGTATTAACTGCTTCAGCTCCTTTTTGTTCGGTACGCAAATACGCTCTTTCATCCACAACGTACCATGTTCGTCCAGCTTAAATTCCTTTGCTTGGCCTTCCTCCATCTTGGCCTTGATCCTCTTGATCTTCTCATCATTTTTCTGACCTTCTCTAATCTGATCCTCCAAGATTGGCTTCACTTCTAGAGCGGCTACAAATCCCTTCGGAACAACTTCCAATTTCAATCTCTGAAGATCCTTGCACGCTTCTCCTGGCTTTCTTCCACTAATGTTTTTGGGATATGGCCTTTTCGACTCAAGGCATCGGCCACTACATTGGCCTTCTTGGGATGATAATGGATACCCATGTTGTAATTCTTGATCGGCCCAACCATCTTCTTTGCCTCATGTTTAGGTCGATTGGGTGAAAATGTATTTAAGGCTCTTATGATCCGTATACACCTCACATCTATTGCCGATAAGATAGTGGCGCCATATCTTCAATCGTGCACCACTACCGCTAGTTCTAGATCATCGTCGGGTAATTCACTTCGTGTGGCCTTAATTGCCTTGATGCGTAGGCTACTACCTTCCATTTTGCATCAATACACATCCAAGCCCTTGGCGTGATGCATCACAGTAGATATCGAAACTCTGATGCACATCCGTTGCACTAACACCGGTCCGATGTCGATCTTTTCTTCAATTCTTGGAAACTCTTTTCGCAACTGTGTCCAAACAAACTTCTTTTCTTTCTTTAGCAATTGCGTAATTGGCCTAGCAATTGTCGAAAATCCTTCTATAAATCGGCGGTAATAACCACCATTCCGAGAAAACTCGAACTTGCGAAACCGCTCCGGCGACTCCCAATGTAGCACCGCCTCAACCTTGCTTGGGTCCATTGCAATTCCTTGGCAATCATGACATGCCCTAAGAAATCTACCTTACTCTTCCGTAAATCGCATTTACTAAACTTTGCATACAATCGTTGTTTCTCTTAACTTTTCCAAAGATTAATCTCAAATGTCGTGTGTTCTTCATCTGTCTTTGAATAAACCAGAATGTCGTCGATGAATACGACCACAAATTTGTCTAAATATTCCATAAATACTTTATTCATTAAATTCATAAAGTATGCTGGGGCGTTTGTCAATCCAAATGACATAACCGTGAACTCATAATGTCCATATCTTGAAGAAAATGCTGTCTTGGGTATGTCCTCTGTCTTGATTCTTAACTGGTGATATCCTGACCTAAGGTCGATCTTGGAGAATACTCCTGCTCCTCTTAGTTGATCGAATAGATCATCTATCCGGGGTAAAGGATATTTATTCTTTATCGTCACTTCATTAAGTGCGCGATAGTCTATACACATCCGGAAGCTTCCATCTTTCTTCTTAACTAAGCGTAACCGTGCTCCCCAAGGTGACGAGCTTGGTCTGATGAATCCTTTTTCCAGCAACTCCTCAATTTGCTTTTTCATCTCCACCAACTCTTCGGTGGACATCCGATACGGTCTCTTCGCTATTGGTGCGGTTCACGCACTAAATCAATTCTGAATTCTATGTCTCTGTCGGTGGCATTCTGGTAATTCCTCGAAAACATCCGGTATTCACTAACCATCGGTACATCTCAGATATCTTTCGCTCTGCATTGTTTACCAACATCATCCTCCTCGAATCGCCTTTAGCTTGAAATTCCACTTTCACGCCATCGGGGTTTCAACCGATACGACTCTTCGCCCACAATCTATCTGACCTTATGTTTGGATAGCTAATCCATTCCCAAAGATAACATCCGGGGTTTGGGTATCTAGTATAATAAGGTTCGCTAGGAACTCTACTCCTTTTATTAGTAGTTTAACTCCAGAACATCCGACCTTGGAACGGAGTTCTGATCCAGGGGATTGAACTAGGAGTGTACTTTTAAGGTTAACCATGCCCAAATCATTTGTCACGGCAAAATCTCGAGAAACGAACGAATGTGAAGCTCCTGAATCGAATAATACTGTAGCTGGCACTGAGTTGACTAGGAACTTACCGATCACGACGTCCGTTGCATCCTGAACTTCGTCTGCGGAGATATGGTTGATTCTGCCTCTCGTGAAAGCCTGTGGTGTAGCTCCAGCTTGAGCAGGTCCTCGGCTTCCTCCTTGGACTGGGGTCTTAGCTGGCGTGTTCCCAAGGTTAAAACGTACTGGCGTCACGCCTCCTTTCTTGGGACACATATTGGCGAAATGTCCGGTCTCATTGCAATTGTAGCAGCGTCTTCCAGACATCTGCTGATTTCCACTACTTGGGTTAACAATCTTGGTTGGGGCCTGAGGGGTTTGTCCAGCTGGTCTTGGCATTGGCGGCGGTGTCCTGACAATGTTCCCCAGCTGAAACCTGGTGAACTGCTGGGGTATCATCCTTGTTTTCTGCTGGCCATGGCGTCCTCCCTGCTGAGCCATGCGGCGTTTGCGATTGTCGTCAAGTTCTTTGCGCTTGTCTTCCAGTATGAGCGCCTTGTTTACCAATTCTTGGAAATCCGGGAAAGTGTGGGTAATTAGTCCCACCTGTAGACCAGTGTTGAGTCCTTTCATAAAGCGAGATTGCCTTGCTTTGTCAGTCGCCACGTCTTCTGGGGCGTAGCGTGCTAGCTGAGTGAATTTATTCAGATAATCAGCCACCGTCTGGCTCCTTGCTTCAGCGCTCGGAATTCCTCCTTTTTCAGTTCCATGATACCCTCTGGCACATGGTATTGACGAAAGGCCATGGTGAACTCTTCCCATGTGATTTCTTGCGGGTTCTCTGCGATCTTGCAGAATTCTCCCACCATTACATTTGTTCCCTCAAGTTGGTGAGAGGCATAGAGTACCCTCTCGCTTCTTTCGACCGTTATATGCAATTTTTTCGATGGTTCTCAACCAATAAATGCGCCTCTAACGGATTGGCATTGCCCGAGAATGTGGCGGTCGTGTCCTCATAAACTCGGACAACCTTGAAAAGGGACGTGGCCCATTGTTCACAGCCTGATTGTTGGCGACTGCCTGGTGGTTGATCTGTTGTACTGTGGCCATCATAGTCTGCATTAATTGAGTCTGCGCTGCAAGAAATGCCCCTAAGTTCTCGTGATATCGATCGGTGGTCTGCCGCTGCGGCGTGGGGCGCATCGTTTTGATCGCCTCCGGACGCGAACCACCGCCTCTGCTCCGTTGTTATGTAGTGTTCACCATCTGCTGATTGCTTCGGTGGTTTAGAGATAAGGGCGAAAAGAATAGATACGTAGAAGAACTTACGGGGGAAACAGGTGTAACTTAAAAAAAACTTAAGCAAACAATTACTAACTTGGTATGGTTGCTTATCCAAGCCTAAAAGCTCTGCAACACATACTGCACACTCAGCAAACAAGAAAACCAAATTAACCTAAACACACAATAATCTACCGTCTAAGAGGGTAACACTGCTATCTTAGACAGACGCGACTCTCACACATGAGTCTCAACTGGCTACGAAAGCACTGGTCCTTCCAGCTTCTGGAACACTTCATCGATCCACTTTTCTTGAGTTTGACGATTCACGTAAATCACGATCTTCAGGATTGGCAACGACACCCAGCGCTTTCTCCTTAAGTGTGAAACAACGATATCTATTTGGAACAACTCAGATAAGATCTTCATTTAAACAAGAGAAAAGATAGAAATTTTTCAGCAAGGTGAAAAGAATAGAAGAATAAGACAAGTCAAGAACATATCATTCTTTCAAGTTAAAATTTTCTTTTAGAAAATAATTTTGAAGTTCCTAAAGACGGCCTACCTATCAAGGGTCAAGTCCTACAACAAGATGGCTCGATACCATCCATCGTGCCCAATTTCCACGGATTCGCACTCAGGTATATCGCATCACCCAGATCACGCTGTACACACAAAGCTTAAACAGGTTGAAGTACCACAATCATACACAGCGGAATAAGTAATAAAGTACTTCAAGCATAATATAATCGAGTTACATGACCTTATGGTCGCCTTACAATAATTCGACACGCAGGGCGATAAATATCATCAGTTCAAGTTTATCAGCCGAAGCAAAAGCGAATCAAAGAACCCTTCATAACCACAAAGCTCCGAAAAGCGGCTCAACCCCTATTCCTCCTGGCCTTCGTTGAATTCCTCCTCCCAAGCTCGCACAGCTTCATCTTCTGAGGTTTTTGTCGAAGCAAGGGTGAGTATACAACATACTCAACAAGTCATGCACAATGCGGTTCTATTACTACATGCATGGCTTATTCCAAAGGAAAGGCTTAATTGGTTATTTTGCATAAAGCAGTATTTCTTTTAAATAGGTAATCCTATTAGATTAAAAGCGGTAAAACCAATATTATCAATAATTAATTTCTCAATTCTTTTTCCAAGAGGTTTGGCACATGACCCTAATTTCATTCACATGCCTTTTTGGCACATGTACCACCCATTCCACATTTTTATTTTGGAAATCTACCCCTTATTTGTAATCACCGAGCAATGTCCAATGCCGTGGACACGGCTATTCAATAGATTCACACACACACTCTGCAGAGGTCAGTACACTTTACCCACAGGATACTGATCGCCACCACACAGTGATTGATTGCAACAAAGTCTTTCAGAGACTAACATTTGACCGATGAACCCCTCACATTTTCCTTCTAACACTCCCTCACACGAGTCGAAGTTTAGACAGGCAAGTATCGCTGAATGGGTACAAGCCGAGCGCAGTACGCTTCTACTGCTTGCATTGGTGTGCTTTGTCACCCCGAGGTTTCAAAGGAAAGAGGTTAGAAACCTACTTAACTAGGTCCGTCCCATGGGACAAGTGGTTGTACACTAACTCAGCTCAAAGGCTCGCAAGGTTAAGTCCTTAATCTGTCCCGGGCAAGACAACCATAATTCTCGGCACTGACCATTCATTCTTTCATACAACCTGCCACACACAGCCCACTGAGCACAAAGCCTTCCCGCCACTTGCCCCGATCCAAATCCTTTCCCACCTGTGGTTTGCATTTATGCAACACATGCCAATGCACACATTATTTCATGAACAGCACCACACAAAGCTTGCTCTAATTCCATCATATGGCATCATCGCTTTTACAAAATCGCTCCATAATTGTTTAGGCAATATTCATTTGCTATGGAAATTCATTCATCGTGATATAAGGTGTTAAGCTACTACTCACGGCCTAGCCTCCGTGTTGGCATCATATTAATATCCAACATATTAAACATCTTAGGGTGGACAAGGTATTCAGGGCATATACGACATTAACAAGGTGGCATAATCCAATTGGTATTTTAGCTACATTTCCCACAATAAGCAATATCATTTTTAATCAATATAGCATGCGAAATTGAATCAAAATATATTTTTGAAATCTAGGGCAACATGGTCAAAGCATGACTTGCCTTCAAGAAGAGTTGATTCTGGTCGAGGGTCTGCGACGGGTCTTCAAATTCTCCTCGACGAAACCCATGACTTGAGTCTAATCCAGACAAGCAAACACACAATAAATATATATTACAGACAGCAAACAATTCACTAAAATCAAATAAAAATCACTAATAAATAGTTCACATTTTTACAAATTTTGGGCACTGGAATCACCCAAATCCGAGTTAAAATGCAAAAGTTCTGACCTTTACAAGTTTGTGAAATTCAAATAATGAATAACCGAATTAATCCTTTTATTTTTATACTGAAAATCCGGATTAATTCCACCGGCGACACGTGTCGGCACCAGGGGCCTCCACGTCGCCCTCGGTCACTGACAAGTGGGCCCCAGATGACGTCAGGCTGACGTCAGCACAGCCGGGGTCATCACACTGACATGTGGGCCCCACGGAACAGTGCTTCGCTTCGTCAGAAACTGACACGTGGCGCGACCACAGCCCTTGATCCAAGATCGGGCGGGCTTCATCAAGCGCGACGGCTGCGGTGACGTGGACGCATATATACGGTCGGATGAAAATCCGACGGCTGCCGATACCCGAGCGGAACACTATTGCCAAGCCTACGTGGCCTCCTCGCTGCGGTCGGATGGAGATCCAACGGTGCGGGTACCCGGGCTGTTCTCAGGTGGCCGAGCACGCGTGGCGCAATCCGAGCCGCACATCTACGCATCAACGGCTAACTACAAATAGGATACGTGGCGAGATCACAGCCGTAGATCTTCAAATCGACGAGCATTATCAAACGAAGTCGCTATGGTAACGTGGACGTACGTGCACGGTCAGATGGAGATCCAACGGCGACCGATACTCGAGCAGTTCACTGCACACAAGCCTACGTGGCTACACCAGAGCCTTACGATCAAGATCCTACGGACAAGATCTATCGAGGCTATTTGACTCAAGCGCTACAGAGGGGTGGACGTGGCGATACCTCAGTCGTGCGATGAAGATCCGACGGTGGAGGTGAGCTGCGAAGGTTCGAAGGAGCGGCGGTGGTGCTCGACGCCGGAGTTGAAGAAGATGAAGTGGCTTGAGGCGTTCCTGGGCGTCTCCGGGCGGAAGAAGTAACTCCACGGACGCGGGGCGGCGCAGGGAACTCGGCGAGGGTCTTGGCGGCGACGGGGAACGGCGGACGGCGACGAAACGCAAGGAAAACCGAGGCGGAGAAGAGTGTGAACTACGGCGAGCGAGTGGAAGAGCTACGGAGGACGACAGAGCTTGAGAGAAGTGGCAAATGGAGCGGAAGGAAGTTACGCACGCAACGGGGTACTTCATCTGCCCGGACAAGCCTCGGAGAGCGCGCAAAATCACTGACACGATCTTCGGCCCCCTACCGGCGACGGCGGTGCACAGTGCGCACACTCCCGAGGTCGTCCGGTCACATCGACCGTCCGATCGCGATCCAACGGCGGAGATTAATCCTCCGCCCGACGAATCAGTATTTAACCGCGTCCGTCCGATCGAGATCCGACGGTGGAGAGCAGGCGGCGATTAGGGTTTTCCGGGCGAGCACAGTGTTGGGCCGGCCCAACACTGTAGCTAGCCATTTTCCCAGATTTTAGCAATAAAAACAATTCCAGTAATTCAAAGTAATTATTTGGGGCACTAAAAATACTCAAAAATTCTAGAAAAATTCTAGAAAATATTTCAGAGTATTTTGAGCCTAAATAAAATATTTGTTTCAATTTTTGATAAATACCTTTTTTGATATTAATTAATCAAGAGAAGGATAGTTCAAATAAATGTTAATTAAATCCAATAAATCCTCAAAAATTCAGAGAAATCCAATTAAATGCAATTAAATGCAAATAAAGGTTTAGTAATTCATAAAAATTCAAATAACTCCAAAAATTTAAATTCGGCCAAATTTCGGGACGTTACAAAGATGAACCATCAAATATACCATGAGGTCAAAAAAAGATGGGAGAAATATAGTCTCCAAAAGGCTCAGGGTCTTTGCTATTTCTGATTCTAGTGTATGCATAGCACTTGTACAAATTACTGGTGAATATATTTTCTTGAAAAAATTGCTTACACAAATCAGCGCTGCACTAACTTTGTCTGGTAGTATCCTTCTCACACAAAGTGGAAGTAAATCTTGTATAAAAACATGGTTTCCATGGCTATTTAGCCCAACTATCTTTTTCTCATTAACATGCACATTATGGCGTATATCAGATGCATAACCATCGTGAACTTGACTCTGTGAGTACTTCACAAAATAACTTCTTCTCGGATGTGCCCATGGTGTAGGGCTATTTGGAGGTAAGAAAAGTTCATCTCGTGAATTATCTATTGCTTCAACAGATGGAGATCTCTTCTAATGTCTAGAGACCAAGGTCCAAACGAGCATTCAAGTTATCCTTGGACTTCCCATCAATTCCCAAAAGTGTGTTAGTTATGTTATCACATACATTCTTCTCTATATGCATTGGATCTAGATTATGCCGCAGTAATAAGTCCTTCCAATATGATAGCTTAAAAAAAATAGACCTCCTTTTCGAAATGATCATAGGCTCACCCTTCTTGCGTTTCGGCTTTTTGGCTGTTTTCCCAAACTTTGTATGCATATTTTCTGTCTGCGACAAAATCTTGTCCCCTAAAAGTGACCTAGGTGCTGACCCAAGCTCAATTTTACCATCAAATAAATCAGCATCATACCTAAAATCATGGTCTATATCCAAGAACCTCCGATTTCCCATGTAGCATGTCTTTTCGCGCTTTTTTAATCGAGAGAAGATGTATATGAGTGGCATGCAATGCATGCTACTTCACCGCATATAGTGCATCCAATGACATAGCCTAGACCGGGTAATCGAAATGGTCCATAATATGGCAAAGACGCAGTTGGAAGTACTCATGTTTCGATGCATCATATGTTCTCACACCACTCGTAAACATATCTACCATATCATCAATTAGTGGTGAAGATAGACATCAAAATCACTACCGGAGCTTTTCGCCAGAATTAACAATGATAGAATGAAATTTGTTTGTTTCATACACACCCAAGGTGGAAAGTTATATGGAATCAAAATAATGGCCAAATGCTATAGCCGACATTCATGGACTGAAGGGGTTAAAACCATCCGTAGCAAAACCCAAGTCTAATGTTTCGCTATTCAAGCAAACTCGGGATGTTTAAGGTCAAAATCCTTCCAAAGAGGAGAATCGCAGGATGCCTAAGTAAACCATCTTTTTGCGCTCTTCATCGTGCCATCTCATGTCCTCGCAATTTTATAGGATGTAAAAAGCCTTTGAAACCTTCTTTTCATTGAAAAATAGCGAAGAACTTTGCACGAACTTTATGTAAACGCTTCCCATCTACGACGCCCTTTCGACTTCCATCTTGACTTTCCACATGTTAGACATGACTCATCATTAGCGTTATCCTTCCAAAAGAGAATGCAATCATTTTCACATGCATGAATTTTCACATACCCAAGTCCTAGGCATTTAACTATTTTCTTAGCTTCATTGAAATTTGTTGGCAATGACGACTCATCAGGCAAACCTTCTTTAAGTAGATCTAATAACCGATCAAAACTTTTATCAGTCTATCCTCCAAGCAATTTAAGGTGAAGAAGTCTAACTAGGAAACGCAACTTAGAGAAGTTCTTACAGCCTAGGTATAGCTCTATGCTGTTATCATCTACTAGTTTTTTAAGAGCTTTTAATTCTTCATTGGACTGCTCCAAACCTCCATCGACCTCAAAATCCCCTACGTCATCTAAACCACCTACTAGGTCCTCGAGCAAATTAGAAATGTCATCTTCATCCAAACTATCCCTAGCCTCAAGATTTCAAAAGAGGAGCCCACCTCTCCATGATAAGTCCACCTTGTATAACCTTCTTGAAATCCCTCACATATTAAGTGCACATGCACTTCGCTTGGTTCTTTCCACAAAGAGTTGACACACTTTCTACAAGGGCACAATATTCTATTTCCATCTGTTGAATTAAGAAATGCATAGTCTATAAATTGGTGTACCGCCGTACCCCATCTATATAGACCTTTGTGTGCCTAAATATCATACAAATACAACATGTTAGGTCAGCTGAAAAGTTACAACCGAAACCACCTAATAGAGTAAAAACATGTCATGTACCTAGGCTCATCCATCCACCTTTTATCCATCCTGGGCCTTCACTATGAATGACGTAAAGCTATATGGATTAAGCATACAACATGCAATGTAATTAGTAATTGGTATATTTTGCAAACTACAAAAAAAGGGTGCTCAACCACTATTTTTACAGACTAAGGCCCCGCTTGAAGACTTGAATTTTTTACAAGTGTAAATGTCTTACACTTGTATATTTGTGGGCACAAAGAATACATCCGGATTTATTTTCCCTTGTAAAAACTTCCAATTGTTGTTTGGGTATTCCATTGTTGTTTGCGGAGAGATTGATTTGGCGTGTGCGGAGAGACTAATTATGCGGGAAGTACTAGGCTTATGTTTTTCATATTAATTGAAGGTGCACAGTGATTACAAGTAAATTCTACAAAAATAGCTTCATATGTCATGATAATTTATGGATTTTCTTAATCTAATTTTGATTTAAAAAAATTCGCTATATAAAGGAACCAGTGATGGGAACACAGAATACATGCTATGTGCAAAGTAAATAAGGTAGGATGTAAATATATATGTGTTGGTGTTTCGTATAACCGGCAAGTGAATTTGTAGGTGTAGGGGGTCGCGCGTCCCCTTTCCTTGAATGGTCGGACAAAAGGGGGTCCAAGGTTTATACTGGTTTGGGCCGAACGTCCCTACATCTAGTTCGTGGTGGTCTGTATTACTCGTGGATTACAAGTGAGGACTCAGGATAGGCCCTGAGTGCTCCTCCGAGTGAAGGAACTCGGGGGTGTTCGCCTAGACTAGATACTGAGTTGGGTCGGATGGCTTGGGTTGAATTGAATGAGTGGTCTGCTCCCTGAGGGCCCTGCCACTCCTTATATAAGCGAAGGGGGCAGGTTACATGGGATTTTAGAAAAACAAGGTAGGGGTAAGCTATTCCCGAGAGTCCCGGTCTTCGGTCCTAGCGCCTGACAGGTTCCAGCTCATCCCTTGCTGGGTTGGTAGACTCAGCGGACAGCGCTTCATTGGGAAGGCGCGCACCTGCCCTCTGTCCTCCTATCAGATGCTGACGTTGCCCACGCTGTATTGGGACACCGCCTTGGGACGGAGCGCGTCCCTCTATTGTGAACGACGGGGCGAAGAGACCGGCGCTTGACTTCGTGGCCTCTTGACCGCCTCGGGAAGGAGTCATCTCCCCCACGTAGGCATTGTGTCCACAGGGCAAGTGACCAATCTTGGGGCCGACTGATGACGTGGCCGGGGTCGCAGAGCCGGAGCCTGATGATGTGCCCGACCTGTGGTCAGGTCGGAGCCTGTGGGGGCGTCCGACCTGAGGCCAAGTCGGGGCCCGCGGGAGTGTCTGACCTGAGGCCAGGTCGGACCATTTCAGAGGGGCATGGTCGTGGCTCGACGAGGCCATTGCTCAGAGCCGGGTCCCGGACGACCTATTGGGAGCTCCGTCCAATGTTTAGTGATTATCCCATTTGTCAGGGACGGAGTCTTTGGTAATACCCCCTCCAGCGCTCTGCACCGCTGCTAATCTCGCCACCATGCTCGTGTGACTGAGAGAAAAACGATCTTGAAATAGATGTATACTTTGCTATGGGGTATCCCTGGTACGGTCATTCGTCAATATACACATATGAGCTCATTGCATAGAGAAAGTTCGGAGTCAAAGAGATTTCATAGTTCAGATCATATATATAGCACGTGTTTTTATGTATAACTAAGATCATAGATATAACCCAAATATAAACCAAACGTCGAATTATTGTAAGTTAGACTAGCTTGTGAAGTCTAAGATCGAGTTAATTAGTGCATGTAATACCTAAAGGTTTGATCAACAGAAGTACTACAGATCATTGACACCTTTGAATGAGCTTTTGGCACAGTACATATCCAAAACTGGTCTAAGATTCATATATATACACATTGCATTTACATTGGAATCAGAACACTATTAATTTACATTTAGACATATAATTACATAACCTAATCTATACAGCAGATGGATGCAGTTAAGTAAACAAGCGTTTGCAAATTAGAATTTGAAGGCGAAGAAATCATATATACCCTTATTTTAGAGTAGATGAGCCATATCTCCTCGATGCAAAGTTAACCCAGATGCGCCCACTTGGCGTTTGCATTGGGTCTGCAAGATTAATTGGATACCTACAAAACATACATATGAACTTAGAAATATTGTAATTTGTTACACAAAAGTATGCCAATTAATGTTATAACTGAGAACATATTTACAAGTATGACAATGTCACTCTTTGTAAAGTTAAGTATACATAGGGACTTCACCAATGATTAAATCTTAAAGCCTTGGGAGCATATGTATAGATGGACACTCCTCCAAGGACCAAATCTTATGGCTCTCGCTTAAGCATGCATGCAAACTTGCACGTACCGCACATACATGGTTAACAAAGTCAAGACTGTATAACCACAGGGAAGAAAAGCACAACTTGTCTACTTTCTTTGGTGCATAAGTACAATGCATATGCCTCTCAAAAAAACACATAGATAAAGGCATGATCATCTCCATCCAGACAGCTAGTCTACGTACACTCAACACACACACACACGCAGAGAGAGAGAGAGAGAGAGAGAGAGAGATCTGATGATTACAGACATCAAACAACTGATAATGGAACGGCTGACACAAGCTGCATTTGAAGTAGTACAATAGACAGCTGTGTATGAGATAGTGCAGATATATATAGTGGTTGTTCTATTTCCCTCTTGTGCCTCTGGATCAAAAATATTCCGGTATGCAAGTGCTCATACACATATAAACATTCTCTCTGATATCAGCAATGATAAAGGTTTTTCTGTAGATGTTTGAAAGCACTGGGCTTTGTATATGGCATTACTTTCCTCGCGAATCTCTAAACAAGTTAATAGACAAAAAAATTCTTTGGAGGGCAGCTACAAGAGTAACAAGAAAGAGATCTGATGATTCATTTCTATGCCAAACTAGAAACTACAAATATGCACACCCAACATGTAATTACAAGTCTTTGTCTCTTTTGCCTACAAAGATACAAGATAATACATGTAAGAGTTTGAATATTTGGTGAAGTTTTTGTAACTGTCTTCTCCATATTATTGTAAATTAATCTTAAAATATACACAATTAATTCCCTACTCACCCATTCCTTGCCACCGGTGGTTTCATCTCCCAAAGAAAAACAATGTAGGGGCACATGCACCAAGTCAGTTTTGAATAAAAGAGTATAAAAATCACTAACAACTACAATGGAAGCAAAGCTAAGTTTTTCCCCCTCTAATTTAGGTTTCGTTTGGCATTGCGGTGGCCAGTGGCTTTTCGAAATCACTTTATTTCCACTTTGGATGTAACAGTTGATTGAAAGCATATTTTTGGACCCATAATAAACAAAATTTTACTAGAATCAAGAATATTCACGAAACTAAGTAGATTCTCAGTGCAAGAGAGCACAACCAACGCAAATTGGCCTTCAATTGTAACGGTCTTGTTTCTATCATGAGATGCCTTCGCATCACATATTTCATTTTTCTTTGTCTTCGTTAAAGAAATGAAATAATTCAGTTCTCTAGGAACAAATTATCATTTGCCAATTCAACCATAGTCGTTTATACTTTTGTTAACTATTACTCATATCATAACATTTAGAAAAAGAACTTCCCCAAACAAAGGGCATCAGCTATCAAGCTCACCCATACTAAGAGTTTCACTGCAAGAGTACAATTGCTTCCAACAATAATTTACCTGCCGGTCTCAGTCGGACGAGGGATCAATGGAGTGATCACAAAGGAGGGCAGCGCGAGGAGGAGGCGACGCTGACTGGCCGCGTGGTGGGGGAGGAGCCCGGCGGCGTGGAGGTCGGCGGCACGGTGGGGGAGGAGGGCAACGTGAGGAGGAGGCGGCGCCAACTGGCCGTGCGGTCGGGGAGGAGCCCGACGGCGTGGAGGTCGACGACGCGGTGGGGGGAACGCAGCGCGAGGAGGAGGTAGAGGTGGACAGGACGGGGAGGACGACGCGGCGGTGGAGAGGATGGGGAGGTGGATGTGGCGGCGGAGAGGCCGGGGAGGAGGCGGCGGCAGAGAGGATGGGGAGGAGGAGGCGGCGGTGGAGAGCACGGGGAGGCGGATGCGACGGCGGAGAGGCCGGGGAGGAGGAGGAGGCGCGGAGAGGACGGGGAGGAGGAGGCGGCGGCGGAGAGGAAGGGGAGGAGGCGCGTGCACAGCCGATTGATCGATTGATTTGGTGTGTGCGGAGAGAGACCGATACAGGCCGGGATGAGGGGATTAGGGTATAAGTTTTGGCGCTAATTTTTTTCACCCGCGCGCGCGTGCCCCCCAATAATTACCGACGTATTTTTTCTGACTAACTCTAAGACAGGAAAACTCTATGCACTTTTGCCGACTGACTGTAGGACAGGAAAAATTAATTTTACCAATGCACGGTCCGTCGCTAATAATAAGTATTATTGCCGATCGACCACCGACATCGCATGCATAATTCCCGACTAGTCATTAGTTGCAAACCTTTGCCGACTTCTTTTCTGTTGGCATTTACCCACTATTGCCGTCAGATGTCTGACGCTAATTATGTGTTGTGGTATAGTGGATAGTATTCTCTAACAGTATTACTCCCTTGTTTTAAGCACTGAAATTTAGTATGGAAACACTCAGCATAATATTCAGGAACAAATTCAAGTCTCATAAATTTTTTCATATCATTCCAATTCTCAGGTTTTCTCCCTTTTCTACAAACACGCTTCCACAATGTTAACGCATAGCCAGAAAGCACATTAGCGGCAAAAAAAAATCTTTTCATTTTCAGACAAATTATACATGCCAAATTGTTTGTCTACCGCTATTTCCCAATCAATATATGCTTCAGGGTCAAAGTTTCTAGTATATGGAGGAAATGTTAATTTGAGGTTACCGTGTTCAGGAGTAGAAGACAAAGCCGTCATGTTGTTCATGTCGCAAATTCTTTGGTTGCATCGAAGTGAACTCGTTTCATGTGGACCTGTCATGATTAGTAGACAACAAGGAAAAACACAGCCATATGTAACTACTACGTGTGGCTAAACAAGTCGCTCAACTCTCAAACTTTAACCAAAGCTCTTACAAGTTCTTACCGTGCAGCAGGGGTTGTCGGCCATTGGCGGCGTCAAAAGTTCTCCCAAGCTTGGATAAAGCGATTGCCAAGGGACCGAACAAACGTACGAGGTAGAATATGTGGAGCTTGGTAGGCTAAGTTAATTTCCTATGCAATCTGATATTTCTAGTTATTGTAATGATAAGTAATGATCCAAACTAGAATTCACAATCCCTAGTTGCCGATCTCAAATATATAAGTGAATTTCTAGGCAACACACACGCAAAGATAATGAAACTTAATGCAACCAATGGAATGAGCTAAAAAAAGAATAATTTCAGCACCAAAACTCGTGTTGCATAAGTTATGGAGAGACGCTAGCTAATTGCTTCAGAAAAGGTAAAAGGGCACAAGATTGCTCACTACTTAATACAATTGCACAATCTGAAAATGACAAACACAAATTAGGGTTTTGATCAATGTAGTGCTGCCGGCCACTACTCTCTTTTCTTTTCTCTCTTTTTTTTCTTTTTTTTGGCCTTTTGGCTCTTTCTTTCTCTTTTTTTTCCTTTTCGGTGACTTTCAGCCAACACTAGTATGAGCAATGTTTTGGAATCCCTAACTTGATATCACAAGAGATATGATAGTGCAACCAAAGCATGTCACAAGGTTTCAGGAAAGTGCAAAAACACTAGAATTCGAGTTCGTATGCAAAATTTATGAACAAAACAAAGAACTGGACAGATTGGAATAAAAGCTATGCGAAGGAAAAACGATCAGCAACTAAAACAAGGACTCTAATGGATCAAAACCTAACAAAACTCACTAAAATACTAGATTGAATCTAAAGGTTGAATTTTTGTGGAGGATTTTCAATTTTGGACAGAAAACAAAAACTAATCTAGGTATCAATCTCTCACCGAGCAACTTGGCGCCTCGATACCAACCGATGCATCCCACCCGGTGCATAACGTGTTCTTCATGCCCACCAGATGGTGCACGTGCCTCGCCCGACGAGCGGACTGCCCAACTGGCCCTGGGGCGTGGGCCTTGGCCCAACGAGTGAATACACACCTTGGCTGCCAGAGCCAGGCCATAAGAGTCCCATATGGCCCCCAAAAGACTAGCCTGATGGGGGGAGGGTTGCTCTCCCTTTTAAGGTGGTATTCTCTCCCATCCACAAGCAAGGTGGTACTATCATTCCCACCCTCTTGTTTCGGGACCTAGCTCTGATACCACCTGATGTGACTTTGGGTCCCGATCTTTCGATGAGAGTGATAACTTCGATTTGGATGAATTGACTTTAACGATCCGACTACAATGTACGACGACGATGCGCCTTAACAATCGCTAAACCAACTCCAGAGGGTTATTGATCTTGCCGTTGGCACGATCAACATGAACACGAGGTTCAATTCCTGCATGCAACTGAAGAACAAGCAAGAACAAAGGTAAAGGCTATTTGAAATTGCAAATAAAGATGAAGGATTGATAATGTGGGATTCTGAAACAAGGAGCTTCTTAGTCGGCTGTTGAGCATGTCTGGAAGACTCAAAAGAGTAGCAATGGCTAAACTATCAAATAAATAAAACCCGAAAACTAAAGTACGGAGGTAGCAAACAATATATAGAGGTAAATGGTGGCTAGGGAGTGGCTAGGGGCATGCAGCAGCCATGGGGGCCGGCCAACGGGGTGCCCTAGGGTTACATGGGCCCAAAAGAACAGGTGGCGCAGCACCTGGAATTTCTAGCCCGTGATACTCTTCTGTGATTTTCTATTGCTTCAAGATGAATTTAGCATTGGGGCTGGATTCATTGGAAAGTAGACTCCGAGATCTTTCAAACGTGTACTCATGGGCCTCCAGAAACCTCCGGAATCAAAAGTTATGGCCTTTTAAAGTTAGCGCTGTTGGTGAGGCCGAACTGGACTCGGACTTGTTCTCTTCCCAATCTGACTTGAACTTGATCTTTGGCCCAATTTTGGTCCACGAGGGTCCTTCTCCATGGTTCCTAAGTACAATCAAATCATCACAAGTATTAAATAGCATCCCATTCATGTTATCACTAATGGGGAGGCTTAGGAACGCATTCACCTGATGATTAAACTGTCGTGCGCGAGCTCGAGTAACCGGTCCTTGTATAATCGCAGTAGGTTCAAATTGATGTGTAGATGTGGCTGTATCTATGGAAGTGATGTCCTCATCATCGGGAGTCTTATCTAACGGCTAGGAAGAGCCCCACTCACACAGCCTACAAGGGGAAACCCTAAACCTGCTAACACAGGATTTTTCTTGCATGACTCTCAAAGCATACTACTAGACCCGCAACTCCTATCGACTAGACCGTACTCCAACAGTCCTTATTGATCCGCGCAGCATCTAGCTAGTATCTGCTCCTTTCGTTGCCTTCTTGGCTTGTCCGAACTCTGTCTCTGGCCATCTTCTGGCGATCTCTCGACCGTTCTGGATCTCCGACGCACCTTGCCTAGTCCCGGTCAACTTCCACCATACCATGACCCAGCACCGTCGTCCTGCAACCATGAAAGACAAGGAAACCCTTCACATAGCAAAGCCCACAAAGATATTCGCTGATTATCTCAAAATAGTCATGCACAAATTAATCACAACTAGTCGGCTAACCCATATGCTGTTACCGCTTTGGCTAACCACTCGGCTAACCACTAAACACCCTAAGGGCGACTGCCAGCACCCCAAAGATTTTGACAGAGAATCACTTGGGAACTTATACATGAGGAACTCTACTAAGTCCTTAACAAACCCCTTGCCCACAGCAGAGGACTCATCAAGGAAGGAAACCAGTCAAGAAGCTAAAAACACGTAGCAAGGACTGGAGGCACTTGGCACTCAGCTTTCTCCAAAAGAAGAAAACCAGTCAAAAAGCTAGACGCACTTAGCAAGGACTAGAACCGCTCGGAACTTAGTACTCAGCAATGAAACCAGTCAGGAAGCTTGAGGAACTCAGTAAAGGCTGGTAGCACTCGGCACTTAGCTTTCACCAAAGGAAGAAAACCAGTCGAGAAACTAAAAGCATTCAGCAAAGAAACACGACTTGGTTGGGAACCTATCAAAATGCTCCAAGTTACAAATTCAATTCGGATCAACCTTTAATCTAGTCATTTACTCATCACACAAAGGTATAGAACTCCACATGGTCATTCAATCTCCCCCTTGATGAGTATATTGACAAACACACAAAAAAGGCATAAGGTTGAGTTTGAATAAGAAGGAAGAAAGCATTTTGATTACTAAACCAAACACGATCGAGGAAAAAGTGAAAAGAAAGGTCAAGATCAAGCCGGTAACAAACACCCAAACTCATCGAGGATGCCAAGATGCCTTTTGAATAACTTCTCCCCCTAATATAGGCATCAAGGTATCTTAAGCAATTTCTGATCAATTTCTTATATTTACTTTTTTTAAGAAATGTTATGCTAGAAATGCATCCTAGGTGAGCTTTGAGGATTATCTAAGAGATCAATAAAACAAATTATAATACCACGCTAAGGAATGAAACAAAAATTCTTAGCTAAGTCATGTCCTAAGTCAAATACGAACTTTGCTAGCAAGATTATTACAAAATTCTGACATTTTGAGCAAGATTGAATATTGGCAACACTTGACGCTCGTTTCAAAACTAGACGCAAAGCCATTCAAAAGATCAGATGGAAAACCTAGAGTTCAACCCAGTCAACACTTTGGGAAATCCAGAAGTTCATACAAGGTCCTTTGGGCTTATAAAATTTCTCATTAAATGCAAACTTTGTTCAGGAAACTTTGAAAGATACAGCGGGGTTCAAATGTTTGACATTATTTGCATTCTTTACCCACATATGTGTTTTCCTCTTTCTTTGATTTTGAATTTGCAGAGTAATTGACTCAAGCCATGTTCGATCATCTCAAGATACTCTTAAAAGAATGATCTTGGTCATACACACCATATTCCATGTTCATCTCAAGTGCAAAGAGAAACTGTCTTGAGAATGTAGTGTGTTGAGTCTGATGCACAAGAAGAGTCAAAAAAATTTTTTTGATTAAGCAAGTGAAGGACACACGTATGAACCAAATAGGTTTCACCCCAGTTGCTATAGGGAGTCTAGATAATGCCAAAATTTCACAGATCGTGGCAATTACACCTAAAGAAGAAATTTAGCTAGTAAAAACAACATTCATCAGGTTTTACTTTTAAAGATTAGTTTTCAATTTTTACAAGCTTAACAAGATAAATGAGTTTGGACACAACTAGCAAGTATTTTTCTTCATAATTTAGCATGATGTATAATGTGAAATATGGATTAATCGCATAATAGACAAAACTCAAAAAGAAAAATTCAAGTCTATATGCAATGCAAGGGACAGATTCTTAAACTCTCCCTCAATAAATGATTCAATTTTAAGCATGATTCTAGTTCAAGTTGAGTTACTAATAATATTAAGTTCAAGAAAGATATCACTTGAAGAATCCAGAGGTAACTCAACGAAAAGACCAGAAACTCAGAATAGGGAGGAGAAGATAAGAAACTGACGATTGGGTAGCGAAAGAGCAAAGAGAAGAGAACCCAAGTCTATGCAATAAAACCCATAAGCATCCAGAGAGAAAACAGAAGAAAGGAAAGGCTGAAATATGATATAATACACAGTATGCAAATCAACTCCCCCTCACAAAAGACTATAAGGGCACATGACTCCAAGCTATCCAAAGGCTTGGTAAAGATGTCGATCAATTGGCGGTCACTCTCCACAAGCTGGAGCACTATGTCTCTCTTCACCACATGGTCTCTAAGGAAGTGATATCTAACATCTATGTGCTTGGTCCGGAAATGCTGCACAGGGTCTTTGCAATGCAGATAGCAGAAGTGTTGTCACAGAAAAGTGGAACACTTCCAATTTCTAACCCAAAGTCCTACAAGGTCGATCTCATCCAAAACACATGGCTACAACAACTAACTACAGCTACGTACTCGGCCACAACAACGGACTGTGCAACACCCGACTACTTTCTAGATGACCAAGAACAAGAGAAGTGCCAATGAATTGGCAAATACCAGAAGTGCTCTTCCTATCTATCCTACAGCCGGCAAAATCTGCATCAGAAAAGACTCTAAGGGATAGATATGAAGAGGAAGAGTACTAAATATCATAATCAATAGTAGCTCGAAGGTACTTGAAGATGCACTTCACTGCTTGGCGATGAAAGGCGCGAGGAGATGCCTGAAAACGAGCACACATACACACGGCAAAGTGTATGTCCGGTCGAGAGGCAGTAAGATACAAGAGAGAGCCAATCATACTCCGATACTCTTTTTGATCAACAGGCTCACCATCCTCATCGGGCTCGAAGACAACAGTGGTGGCCATAGGAGTCATCACGGGCTTTCCATCAGACATATCAAACTATCTCAAGAGGTATCGAGTGTACTTACCTTAGTGCAGAAAATATTCTCATTTCATCTTGCTTTGACTCTGAATCCTAATAGAGCAAAACCCATAAGTAATAAAGTTGCGAAACTCATATTATGAATAGTGAATTGATGAAAGCTTGCAACTAATGATTAATTCTATTTAATCTAAACAATCTTTGCATCTTGAATTCGTAAAACAAGATTAATAAATTCATAAAAGAGCAATCCCTGTTCTTGAGAAGAGTTTTATTTGTTCTTTCTATCTACTTTCTTTTTGCCCTTATTGAAGTTTATTATTGCTTTGTTTCCGTTGATCGACGTGTAGAACCCGACGTCTTTGATCTCCGTCGCCGTCGTCATCAACCGCAATCCTCGTCTTCATCGTAATCGGCATATAAGCAAGGCAAGCATCCTTTGACCATATTGATCCCAGTATTTTATACTCCTTTTGTGCATCAAATTGTTTTATGCATGCGTTTACCTTATGTAAATTGCTATTTTGTGGATTGGTAGTTATACCTGTTGTCTCGTGAATCTCCTTTGATGATTATGAACATGTGCACCTTGATAACCACAGAATAGGGCTAGACATTTCTTAATGCCATCTTGGGTATATACGATCATATTAACCGGCTTAGCCATGCTTTAGAATTAGCGATGTACATGATCAAATCAATATTTGTTTTCCTGAAAACCTTGAAAAGGGCACTGTTGGTTGCGGGTACTTTGATTAAAAACCCAAAATAAAACTATGCTTTGATGCGGGCGATTATTGGCGATAGCCGGATGTGCGAAAGGAATTGCACGTAGTGTAGGGTGGAGTATCGCCCGTGTTGGATTAAGGACCGAGCAATGGGACGCTATTGATCCAAGATTTCCGTGCAACCACGAGGGTGAGTATGGGTTAGCCTTAGCCTATTAAATTATTTAGACATGGCTTTGCTCATTGGTAGGCGGGAGCTAGTGGAGGCATTCCGGTACGGATTGCTTGTGAGGGGCTTCCATGTAGTTCGTATGGGTAATTGCCTGGCCGGTGCAACGGTGTACGCCTTGCCATGGACAGAGACGTGGTGTTGGGTGTGATAAATGAGGATCCACAGCTTGGGTGAGTGTCTCTGTTTTCAGGGCGAGGGTTAACATCCCGGGCTGGATCAAAGTCATGTCTAGGTAACGAACAGCTATGTATGATCGCCTGGCAAGCACAATGTCCTATTGGAGGCGTGTGTGATCTTGCAAAAAGGATGATCATTCCTTGTGGGTAAAGTTGTACACCTCTGCAGAGTTTAAATCTAATTAATTAGCCGCGCCCGCGGTCAAGGGCACTTGGTGAAGTCATTCCAATGTTAGATTTTGGTATTTTCTGAAAACTGGAGTTTCGGTTTGAAACTGTTTTTGCAACTGTGCTTTATGTCAAAGGGCTGACATTGATGGATTTCAGGATTCGATGTTTCGTCGCTCACGTCATGGAGGACTGTGAGTGTTATTTATGCTTTACTTATTTGCTATCAATCAATCTTGCTTTTACAAATTCCGTTTGCAAATAACTTGATTTACAAATGAAATTCGCTTTATGCAAATTAAGTGTGGAAGCCTTTCCTTTGAAATGGCCTGCATGTATTGTAGGTTTTGTTCAAGTCTTGCGGAGTACGAAAGTACTCACCCTTACTTAATTATTATTTAGGTGGATGAGAATGCGAAGCTTCGAAGTTGTTCATCGCAGGTTGCGGGATTCCTTCTTGCCGTGGTCTTTTCTAAGGATTTATGCCTGGTCAGTTGCCTGCGGGATTGGATGGGTACACTACAAGGCTTTGCTTCTTTTGCTGCTAAATACTCTGAGTTGTAATATTTATGTGTTTAATCGTTTCCGCTTAATTAATTTAATGTATGGTTGTGATTCCAATTGTTGAAATATGCGTGCTAGCTACTGATCCAGGGACTAGTACTGCAAGCACATTAGATTTCCATTTTGGCATTCTGTGCTAAAATGGGGGTCGTCTACAACTCTTACAACGGCAATCCGGTGTGTCTTCGGAGTGTCTCACTTCGGGGCAAACTTTCATAAAATCCACTTGCTCAGATCGCGATTTGAATGACCTTAACGCCAGAGCGAAATCGATCAAGACTCGCTCCAGTGAGACCGGCGACACATGCGAGTGCAATCCGGTGCATTTTCGGAGTGTTTCGCTCCGGTGCAAACTTTGGTAAAATCCACCTGTTCGGATCTCGATTTGTGTGAAATTAGCATCAAACTGACATCGACCGAAACAAGCTCCGACAAGACCAACAACACTTACCAGGGCAATCCGGAGTGTCTTCGGTGAGTTTCGCTTTGGGGCAAACATTCAAAAAATCCACCTGTTCGGATCTCGATTTGTATGAAAGTAACATCAAGAAGAAATCGACCGAAACAAGCTCCAACAAGACCGACAACACTTACAAGCGCAATCCGGTGTGTCTGCGGTCTGTTTCGCTTCGGGGCAAATTTCATAAAATCCACTTATTCGGATCCCCATTTGAATGAAATTAACATCAGAGCAAAATCGACTGAAACAAGCTCCAATGAGACCGGCAAAATTTAGAAGTGCAATCCATTGCTTTTTCGGAGTGTTTTGCTCCGGTGCAAACTTTCGTAAAATCCCACCGGTTCGGATCTCGATTCGTATGAAATTAACATGAAAGCAAAATCGACCTAAACAAGCTCCAACAAGACAGAGAACACTTATGTGGCCAGTCCGGCGTCCCTTCGGTGTGTTTCACTTTGGGACAAACTTTCGTGAAATCCACTTGTTAGGAACCCAATTTGAATGAAATTAACACCAGAGCCAAATCTGTCGAAACAAGCTCCAACGAGACCGACGACACTTGCGAGTACAATCCGGTGCACTTTCGGAGTTTTTCGCTCTGGAGCAAACTTTCATAAAATCTACATGTTCAGATCTCGATTTGTTTGAAATTTACATCCAAGCGCAATTGGCCGAAACTGGCTACATCAAGACCGTCAACACTTATGAGGGCAATCAGTTGTGTTTTCAGCGTGTTTCGATTCTAGGCAAACTTTCTCAAAATCCAGTTTTTCGGATCCCTATTTGAACAAAATTAACACCAGAGCAGACACAACCGAAACAAGTTCCAACGAGACCGGCAACACATAGGAGTGCAATTCGGTGCTTTTTCGGAGTGTTTTGCCCCGGCGCGAACTTTCGTAAAATCCACCTGTTCGGATCTCAATTTGTATGAAATTAACATCAAAGCGAAATTGACCGAAACAAGCTCCAACAAGACCGACAACACTTACGAGGAAAATCCGGCCTGCCTTCGGTGTGTTTCGCTTCGGGGCAAACTTTCATGACATCCACTAGTTCGTATCCCGATTTGAATTAAATTAACACCAGAGCGAAATCGATCGAAACAAACTCCAATGAGACCGGCGACACTTGCGAGTGCAATCCGGTGCACTTTCGGAGTGTTTCGCTCCGGTGCAAACTTTCATAAAATCCACATTTTCGGATCTCGATTTGCATGATGGTAACACCAAAGTGAAATCGGCCGAAGCGAGGTCAAACAGGACCGACAGCCCATACGAGGGCAATCCGGTGTGTCTTCGGAGTGTTTCGCTTCGGGGCAAATTTTCATTAAATCCACTTGTTCGGACCCCGATTTGTATGAAATTGACATCAGAGCGAAATCGACCGAAACAAGCTCCAAGGAGACTGCGACATTAAGGAGTGCTATTCGGTGCTTTTTCGGAGTGTTTCGCTGCTGCGCAAGCTTTCATAACATCCACCAATTGGGATCTCGAACTGTATGAAATTAACATGAAGGCGAAATCGACAGAAAAAAGCGCCAACAAGACCGACAACACTTACGAGGGCAATCCAGCGTGCTTTTGCATTGTCTCGCTTCAAGGCAAATTTTCATAAAATCCACTTGTAAGGTCCCCGATTTGATTGAAATTAACACCAGAGCGAAATCGATCGAAACAAGCCATAATGATATCGATGACAAATACGAGTGAGATCCGGTGCATTTTCGCAGTGTTTCGCTCCTACGCAAACATTCACAAAATGCACCCGTTCTGATCTCGATTTGTATGAAGTAAACATCAAAGCGAAATCGACCGAAACAAGCTCCATCAGGACCGATAACTCTTACATCGGCAATCCGGTGTGTCTTCGGAGTGTCTCGCTTCGGGGCAAACTTTCATAAAATCCACTTGTTCAGATCGCGATTTGAATGACCTTAACACCAGAGCGAAATCGATCAAGACGGTGAGACCGGCGACACATGCGACTGCAATCCGGTGCATTTTCGGAGTGTTTCGCACCGGTTCAAACTTTGGTAAAATCCACCTGTTCGGATCTCGATTTGTGTGAAATTAGCATCAAACTGACATCGACCGAAACAAGCTCCGACAAGACCAACAACACTTACCAGGGCAATCCGGAGTGTCTTTGGTGAGTTTCGCTTTGGGGCAAACATTCAAAAAATCCACCTGTTCGGATCTCGATTTGTATGAATGTAACATCAGGAAGAAATCGACAGAAACAAGCTCCAACAAGACCGACAACACTTACAAGCGCAATCCGGTGTGTCTGCGGTGTGTTTCGCTTCGGGGAAAATTTCATAAAATCCACTTATTCGGATCCCCATTTGAATGAAATTAACATCAGAGCGAAATCGACCGAAACAAGCTCCAATGAGACCGGCGAAATTTAGGAGTGCAATCCATTGCTTTTTCAGAGTGTTTTGCTCTGGTGCAAACTTTCGTAAAATCCCACATGTTCGGATGTCGATTTGTATGAAATTAACATGAAAGTGAAATCGACTAAACAAGCTCTAACAAGATAGACAACACTTACGAGGCCAATCCGCATGTCTTCGGTGTGTTTCACTTCATGGCAAACTTTCATGAAATCCACTTGTTAGGAACCCAATTTGAATGAAATTAACACCAGAGCCAAATCTGTCGAAACAAGCTCCAACGAGACCGGCGACACTTGCGAGTGCAATCCGGTGCACTTTCGGAGTTTTTCGCTACGGTGCAAATTTTCATAAAATCCACCTGTTCGGATCTCGATTTGTATGAAATTTACATCAAAGCGAAATCGGCCGAAACAGGCTCCAACAAGACTGACAACAATTACGAGGGCAATCAGCTGTGTTTTCGGCGTGTTTCGATTCTGGGCAAAATTTCACAAAATCCAGTTGTTCGGATCCCTATTTGAACGAAATTAACACCAGAGCGAACACGACCGAAACAAGTTCCAACGAGACCGGCAACACATAGGAGTGCAATTCGGTGCATTTTCGGAGTGTTTCGCTCCAACACGAACTTTCATAAAATCCACCTGGTCGGATCTCGATTTGTATGTAATTAACATCAAAGCGAAATCGACTGAAACAAGCTCCAACAAGACCGACAACACTTACGAGGAAAATCCGGCCTGCCTTCGGTGTGTTTTGCTTCGGAGCAAACTTTCGTGAAATCCACTTGTTTGGATCCCGATTTGAATGAAATTAAGACCAGAGCAAAATCGATCGAAACAAACTCCATGAGACCGGCGACACATGTGAGTGCAATCTGGTGCACTTTCGGAGTGTTTCGCTCCGGTGCAAACTTTCATAAAATCCACATTTTCGGATCTCGATTTGTATGATGGTAACATCAAAGTGAAATCGACCGAAACAAGGTCAAACAGGACGGACAACACATACGAGGGCAATCCGGTATGTCTTCGGAGTGTTTCGCTTTGGGGCAATTTTTCAACTTATGTTTGGCTAGTGTGGTTCTAGATATCCTTTGCTACAAATTATACCTATCCAAGCTCCACCTACTATTAACCATAGGAGAAGCACCTTGCAATCGCTTTGTCACCCCTGAGTGCAGATTACCATCATCCCTCGATTGAACCTTGAAAAGCTGCAGGGTAAGAACTTGTAAGAACTTGGTGTGAGCTTGAGCGTGCGAGATCCTCCAATGTCCACATATTACTACATAGGAATATACATTTTTGAGTGTATTTTTCTTGTCTACCACTAATAATGGCAGGTCCACGAAAGAACGATGATCTATACTTCGAGGATGATCCAAGCATTCCTCCAGGAACAAAGAAATATATCCGGAAACTTAATCATGAGTTTGAGAAAAGAGAAGAAATTGAAAGAAAAAAGCACAGTGAGTTCATGGAGAAATGGCGTAATGGAGAATTAAAAAATAAAAAGGTTGAGCATGGGACTATCCCTTCGACCTAGAATGAGAAGGAACTACTAAAGAAAGAAGTCAGGCCTACACAATCTAAGAAGATGGATAGTAAGTGTATTTCAATGTGTAACGATAAGAATGTGCTTGCTATTCCTGCGACTAACCCTGTAGGCAAGAATGATCAAGATGGGGTGCACCTGAGTGCTGCAATGACGGACAACTATGTGAGCCTCATGTCTCATCGCCTACTTAGTGCACCAGTGGAGCATGCCAATGAAACTCAACACAACAACTTATTCCAAACTAAGTTTGTTGTGCAAGAACGCGCGGTACACGTCATCATTGATGGAGGAAACTGTAGAAACCTCGCAAGTCTACACATGGTCGAGAAGCTTGGCTTGACCACGACTCCAGTTCGGCAACCTTACTCAATGGAATGGTTCAACTCAATTGGTAAGGTTCAGGTAACACAAACTGTGCAAGTTCCTGTCTCCATTGGTTCATACCAAGATCATGTTTATTGTGATGTCATACCTATGGAATCATGTTCACTTTTATTAGGTAGACCTTGGTTATATGATCTTGATCCTATTCACTATGGTAGAACCAATCAATATACTTTCAAGTTTAATGGAAAGAAAATGATTTTGAATCCGATGACTCCTGCTGAGCTAGCCAAAATTAATGCAAAAAGAACTAATGGTAAAGAACATGAGGATGACAAACTTGTTTGTGGTGTACAACAATCTAAATCAATGTTCAAGAAAGTTGTTCTTTTAAATAAGATTGTATCCTTACATGATATTGCTTTGCAGACATCTGTTTCCGTGCCTCCTGTTGCCACTAACCTTTTGCAGGATCATGAGAAGGAGTCGACGACGACTCCAATTCAAGAAGGCGAGGATGATGAGGACATCACCAACATGGATACGACCAGCGTGACCGCTGCCCCTCCTTCCTCTCCGGCTTCTGCAATAACTACCGACGCTGCTCCATCTTTGTCACAAATGATCGACGCTGAGGCAACTTCGTCGCCGAGAGGCCTTAATCCAAAAGCTCAGGTATTCAAGCCCACATCAACAGACAAGGGCCTCAAGCACACACCCCGAGAACAGCCCACGCGTCAAGGAAGGCCCATATGGAAGCCCAAGTTGCGAAAAAGCCCGGTTCGGCCATCCAGCAGCATGCCATATTCAAACGGGCATAACTTGGGCTCCCGGACTCCGTTTTTAGTGTGCGACCACCCGTTTGAAAGCTTACGAAATAAGCTTTCCAATGGATCCGGCCCACTTCCAAATTTGGCACAAAATGATAGAAAAATGCGGAACAATGTCACGGGCCAGAATTTCAGGCTGCTACGTCACTCACTTTTGGGCCTATGGCCCATGTATCTTAGGGTTTTGGTGGCCACCGCTGTTTTGGCTGCCCTACAGCTCCTGGCCACCGCTATATATATGCCCACCACCATTCTTCTATGCTTAGGTTTTGTTGTGTTTTGGTAAACCCCTTGTGCGTCCCTCCTCGTGTTCGCGTTAGTTGACTAGACCACCCGTGACGAGAAACAGAACCTCACCTTTGTATCTTTGAGATTATTGGATTGGAATTGCTCTCACCTTGTTCTTACTTGTTCTCGGTTGCAGCAGGTACAAGGATCGATCGGGTCTTTGATTCGGTTGATCGCCTCGTGTGGTGACGTTGCGATTGCTTGGTTGCTAATCTCGTGGTTAGTAGCCGATCGATCAACTTCGTGCGCTATCAAACTGATGTATCATTCTCACCAGAAGATCGGGCCGACCAAGTGCGCATCACAAACTTTCGTGAAATCCACTTGTTCGGATCCCGATTTGAATGAAATTAACACCGGAGCGAAATCGTTCGAAACAAACTCCAATGAGACTGGCGACACTTGCGAGTGCAATCCGGTGCACTTTCGGAGAGTTTTGCTCCGGTGCAAACTTTCATAAAATCCGCATTTTCGGATCTCGATTTGTATGATGGTAACATCAAAGTGAAATCGACCGAAACAAGCTCAAACAGGACCGACAACACATACGAGGGCAATCCGGTGTGTCTTCGGAGTGTTTCGCTTCGGGGCAAATTTTCATTAAATCCACTTGTTCGGATCCCGATTTAAATGAAATTGATATCAGAGCGGAATCGACCGAAACAAGCTCCAAAGAGATTGCGACACTAAGGAGTGCTATTCGGTGCTTTTTCGGAGTGTTTCGCTGCAGCACAAGCTTTCATAAGATCCACCAATTGGGATCTCAAACTGTATGAAGTTAACATTTAGGCGAAATCGACAGAAAGAACTCCAACAAGACCGACAACACTTACGAGGGCAATGCGGCGTGTTTTTCGCAGTGTCTCGCTTCGAGGCAAATTTTCATAAAATCCACTTGTAAGGTTCCCGGTTTGAATGAAATTAACACCAGAGCGAAATCGACCGAAACAAGCCATAATTATACCGGCGACACATACGAGTGAGATCCGGTGCATTTTCGTAGTGTTTCGCTCCGGCGCAAACATTCATAAAATCCACCCGTTCTGATCTCGATTTGTATGAAGTAAACATGAAAGCGAAATCGACCAAAACAATCTCCAACCGGACCGACAACACTTACGTGGGCAATCCGGTGTGTCTTCGGAGTGTTTCGCTTCGGGGCAAACTTTCATAAAATCCACTTGTTCCGATCACGATTTGAATGACCTTAACACCAGAGCGAAATCGATCAAGACTAGCTCCAGTGAGACCAGCGACACATGCGAGTGCAATCCGGTGCATTTTCGGAGTGTTTCGCTCCGGTGCAAACTTTGGTAAAATCCACCGGTTCGGATCTCGATTTGTGTGAAATTAACATCAAACTGACATCGACCGAAACATGCTCCCACAAGACCAACAACACTTACCAGGGCAATCCGGAGTGCCTTCGGTGTGTTTCGCCTTGGGGCAAACATTCAAAAAATCCACCTGTTCGGATCTCGATTTGTATGAAAATAACATCAAGAAGAAATCGACCGAAACAAGCTCCAACAAGACCGACAACACTTACAAGTGCAATCCGGTGTGTCTACGGTGTGTTTCACTTTGGGGCAAATTTCATAAAATCCACTTATTCGGATCCCCATTTGAATGAAATTAACATTAGAGCGAAATCGACCGAAAGAAGCTCCAATGAGACTGGCGAAATTTAGGAGTGCAATCCATTGCTTTTTTGGAGTGTTTTGCTCCGGTGAATACTTTCGTAAAATCCCAACTGTTTGAATCTCGATTCGTATGAAATTAACATGGAAGCGAAATCGACCTAAACAAGCTCCAACAAGACGGACAACACTTACGAGGGCAATCCGGCGTGTCTTCGGTGTGTTTCACTTCGGGGCAAACTTTCATGAAATCCACTTGTTAGGAACCCAATTTGAATGAAATTAACACCAGAGCCAAATCTATCAAAACAAGCTCCAACGAGACCGGCGACACTTGCGAGGGCAATCCGTTGCACTTTCAGAGTTTTTCGCTACGGTGCAAACTTTCATAAAATCCACCTGTTCGGATCACGATTTGTACCAAATTTACATCAAAGCAAAATTGGCCGAATCAGGCTCCAACAAGACCGACAACACTTACGAGGGCAATCAGTTGCGTTTTCGGCATGTTTCGATTCTGGGCAAACTTTCACAAAATCCAGTTGTTTGGATCCCTATTTGAACGAAATTAACACCAGAGCGAACACGACCGAAACTTGTTCCAATGAGACCGGCAACACTTAGGAGTGCAATTCAGTGCATTTTCGGAGTGTTTCGCTCCGGTGTGAACTTTCGTAAAATCCACCTGTTCGGATCGCGATTTGTATGAAATTAACATCAAAGCAAAATCGACCGAAACAAGCTCCAACAAGACCGACAACACTTACGAGGAAAATCCAGCCTGCCTTCGGTGTGTTTCGCTTCGGGGCAAACTTTCGTGAAATCCACTTGTTCGGATCTCGAATTGAATGAAATTAACACCAGAGCGAAATCGATCGAAACAAACTCCAATGAGACCGGCGACATTTGCGAGTGCAATCCGGTGCACTTTCGGAGTGTTTCGCTCTGGTGCAAACTTTCATAAAATCCGCATTTTCGGATCTCGATTTGTATGATGGTAACATCAAAGTGAAATCGACCGAAACAAGCTCAAACAGGACCGACAACACATACGAGGGCAATCCGGTGTGTCTTCGGAGTGTTTCGCTTCGGGGCAAATTTTCATTAAATCCAATTGTTCGGATCCCGATTTGAATGAAATTGACATCAGAGCGAAATCGACCGAAACAAGCTCGAAAGAGATTGCGAAACTAAGGAGTGCTATTCGGTGCTTTTTCGGAGTGTTTCGCTGCAGCGCAAGCTTTCATAACATCCACCAATTGGGATCTCGAACTGTATGAAATTAACATTTAGGCGAAATCGACAAAAAGAACTCCAACAAGACCGACAACACTTACGAGGGCAATCCGGCGTATTTTTTGCAGTGTCTCGCTTCGAGCCAAATTTTCATAAAATCCACTTGTATGGTCCCCGGTTTGAATGAAATTAACACCAGAGCAAAATCGACCGAAACAAGCCATAATCATACCGGCGACACATACGAGTGAGATCCGGTGCATTTTCGTAGTGTTTCGCTCCGGCGCAAACATTCATAAAATCAAACCGTTCTGATCTCGATTTGTATGAAGTAAACATGAAAGCGAAATCGATCAAAACAAGCTCCAACCGGACCGACAACACTTATGTGGGCAATCTGGTGTGTCTTCGGATTGTTTCGCTTCGGGCCAAACTTTCATAAAATCCCCTTGTTCAGATCACGATTTGAATGACCTTAACACCAGAGCGAAATCAATCACCAGTGAGACCGGGGACACATGCGAGTGCAATCCGGTGCCTTTTCGGAGTGTTTCGCTCCGGTGCAAACTTTGGTAAAATCCACCGGTTCGGATCTCGATTTGTGTGAAATTAACATCAAACTGACGTCGACCGAAACAAGCTCCCACAAGACCAACAACACTTACCAGGGCTATCCGGAGTGCCCTCGGTGTGTTTCGCTTTGGGGCAAACATTCAAAAAATACACCTGTTCGGATCTCGATTTGTATGAAAGTAACATCAAGAAGAAATCGACCGAAACAAGCTCCAACAAGACCGACAACACTTACAAGCGCATTCCGGTGCATCAACGGTGTGTTTCACTTTGGGGCAAATTTCATAAAATCCACTTATTCGGATCCCCATTTGAATGAAATTAACATCAGAGCGAAATCGACCGTAACAAGCTCCAACGTGACTGGTGAAATTTAGGAGTGCAATCCATTGCTTTTTCAGAGTGTTTTGCTGCGGTGCAAACTTTCACAAAATCCCACCTGTTCGGATCTCATTCGTATGAAATTAACATGAAAGCGAAATCGTCCTAAACAAGCACCAACAAGACAAACAACACTTACGAGGCCAATCCGGCGTGTCTTCGATGTGTTTCACTTCGGGGCATACATTCATGAAATCCATTTGTTAGGAACCCAATTTGAATGAAACTAACACCAGAGCCAAATCTGTCGAAACAAGCTCCAATGAGATCGGCGGCATTTGCGAGTGGAATCTGGTGCACTTTCGGAGTTTTTCGCTCCGGTGCAAACTTTCGTAAAATCCACTTGTTCGGATCTCGTTTTGTATGAAATTTACATCAAAGCGAAATCGGCCGAAACAGGCTCCAACAAGACCGACAACACTTACGAGGGCAATCAGTTGTGTTTTCGGCATGTTTCTATTCTGTGCAAACTTTCACAAAATCCATTTGTTTGGATCCCTATTTGAACGAAATTAACACCAGAGCGAACACGACCGAAACAAGTTCCAATGAGACTAGCAACACTTAGGAGTGCAATTCAGTGCATTTTCGGAGTGTTTCGCTGCGGCGCGAAATTTCGTAAAATCCACCAGTTCGGATCTCGATTTGTATGAAATTAACATCAAAGCGAAATCGACCGAAACTGGCTCCAACAAGATCGACAACAGTTACGAGGAAAATCCGGCCTGCCTTCGTTGTGTTTCGCTTCGGGGCAAACTTTCGTGAAATCCACTTGTTCGGATCCCGATTTGAATGAAATTAACACCAGAGCGAAATCGATCGAAACAAACTCCAATGAGACCGGCGACACTTGCGAGTGCAATCTGGTGCACTTTCGGAGTGTTTCGCTCCGGTGCAAACTTTGATAAAATCCACATTTTCGGATCTCGACTTGTATGATGGTAACATCAAGGTGAAATCGACCGAAACAAAGTCAAACAAGGCCGACAACACAAACGAGGGCAATCCGGTGTGTCTTCGGAGTGTTGCGCTTCAGGGCAAATTTTTATTAAATCCACTTGTTTGGATCCCGAGTTGAATGAAATTGACATCAGAGCGAAATCGACCGAAACAAGCTCCAAAGAGACTGCGACACCTAGGAGTGCTATTCGGTGCTTTTTCGGAGTGTTTCGGTGCAGCGCAAGGTTTCATAACATCCACCAATTGGGATCTCGAACTGTATGAAATTAACATTATGGCGAAATCGACAGAAAGAAGCTCCAATAATACCAACAACACTTACGAGGGCAATCCAGCGTGTTTTCGCTGTGTCTCGCATCGAGGCAAATTTTCATAAAATCCACTTGTAAGGTCCCCGTTTTGAAGCAAATTAACACTAGAGTGAAGTCGACCGAAAAAAGCCATAATGATACTGAGGACACATACGAGTGAGATCCGGTGCATTTTCGTAGTGTTTCGCTCCGGCGCAAACATTCTTAAAATACACCCGTTCTGATCTCGATTTGTATAAAGTAAACATCAAAGCGAAATCGACCGAAACAAGCTCCAATAGGACCGACAACACTTACGTGGGCAATCCGGTGTGTCTTCTGAGTGTTTCGCTTTGGGGCAAACTTTCATAAAATCCACCTGTTCAGATCGCGATTTGAATGACCTTAACACCAGAGCAAAATCGATCAAGACTAGCTACAGTGAGGCTGGCGACACATGCGAGGGCAATCCGGCGCATTTTCGGAGTGTTTCGCTCCGGTGCAAACTTTGGTAAAATCCACCTGTTCGGATCTCGATTTGTGTGAAATTAACTACAAACTGACATCGGCCGAAACAAGCTCCGAGAAGACCAACAACACTTACCCGAGCAATCCGGAGTGTCTTCGGTGAGTTTTGCTTTGGAGCAAACATTCAAAAAATCCACCTGTTCAGATCTCGATTTGTATGAAAGTAACATAGAGAAGAAATCGACCGAAACAAACTCCAACAATACCGACAACACTTACAAGCGCAATCCGGTGTGTCTACGGTGTGTTTCGTTTTGGGGCAAATTTCCTAAAATCCACATATTCGGATGCCCATTTGAATGAAATTAACATCAGAGCGAAATCAACTGAAACAAGCTCCAACGTGACTGGTGAAATTTAGGAGTGCAATCCATTGCTTTTTTAGAGTGTTTTGCTTCGGTGCAAACTTTCATAAATTTCCACCTGTTCGGATCTCATTCGTATGAAATTAACATGAAAGCGAAATCATCCTAAACAAGCTCCAACAAGACAAACAATACTTACGAGGCCAATCCAGCGTGTCTTCGGTGTGTTTCACTTCGGGGCAAACTTTCATGAAATCCATTTGTTAGGAACCCAATTTGAATGAAATTAACACCAGAGCCAAATCTGTCGAAACAAGCTCCAACGAGATCGGCGGCACTTGCGAATGCAATCCGGTGCACTTTTGGAGTTTTTCGCTCCGGTGCAAACTTTCATAAAATCCACCTGTTCGGATCTCGATTTGTATGAAATTTACATCAAAGCGAAATCGGCCGAAACAGGCTCCAACAAGACCGACAACACTTACGAGGGCTATCAGTTGTGTTTTCGGCGTGTTTCTATTCTGGGTAAACTTTGACAAAATCCAGTTGTTCGGATCCCTATTTGAACAAAATTAACGCCAGAGTGAACATGACCGAAACAAGTTCCAATGAGACCGGCAACACTTAGGAGTGCAATTCGGTGCATTTTCGTAGTGTTTATTGCTGGCGCGAACTTTCAGAAATCCACTGCTCGATCTCGATTTGTATGAAATTAACATCAAAGCGAAATCGACCGAAACAGGCTCCAACAAGACCGACAACAATTACGAGGAAAATCCGGCCTGCCTTCGGTGTGTTTCGTTTCGGGGCAAACTTTCGTGAAATCCACTTGTTCGGATCCCGATTTGAATGAAATTAACACCACAGCGAAATCGATCGAAACAAACTGCAATGAGACCGGCGACGCTTGCGAGTGCAATCCGGTGCACTTTCGGCGTGATTCGCCCTGGTGCAAACTTTCATAAAATCCACATTTTCGGATGTCGTTTTGTATGATGGTAACGTCAAAGTGAAATCGACCAAAACAAGGTCAAACAGGACCGACAACACATACTAGGGAATCCGGTGTGTGTTCGGAGTGTTTCGCTTCGGGGCAAATTTTTATTAAATCCACTTGTTCGGATCCCGAGTTGAATGAAATTGACATCAGAGCGAAATCGACCGAAACAAGCTCCAAATAGACTGCGACACTTAGGAGTGCTTTTCGGTGCTTTTTCGGAGTGTTTCGCTGCAGCGCAAGCTTTCATAACATCCGCCAATTGGGATCTCGAACTGTATGAAATTGACATTAAGAAGAAATCGACAGAAAGAAGCTCCAACAAGACCGACAACACTTACGAGGGCAATCCGGCGTGTATTCGCAGTGTCTCGCTTCGAGGCAAATTTTCATAAAATCCACTTGTAAGGTCCCCGATTTGAAGGAAATTAACACCAGAGTGAAATCGACCGAAACAAGCTAACATCCACCAATTGGGATCTCGAACTGTATGAAATTAACATTAAGGCGACATCGATAGAAACAAGCTCCAACAAGACCGACAACACTTACGAGGGCAATCCGGCGTGTTTTCCCAGTGTCTCGCTTCGAGGCAAATTTTCATAAAATCCACTTGTAAGGTCCCCGATTTGAAGGAAATTAAAACCAGAGTGAAATCGACCGAAACAAGCCATAATGATACCGAGGACACATACGAGTGAGATCCGGTGCTTTTTCGTTGTGTTTCGCTCCGGCGCAAACATTCTTAAAATACACCCGTTCTGATCTCGATTTGTATGAAGTAAACATTAAAGCGAAATCGACCGAAACAAGCTCCAACAGGACCGACAACACTTACGTGGGCAATCTGGTGTGTCTTCGGAGTGTCTCGCTTCGGGGCAAACTTTCATTAAATCCACCTGTTCAGATCGCGATGTGAATGACCATAACACTAGAGCGAAATCGATCAAGACTAGCTACAGTGAGGCTGGCGACACATGCGAGTGCAATCCGGTGTATTTTCGGAGTGTTTCGCTCCGGTGCAAACTTTGGTAAAATCCACCTGTTCGGATCTCGATTTGTGTGAAATTAACAACAAACTGACATCGGCCGAAACAAGCTCCGACAAGACCAACAACACTTACCAGGGCAATCCGGAGTGTCTTCGGTGAGTTTCGCTTTGGGGCAAACATTCAAAAAATCCACCAGTTTGGATCTCGATTTGTATGAAAGTAACATCAAGAAGAAATCGACCGAAACAAACTCCAACAAGACCGACAACACTTACATAAGCAATCCGGTGTGTCTACGGTGTGTTTCATTTTGGGGCAAATTTCATAAAATCCACTTATTCGGAGCCCCATTTGTATGAAATTAACATCAGAGCGAAATCGACTGAAACAAGCTCCGACGTGACTGGTGAAATTTAGGAGTGCAATCAATTGCTTTTTCAGAGTGTTTTGCTTCGGTGCAAACTTTCATAAAATCCCACCAGATCGGATCTCATTCGTATGAAATTAACATGAAAGCGAAATCATCCTAAACAAGCTACAACAAGACAAACAACACTTACGAGGCCAATCCGGCATGTCTTCGGTGTGTTTCACTTCGGGGCAAACATTCATGAAATCAATTTGTTAGGAACCCAATTTGAATGAAATTAACACCAGAGCCAAATCTGTCGAAACAAGCTCCAACGAGATCGGCGGCACTTGCGAGTGCAATCTGGTGCACTTTCGGAGTTTTTCGCTTCGGTGCAAACTTTCATAAAATCCACCTGTTCGGATCTCGATTTGTATGAAATTTACATCAAAGCGAAATCGGCCGAAACAGGCTCCAACAAGACCGACAACACTTACGAGGGCAATCAGTTGTGTTTTCGGCATGTTTCTATTCTGTGCAAACTTTCACAAAATCCAGTTGTTCGGATCCCAATTTGAACGAAATTAAAACCAGAGCGAACACGACCGAAACAAGTTCCAATGAGACCGGCAACACTTAGGAGTGCAATTTGGAGCATTTTCGCAGTGTTTCGCTGCGGCGTGAACTTTCGTAAAATCCAGCAGTTCGGATCTCGATTTGGATGAAATTAACATCAAAGTGAAATCGACCGAAACAGGCTCCAACAAGACCGACAACACTTACGAGGAAAATCCGGCCTGCCTTCGGTGTGTTTCGCTTCGGGGCAAACTTTCGTGAAATCCACTTGTTCGGATCCCGATTTTAATGAAATTAACACCAGAGCGAAATCGATCGAAACAAACTCGAATGAGACCGGCGACACTTGCGAGTGCAATCTGGTGCACTTTCGGAGTGTTTCGCTCCGGTGCAAACTTTCATAAAATCCACATTTTCGGATCTCCATTTGTATGAGGGTAACATCAAAGTGAAATCGACCGAAACAAGGTCAAACAGGACCGACAACACAAACGAGGGCAATCCGGTGTGTCTTCGGAGTATTGCGCTTCGGGGCAAATTTTTATTAAATCCACTTGTTTGGATCCCGAGTTGAATGAAATTGACATCAGAGCGAAATCGACCGAAACAAGCTCCAAAGAGACTGCGACACCTAGGAGTGCTACTCGGTGCTTTTTCGGAGTGTTTCACTTCAGCGCAAGCTTTCATAACATCCACCAATTGGGATCTCGAACTGTATGAAATTAACATTAAGGCAAAATCGACAGAAAGAAGCTCCAACAAGACTGACAACACTTACGAGGGCAATCCGGCGTGTTTTCGCAGTGTCTCGCATCGTGGCAAATTTTCAAAAAATCCACTTGTAAGGTCCCCGATTTGAATGAAATTAACACTAGAGTGAAATCGACCGAAACAAGCCATAATGATACCGAGGACACGTACGAGTGAGATCCGGTGCATTTTCGTAGTGTTTCGCTCTGGCGCAAACATTCATAAAATACACCCGTTCTGATCTCGATTTGTATGAAGTAAACATCAAAGCGAAATCGACCGAAACAAGCTCCAACATGACCGACAACACTTACGTGGGCAATCCGGTGTGTCTTCGGAGTGTTTCGCTTCAGGGCAAACTTTAATAAAATCCACCTGTTCAGATCGCGATTTGAATGACCTTAGCACCGGAGCGAAATTGATCAAGACTAGCTACAGTGAGGCTGGCGACACATGCGAGTGCAATCCGGTGCATTTTCGGAGTGTTTTGCTCCGGTGCAAACTTTGGTAAAATCCACCTGTTCAGATCTCGATTTGTGTGAAATTAACAACAAACTGACATCGGTCGAAACAAGCTCCGACAAGACCAACAACACTTACCAGGGCAATCCGGAGTGTCTTCAGTGAGTATTGCTTTGGGGCAAACATTCAAAAAATCCACCTGTTCGGATCTCGATTTGTATGAAACTAACATCAAGAAGAAATCGACCGAAATAAACTCCGACAAGACCGACAACACTTACAAGCGCAATCCGGTGTGTCTACGGTGTGTTTCATTTTGGGGCAAATTTCATAAAATCCACTTATTCGGATCCCCATTTGAATGAAATTAACATCAGAGCGAAATCGACTAAAACAAGCTCCAACGTGACTGGTGAAATTTTGGAGTGCAATCCATTGCTTTTTCAGAGTGTTTTGCTCCGGTGCAAACGTTCATAAATTCCCACCTGTTCGATCTCATTCGTATGAAATTAACATGAAAGCAAAATCATCCTAAACAAGCTCCAACGAGACAAACAACACTTACGAGGCCAATCCGGCGTGTCTTCGGTGTGTTTCACTTCGGGGCAAACATTCATGAAATCCATTTGTTGGGAACCCAATTTGAATGAAATTAACACCAGAGCCAAATCTGTCGAAACAAGCTCCAACGAGATCGGTGGCACTTGCGAGTGAAATCCGGTGCACTTTCGGAGTTTTTCGCTCCGGTGCAAACTTTCATAAAATCCACCTGTTCGGTTCTCGATTTGTATGAAATTTACATCAAAGCGAAATCGGCCGAAACAGGCTCCAACAAGACCGACAACACTTACGATGGCAATCAATTGTGTTTTCGGCGTGTTTCTATTCTGGGCAAACTTGCACAAAATCCAGTTGTTTGGATCCCTATTTGAACGAAATTAACACCAGAGCGAACACGACCGAAACAAGTTCCAATGAGACCGGCAACACTTAGGAGTGCAATTCAGTGCATTTTCGAAGTGTTTCGCTGCGGCGCGAACTTTCGTAAAATCCACCTGTTCGGATCTCGATTCGTATGAAATTAACATCAAAGCGAAATCGACCGAAACAGGCTCCAATAAGACCGACAACAATTGCGAGGAAAATCTGTCCTGCCTTCAGTGTGTTTCGCTCCGGGGCAAACTTTCGTGTAATCCACTTGTTCGGATCCCGATTTGAATGAAATTAACACCGGAGCGAAATCGATCGAAACAAACTCCAACGAGACCGGTGACACTTGCGAGTGCAATCCGGTGCACTTTCGGCGTGTTTCGCTCTGGTGCAAACTTTCATAAAATCCACATTTTCGGATGTCGATTTGTATGATGGTAACATCAAAGTGAAATCGATGGAAACAAGGTCTAACAGGACCGACAACACATACTAGGGCAATCCGGTGTGTCTTCTGAGTGTTTCGCTTCGGGGCAAATTTTCATTAAATCCACTTGTTCGGATCCCGAGTTGAATGAAATTCACATCAGAGCGAAATCGATCGAAACAAGCTCCAAAGAGACTGCGACACTTAGGAGTGCTATTCGGTGCTTTTTCGGAGTGTTTCGCTGTAGCGCAAGCTTTCATAACGTCCACCAATTGGGATCTCAAACTGTATGAAATTAACATTATGGTGACATCGACAGAAAGAAGCTCCAACAAGACCGACAACACTTACGAGGGCAATCCGGCGTGTTTTCGCAGTGTCTCGCTGCGAGGCAAATTTTCATAAAATCCACTTGTAAGGTCCACGATTTGAAGGAAATTAACACCAGAGTGAAATCGACCGAAACAAGCAATAATGATACCGAGGACACATACGAGTGAGATCCGGTGCTTTTTCGTAGTGTTTCGCTCCGGCACAAATATTCTTAAAATGCACCCGTTCTGATCTCGATTTGTATGAAGTAAACTGATGAGGACAGGTGATCCCGATCTTTCGGTGAGATGATGATACGTCGATTTGGGAGTGTTGATGGCACCGAATCAAGGGCTTCCTACCAACTGGTCGGGAGCTTCACAATCGCAATGCCAATCCACACAGATACAAGATCCAAACGATCAATTGTTCTTGCAAGAAATCGAGAACCCGCAAGAACAAAGCATGAAGCAATCGGAATAGATAGTATTGAAATCAAACGAAACAAGTTGAGGTTCTGTTTCTCAGCTTGGGCGGTCTAGTCGACACGCGCAAACACAAGGAGGGACGAACACGGGGTCTACCAAACACAACAAAACCTCAGCGTAAAAGAACGGTGGTGGCCACATATATATAGGCGGCCAGGAGGTGTAGGGCAGCCAAAACAGCGGTGGACACCAAAACCCTAAGATACATGGGCCATAGGCCCAAAAGGAAGGTGACGCAGCACTTGGAAACTCCGTCCCGTGATATTTTTCTGTGATTTTCTATTGCTTCAGGATGAATTTGGAAGTGGGACCAGATCCATTGAAAATCTTATCTTCTAAGCTTTCAAACGGATGGTCGTACGCTAAAAACGGAGTCCGGGAGTGCAAGTTATGTCCGTTTGAAGTACTGCTGCTCCTGGATGGCCGAACCGGACTCGGAGACGAATTACCGTTAGATTGTTCTGTGATTTCCTGTCGCTTCAAGATGAATTTGGAACTGGGGCTAGATCCATTAGAAATCGTATCTCCTAAGCTTTCAAACGGGTGGTCGTACGCTGAAAACGGAGTCCGGGAGCCCACGTTATGTCCGTTTGAAGTACTGCTGCTCCTGGATTGCCGAACCAGACTCGGAGACGAATTCCCGTGATATTGTTATGTGATTTCCTGTCGATTTAGAAGGAATTTGGAAGTGGGGCTAGATCCATTGGAAAGCTTATCTCCTAAGCTTTCAAACGGGTGGTCGTACGCTGAAAACGGAGTCCAGGAACCCAAGTTATGTCCATTTGAAGTACTGCTGCTCCTGGATGGCCGAACTGGAATCGGAGACGAATTGAGCTTGATGTTGGGCCTTCCTTGGCGCGTGGGCTATTCTTTGTGGATGTTATTGATGTGTTGGTCCAGCAAAGGTGGATGGAAAGGATTTGCTTCCGGATTAAGCCCTCCAAGCGTCGTAGACGAAATAGCGGCCGAAACAACAACGGTCGGGGATGAAGTAGCAGTCGTAGGGGAAGAAGGACCAGCGGTTGTATCCTTGGTTGGGATGTCCTCATCATCCTCCCCTTCTTGAATTGGAGTCATCCTCAACTCCCTCTCATTCTCCTGCAAAAGGTTAGTGACAACAGGAGACAAAGAAACAGATGGTTGCAAACTTTTGGTGATGTCATCATATATCATAGTATTGGCAGCTAACAAAACTACACCTTTTAATTTACGATCAGATTCATCACTTGTTGCTTTAGGTAGATTTAGCTCATTAGCTACACTCTTCTTTTTAGTATCATTACTTTCGTGCTCTCTTTTTGCATGTTGTGCAGCAACCTTACGTAATTCAGTGGGGGTCGTTGGTTCTAAAATTATTTTCTTTCCCTTAAACATGAAAGTGTACTGATTGGTCCTACCATGATGTGTAGCATCTATATCAAATATCCATGGTCTACCCAGCAAAAGAGAACAAGCATCCATGGGTACAACATCGCAAACAACATGATCATGATAAGAACCGATAGAAATAGGGACTTGAACGGTTTTTGTTACCTGAACCTTACCATTAGAATTGAGCCACTCAATCTCGTATGGTTGTTGTAGCGGACTTGTGGACAAGCCAAGCTTCTCGACCATATCCACGTTAGCAAGGTTGTTGCAACTACTACCATCAACAATAACATGCACTGCTCGTTCATTGACTACAAACTTGGCGTTGATTTTGATCATCACGTGTGGGCTGCACATGCAATACTCGTGTGACAACAAGAGCTGGATATTTATCGAATGCTGCAGACATGATAATCTCTTCTACTTGCTCTGCAGTGTTAGTGGCAACAAGAGCATATTCATTTTCATCAATGTCACTAGCACTAGTGTACTCACCATTTTCTCTGATTATTAGAGCACGTTGATTAGGGCAGTCTCGCATCACATGCCCCATTCCTTTGCATCGAAAGCATTGTGTTTCCCGCGTCCGACCAGTGGAGGCAACTAAGGAAGCACTCTTGGCGGGTGCTTGAATTGTGACTGACTTGTTTACCTCCGAGATGCATGATGGCGTCGAAGTAGTAGGAAGAGCGGGTGTTGGTACACGTCCAGGCATGGAAGATGTTGCCTTGGTATGGATCTGGACCAACTTGGATGCGGAAGAGCCTCCAAAATTACCTCGCGTTATCGATCGACAACCCTGCACTTCCCTTTCTGCTTTCAAAGCAAGATGGTACAAACGAGTGATAGAATTGTATTCTTTATAATCAAGTATATCCTGTATCTCTCAGTTAAGCCCACCCAAGAACCTAGCCATTTTTGCATCTTCGCCCTCTTCTATCCCACAGCGCAACATGCCAATTTGCAATTCCTGATAATATTCCTCAACCGTTCTATCACCTTGATTAGAGCGCTGCATTTTATTCAACAAATCACGGGCATAGTATGTAGGAACAAATCTAGCCCTCATGGCACGCTTCAACCCATCCCAAGTTGTAGGAACATCACGATTGGCTCTACAAAGTTCTTTCCACCAAATAGATGCAAAACCAGAAAATTCACTAGTGGCAGCATGAACCATTTTACGCTCAGAGAAGTCATAGCAAGAAAATTTTTGATCTACCACCAACTCCCAATCTAGATAAGCATCAGAATTATAAGCACCATCAAAAGGAAGCATAGTAAATTTCATTTTTGCCATAGAATCATCACGTTCTTCCCTTTTATCATGTTGATTTCTAGCCATACCTTGCCTGTAATTGCGGAGTCGACGATGAGGTCGGTCGTTGTTCACATTTACCCTGTAGTCGCCCCTCGGATCGACGGCGAGTTGTTCTCCTCTTGATCCACCCGCTCAAAGGAGCAGTGGAGCACGCGCTGGCCCAAAGCATGACCAATGACACCATTGTTGGGGCAGCACCTTGAAGAAGTTGTGCTAGCTGTGCTTGAAGCTCAGTGAGGGGTGCCAATTACGCTTGAATCGCATCAAGAGTGTCACGAGTTCGCATCTCATGCTGATGGTGCATCCTCTGGAAATGAGTGACCCAACGCCGTTCTTTAGGTGTGAGGGGGTCCTCACGTTCATTTTCACTGCCGACGTTACTGCCATGTTTGCTTGGAATACCTGCCATGGTTAGTAGAAACAAAGAAACTCCACACAGATATGTAAGCTCCTATGAACTACTAGGTTTTATGAAGTGGCAAGCCTCACACACGCTCAAGCTCCTACCAAGTTCTTACAAGTCCTCGATGTGGCAAGCGATTGCAAATTCCTGAACCTGTGTGGTAAGAAGATGGTGGAGTTTGGACATGCAATAATATGTAGCAAAGGAGGAACTAGTACCACTGAACCAAAGTAAGCTGAAAAGTTGTTCACAATCAGTATAGTGCTGGTCCTAGGCTAGACCGTGCTAGAGACGCAAGCCTAAACACCAACATGCCACAGAGACGCTATGAGAACGACCACAACACAAAGCAAACAGCTAGGGCTCCTCTCTTTTTCTTTTTCCTTTTTTTTTGATTTTTTTTTGTTTTTGCGGGAGCCCTAAAACTGAATAACGGACTCAAAAGGGGCTCCAAACAACACTCACCACACACACTTTTTTTTCAGCCGAGTATGGAAGGAATATGAATCCTTTTTGGTTTATGGCAAGAGCCGACAGATTGAACATGGATTCCTTTTATATGGCACGGCTTGACTCCTTCTCGGTTTCGGATGAGTTATGAGGGCACACAATTTGGAAGGAGGAAACCGAGTGGGTTGTGGAGAACGTGGGCTACTTGGGATGATTTTTGCGTGATGGAATTTGGGACGTGCTGGTGGGATGCAAATGGCAGGACAAACAAACTCAACTCCAATCTGAACTCTACCAACCACCAAGAGTCCTGATCTGATCTACTAAGAGAAAACGACTCCAACTCGAATTGACGAAGAAACACGACGCTGTGACGAAAACGTGAATAGAACTTGAAACTCTAAGGGCACTAGACTCTAAAACCAGCAAAGACACGATTATGCAACCGATGATTCAACAAACCAAGAACAAGTAGTAAAAGTTATGGCACAAATTGGCTTGGACAGAGGGACAAATCATATTTTTGTGGGGCAATTTTCTGGACTCTAGGTAGAAAACGAAATTGAGGGAAGATCTCACCGAGCAACCTTGAGCTCTGATACCACTTGATGAGGACGGGTGATCCCGATCTTTCGGTGAGATGATGATACGTCGATTTGGGGGTGTTGATGGCACCGAATCAAGGGCTTCCTACCAACAAGTCGGGAGCTTCACAATCGCAATGTCAATCCACACAGATACAAGATCCAAACGATCAATTGTTCCTGCAAGAAATCGAGAACCCGCAAGAACAAAGCATGAAGCAATCGGAATAGATAGTATTGAAATCAAATGAAACAAGTTGAGGTTCTATTTCTCGGCTCGGGCAGTCTAGTCGACACGCGCAAACACGAGGAGGGACCCACACGGGGTCTACCAAACACAACAAAACCTAAGCGTAAAAGAACGGTGGTGGCCACATATATATAGGCGGCCAGGAGGTGTAGGGTAGCCAAAATAGCGGTGGCCACCAAAACCCTAAGATACATGGGCCATAGGCCCAAAAGGAAGGTGACGCAGCACTTGGAAACTCTGTCCCGTGATATTTTTCTATGATTTCCTGTTGCTTCAGGACGAATTTGGAAGTGGGACTAGATCCATTGGAAAGCTTGTCTTCTAAGATTTCAAACGGGTGGTCGTACGCTAAAAACGGAGTCCGGGAGTCCAAGTTATGTCCGTTTGAAGTACTGCTGCTCCTGGATGGCCGAACCGGACTCGGAGACGAATTACCGTTAGATTGTTCTATGATTTCCTATCTCTTCAGGATGAATTTGGAAGTAAGGCCAGATCCATTAGAAACCTTATCTCCTAAGCTTTCAAACGGGTGGTCGTACGCTGAAAACGGTGTCCGGGAGCCCAAGTTATGTCCGTTTGAAGTACTGTTGCTCCTGGATTGCCGAACCGGACTTGGAGACGAAATCCCGTGAGATTGTTCTGTGATTTACCCTCTATTCAGACAGAATTTGGAAGTACGGCCAGATCCATTGGAAATCTTATCTCCTAAGCTTTCAAACGGGTGGTCGTACGCTGAAAACGGAGTCCGGGAGCCCAAGTTATGTCTGTTTGAAGTACTGCTGCTCCTGGATGGCTGAACTGGAATCGGAAACGAATTGAGCTTGATGTCGGGCCTTCCTTGGCGCGTGGGCTGTCCTTTGTGGATGTTATTGACGTGTTGGTCCAGCAAAGGTGGATGGAAAGGACTTGCTTCCGGATTAAGCCCTCCAAGCGTCGTAGACGAAATAGCGGCCGGAACAGCAACGGTCGGGGACGAAGTAGCAGTCGTAGGGGAAGAAGGACCAGCGGTTGTATCCTTCGTTGGGATGTCCTCATCATAAACATCAAAGCGAAATCGACCGAAACAAGCTCCAACAGGACCGACAATACTTACGTGGGCAATCCGGTGTGTCTTCGGAGTGTTTCGCTTCGGGGCAAACTTTCATTAAATCCACCTGTTCAGATCGCGATTTGAATGACCTTAACACCAGAGCGAAATCGATTAAGACTAGCTACAGTGAGGCCGGCGACACATGCGAGTGCAATCCGGTGCATTTTCGGAGTGTTTCGCTCCGGTGCAAACTTTGGTAAAATCCACCTGTTCGGATCTCGATTTGTGTGAAATTAACAACAAACTGACATCGACCGAAACAAGCTCCGACAAGACTAACAACACTTACCAGGGCAATCCGGAGTGTCTTCGGTGAGTTTCGCTTTGGGGCAAACATTCAAAAATCCACCTGTTCGGATCTCGATTTGTATGAAAGTAACATCAAGAAGAAATCGACCGAAACAAACTCCAACAAGACCGACAACACTTACAAGCGCAATCCGGTGTGTCTACGGAGTGTTTCGTTTTGGGGCAAATTTCATAAAATCCACTTATTCGGAGCCCCATTTGAATGAAATTAACATCAGAGCGAAATCGAATGAAACAAGCTCCAACGTGACTGGTGAAATTTAGGAGTGCAATCCATTGCTTTTTCAGAGTGTTTTGCTTCGGTGCAAACTTTCGTAAAATCCCACCTGTTCGGATGTCATTCGTATGAAATTAACATGAAAGCGAAATCATCCTAAACAAGCTCCAACGAGACAAACAACACTTACGAGGCCAATCCGGCGTGTCTTCGGTGTGTTTCACTTCGGGGCAAACATTCATGAAATCCATTTGTTGGGAACCCAATTTGAATGAAATTAACACCAGAGCCAAATCTGTCGAAACAAGCTCCAACGAGATCGGTGGCACTTGCGAGTGCAATCCGTTGCACTTTCGAAGTTTTTCGCTCCGGTGCAAACTTTCATAAAATCCACATGTTCGGATCTCGATTTGTATGATATTTACATCAAAGGGAAATCGACCGAAACAGGCTCCAACAAGACCGAAAACACTTACGAGGGCAATCAGTTGTGTTTTCGGCGTGTTTCGATTCTGGGCAAACTTTCACAAAATCCAGTTGTTTGGATCCCTATTTGAACGAAATCAACACTAGAGCGAACACGACCGAAACAAGTTCCAATGAGACTGGCAACACTTAGGAGTGCAATTCGGTGCATTTTCGAGTGTTTATTTGGCGCAAACTTTCAGAATTCCACTGTTGCTCGATCTCGATTTGTATGAAATTAACAACAAAGCGAAATCGACCGAAACAGGATCCAACAAGACCGACAACACTTACAAGGAAAATCTGGCCTGCCTTCGGGGTGTTTCGCTTCGGGGCAAACTTTCGTGAAATCCACTTGTTCGGATCCCGATTTGAATGAAATTAACACCAGAGCGAAATCGATCGAAACAAACTCCAATGAGACCGGCGACACTTGCGAGTGCAATCCGGTGCACTTTCGGAGTGTTTCGCTCCGGAGCAAACTTTCATAAAATCCACATTTTCGGATCTCGATTTGTATGATGGTAACACCAAAGTGAAATCGACCGAAACAAGGTCAAACAGGACCGATAACACACACGAGGGCAATCCGGTGTGTCTTTGGAGTGTTTTGCTTCGAGGCAAATTTTCATTAAATCCACTTGTTCGGATACCGAGTTGAATGAAATTGACATCAGAGCGAAATCGACCGAAACAAGCTCCAAAGAGACTGCGACACTTAGGAGTGCTATTCGGTGCTTTTTCGGAGTGTTTCGCTGCAGCGCAAGCTTTCATAACATCCACCAATTGGGATCTCCAACTGTATGAAATTAACATTAAGGCGAAATCGACAGAAGGAAGCTCCAACAAGACCGAGAACACTTACGAGGGCAATCCGGCGTGTTTTCGCGTGTCTCGCATCGAGACAAATTTTCATAAAATCCACTTGTAAGGTCCCCGATTTGAAGGAAATTAACACCAGAGTGAAATCGACCGAAACAAGCCATAATGATACCGAGGACACGTACGAGTGAGATCCGGTGCATTTTCGTAGTGTTTCGCTCTGGCACAAACATTCATAAAATACACCCGTTCTGATCTCGATTTGTATGAAGTAAACATCAAAGCGAAATCGACCGAAACAAGCTCCAATAGGCCCGACAACACTTACGTGGGCAATCCGGTGTGTCTTCGGAGTGTTTCGCTTCGGGGCAAACTTTCATAAAATCCACCTGTTTAGATCGCGATTTGAATGACCTTAACACCAAAGCGAAATCGATCAAGACTAGCTACAGTGAGGCTGGCGACACTTGCGAGTGCAATCCGGTGCATTTTCGGAGTGTTTCGCTCTGGCGCAAACTTTGGTAAAATCCACCTGTTCGGATCTCGATTTGTGTGAAATTAACAAAAAACTGACATCGGTCGAGACATGCTCCGACAAGACCAACAACACTTACCAGGGCAATCCGGAGTGTCTTCGGTGAGTTTTGCTTTGGGGCAAACATTCAAAAAATCCACCTGTTCGGATCTCGATTTGTATGAAAGTAACATCAAGAAGAAATCGAACGAAACAAACTCCAACAAGACCGATAACACTTACAAGCGCAATCCGGTGTGTCTACGGTGTGTTTCGTTTTGGGGCAAATTTCCTAAAATCCACTTATTCGGATGCCCATTTGAATGAAATTAACATCAGAGCGAAATCGTCTGAAACAAGCTCCAACGTGACTGGTGAAATTTAGGAGTGCAATCCATTGCTTTTCGGAGTGTTTTGCTCCGGTGCAAAGTTTCATAAAATCCCACCTGTTCGGATCTCATTCGTATGAAATTAACATGAAAGCGAAATCATCCTAAACAAGCTCCAACAAGACAAACAACACTTACGAGGCAAATCCGGTGTGTCTTCGGTGTGTTTTACTTCGGGGCAAACTTTCATGAAATCCAATTGTTAGGAACCCAATTTGAATGAAATTAACATCAGAGCCAAATCTGTCGAAACAAGCTCCAACGAGATCGGCGGCACTTGCGAGTGCAATCCGGTGCACTTTCGGAGTTTTTCGCTCCGGTGCAAACTTTCATAAAATCCACCTGTTCGGATCTCGATTTGTATAAAATTTACATCAAAGCGAAATCGGCCGAAACAGGCTCCAACAAGAACGACAACACTTACGAGAGCAATCAGTTGTGTTTTCGGCGTGTTTCTATTCTGGGCAAACTTTCACAAAATCCAGTTGTTCGGATCCCTATTTGAACGAAATTAACACCAGAGCGAACACGACCGAAACAAGTTCCAATGAGACCGGCAACACTTAGGAGTTGTAACGTCCCGAAATTTGGCCCGATTTTAATTTTTGGAGTTATTTGGATTTTTGTGAATTATTTAAAAGTTTATTTGTTTTTATTTATTTTATCTGAATTGTTGGAGTTAATTGAATTTTTATGGATTTTTGAGGATTTATTGGATTTAAATAAAATTAAATTGAATTATTCTTCTCTTGATTAATTAATATCAGAAAAAGTATTTATCAAAAATAAATGAAAATATTTTATTTAAGCTCTAAATACCTTGAAATATTTTTTGGAATTTTTCTAGAATTTTTTGGGTATTTTTACTTTGAATTTCTGCATTTATTTTTATTGGAAAAACCGAAAAATCCCGTAGCTACAGTGTCGGGCCGAGCCCAACACTGTGCTGTCGCCGAAAACCCTAATCGCCGCCGAATCTGGACCGTCGGATCGTGATCGAGCGGCCGGCGTTCGCTTCCGCCTCGGGATTGTGCGCTCATTGTCGCATTGTCATTTGTTGGTGTCAAGATCTTGTCGAGGATTTTTTGCGCCTCGAGGCATGTCCGGCGAGTGAAGTACACCCCGTGCTCAAGACTCCTTCCGCCACTTCGCCCCATCTCTCGCTCTCATCCACCCTCTGAGACCTCGCTAGAGCTCGCCAGTAGCTACTACTCACCTCGCCGGCTTCCTTCTGTCTCGCCGCCCACCGCTCTCCGCCGTCGCCGAGACCTCACCGAAGTTCACCAAGCCAGGCGATCCACGGGTTACTTCTTCCGACCGAGAGGCTCGGAAACACCGTCGACCGTGTCGTCTTCTCCAAGTCCGGCGACCAGCGCCGCCGCTTCTTCTTCATCGCCTCGCGAGCAACCACAACCGTCGGATCTTCATCCAACGCTTGAGGTGAGGCCACGTAGGCGTATTAACAGTGTTTCGCTCGGTTAAGTTCCCACTTTCGGATTCGAATCCAACGGTCAGGAAAATCGCGCATGCGTGGCTTGATGCTTCCTCGCCGCGTGTCAGCTGCTGGTTGGTCCAAGGCACTGTTCACTGGGCCCACTCGTCAGTGGGTGGACCGCCGGTTGTGCTGACGTCAGCTTGACGTCATCCGGGCCCGCATGTCAGTGTCCGTACCGACGTGGAAGTCCCTGGTGCTGACACGTGTCGCCGAGTGGGAATTAATCGGATTTTCAGTAGGAAAATAAATAGAGTAAATCGGTTATATATTAATTTGAATTTCAGCAAACTTGAAAATGCTATAACTTTTGCATTTTAACTCGGATTTGGGTGATTCCAGTGCCCAAAAATTTGTAAAAATGTAAGCTATTTAATGGTGATTTTTATTTTATTTTTGGTGATGATATTGCTGTCTATTTTAGTATATTTATTGTGTGCACGTTGTTCCGATTAGACTCCGAGTTGCCGGAATTCGCCGAGGGAGAGCTCGAAGACCCGTCACAGACCTCGGACCAGAACCAACCACTGTTTGAAGGCAAGTCATGCTTTGACCATTTTGCGCCTAGTTTTCAAAGTATATTTTGATTTCCATATCGCATGCTATGTTAAGTAAAATACTATTGGTTAAATTGGGAAATGGTAGTTAAAAGCCAAACTTGTTTATGCCACCTTGATTATAATGTTTATATGCCCTAAAATCTTTGTCCACCCTAAGATGTTTAATATGTTGGATGCTAATATGATGCCAACACGGGAGGCTAGACCGTGATTAGTCGCTTAGCCTGCTTATATGCGTTGAATGTCCTTCAAATTGCAAACAAATGTTGACTAAACAATTATGGAACGCATTTTGAAATAATGCGATGATGTCATGAAATGGAGTTGAGGGTAGCGACCTGTGTGGTTCTACTCGTGCAACGAAGTGGGCATTGGCATGTGTTGCAATAATGCAAAACCGGGTGGGAAATGATTTGGACCGGGGTAAGTGGCAAGAAGGCTTCGTGCCAGGTGGGCCTGTGTGGCAACGGGATGTGTGAAAGTTTGTGAAGGCTGTGTGCCGAGATGTATAGATTGGATGTCTTGCCCGGGACAATTAAGGACTTAACCTTGCGAGCCTTTGAACTGAGTTCTGTGTACAACCACTTGTCTGGAATGGGACGGACCTAGTTCAGTAGGTTTCTAATATCTTTCCTTTGATACCTCGGGGTGATAGTTACACAAAGGTGTAACTGCTTGGGGAGCGCACTGCCCCGCGGCTTGGTACCCATCTAACGGTATGTGCCTGTTCTAAGCTTTGGCTCTGTGTGAGGGAAGTGCTAGAAAGGCAGTACTGGTGAGGTTCACTAGTTAAGTGTTAGTCTCTGAAAGACTTTGTTGCAATCAATCACCTGTGTGGTGAGCGACTGTATCCTGTGGGTAAAGTGTACAGCCTCTGCAGAGTGTGTGTGTGAATCTATTCGAATAGCCGTGTCCGCGGTAGTGGACATTGCTCGGTGATTATAGTCAAGGGTTAGATTTTCAAAATATAAACGTGGAATGGGTGGCTGTGTGCCAACAGAATGATGAATGAAGTTAGGGCTGTGTGCCAAACTCTTGGAAAAGAATTGAGAAATTAATTATTATTAATATTGGTTTTACCGCTTTTAATCTAAGAAGATTACCTGTTTAAAGAAATGCTGCTTTGAGCAAAATAACCAATCAAGCCTTTCCTTTGGATAAGCCATGCATGTAGTAATAGACCTGCATTGTGCATGACTTGTTGAGTATGTTGTATACTCACCCTTGCATCGACAAAAACCTCAGAAGAAGAAGCCGTGCCAGCTTGGGAGGAAGAGTTCATCGAAGGCCAAGAGGACTAAGGGGTTGAGCCGCACTCAGTAGCCTGTGGTTATGAAGGGTTCATTGCTTTACTTTGCTTCCGCTGATAAACTTGTGCTACCTTGATATTTATCGCCCTGCGTGGCGAATTATTGTAAGGTGACCATAAGGTCATGTAACTCGATTATATTATGCTTGAAGTACTTTATTATTTATTTCCACTGTGTATGATTGTGGTACTTCAGCCTGTTTATCCTGTGTGTACTAGCGTGATCCTGGACTAGTACGGAATACACAGAGTGTCCGAATCCGTAAATTCGGGGCACGACAGGGATGGTATCAGAGCCATACGGACTGTAGGACGTAACCCTAGTTAGACTGGCCATCTTAGAAAGGATAAAAGCTAATTTCTAAAGACTAAAAATTTGACAAGAATAATCAATGAAATCTTGACTTATCCCTTCTTCCTTACTTCATACCTCTGCTGTATTTTGCTACTACTTTCGTGTTCTTTTAAAATTGTTGTTCTGACGCGTTGCTTTGGCAGATGCGGATGGTCCACTCTTTTGGCGAGCGTCACGGAGGCTACGCTGCAGAGCTCTGGAGGATGCTCCAGGTGTTGGGAGGCTTCGACCGTCCCCTCTACCGATCCCGCACCTGGATAGTCAACGAGATCAGCCGCGGTTGGGAGACGACCCTCACCCTGTACGCGCGGGAGCACGCGCGTGCTAGTCGTCTGCTCCACCTCACGGTGAAGCGAGCCAGCTACGAGGCGGGCATACAGGAGTGTGCCCAGGTGGCGCTACGACGTGTTAGCAGGGACCACGGCTACGAGCTGTGGGATACCGCTTTCCGTGTGCACCCGCACGCGGGAGGACCTCTCCAGGCGCTCTTGGAGCTAGAGGACGACGCCGCCGTCGTGCACCTGGGCAGGTTCGCCGCTGCACAGGAGGAGGTTATGGACGCCACGACTTCGGAGCTTAAGGCTGTGTACCGCGTTCTGGAGGAGACCAAGGTTGCTCTACGGGAGACCCGGATGCACGCAGTTCAGAGGATCGCCGAGCTGGAGGAGGCTCTCTACGGTCAGGGGGAGCCGGACGCCGTCATGGAGCTCGACGACGACGACGACGAGGAGCCGGAGGAGCGAGGAGCAGCGCCAAGACTGAGACCAGAATGGTGGTGCCCCTGCCGCACCAGTGGGAGGGCATGGGGACCAGTTTGCCCCGATGCCAGCTCACCCGCCGGTTTACGTGCAACAAATCAACACCCAGGCAGTCACTAATAATCAAGCTAACCACAATGGAATTGATAAAGGATTATAATGTTGGAATCCATTATCACCCTGGAAAAGCTAATGTGGTGGCTGACGCTTTAAGTCGGAAGAGTCACAATGTGAATTCGTTGGTGGTAAGTGAACAGCGGGAACTGTGTGAAGAATTTCAGAAGTTGGGTTTGGAAGTTGTACCGCAAGGTTTTCTTGCTGCTTTGGAAGTGAAGTCAACCTTGGAGGATCAAATCAAGGATAAGCAGAGTAAGGATGAGAAGATCAGCAAGATCAAGTCCAAGAAGGATGAAGGGTTAGCTGAGGATTTCTCGGTAGATGAGCAAGGAACCCTGTGGTTCAAAGGACGGATTTGTGTGCCGGACGAGAAGGAGCTTAAGCAGTTGATTCTTGAGGAGGCTCACGATTCCAAGTATTTTATTCATCCTAGAAGTGCTAAGATGTATCAGGATCTTAACGGAAGATTTTGGTGGCCTAACATGAAGCGTGAAGTAGCGGAGCATGTAGCGTTGTGTGACGTATGCCAGAGGGTGAAGGCGATGCATCAGAAGCCCGCTGGGTTGTTGCAGCCATTGAAGATTTCGGAATGGAAATGGGAGGAGATTGGAATGGATTTTATCACGGGATTGCCCAAGACTCAGAGGGGTTACGACTCAATATGGGTGATCATTGACCGGTTGACTAAAGTCGCTCACTTCATCCCAGTAAAGACGACCTATTCGGGAGATAAATTGGCAGAGTTATATATGTTAAGGATTGTGTGTTTGCATGGTGTGCCCAAAAAGATAGTGTCAGATCGAGGTACCCAGTTTACCTCAAGATTTTGGGACAAGTTGCATGAAGCATTGGGTACTCGCTTGAATTTTAGCACCGCATACCACCCGCAGACAGATGGTCAGACCGAGAGGGTTAATCAGATTTTGGAGGACATGTTGAGAGCCTGTGCAATATCATACCGCACCTCATGGGATAAATGTTTGCCTTATGACGAGTTCAGTTATAACAATAGTTATCAGGCTAGATTGCAAATGTCACCATATGAAGCTTTATATGGATGAGCCTGTCGTACTCCGTTGAATTGGAATGAGACAGGAGAGCGTTCGGTGTTTGGACCTGAGATTCTTAGGGAGGCCGAAGAGCAAGTTGCCATGATCAGGGAGAGATTGAAGACAGCATAGTCAAGGCAAAGGAGTTATGCTGATAATCACCGTCGTGACTTGAGTTTTGAGCCCAATGATTATGTGTACCTTAGGGTTACTCCCCTTAAAGGTGTTAAGAGGTTTCATGTCAAGGGAAAGCTTGCACTTAGGTTCGTTGGACCATTTAAAATCCTGAGCCGTCGAGGAGAGGTTGCTTATCAGTTAGAGTTGCCAGAATCTTTGGCCGGTGTGCATGATGTGTTCCATGTGTCACAGCATAAGAAGTGCCTTCGAGTGCCAGCTAAGCAGACGCCGTTGGAGTCTATTGAATTGCAGGAAGATTTGACCTACAAGGAACACCCGATCAAGATTTTGGATGTAATGGAGCGTAGAACCAGAAACAAGTCCACTCGTTTTTGCAGAGTCCAATGGAGTAATCATTCAGAAACTGAAGCAACTTGGGAGCGTGAAGACGACCAAGGCGTAATTTTAACCTATTCTCTAGACAAATTTTAAATCTCTGGTCGAGATTCCGTTAAGGGAAGGAGGTTTGTAACATCCCAATTTTTAGCCTTTTTAATTAATTAATATTATCTTATTGCAATTTATGAATTTTATGATTTTGCTGGATTTATTTGGATTTTCTGAAGATTTATTTGATTTATTTTGAATGAAATAATATTGCTTTCTATCAAAGATTAATTATGAATACGTAAATTCAAAATAAAGTTTTTGTGAAAATATTTTATTTAAGTCCAGAATATCTCAAAGTATTTTTGAGATTTTTCTTAGAATTTTTAGAGTAATTCTACTACCCTAAATAAATCAGTTTATTTTTGGGAATTAAATTAATTGGAAAAAGCTAGAAAATCATACATGAACAGTAACGGGCCCGGCCCAGTTACTGTGCGGGCCATCGGGTTTTAATTGGATTAAATGCCGACCGTTGGATCAAGATCCAACGGCCTTCATCACCGCGCCCAAATAGGAAACCCTAGAGCGATCATGGCCGTCGGTTGCGCATCGGATGGTTGATGGTCATCGTCTCCGATTTGGAATCCCGCCGCCACCGTCACCGACCCGGACACAGCCTCCACTGGAGTTTCCTTGGATTGTGCACCCCGCTGGGTATAAAAGGAGCCCCGGGCACCCCTCCGAGACTCGTCCCAAGCCGCCGCCTTCTTTCGTCGTTGCGCCCTCGCCGGAGAAGTAGTAGAGCTCGCGCTAGCCGTCGCCGGAGACACAAGGAGCCTCGCCACGCCAGTGCTGCCGCTAGGGAGTCCCTTCCGACGATTCAAGGCCGGGTCCGAGTTCCTCGCAGTGCACCGCGTCGGATTCATCACTTCTTCACGCCGGAACTGCGCCAAAACGCCGTCGGGTGGGTCATCGTCCCCAGCGCCGGCGAGTTGCGCCACCGCGTCTTCATCACTGCTCGGAAGCTCTGTAGGCCGTCGGATTGTCAACGAATGGACAAGATTCATCCACGTCGCAGCCGTACGATCGGGCGGGAAAACCCCGAATTTCCTTTATAAAAATAATTCGCTAAAATCGGATTTATGAATTAGGGTTTATTTTCAGGATTTTCAAACTTCAAATTGCGATAACTTCTGCATACGAACTCCGATTGAGGTGATTCAAATTTCTAAAAATTTGTAAAATTGAGATATTTCTAATGGTGGCTTTTATTTGAATTTTTGAATTTGTTTGCTCTTTAGTTTTGGTTTTTATTTGCTTTTCTCTCTTGATTCGCGTAGACGTTGAATTGTGCGAGGCTTCGGAAGGGGATTTTGCAGCTCAAGAAGTATTTTCAGACCAAGACCAGGAGCTTAACGAAGGCAAGTTGTGCTTTGATCATGTTGCACCCATGAATTAGATTGCATGCTATTTTGATTTACCTTATCACATGTTATTTTATGTGTATAAATGATTTCAACATAAATTTGGGACTAGCTATCGTACCCTTTGAATTATACCCTACCTTGCTAGTTGTATGCCATGATCCACTTGTCACCCTAGGTTGGTCAATTATAGTTGGTTAAATAGAAAATCAACATGGGTGGTTAGACCGAATTAGAGATGCTTAGCCATGCCACGTCATCACATGCTCATGAAATATTGCTTATTAATCTTGACTAATGGAATATGGAACTATGATGATAATTTGTGGGCCATGTGTGGTCGCACAAAGAGATTGAGTTGTTGTACAATGAGTCACATAACGATCTTGATTTGTGAAGAGCACGTGGTGCTTGGTAATCAACTGGGGTGGGAAAATGATTTAGACTGAGGCAAGTGGCAAGATTGTTTTCTGGTGGGCCAAGAGTGGCAACTGGGCGGTCGTATTTGGTTTTGTTAGTTTTGGATATTGGAGATTCCCACTTGGTTAGTCTTGCCTCGGTCAATTAAGGACTTAACCTTGTAAGCCTTTGACCTAAGTCAATCATGCAACCACACGTCTGTTATGGGGCAGCCTAGCTGATTAATTTGCAAATGCTTAACTTAAGTGCTATCATGGTGGTGTGAGTCCGGGTGTACGGGGGAAACTCACATGGCGCAAGAGGGGGGCCCTGTTGTGGTGGTATAGCCCTTCAGTGTTGAAACCATAGCGGGTAGCACTGGGTTAAGAGGATGCATTGTAAAAGCTTTGTTATAATAGTTCGCCTGTGTGGTGCATGGTTATATCGTGTGGGTAAAGTGCATAACCTCTGTAGAGTGTACAAACTATTCGGATAGCCGTGCTCATGGTATTGAGCAATGCTCGGGGATTACAGTCAAGGGGTAGTTAATTTAAAATGAACAACTGGATGGGATGGCGGGATGCCATGTGGATAATGGAACTTGACTTAGGATGGAAACTTGGTTTACTTGAGAATCACTGAATCTACTTACTTATTATTATTTGTCTTATTGTCTTTTCAATCTACATATTGTTTATGTTTGAAAATGCTGCTTACTGCTTATGAACCACTTAGCCATTCCTTTGGAATAAGCCTTGCATATAGCTATGATAGAATTGCATTCTATGCACAACTTGTTGAGTATGTTGTATACTCACCCTTGCCTACAAACACAAACAATAGTGGAGGAGTCAACGCCCGTGTTGGAGAAGGATTTCCAAGTGGATACGAGTCACTAGGCCAAGCCTTGTCAGTCGCCTGTGGTGTACTGATGAGTCACTACGTCTTCTACGATTTTCCGCTGCATTTGTCTTATTTTATCTTAGTCTTGCCCGTGTGGCTAAATAAATGTAAGTGATCATAAGATCATACACTAGTTATATTGAATAAATGAGGTCTTATTATTATTATCGTTGTGTATGATGTGATGCTTACCAATGTTAAGCTGTGTGCACTAGCGATTGATCCTAGGACTAGTGCGGTAAACACAGTGGGTCCGAATTGGTGAATTCGGGTCCTTACAGAGGTGGTATCAGAGCATACTGACTGTAGGTCTTGGCCCTAGTTAGCATGGTGGTATCTTAGGGAGTCCAAAACTATTTTCTAAAAGAAAAACTTAAACTGGACTAAAAAAACACTCTTGACTCTTCTCATTCTCTGCTCCTCACCTTTGCTGGAATTATGATTTTTCGAGGCCATTGAGCATGGTGGACTTATCTATTTCCTTTTGAATAGATGAGGATGGTCCAAGAGTACGGGAAGCAGGAGGGAGGATACGCAGCAGAGCTATGGCACATGATGAGGATGCTCGGAGGCTTCGACAGGCCGATCTACCGAGGGGAGACCATAGTACGTGCCGGACTCGACGTTGGTTGGACGGTTCAGATTACGATCTACGCACGAGCAAGGGCAAGAGGAAGTCGTTCCATCCGCATCACCGTCAGAAGATCTACGCCCGAGGCCGGGATTCAGGCGGCAGCACGTTTGGCGATGAGACAGCTTGCTCGTACCTACCCCCGAGAGTTGGAAGGCACTGTGTTCCGACATCATCCACGCTGAGACAACCGTCTTGACCGAGCGCCAATAGTAGAGAAGACGCCACAGTTACCCACCTGGTGAGATATGTCATTGCTCAGGAGGATGCCCTCGACGATATGGTTACGAGTGTGGAGAACTCGAACGAGGCGAGGATGCGAAGCTTCGGCTCCAAGAGGTCTTAGATCGTCTCTCCGGAGGATCCATGAGTTGGAGGATGCATTATTTGGACTGAGCGAGCCGAGATGGAGCTACACGACCCGACCGAGATGCACCGAGTCGACTTGATGGATGAGAGACTTAGGATTAAGTTGAGACTCGAATGTTGAGTCGCGTCCATAAGATAGCATTACCAATTGTAATAGACGTTAAGGTTGAGTGCTTAGTTTGGATTTTATTGTTTGCTGAATGTGCAGTATGCGTTGCAAAGCTTTTAGGCTTATGTAAGCAACCATACCAAGTTATTCAATAAAATGATAAAGTTGTTAAACCTGTTTCCCCCGCTTTAGAGATTCTTATATCTCATCTGTGCTACTTCTACCCCCTCCTAACCTAAACAGATGGTGAATACTCGCGGCAACAATGGAGCGTCAGGAAGTGGTCTCCGCCGGAATGACCATGATGGAACACCACCGCAGCCAGCGCCGCCAGTGGTATGCAGAACTTGGGAGCTTTTCTGACGGCACAGGCTCAGCTTATGCAGACGATGATGCAGCAAATACAGAATCTGGCTGGCCAAGCTGCCGGTAACACGCAGCAAGGCAACAATGGGCCACGTACCCACTCCAAGTTGGCTGATTTCATGAGGACCCGTCCTCCAACATTCTCAGGCAATGTCAATCCATTGGAGGCCGATGATTGGTTGAGAACCATGGAGAAGAAGCTGCACATCACGCAACGTGAGGGCAATGAGAGGGTGTTGTATGCTTCGCACCAGTTGGAAGGAACCGCTGCAGAATGGTGGGAGAACTACTGCGCAGCGCATGAAGCCCCGCAGGAGATCACATGGGAGGAATTTTCAACTACTTTTCGCCAGTATCATGTGCTAGAAGGAATGATGGATCTCAAGAAGGAGGAGTTTAGGGCTTTAAAGCAAGGAAGTCAATCGGTGGCAGAGTATTTAAATAGGTTTACTCAGTTGGCACGCTATGCACCTGAGGATGTGGCTACAGACAAGGCCAGACAGTCCCGCTTTCTGAAAGGGCTGAACTCAGGACTGCAGGTGGGATTGATCACCCACACTTTCCCTGACTTTCAGGAGTTGGTCAATAAGGCTTTGATCCTTGAGGATAAGCGCAAGGAGTTGGGTGAGGACCGCAAGTGCAGGATGGCTAGTCAGGCAGGGCAGCCGAATTATCTCAGGTTGAGGATGACACCTCAACAGTTTGCCAGGATTCAGCCTTAGTTGCCTAACAGGGCACTAGCCCCGACGCCTCGTCCCGCTAATCAAAATTTCTAGACTCCAGCACCGATGGGTAATGCAGTTTCAGGAAGTCAACAGCCCGATGCTAGAAGGTGCTTTTCATGCAATGAGCTTGGGCATTTTGCCAACAAGTGTCCGAAGAAGGGAGGAATTACGCCAGTCCGCTTCAACTTGAGCAACACTCTAGCTAAAGCTCCGGCGACAGGAGGGAACCGAACGCCGGTGCAGTCGGGAGCGTCGCCTCAGACGACAGTGCGTGGGAGGATCAACCACATTACTGCTGATGGAGCTCAGGAGGCATCGGATGTCGTACTAGGTAAGTTCCTAGTTAACTCAAGATCGCCACTGCTTTTATTTGATTCTGGAGCTACGCATTCGTTTGTTTCTCGGAGTTTTGCATTGAAGAATGGATTCACCGTTAAGAATCTTAAATGTGTGCTTCTAGTACAAACCCCAGGATCGGAACTTCAATCTAACCTTGGGTGTTTAGGAGTAAAGTTGCTTATGAATGGGATAGAATTCCTAGCGAATCTCATCTTATTAGATACCCAAACCTTAGATGTTATCTTAGGGATGGATTGGCTGTCCAAACACAAGGCCGTTTTGGATTGTGGCCAAAGGATGGTGACCTTAGAAAACCCTAGTGGTGAGAAGGTGGAAGTGCGTGCTATCGTAGTTCATGATGGCCAGTTGATGATCAACAGTATGAAGGTGGTTAATTTGGAGGATGTACCAGTGGCTAGAGATTACCCAGAGGTATTCCCTGAGGATTTACCGGGCATGCCGCCGGATCGGGATATTGAGTTTGTTATTGAGTTGGTACCTGGAACAGCACCGATATCAAAAAGACCATATAGGATGCCAACCGATGAGTTAGTTGAGACGAAGAAGCAAATTGAGGATTTGCTAGAGAAGAGTTTCATTCGGCCAAGTTCTTCCCCGTGGGGAGCGCTAGTTTTGTTCGTCAGGAAGAAGGATGGAAGTTTAAGGATGTGCATCGATTATCGTGCACTTATTGAAGTAACAATCAAGAATAAGTACCCTTTGCCGAGAATTGATGATTTGTTTGATCAATTGAAGGGAGCAGCAGTTTTCTCCAAGATAGATCTTCGATCAGGTTATCATCAGTTGAGGATTAGAGCGGAGGATATCCCGAAGACCGCATTCTCTACCCGTTATGGACATTATGAGTTCACAGTCATGTCATTTGGATTAACCAATGCCCCAGCTTATTTCATGAACCTCATGAATAAGGTATTCATGGAATATTTGGATAAGTTCGTGGTAGTCTTTATTGACGATATCCTGGTGTATTCCAAGTCGGAAGAAGAGCATGCCAAGCACTTGAGATTGGTTTTGGAGAGGTTGCGAGATCAGCAGCTGTATGCTAAATTCAGCAAGTGTGATTTTTGGAAGGAGAAGGTGGAATTCCTTGGTCATGTAATGACTGCTAAAGGAATTGCAGTAGACCCGAGTAAGGTGGAAGCTGTGTTGCATTGGGAGCAACCGAAGACAGTCACTCAGATCCGTAGTTTTCTGGGAATGGCGGGATATTACCGCCGATTCATTGAAGGATTTTCGACGATCGCGAGACCTCTCACGTAATTGTTGAAAAAGGAGAAAAAGTTTGCATGGACGCATGAGTGCGAGAATAGTTTTCAGGAACTAAAGAAGAGATTAACATCTGCCCCTGTGTTGGTATTGCCGGATGTGCAGAGCAGTTTTGACATTTACTGTGACGCATCGCGGCAATGTCTTGATGTGTGTTAATGCGAGAATGGCAAGGTGGTGGCCTACGATCAAGGCGCTTGAGGCCTCATGAGGAATTAACCAACGCATGACTTGGAGCTAGCAGCCGTAGTGCATGCTTTAAAGATATAGCGTCATTATCTCATTGGAAATAGATGTGAGATATATACGGACCATAAGAGTTTGAAGTATATATTCACTCAATCGGATCTTAACATGAGGCAGAGGAGATGGTTGGAATTGATAAAGGATTATAATGTTGGAATCCATTATCACCCTGGAAAAGCTAATGTGGTGGTTGACGCTTTAAGTCGGAAGAGTCACAATGTGAATTCGTTGGTGGTAAGTGAACAGCGGGAATTGTGTGAAGAATTTCAGAAGTTGGGTTTGGAAGTTGTACCGCAAGGTTTTCTTGCTGCTTTGGAAGTGAAGTCAACCTTGGAGGATCAAATCGGGATAAGCGAGTAAGGATGAGAAGATCGGCAAGATCAAGTCCAAGAAGGATGAAGGGTTAATGAGGATTTCTCAGTAGATGAGCAAGGAACCTGTGGTTCAAAGGACGGATGTGTCTTGGGATGAGAAGGAGCTTAAGCAGTTGATTCTTGAGGAGGCTCACGATTTCAAGTATTCTATTCATCCTGGAAGTGCTAAGATGTATCAGTATCTTAAGGGAAGATTTTGGTGGCCTAACATGAAGCGTGAAGTAGCGGAGCATGTAGCGTTGTGTGACGTATGCCAGAGGGTGAAGGCGATGCATCAGAAGCCCGCTGGGTTGTTGCAGCCATTGAAGAATCTGGAATGGAAATGGGAGGAGATTGGAATGGATTTTATCACGGGATTGCCCAAGACTCAGAGGGGTTACGACTCAATATGGGTGATCATTGACCGGTTGACTAAAGTCGCTCACTTCATCCCAGTAAAGACGACCTATTCGGGAGATAAATTGGCAGAGTTATACATGTCAAGCAATGTGTGTTTGCATGGTGTGCCCAAAAAGATAGTGTCAGATCGAGGTACCCAGTTTACCTCAAGATTTTGGGACAAGCTGCATGAAGCATTGGGTACTAGCTTGAATTTTAGCACCGCATACCACCCGCAGACAGATGGTTAGACCGAGAGGGTTAATCAGATTTTGGAGGACATGTTGAGAGCCTGTGCAATATCATACCGCACCTCATGGGATAAATGTTTGCCTTATGCCGAGTTCAGTTATAACAATAGTTATCAGGCTAGTTTGCAAATGTCACCATATGAAGCTTTATATGGACGAGCCTGTCGTACTCCGTTGACACTACTACAGAAATGATTTTCCTAGACACCAAGGAATTGTTTCCACAAGCGGATTAAAAGGTGAGCCACCTCCAAAGACTGCGGGCGGTCCCTTGGGCTAAGAACCGCCTGTGGAAAGGTATATTCACAGCCGGCTGTCTTAAGACACCGCCTGTGAAAATATTGATCTTTTCACAGGCGGTGCGCTTTACGCCTGCGGAAACTGCTATCTTCACAGGCGGCTTTCTTAATGAACCGCCGGGGGTAATTGCGATCTTTACACAGGCGGGTTTCTTACGAAGCCGCACGAGGAAATTGCAGTTTCCTCGGGCGGTACGTTAAGCAAGCCACCTTAGTTAATTATATTGACGGGCTAATTAATTAACGAACCTCCTGTGGTGATGTTCAAGTCTTTAAAGGCGTAGTTCTTAAACAAACCGCCTGTACAAATTTTTTAAATGCTTGTCTGCAAATTTTGTGACGAAGGAGACGCCGGTATGCTTTTTCGTGTACGTACCGGATCATCCTTTATTCTACAATACCTGCAAAACACAGAAATCTAACGTCCAAACAATACTCCAGTACGCGTTTTCATTGACGTACCTGAAAGACCATGTGGAGGTCTATCCTTGTGTGTGATGAGTAATTGACAAGATTTGAGATTGGATTGATTTGAAATTGAGTTTGATTTGAATTGGATCTTCAAATTGAAGCAATTTGAGTGTTAGTTGCTTTTCCTAGTGCTACCGGCCTGGGGGCAGTAGCACCGGACCATTGGGCGCAATTATGATCGATTAATGATTGTGGGATAATCATTGAAAATATTTGTGGGCATTGCTATGTGAAAGGTTTTTCCTTGTCTTTGATGGTTGCAGGGCGACGGTGCTAGGTCAGGGTGAGCGGAGGATGACCGGGACTAGGCGAGGAGCGTCGGAGGTCCAGACGGTCGGGAGATCGTCGAAAGATGACCGGAGATGGAGTTCAGGCAAGCCAAGAAGATAAGGAAAGGAGATGATGCTAGCTAGATGCCGCGTGGATCAATGAGGGCCGTCGGATTGAGGTCTAGTTGATAGGTTAGCTGGTCTAGGTAGTATGCTTTGAAAACCGTGCAAGAAAACCCGGTATGTGTGTGGGTTTTGGGTTAGCCCTTGCATGGCTGTGTGAGTGGGTCAATCCTAGCCCTTAGATGAGTGTCCTAGGGTTGAGGGACTCATCGAAGGGTGGTAGGTGGCCCAAGAGTAGTATAAATAGGGGTGGAGGGGTGGCCTCCTCCCCTTGAAGGTTTGAGTTGCTCCTTTGAGCTTTGCCCACATGAAGTGAGGCTTTGTAAACCTTCCCACCAGAAATACAAAGAAATTTCTTTACACTAGTGTGAATTTAAATTCCGCATTTACATTATGTCTTTACTTTGCGCAATTTAAATTCAACATATACGTTACGCATTTACTTTCCCCGCAATTTACATTTATGCAATTTGGATTTGCCTCCCCTCCTTCTAAATGATGATCTTGGATGTTTTGAGTGTGTTCATATGGTTTTACATCTCTTTTGCACTCTTTGATTAAGTAGAGATCATCTTTTCTTTCAAGTTCCAGTTCTGTCCAGAACTTGTTCTTCGCACAGTAGTCAGTATTTGATTTTTAGAAAAATCTAGAAAAATCCTTTTTGCATGATTCTTATTGGAGATTGTGCAGGACTCTCATATTCATCTGTATACAAAGTTTGGAGTTCACTTGTTCCACCTTTTTGGCGCCATGAGGTGAAAACCGAGCCCCAAATTTTCTGCTCGAAGTTCCTGACTGTCTGTGTTCATAGATTTATGATGATTTTTCTACATGGGTTTTTGATCTGAAATTTGGTAGAGAGATTCACAACTCATCTACTCATAGGGAGAAATTTTCTCATAATTTTGTGAGCAGCAGAAGCCTACCAAACTCCTGTTCAAATTAAAGATAGCTTCTGGAAATATCTGCTTTTGCTTTTCTAAAAGAGACTTTTGTGTCTTGGCTTGATCTCTTTTAGAAAAGAAGTATTTGAATTGATTCCTCTTTATTTGGACACTTGACAACCAGGATTTTTATTGAAAAATCCCTCACATATTTTATGGATCTCATCCATGTAAGCTAGGGATACACATAGTTGTCTAGTCATTCCGTTTTTGAGGGTTTTGCGAATTTGAGGAGCACCGATTTTCTTTGCGCGATCTTGTCAAGGTTTTAGTTGGAGTATTTTTGGGGAAAATTTATTTGCGACCATTCACCCCCCCTCTGTTCGCCATCTCGATCCTTCAGTACCGGATCATCCTTTGTGTTGCAACTGCGTCACTACGCTGAGAAATCCAACGTCCAGAAAATACTCTGGTATGGTTTTTTTTCTGTTGACGGATCATCCGGTAATGCTGTTTTGCTTCATCGTTATTATTTTTTGCAGGTTGTTGTCTTAGGGAGCCGCCTGTGGAAACTTCGCTTTAAAGCTCCGAACCGTTCTCTCTCTGCGGCAGTTCCAGGCGGCCCCCAAATTGTGAAAATAAGGGGGGGGGGAGGTTTTGAACTTGAAATCCTTGGAATAGACGATAACTCTCTAAGGTAAGAGCATCTCATTCCTAACATTTGTAGAGGTTTCATACATGTTTAAATTGTGTAATTTCGGTTTATATCTAGTGGAGAGGAATATGTAGTGTATAGAGAATGTGCATGGGAGAGGGGGATGAGGCCCTCACCTTCTAGATCTATAGACAGATCTTGTATCCCTCCCTCTCTCTAGATCTAGAGGGAGAGAACCCGGCCTCCCTCTCTAGAGGAGAGGACCTTACATTCTTTCATGATTTTAATAAAATCATTTTATAGTATTTAACTTAGGTTCTCTTGATAAAGTTCTATCTAAATAATTGACATTTCGATCCGATTTTCATTTGTGTTCAAGATGGAAAGGGCATGGATGTACAATGCCCCAAGAAATAAGTGTGTATTCCTCAAAGAGCTCGAAACTTTTATTAAAGCCGCATGGAAGGACACCTGGACTAAGAAGGAAAAGGAAATACTTTGTCCATGCAATGACTGTAAGAACAATGTAGGGTGGGGAGATTTAAGTGTAATCAGAACACACCTGATCATGAGAGGTTTTATAGAGGATTACACATGTTGGTCCAAACATGGCGAGCAACGACATCGCAAAACAACCGATGACGTTGATCCCGATCTCGTGGATGATCGGCGCCGGAGGCGCTGACATTGACGGTTTGGGAGATGACGCTCATGTGCATGCTCGTTTGTTAGATGATGGTCGATCGCTAATGTAGAGCAAATGTTGTGCCATGCCGAACCATGAGTTTTAAGGAGATGACAGTTTAGATAATGTCGATGCGTTACACAAAGCGATGAATGATCGTTATATGAGGAATCCAAGGGTTGTCCTCCACGGTTCTGGTGTTGCATACGGTGTTGATGCTTCTAAGGTTGAAGGCTAGCAATGGATGGTCGGACAAGAGTTTCACCGATCCGTTGAGGCTCTTGGCGTAAGTATCGAAGGCTAATGGATTGCCCACCTTGCCGACGAGCACTTATTTCGCGAAGAAGCTTATCACTCCGATGTCATTGGATGTGCAAAAGATACACGCGTGTCCGAACCACTGTATCCTCTTCCGTAAAGATTACGCAGACTCGGATCAATGCCCGGTGTGCAAGGCGAGCCGGTATAAGAAGAATGACGACTCCCACGACGATGATGATTCTTCAGCCAACACTAAGAAGAATAAGAAGAACAAGAATAGTACTACTAGTAATGACAAAGAAGACACTTCTTCAGGCACGGACAAGAAGAAAAGAATCCCTGCGTTGGTGATGTGGTACTTGCCAGTTATTGACCACCTGAAACGTTTGTACTCGAATGAGAGGGACTTCGAACTAATGGGTTGGCATTCCGACAAGCGCATAAAAGATGGAAAGATTCGACACCCCGCCGATGGTAGACAATGGAGAAATTTTGATCGCATGTATCCAGATTTCGGCAACGAACCTAGGAATGTAAGGTTCATATGAGTACCGATGGTATGAATCCTTTCGTGAATGGAACGCCACACATAGCACTTGGCCAAGAATCCGTCCATCTACAACCTTCCTCCATGGCTATGTATGAAGAGAATGTACCTAATGTTGTCCATTCTTATCCAAGGTCCGAGCGACCGAGTAGATATTGATGTGTTTCTAACCACTAATGGAAGATATGGCCATGTTGTGGCACGATGGGGTCCAGTGTGGGATCGGCCCAACGACAAAGACTTCACACTAAAAGCTATTATTTTCGTTACCATCGGTGATTACCCGCCTCTTTTGCCCTATCGGGTCGATTAAAGGAAGACGACTTGTGTAGTATGCATGGATGAATCGGTCGGCGTTCCTTCCATGCTCACGAGTTAGTGTACATGCGCACCGCCGCTTACTCAAAACTCACAAATACGCGAAGATGGGCAAGTATTTTGACAATACGGTTGAGGAAGGTGTGGCTCCAAAGCGGCGTAGCGGGAAAAAAGTGTTTGAAATGGTCCAGAACATCAAGTTGGTTTTCGGGAAGAAGTCGGTGCAGGGCCAAAAGAGGGGTCGAGAGAGGAAGAATACCGATGAGGAGGTTCCACCGCCTGTTGTCCTATTCAAAAAGATGTCAATTTTTTACAAGTATTTGCCCTACTGGAAGGACTTGGAAATTCGCCATAGCATCGATGCCATGCATGTCATAAAGAATGTCCGTGAAAGCGCATAGGTCTCTTGTTGGACATTCAAGACAAGACAAAGGATGGTCTTAAAGCTCGTAAAGACATGGTAGTACTTAAAATCGGGAAAGAACTACACCTCAAGAAAGACCAAGTGGAAAGTATTACCTTCCCCGACAAGCTACTCTCGGTACCGAGGAGAAAAGATCATGTGCAGCAAGTGCTTACGTGGGGTCAGAGTCCCGTCTGGTTATTCATCGAACATCAAAAACCTAGTATCGATGAAAGATTTAAAGATAAGTGGTATGAAGTCTCACGACTGCCACGTCATGATGACACAAATGCTCCCAATTGCAATCAGGGGTATCAACTCAACATTTGTAAAGGTAGCCATCACACGGCTGTGTCATTTCTGCAATGCGATTTCACAGAAGGTAATCGATGATGAACAGCTCAGCAATCTGCAGAACTACATAGTGGAGACTATAAACCAACTTGAGATGTGCTTCCCTCCATCCTTTTTCGATATCATGCCGCACCTCTTGATTCACCTTGTCGAGGAGGTAAAGGTACTGGGACCAGTATTCTTACCCTGGATGTTTCCATTTGAGAGGTGGATGGGCTTGCTTAAGAGCTTACAACGGAATCGTGCTTACCCAGAGGGTTCCATTATTGAGGGCTACAATACTGAGGAAGTCATTGAGTGTTGCACGGATTACTTCATGCCCACGGAAAGGCCGATTGGTGTGCCTGTCCCTCGACATGAGGGGAGGTTGACTGGTAAAGGGACTAAGGGAAAGAAAAGATTCATCGACCATGAGTACAAGAATGTGGACCAAGCACATTTCACCGTCTTGCAACAGCTAAAGATAGTGGAGCCGATGTGGAGCAACACCGAAGAGCTTGAAGAGAAAATCCAGACACCAAGTTGATTGGATCCCGAAGAGAATAAGCGCATGTTTACCACATGGTTCAAGAACCAAAACATACCAGATGGTGAGGACGAAGAAATGTAAACATTGAAAATGTTGGCTCATGGCCCATCAAGTCCGGTAACATCATGGCTAGCGATGACATCAATGGGTACACGTTTTATACCATTCAAAAGGACAAGAAGACGATGGCCCAAAACAGTGGCGTTAGGGTAGAAGCCATAGATGCGATAGGAGAAGAACACCAACTATGGAATCATTGAAGAAATTTGGGAACTCGACTATGGAAGGGATATGCAGATCCCCGTATTTAACAAGAATCGGGTCAAACATCCTAATGGTGTGGAGGTGGACAACTATGGGTTCTGGCTCGCCGACCTCAACAATCTTGGACACAAACTCGACCCTAGATACTAGCTTCAAGTCTCGCAAGTTTTCTACATAGTGACCCAAGAATAAGAAAAGGAACATAGTTGTTCCCGGAAAACAAAAGATCGTTGAGTTGACAATGTGCACGACGAGGCGTAATACAATCGTTCGACGACCTATCGCCTTTCGGAGATCCGAGAGGATCAAACTTGTAGAAGAAACCCTCGATATTTCAATGATGCCATATATGCGTGATGATTGCATCGAAAAAGTTGTTAAAGGCAAATAGGGACATGTTGTGTAAAAACTTAATATGTAATAGAACTTATATTTTTTATTGGATTTGAGAAAAACTGTTGCGTGAAAGTGCAGGATGGTACGGTAGGTAATTCGCTATTAGGCCGGATCATCCTGTAAATTGAAGACAACAAAGGCTGAAGGAAGCCAAGCACTATTCGTCCGGACAATAATCCGGTGCTGTTCTTTCTCGACTTAACGGAACGTCCGGTATGTGAATCTTAGCTTCGAGGCCTCTGTCATCCGCATTCGAGAGCGTCTTTATCTTTTCCTATACGGATCGTCTGGTCTTCGTATTGTCCGCCCTCACTGTTATCGTGACTCTGCTAGGTGCTGCACACCGCTAGACAAAATGATCCGATTCTTTTTTCCTCAGCAGGCCGGACCATCCTGCTATCGAGTCGAACAGAGGCATCGATCCAGTCAGGTGATGTTTCCGATAACGGATCATCCGGTATGATGATCTTAACCTTATCCAAAACACGCCGTACATTCAGAGGACCGCATGTGGACCCTGTATATCGACCGCACCTAACTACTCCTCTCTCCATGCCGTCTTGCGCCGCAGCCCGTTTTCCGTGCCTTGCGACGCCGTACTCCAATCCTCCACCCGCCTCGGTGCCGCCACACGCCAGTTCGCACCACCCGTTTTGTCGCCGCCGACAAATCCGAGCACGCCGGTCAAGTAACCACTCTCCTTCACTTTGTAAGCGGTGAGATCCACATCCCTCTGGTTTCTTTGGACTCCATTCAAATGCATATGAATACGATGCAAGTTCTGACATTCAACCGCAACTTGAGATGGCGAGGAAAAAGGAAGGAAAAGAAGTTGTTGTCGAAATGAGAAGGCTAAGAAGTCCAAGTTCTGATAAGCAGAGCGAGCCGAGATGGTCAGCAGATGCGAACTTGGCTCGAGCATCTTGGCGTGGCCGCCAATTGCGATTAGAGACACATAGAGTCAGCAGAGGGGTCGAGAGGAGGGGCACTCAATTCACAGAGGGTGGTGCGGCACCTCCTCGTCGTTCTAGCAGCGTCAGGCGACTTGTGGTGGTTCGACATCTTCCAGTGCGTGCTCGCCCCAACATAGTTCCGCATCGAGGAGATCTGGCGATGAAAAGGAAGAGGACGAGGAGTACCATGTGCCACATCGACCACGAGATAAGACTTAGAGACCTTCGAACCTCTCATCCCGGAGGGTAAAGACCTTCGTTTCTCTGATATCAATGTCTGGTTTCCGCAAGCCAGAGAATTCGGAGTTAATAGGAGGTTCTGGACGGTTCTTCAACAGAGCTTCTTTGTTACGTACAGAGAGCTCGGGGTCCAGTTGAGCATGCACAAGACGCTCAACTTCGCCTCTTTGCAGAGGGTCGCGGGTGGGTGGACGTTCAGAGACACTTGACCATTTCAAGGTCTTACCAGTCATTGATGAGTTCGACACAGAGTGGAAAAGTGGGTCGAGACTTCTACGCTACTGATTCGGATCGACCCAGAGCACGATACATTCAATTCATGCACGACGGAGAACCCCGTGAGGGTGTACTGGCGCACTTTGCTTGAGTTGTTTCGTTTTGAGGAGGAGCCCGAACTTTGCATCGTGGTGTACGCAGTGAAAGACACCGCTTGCCTCGTCGTGCTAAGGCCAGAGGGTGTTTCCGACAGATGACCAGATTCGCTTCGCTCCAAGCCGTTCCCGTTGATCCCTTCGCCATCCGGACCGCTCTCTCCTCGAGGCAAAGGCGGTCCACATGGCTTTGAGGAAGTCACTGTTGCCGAGGATTGGGAATGCCGAGACGATCACTAGTTTGCAGCAGTGGCTACTTTATTCGATCCTATCTCACGAGCCGTTTGACATTCTCGACTTTATCATCTATGAGATTGAAGAAGCTATTGCAGATGCTATGAGTTTGGCCAGACAACAACCATTTGCGCATATAATTTCTTACATATGCAGTACCTTCGCTCCAGACGAGCATCGTGAGGAGTACTTGGAAGGGCGAGTTCGTCTTTGTCAGTACATGCCTCCATCTCTTAACGACAGATGCAGAGGACAACGTTCCATGAGGAGGGCTCAGGAGCAGATACCTGAGGAACTGAGAGAGACCGCTCAAGGGGAGGACCGAGCACTAGCAGAGGCCGAGGAGCATCTTTGGGTTGGCGCGGATCATTGATATTGATGGGATGACGATGACGATGAGGAGGAAGACCACGAGTACTTTCCAAAGAAGACGAGCCCACGACCACGAGGCAGGTGGATCAGGCTCTGTACCTGAGGACCGAGATGACTCAGCTGCACCATCAGCAGCTCCTGACGTGACACCGGTGACTCCGTCTTCTGTTTCTCAGCCCACCGAGCTTACTCATGTACTTGCTTCGATTGTTGAGTTGCGAAGTCTCAGTACTTCAATTGCCCAACAATGGAGACATGCACCCAATTACTAGAGATGAGGTTGCATCACAGACACCCAGCAGCTTTGGTACGGTACGATGCAAATGGCTCGGATGTTCACTTTCTTCTCGAGCTACTTTGGTCGGTTGTACAATGCAGCTTGGTCTTGCATGACCTCATTGCCAGCCTCCAGCCCACCTCTCGCCACCGCATTTGCCCCACTTGCTTTCATTGGGGCTTCGCCCCTCCCCGTGTCCACGCTCCCACTAGCTCCCACGGTCTTGACAGGATGTTCTCGCACCACCGATGATAAGGCATTCGCCCGCTGTCCACTACTCCACCTACTTTAGCGGATGCACCCACATCGACCATGCCGCCTGTGCTCGATCGATATCGAACATACGTCCGTGCATGCCGACATGACCGACGAGATGGCTGATCGAGTGTAGTATCGTTGAGTTCCGCACCTATCGAAGCGGTGCCGACTCCTCAAGTTGACGACGATCCACCATTGCCTCCGAGTGTGCTCCGTGAGTTCACCCATGCCCCGAGGCCCCCGATGAGGATAACATCGCGCCATCATGTACGTAACATCGTCTCCGGACTCAAACACATTGCTGTGATTGCTCAAATCACGAGAATATTGTCGTCACGGTGTTGTGGATCGACCGAACCTCGACAAGGCAAGCACCTGCACAGCCCATCGACTTCTTCTTTGGCGACCAGCGATTGCTCGACCCTTCATCATCAGTTCACAGGCCCTCATGAGGAGACTAAAGCTACAAAGTCCCAGGAGGAGAACCTCGACGAGCCTGACGCCGACGGTGTTGAGCGCGAGGCTGATAGGGAAGACTCCAGCTCTGGCTCCGATCTTTTTGGTAGTAGTCCAAGCACGGACAAGTAGTTCTTTGCTTAATGCGCCACTTGTCTTTTCGGTTGTTATGCACTCTAACTTGTTTGATATGTCGTATTTCGATTTCGCTGTGTTAGCCTAGATTGGAACAATGCATTTCATGACAATTTTATTTAACTTTGTACTCTTTCATGACAATCATCAAAGCTTTTTTTTGGTAGGATGGTCCGGTATACATATATTTACACATACCGGATCATCCTGCTTTGTAGTTCTGTTGTAGCCCATGGCGAAAGTTGTACGCATAGGGGATGATCCGGTGAGTTATCCTAACCTTGGCCGGATCGTCCGGTCTGTGTAATCGGCTCTCGTGCTTGAGGAGAACACCTAGCAAGACAACAGGTGTAGAGCTTTGGTCTCCCGGCCAATCACTTTCTGCTGCGATTGCTACGATCACAGAGAATAAGGCTGCTATCTATCGATTACACCGAAAGGAACAACTACGAGTGGCGCAACATTCAGATAACTCGCCCTTACATGAAGATCCGACAAGAGCTAACACCACTAAAATCAACTCGGCACTCACGTGGCCATACGTTCTCGGTGGCCGAATGCCCAAAGATCGAGCCGAGCTGGATCACCTCGCTCGAAGAGAATGCCCTCAACTCGATCGACCATCGCTCACTGCGAGCGCCACTGACAACTCGAGACCCCAAGCCCATGACCCATAGTCTACTCTCGTCACCATCACCGCTTAGCCCATCGGTCCGATAGTGACGAGAGTAGACCATTTCAATATCAAGACTTCCACGGCTTGGCGTCTCAGGCAGAGCGGTCGATCCAGCCCCGCCCGATCTTTGGGCATTCCCACCGAGAACGCATTTGACATGTAGTGCCGAGTTGATTTTAGTGGTGTTAGCTCTTGTCTGATCTTCATGTAAGGACGAAGTTATTTGAATGTTGCGCCACTCGTAGTTGTTCCTTTCTGTAATCGACGATCCATGTGAAATGTAGCACCCCCGCTAACGATGTGAACATTTAGGACCGTGCGGGTGATTAATTACTTCAATACTAAATCAAGATCGAACGGATGGCCATTTTACGTTGCACTCTTTCGCCAGGAGTTCGCACGCAAGATAACTTCAAGGCTTTTTTGCGGTAGGATGGTCGGTATACATATATTTACACATACCGGATCATCCCGATTTGTAGTTCCGCTTGTAGCCCACGGCGATAGTTGTGCGCGATAGGGATGATCCGGTGCGTTATCCTAACCTTGGCCGGATCGTCTAAGGTATGTAATCGGCTCCGTGCTTGAGGAGAGAACCTAGCAAGACAACGGTGTAGAGTTTTGGTCTCCTACCAATCACTTTCATCGCGATTGCTACGATCACAGAGAATAAGGTCGCTATCTATCGACATAATCGAAAGGAACAACTACGAGTGGCGCAACATTCAGATAACTCGTCCTTACATGAAGATCCGACAAGAGCTAACACTACTAAAATCAACTCAAAGACTACGTGGTCAGACGTTCTCGAGTTTAGGAATGCCCAAAGATCGGAGCCGAGCTGGATCACCTCGCTCGCTGTCAGTCGCCGGCGAAGCTCGTGGAGGTCTTGATATTGAAATGGTCTACTCTCGTCACCATCGGACCCGATGGGCTAGCGGTGATGTCGTAGGAAGCGAGCTATGGGTCATGGGCTTGGGGTCTCAGGAGTTGTCTCGCTGCACTAACAGGTCCGAGAGACCTTAGTGTGGCGGAGACAACTCCTGAGACCCCAAGCCCATGACCCATAGCTCGCTCCTACGACATCACCTCCAAATTTCATCATCCGATGGTGACGAGTAAGGACCATTTCAATATCATGACCTCTACGATCCCGCCAATGACATCACCTCCAAACCCATCGGTCCGATGGTCCCAGTAACACATATTAACCGACACGGATCATCCTTTCTTAGTTGTTCTACCAGAGATGACGACAAAGTTCTACGCAGAAAGGAGGATCCGATGTGCACATATTTACATAGACAGGATAATCTCAGATTTGCTTTTCTACCTACCGGACGATCCGGTATGCTAGACGGGGGCCCCTTCGCCTTCCGTTGCTTATATTAACGCCGGGGAGCAATTAAGCCCATTCGTGTTCACAACTTCCCAAATTCCCCAATCCATTCCTCCTCCTCGGCAATGTTCGCCTCATCGTCCTCATCCTCCTCGGCCCAATGTCGGCTCAGACGGAGTCCGCCCGGAAGCGGGCGCGACTCCGGTCGCCGTCGCCGTCGGCCCGATCGTCGGCGTCCGTGAACTGGGTCCCCCAGTAACGGGCAGAGGAGGAGGAGGAGGAGCTGCAATGGGTGGAGGAGGCCATCGGCAAGCATGGCGGCAATGAGGCGGCAATAACGGCGGCGGCAACAAGCGACCTCGAGGAGAGGCCGGTCGAGGGGGAGGAGGAGGAGGAGGAGGAGGTGGAGGAGGAGGAGGAGGAGGAGGAGCGGAAATGGGCGGCGGGGAGCGACGACGATGGCGTTAGCGAGGAGGACACCGACGACTACATCCCCGTCATGTACCGCTTGGACACCTCCTCCTCCTCCGGCTCCTCCTCCGGCAACGTCAAGCTCTCGTCGGACGAAGACGCAGCGATGATGACGGCGATTTTCTCGATGTAGATAGAGTAGCTTATCTAGCTATCTAGTTGGCGATAATTATGATGTACCATGGCGCCTTTTGGATGTACATTTTGTGTGTTACATAACTTAATGTATCTGTTTTGGAAATGTTAATAGAATTGAAATTTCAGAAAATGACACTCAATTCTCCCTCAATTCGCGGTCTCCCCAAAGCTATTTGGAAGTCAAATTTAACTAGACAGATCATCCTCTTTGTACTATTGGGAGAGGTTGTATTTCGAAGGCTTTTTTGCCGGAACAATGGTCCGGTGTACACTTGAGCCAATGAAATATGGGACCGTATGAGTCAATGTAATGTAGGTCCAGTGGCAATTTTGTGAAGCGACATGTTTAAAGTGCCAAATAACCAAATCTCTCCCCCAAACTATGGACGGACCATCTGGTATGTGGAATCGTCCCACCTGATGTAAGACGCCGCCTATAGAAATCGTTGGAACCGCTTGTGGAAATCTTGTGCACCGCCTATGGAAATTCCTAACCCCTAAAATCTCTAGGCGGGAGATCGAGTGCTCCCCCCGTCCAAAGCGGCAAAGCCAAATTTCCCCCGTCGACGCCTCCACGCCGCCGCCCTCGGTGACATCCTCGGGCTCGCGGCATGATAACTGCTCCGGCAAGGCTCGGTGACCTCTCAACGAAGTTCGGCCCGACTACCCTCCGCCGCGCCGTGCCGCTTCTTCGCCCACGTCGCCGCGCTCGGTGACCTCTCCGTGGCCTCGCCTCCGAGCGAACTTTCATGGGGCCGTCAATCGCCAAGCTCACTCGCCGACGCGACGCCCACCGACGCCGCCTGTGGTAATCCGACTTTTTTTTCGATTCAAGAATCAAGAAAACAACAAGGAACAAGAACGAAAACATAGCAACGCAAGAGAAAAACTGGAATATAGATTGATAAGCAGTAATATGAACTTGCGACTCAAGTCTTTCTCTCACCTTGTGAGCCTTTGGATCTTCATACCGTTCGATTACTGAAATAAAACCATCCTGCCTTGATTCGGATTCAACTCTCCCAATTCCTAGCATGTGCATAAGCTTCCACCAATGTTCTAGGATTAAGGGACTTGATGGTACCGATATAATTCTTCGCCGATATGAAGTGGTCCAAGTAATACTCCTCAGAAGCTCATGTGGCGTAATTGAGGCCAAGAAAGGGTACTAGTATCAATTCTATTATCGCTAATCCATTGGTTCGCTTCTGTAGGTAAAATAAACCTCAAAGAATAGCTACTTTACGCTCTTCCGAGTCCTTCCTAATTCAAAGCATTTTTCCGCTTTTCTGATCCATGCATCAGGATGATTTCCATCGAATTTTGGAAACTCCACTTTAGGACCTTTGCTAAAGTTCCTGTTGTAATGAGCCCTGTCATCTCCAGCAGCCATCATTCCTTCCATTGCTCTAGGCCATTGATAACCCCAGTTATAATCAGGACCTTGCTCGTTATACAAATATATATTTCTTAACCGAAAGGGTTGTTCGAGGCCTATAAGCTGGTACATAAGGAGGAGTGGAAGTACTAAACCGAGGTGCAAATGCTCCAAAGAGCTAATGTGGGTGGATACACACTAACACCGTAAGTTCTACTTCTTTTTTCAGATTTTGTAATGGCATTTGTCTCATCATAGGGAAAGTAGTAGCAGCCATAAATGCTAAAAGGAATCTGAGGTAGTTCTTGAGTAAAATGGTTAGAGGCATAAGATTGTCCACTACCTGGGGTCTCAAACATATTCACTGCTGAACTGGCCCTTCTCATATTAGCTTGTGCTAGTTGCTCTCTTCCTCCTTCCAGATTTCCTTCATTACTCGGAACTTCCCCATGACCAGATTTATCAACTATGGTCTTAAGCATCTCCATGATTTGATCTATTTTCGCAGAGTTACCTTGCATCTGCTTCTGAAGTTGATCCAATATCAGCTAAGGTAATTACTACTTCCAATATCGGCCTTCGATTGAACAGAAGCTTCATCCGCACTTGTGAGCTTTTGGATCTTCATTGCAATCTGTTTTGTAGTAAGATGGGAGAAAAAGAATTGCCCGCCAAGAAGGTGCGTAAGAGGAGCCTGCTTGGAGAGCTCGGTGGTAATACGCCGCTGCAAGAGGAGGGCGATGCCGGAAGGCAGCAAGACTTGGGCGAGAAGGATGATGCAGGCACGCCGGAAAGAACACCGAGCCCATCGTTTTCCTTGGGCAGCGATGGTTCCTCGTCATCGTACAAGAGCCCAAGCCCAGTTCCATGCCCACGACCAGAACGGCGACGTGGGGAAATCGACTCCGACTACGATCCCAATGAAGAGGTATTAAGAAGGGTGAGCTTGTTTTATTTGTAGCTTGGCGTGGACATAATTGCATTTCCTTATGTTTGCGTATTCCTCGTGTTTATTTCTATGAAGAGGTCGGAAAGGCGATGACGCCAACTAGCTGCAGTTCAAGAGGTAATTGAAGATACCTCCGGGCATGTTCCCGTGGATTCCTCTGCTGCAACAAGCACGACCTCACATAAACGAAAACGGGGGGAACGAAGTAGGAACAAGTTACCGGCAGGCACTTGGTATATCACGGAGGTCGGTCCTTTAGGAGAGCCCCTAGCACCTCGTGAGGCACTATCCAAGTTCCGAAATAGCTGCGGCTGTCTTGTCAAGGACAATGTCTCCATCACGATTGATAACTGGACAAAGGTGGCCGACGCGACAAAGGCGCACCTTTGGACCGAGCTGCAGAAAATCATAAGGTTCCCCACAGAGTATGAGGCCATCGCTAAGAAAAATGCCTTGGATGTGATGGGGAAGAGCTTCCGAATGGAGGTATGAGCTGAACAAGTACTTTGTGAAGACGGGCGACACCATTACGAAATATGGAAAAATCACCGCAGTGAATGGGCGGAGTTTGTCCCAGAAGACCACAAGTTAAGCCGTAGCATTGAGCGAGGTGTACGGTGCCCTCGCGAAGAAGAACAAGTACCCCATCACCGGGCACATGTGGGTATGCCCCTAAGATTGTTGAGTGGAGGAGAAGAAGAAGAGGAAGCCGTCTTTGGGATAGAGAACCCATTGACGACCAGAAGCGAAGCGAGGCGTAATTGGGTCCTAGCTCGCCAACCCAAAGAGCAAGAAGGGTCATAAAAGCACGGTGGACCTCGGGTCCCGAAGTTTCGGCCAAGCTGCAGAAGATCTCGCACGAGCAAGCGGAGGGATCTTTCGTGCCAGACAAGGAGAATGACGACCTAACGACGGCGTTGGGAACCAAGGAACACCCAGGTCGCACTCGTGGTGTCGAAAGTCGAGTGGGCTTCAAGCATGGGTTCCCGGAATATCAAGACCAATACAAGTCGCGTCAAAGATATAAGAGGACCATGGTCGATACAATAAGACAACCGCCCAACAAGAGTTTTTAAGGCGTGGGAAGAGGAGGCGGAAAGGGTGTTACAAGCGCGGTCGAATGACAACCCGAGCCCGGCCAGATTCGAGTAGCGTCGGGTCGCGCCATCCCAACGCCGATATCCGTGGATGATATCACAGAGGCAACCAAGTGCAAGCTCAGGCACATCCGGAGCAAGGGGCTTGGTCCTCGAGCTTGCCGAGGGCGTGGCATATCCGCATCTGTGATACACAACCAACTCCGTCTCCGATTGGTCACGCAAAGGTGCAAGTGGACATCGTGCTTGTTCCGTGCCTTGGCTTGTGGAAGCTACCATTCAAGACCCCTAATGACGAGAGACCATCCAAGATGCGGTTGGGTCATTTATTGTATGGCCCAAGGAAGATATTGCATTGATACAAGAGAGGTCGAGACGCCAAAGAAGAAGTCAAGACGCCCTACCTCTTCCAAAATTGCCTACACCACAAACCGCATCTTCTCTGCCGGGCGCTTTCACCACAAAGACGATCTTTCACGGTGGCGCCTTCACCATGGCACATCTTCTCGGCCGGCGCTTCACCACAAATACAAGATCTTCTCGTCATGGCGCCTTGTGCACTGCATGCACCACCTCCGTTGCCCCAATCGTCACAATGCGCCTCATCTTCGGCGATGTTGTTGGTTGCAAAGAAAAACAAAGAAGTAGATTGCAATCAACGGAATACCACCAAGTCAAAGAGGAGTGCCAACTCCACTCGGGTACAGACCATGCCTTCACTAGAGACTTATGAGCATGGCAATCCATTTCTCCCCATGGAGTAGATCAACGAAGGACCATGGGAGTTGAAGAGACTCCATGACTGGTACTTGAGGGCATCTCGTCTTGGTGTGAAGGGCATTCAAGCCACCGTCCCTCCAGATGTCTACAAACACAAGGATACTTGCTACGTCTGGATCGATTTCGGTGACTTGCAACAGATGTTCCGTTTTGGAAAACTCGACATCAACTTGATCAGCGTGTGGTGCCTGTAAGTTGGCCATTGACCTACCCCTACATTGTTATATCGGCTCTTGCAGATGAGTGCCAAGTTGGGTTCCTCTTTATAGTAATGGCTTGTTAGATCATTCAAAAATTGGCAGAATCCATATAATTTTCACTAAATCGTAAGTTGGCCGATTTTAGTGGTTTTTTCCTTTTAAATAAAGTTAACTTCGCTAAATCTGTTTAACAAGATGCATTTTGCCAAAATATGATATTTACCAAAATGTCATGTTTCCCAAAGATTCAAAGATATAAATTGGCGCATTGACCATTGACTTAATTTCGTAGAATGCAATATAACGATGTTAAAAAGATGGGAAAATGTGTCGAAGTTCCTTGACCCCGCACGGATTAGCCAACCGAGCTTAAGAGTTGTACTCAATGAAAAGGAGTTGAAGGATAAGGGGATGACGGAAACAGAGATAGAAGAAAAGCGACAGTCCCTGACCCAAGATCGCCAAGTACATGTGGGGATATACATAGCAAAAGCAATGCTCCAGATGCAAGACAAGGATGTCATAATGGCTCCCTACAATTTTAAGTAATCTTCTCATTCGTCAATCGTTGCTAAAAGTTCAGTTTGCACCATAATCACTTGTCAAACTTACATAAGTTTTCGCAGCGATCACTTCATTTGTTTCATGTCAGCATGCAAGCAGAAGCAGATATATGGTCCTTGACTCAGCCAGAACCCCACCAGAATCTTACAATGAATTCACCCGCATCTTAAATGCGTAAGAAATATATATACACAAACATACATAACGTAATTTATTTTATGATATGATAGTTACTTGTTGTTGTTGACATTCGAGTAGGGGTTTCAAGCATTACGCGAAAAAAGGGGGGAAACATGATCCTGCGAAGGGGTCAAATAAGATGCTTTGCTATATCCACCCATGGGTAAGAAGACGCTTGTAATGCTTCAACATAATTGCACTACTAAGGAAGGTTATTACCAACTGAACTAATTCCATACATTATTATTTGATTTGAAGTGCCACAAGCAACCTCCAGGCAGTGTTCTTTGTGGATACTACATCTGCGAGTTCGTCAGATCAACGGAGGCATGTATAAACCCCGTGACGTAAGCCTATACTGAATTGGCGATTCAAGATTATTTATTGTCCGGTTCTCGATTTCACTATTGTTTAACCTCTTTATTGCCTACTTTATTATCGCAGTGAAGATTGCAAAGACCACTTTGGCACTCATCGATGATGACCTTTGCAATGTGCAAAAGGACATGTGCCGATTCATTCGCCGTGAAGTCATCCCTGAGAGAGGTAGTTTCTTTTACCGTGAAGGTGAAGTGGTGAAGCATGCTACACTTTGTAATTGGGAGATGAGGATAGATGGACCGTGAACACCGATGTATATATATATTTTTTGAAAGACACCAAGGCTGTAATTTATATTAGATAGAGAATATCAGAGGAGTACATGGCGTAGGATACTACACCTGGAGAGTTTTACAAGGAGAATATCAGAGGAGTATATATATATAACCTTGTGTATATAACCTTGTATATATATACATAATGCAATTATGATTTATATGTGCTTTGTATATATAATCCTTGTCATTGTTATCTATGGATTTGTGCCGTAATAAATGATGTGATTGATAGAATGTATGCATTTGTACAAAGTGACGCTTAAGCCTCGCACCGTGAAAATGCTTATTTATGCAAAGGGTGCTTAAGCCACCGACCCAAGAAAACGATTTAGCAAAGCGGTGATGCTTAAGAAACCACTGTATAAATAAGCATTTAGCAAAGGGTTCTTAATCCATCTGCTGCATAAATGAATTTCAGACAAAGTGATGACTTAAGAACCCGCCTGCACAAATGCTTATTTGTACAGGCGGTTTCTTAAGCAGACCGCTTGTACAAATGCGTTTTATAGGCGGCACCTAAAAACGCCTGTGCAAATATACCGATTTGCACAGACCTTCAGTTACAGGCGGATGCAAAAATGCCTGTGAAGATGCGTTACCAACCGTCTGTACAAATGATTTCTGTAGTAGTGTGAATTGGAATGAGACAGGAGAGCGTTTGGTGTTTGGACCAGAGATTCTTAGGGAGGCCGAAGAGCAAGTTGCCATGATCAGGAAGAGATTGAAGACAGCACAGTCAAGGCAAAAGAGTTATGCTGATAATCGCCGTCGTGACTTGAGTTTTGAGCCCAATGATTATGTGTACCTTAGGGTTACTCCCCTTAAAGGTGTTAAGAGGTTTCATGTCAAGGGAAAGCTTGCACCTAGGTTCGTTGGACCATTTAAAATCCTGAGCCGTCGAGGAGAGGTTGCTTATCAGTTAGAGTTGCTAGAATCATTGGCCGATGTGCATGATGTGTTCCATGTGTCACAGCTTAAGAAGTGCCTTCGAGTGCCTGCTGAGCAAACACCGTTGGAGGCTATTGAATTGCAGGAAGATTTGACCTACAAGGAACACCCGATCAAGATTTTGGATGTAATGGAGCGTAGAACCAGAAACAAGTCCACTCGCTTTTGCAGAGTTCAATGGAGTAATCATTGTAAACTCAAGCAACTTGGGAGCGTGAAGACGACTTCAAGGCGTAATTCTTAACCTATTCTCCGGTCAAATTTTAAATCTCTGGTCGAGATTCCGTTAAGGGGGGAGGTTTGTAACATCCCAATTTTTAGCCTTTTTAATTAATTAATATTATCTTATTGCAATTTATGCATTTTATGATTTTTCTGGATTTATTTGGATTTTCTGAAGATTTATTTGATTTATTTTCAATGAAATAATATTGCTTTCTATCAAAGATTAATTATGAATACGTAAAGTCAAAATAAAGTTTTTGTGAAAATATTTTATTTAAGTCCAGAATATCTCAAAGTATTTTTGAGATTTTTCTTGGAATTTTTAGAGTAATTCTACTACCCTAAATAAATCAGTTTATTTTCGGGAATTAAATTAATTGGAAAAAGCTAGAAAATCATAGGTGAACAGTAACAGGCCCGGCCCAGTTATTGTGCGGGCCGTCGGGTTTTAATTGGATTAAATGCCGACCGTTGGATCAAGATCCAACGGCCTTCATCACCGCGCCCAAATAGGAAACCCTAGAGCGATCATGGCCGTCGGTTGCGCATCGGACGGTTGATGGTCATCGTCTCCGATTTGGAATCCCGCCGCCACTGTCTCCGACCCAGACACAACCTCCACCGGAGTTTCCTTGGATTGCGCGCCCCGTTGGGTATAAAAGGAGCCCCGGGCACCCCTCCGAGACTCGTCCCAAGCCGCCGTCTTCTTTCGCCGTTGCGCCCTCGCCGGAGAAGTAGTAGAGCTCGCGCTAGCCGTCGCCGGAGACGCAAGAAGCCTCGCCGCGCCAGTGCTGCCGCTAGGGAGTCCCTTCCGACGATTCAAGGCCGGGTCCGAGTTCCTCGCAGTGCAACGCGTCGGATTCGTCACTTCTTCACGCCGGAACTGCGCCAAAACGCCATCGGGTGGGTCATCATCCCTAGCGCCGGCGCGTTGTGCCACCGCGTCTTCGTCACCGCTCGGAAGCTCTGTGGGCCGTCGGATCGTCAACGAACGGACGAGATTCATCCACGTCGCAGCCGTACGATCGGGCAGGAAAAACCCGAATTTCCTTTATAAAAATAATTCGCTAAAATCGGATTTATGAATTAGGGTTTATTTTCAGGATTTTCAAACTTCAAATTGCGATAACTTCTGCATACGAACTCCGATTGAGGTGATTCAAATTCCTAAAAATTTGTAAAATTGAGATCTTTCTAATGGTTTCTTTTATTTGATTTTTTGAATTTGTTTGCTCTTTGATTTTGGTTTTTATTTTCTTTTCTCTCTCGATTCGCGTAGACGTTGAATTGTGCGAAGCTTCGGAAGGGGATTTTGCAGCTCAAGAAGTATTTTCAGACCAAGACCAGGAGGTTAACGAAGGCAAGTTGTGCTTTGATCATGTTGCACCCATGAATTAGATTGCATGCTATTTTGATTTACCTTATCACTTGTTATTTTATGTGTATAAATGATTTCAACATAAATTTGGGACTAGATATCGTACCCTTTGAATTATACCCTACCTTGCTAGTTGTATGCCATGATCCACTTGTCACCCTAGGTTGGTCAATTATAGTTGGTTAAATAGAAAATCAACATGGGTGGTTAGACCGAATTAGAGATGCTTAGCCATGCCATGTCATCACATGCTCATGAAATATTGCTTATTAATCTTGACTAATGGAATATAGAACTATGATGATAATTTCTAGGCCATGTGTGGTCGCACAAAGAGATTGAGTTGTTGTGACAGCGGAGTCACGCAACGATGTTGATTTGTGAAGAGCACGTGGTGCTTGGTAATCAATCGTGGGAAAATGATTTAGACCGAGGCAAGTGGCAAGATTGTTTTTCGTGGGCCAAGAGTGGCAATCGGCGGTCGATTTGGTTTTGTTGGTTTTGGATATTGAGATCCCACTTGGTTAGTCTTGCCTCGGCCAATTAAGAACTTAACCTTGCAAGCCTTTGACTGAGTCAATCATGCGACCACACGCTCATATGGGGCAGCTTAGTGATTAATTTGCAAATGCTTAACTTAAGTGCTATCATGGTGGTGTGAGTCCTGTACGGGGAAACTCACATGGCGCAAGAGGGGGCCCTGTTGTGGTGGTATAGCCCTTGATGTTGAAACCTTAGCGGTAGCACTGGTTAAGAGGATGCATTGTAAATGCTTTGTTATAATCATTCGCCTGTGGTGCATGGTTATATCGTGGGTAAAGTGCATAACCTCTCGCAGAGTGTACAAACTATTAGGATAGCCGTGTTTCACGGATTGAGCAATGCTCGGGGATTACAGTCAAGGGGTAGTTAATTTAAAATGAACAACTGGATGGGATGGCGGGATGCCATGTGGATAATGGAACTTGACTTAGGATGGAAACTTGGTTTACTTGAGAATCACTGAATCTACTTACTTATTATTATTTGTTTTACTGTCTTTTCAATCTACATATTGTTTATGTTTGAAAATGCTGCTTACTGCTTATGAACCACTTAGCCATTCCTTTGGAATAAGCCTTGCATATAGCTATGATAGAATTGCATTCTGTGCACAACTTGTTGAGTATGTTGTATACTCACCCTTGCCTACAAACACAAACAACAGTGGAGGAATCATCGCCCGTGTTGGAGAAGGATTTCTAGGTGGATACGAGTCACTAGGCCAAGCCTTGTCAGTCGCCTGTGGTGTACTGATGAGTCACTACGTCTTCTACGATTTTCCGCTGCATTTGTCTTATTTTATCTTAGTCTTGCCCGTGTGGCTGAACAAATGTAAGTGATCATAAGATCATACACTAGTTATATTGAATAAATGAAGTCTTATTATTATTATCGTTGTGTATGATGTGATCGTTACCAATGTTAAGCTGTGTGCACTAGCGATTAATCCTGGGACTAGTGCGGTAAACACAGTGGGCCCGAATTGGTGAATTCGGGTCCTTACACAAGCCATAATGATACCGGCGACACATACGAGTGAGATCCGTTGCATTTTCGTAGTGTTTCGCTCCGGCGCAAACATTCATAAAATCCACCTGTTCTGATCTCGATTTATATGAAGTAAACATGAAAGCTAAATCGACCGAAACAAGCTCCAACAGGATCGACAGCACTTACGTGGGCAATCCTGTGTGTCTTCGAAGTGTTTTGCTCCGGTGCAAACTTTCATAAAATCCCAACTGTTCGGATTTCGATTCGTATGAAATTAACATGAAAGAGAAATCAACCTAAACACGCTCCAACAAGACAGACAACACTTACGAGGCCAATCCGGCGTGTCTTCGGTGTGTTTCACTTCGGGGCAAACTTTCATGAAATCCACTTGTCAGAAATCCAATTTGAATCAAATTAACACCAGAGCTAAATCTGTCGAAACAAGCTCCAACGAGACCAGCGTCACTTACGAGTGCAATCCGGTGCACTTTCAGAGTTTTCGCTCCGGTGCAAACTTTCATAAAATCCACCTGTTTGGATCTCGATTTGTATGAAATTTACGTCAAAGCGAAATCGGCCGAAACAGGCTCCAACAAGACAGACAACACTTACGAGGGCAATCGGTTGTGTGTTTCGGCGTGTTTCGATTCTGGGCAAACTTTCACAAAATCCAGTTGTTCGCATCCCTATTTGAACGAAACTAACACTAGAACGAACACGACCGAAACAAGTTCCAACGAGAGCGGCAACACTTAGGAGTGCAATTTGGTGCATTTTCGCAGTGTTTCGCTCCGGCGCGAACTTTCGTAAAATCCACCCGTTCAGATCTCGATTTGTATGAAATTAACATCAAAGCGAAATTGACCGAAACAAGCTCCAACAAGACCGACAACACTTCCACGGAAAATCCGGCCTGCCTTCGGTGTGTTTCGCTTCAGGGCAAACTTTCGTGAAATCCACTTGTTGGATCCCGATTTGGATGAAATTAACACCAAAGCGAAATCGACCGAAACAAACTCCAATGAGACCGGCGACACTTGCGAGTGCAATCCGGTGCACTTTCGGAGTGTTTCGCTCCGGTGCAAACTTTCGTAAAATGCACATTTTCGGATCTCGATTTGTATGATGGTAACATCAATGTTAAATCGATCGAAACAAGGTCAAACAGGACCGACAACACATACGAGGGCAATCCGGTGTGTCCTCGGAGTGTTTCGCTTTGGGGTAAATTTTCATTAAATCCACTTGGTCGGATCCCGATTTGAATGAAATTGACATCAGAGCGAAATCGACCGAAACAAGCTCCAAAGAGACTGCGACACTTAGGAGTTCTATTTGGTGCTTTTTTCAGAGTGTTTCGCTGCAGCGCAAGCTTTCATAACATGCACCAATTGGGATCTCAAACTGTATGAAATTAACATTAAGGCGAAATCGACAGAAAGAAGCTCCAACAAGACCGACAACACTTACGAGGGCAATCCGGTGTGTTTTCACAGTGTCTCGCTTTGAGGCAAATTTTCATAAAATCCACTTGTAAGGTCCCTGATTTGAATGAAATTAACACCAGAGCGAAATCGACCGAAACTTGCCATAATGATACCGGTGACACATACGAGTGAGATCCGGTGCATTTTCATAGTGTTTCGCTCCGGCGCAAACATTCATAAAATCCACCTGTTCTGATCTCGATTTGTATGAAGTAAACATGAAAGCTAAATCGACCGAAACAAGCTCCAACAGGACCGACAACACTTACGTGGGCAATCCTGTGTGTCTTCGAAGTGTTTTGCTCCGGTTCAAACTTTCATAAAATCCCAGCTGTTCGGATCTCGATTCGTATGAAATTAACATGAAAGCGAAATCAACCTAAACACACTCCAACAAGACAGACAACACTTACGAGGCCAATCCGGTGTGTTTCACTTCGGGGCAAACTTTCATGAAATCCAGTTGTTAGAAATCCAATTTGAATGAAATTAACACCAGAGCCAAATCTGTCGAAACAAGCTCCAACGAGACCAGCGTCACTTGCGAGTGCAATCCGGGGCACTTTCGGAGTTTTTCACTCCGGTGCAAATTTTCATAAAATCCACCCGTTCGGATCTCGATTTGTATGAAATTTACATCAAAGCGAAATCGGCCGAAACAGGCTCCAACAGGACCGACAACACTTACGAGGACAATCAGTTGTGTTTTCGGCGAGTTTCGATTCTGGGCAAACTTTCACAAAATCCAGTTGTTCGGATCCCTATTTGAACAAAATTAACACCAGAGCGAACATGATCGAAACAAGTTCCAATGAGACCAGCAGCTCTTAGGAGTGCATTTCGGTGCATTTTCGGATTGTTTTGCTCCGGTGCGAACTTTTGTAAAATCCACCTGTTCGAATCTTGATTTGTATGAAATTAACATCAAAGCGAAATCGACCGAAACAAGTTCCAACAAGACCGTCAACACTTACGAGGAAAATCCGGCCTGCCTTCGGTTTGTTTCGCTTCGGGGCAAACTTTTGTGAAATCCACTTGTTCGGATCCCGATTTGAATGAAATTAACTCTGGAGCGAAATCGATCGAAACAAACTCCAATGAGACTGGCGCCACTTGCGAGTGCAATCCGATGCACTTTTGGAGTGTTTCGCTACGGTGCAAACTTTCCTTAAATCCACATTTTCGGATCTCGATTTGTATGATGGTAACATCAAAGTGAAATCGACCGAAACATGGTCAAACAGGACCGACAACACATACGAAGGCAATCCGGTGTGTCTTCAGAGTGTTTCGCTTCGGGGCAAATTTTCATTAAATCCACTTGTTCGGATCCCGATTTGAATGAAATTGACATCAGAGCGAAATTGACCGAAACAAGCTCCAATGAGACTACGACACTTAGGAGTGCTATTTGGTGCTTTTTCGGAGTGTTTCGCTGCAGGACAAGCTTTCGTAACATCCACCAATTGGGATCTCGAACTATATGAAATTAACATTAAGGCGAAATCGACAGAAAGAAGCTCCAACAAGAGCGACAACACTTACGAGGGCAATCCGGCATGTTTTCGCAGTGTCTCGCTTCGGGGCAAATTTTCATAAAATCCACCTGTAAGGACCCCGATTAGAATGAAATTAACACTAGAGCGAAATAGACCGAAACAGGCCATAATGATACCGGCGGCACATACGAGTGAGATCCGGGGCATTTTCGTAGTGTTTCGCTCCGGCGCAAACATTCATAAAATCCACCCGTTCTGATCTCGATTTGTATGAAGTAAACATCGAAGCGAAATCGACCAAAACAAGCTCTAACAGGACCGAGAAGACTTACGTGGGCAATCTGGTGTGTCTTCGGAGTGTTTCGCCTCGGGGCAAACTTTCATAAAATCCACTTGTTCAGATCGCGATTTGAATGACCTTAACACCAGAGCGAAATCGATCAAGACTAGCTCCAGTGAGGCCGGGGACACATGCGAGTGCAATCCGGTGCATTTTCGGAGTGTTTCGCTCCGGTGCAAAGTTTGGTAAAATTCACCTGTTCGGATCTCGATTTGTCTTAAATTAACATCAAACTGACATCGACCGAAACAAGCTCCGACAAGGCCAACAACACTTACCAAGGCAATCCGGAGTGTCTTCGGTGAGTTTCACTTTGGGGCAAACATTAAAAAAATCCACCTGTTCGGATCTCGATTTGTGGGAAATCCGGAGTATCTTCGGTGAGTTTCGCTTTGGGGCAAACATTCAAAAAATCCACCTGTTCGGATCTTGATTTGTATGAAAGTAACATCAAGAAGAAATCGACCGAAACAAGCTCCAACAAGACCGATAACACTTACAAGCGCTAGGTGTGTCTATGGTGTGTTTCGCTTTGGGCAAATTTCATAAAATCCACTTATTCGGATACTCTTTTGAATGAAATTAACATCAGAGCGAAATCGATCGAAACAAGCTCCAACGAGACAGGCGAAATTTAGGAGTGCAATCCATTGCTTTTTCGGAGTGTTTTGCTGCAGTGCAAACTTTCATAAAATCCCACCTGTTCGGATCTCGATTCGTACGAAATTAACACGAAAGCAAAATCGACCTAAACAGGCTCCAATAAGACAGACAACACTTACGAGGCCAATCCGGCTTGTCCTCGGTGCATTTCACTTCAGGGCAAACTTTCATCAAATCCACTTGTTAGGAACCCAATTTGAATGAAATTAACACCAGAGCCAAATCTGTCGAAACAAGCTCCAACGAGACCGGCATCACTTGCGAGTGCAATCCGGTGCAAACTTTCATAAAACCCACCTGTTCGGAACGCGATTTGTATGAAATTTACATCAAAGCGAAATCGACCGAAACAGGCTCCAACAAGACTGACAACACTTACGAGGGCAATCAGTTGTGTTTTCGGCGTGTTTCGATTCTGGGCAAACTTTCACAAAATCCAGTTGTTTGGATCCCTATTTGAACGAAATTAACACCAGAGCGAACACGACCGAAACAAGTTCCAATGAGACCGGCAACACTTAGGTGTGCAATTCGGTGCATTTTCGGAGTGTTTCGCTCCGGCGCGAACTTTCGTAAAATCCACCTGTTCGGATCTCGATTCATATGAAATTAACATCAAAGCGAAATCGACCGAAACAAGCTGCAACAAGACTGACAACACTTACGAGGAAAATCCGGCCTGCCTTCGGTGTGTTTCGCTTCGGGGCAAACTTTCGTGAAATCCACTTGTTCGGATCCCGATTTGAATGAAATTAACTCCGGAGCGAAATCAATCGAAACAAACTCCAATGAGACCGGTGCCACTTGCGAGTGCAATCCGGTGCACTTTTCGCAGTGTTTTGCTACGGTGCAAACTTTCATAAAATCCACATTTTCGGATCTCGATTTGTATGATGGTAACATCAAAGTGAAATCGATCGAAACAAGGTCAAACAGGACCGACAACACATACGAGGGCAATCCGGTGTGTCTTGGGACTGTTTCGCTTTGGGGCAAATTTTCATTAAATCCACTTGTTCGGATCCCGAATTGAATGAAATTGACATCAGAGCGAAATCGATCGAAACAACCTCCAAAGAGACTGCGACACTTAGGAGTGCTATTTGATGCTTTTTCGGAGTGTTTCGCTGCATCGTGAGATCCGGGGCATTTTCGTAGTGTTTCGCTCCGGCGCAAACATTCATAAAATCCACACGTTCTGATCTCGATTTGAATGAAGTAAATATCATAGCGAAATCGACCAAAACAAGCCCCAACAGGACCAACAACACTTACGTGGGCAATCCGGTGTGTCTTCGGAGTGTTTCGCCTCGGGGCAAACTTTCATAAAATCCACTTGTTCAGATCGCGATTTGAATGACCTTAACAACAGAGCGAAATCGATCAAGACTAGCTCCAGTGAGGCCGGCGACACATGCGAGTGCAATCCGGTGCATTTTCGGAGGGTTTCACTCCGGTGCATCCTTTGGTAAAATCCACCAGTTCGGATCTCGATTTGTGTGAAATTAACATCAAACTCACATCGACCGAAACAAGCTTCGACAAGACCAACAACACTTACCAAGGAAATCCGGAGCGTCTTCGGTGAGTTTCACTTTGGGGCAAACATTCAAAAAGTCCACCTGTTCGGATCTCGATTTGTGGGCAATCCGGAGTGTCTTCGGTGAGTTTCGCTTTGGGGCAAACATTCAAAAAATCCACCAGTTCGGATCTTGATTTGTATGAATTTAACATCAAGAAGAAATCGACCGAAACAAGCTCCAACAAGACCGACAACACTTACAAGCGCAATCCGGTGTGTCTATGGTGTGTTTCGCTTTGGGGCAAATTTCATAAAATCCACTTATTCGGATACACATTTGAATGAAATTAACATCAGAGCGACATCGACCGAAACAAGCTCCATCGAGACTGGTGAAAAATAGGAGTGCAATCCAATGCTTTTTCGGAGTGTTTTGCTCTGGTGCAAACTTTCATAAAATCCCACCTGTTCGGATCTCGATTCGTACGAAATTAACATGAAAGCAAAATCGACCTAAACAGGCTCTAACAAGACAGACAACACTTACGAGGCCAATCCGGCGTGTCTTCGGTGCATTTCACTTCGGGGCAAACTTTCATAAAATCCACTTGTTAGGAATCCAATTTGAATGAAATTAACACCAGAGCCAAATCTGTCGCAACGAGCTCCAACGAGACCGACGACACTTGCGAGTGCAATTCGGTGCACTTTCGGAGTATTTCGCTCCGGTGCAAACTTTCATAAATTCCACCTGTTCGGAACTCGATTTGTATGAAATTTACAACAAAGCGAAATCGGCCGAAACTGGATCCAACAAGACCGACAACACTTACGAGGGCAATCAGTTGTGTTTTCGGCGTGTTTCGATTCTGGGCAAACTTTCACAAAATCCAGTTGTTCGGATCCCTATTTGAACGGAATTAACACCAGAGCGAACACGACCGAAACAAGTTCCAATGAGACCGGCAACACTTAGGTGTGCAATTCGGTGCATTTTCGGAGTGTTTCGCTCTGGCGCGAACTTTCGTAAAATCCACCTGTTCGGATCTCAATTCGTATGAAATTAACATCAAAGCGAAATCGACCGAAACAAGCTGCAACAAGACTGACAACACTTACGAGGAAAATCCGGCCTGCCTTCGGTGTGTTTCGCTTCGGGGCAAACTTTCGTGAAATCCACTTGTTCGAATCCCGATTTGAATGAAATTAACTCCGGAGCGAAATCGATCGAAACAAACTCCAATGAGACCGGCGCCACTTCCGAGTGCAATCCGGTGCACTTTCGGTGTGTTTCGCTACGGTGCAAACTTTCATAAAATCCACATTTTCGGATCTCGATTTGTGTGATGGTAACATCAAAGTGAAATCGACCGAAACAAGGTCAAACAGGACCGACAACACATACGAGGGCAATCCGGTGTGTCTTGGGAGTGTTTCCCTTCGTAGCAAATTTTCATTAAATACACTTGTTCGGATCCTGAATTGAATGAAATTGACATCAGAGCGAAATCGACCGAAACAAGCTCCAAAGAGACTGCGACACTTAGGAGTGCTATTTGGTGCTTTTTCGGAGTGTTTCGCTGCAGTGCAAGCTTTCATAACATCCACCAATTGGGATCTCGAACTATATGAAATTAACATTAAGGCGAAATCGACAGAAAGAAGCTCCAACAAGACCGACAACACTTACGAGGGCAATCCGGCATGTTTTCGCAGTGTCTCGCTTCGAGGCAAATTTTCATAAACTCCACCTGTAAGGACCCCGATTAGAATGAAATTAACATTAGAGCGAAATCGACCGAAACAAGCCATAATGGTACCGGCGGCACATACGAGTGAGATCCGGGGCATTTTCGTAGTGTTTCGCTCCGGCGCAAAAATTCATAAAATCCACCCGTTCTGATCTCGATTTGTATGAAGTAAACATCGAAGCGAAATCGACCAAAACAAGCTCCAACAGGACCGAGAAGACTTACGTGGGCAATCTGGTGTGTCTTCGGAGTGTTTCGCCTCGGGGCAAACTTTCATAAAATCCACTTGTTCAGATCGCGATTTGAATGACCTTAACACCAGAGCGAAATCGATCAAGACTAGCTCCAGTGAGGCCGGGGACACATGCGAGTGCAATCCGGTGCATTTTCGGAGTGTTTCGCTCCGGTGCAAAGTTTGGTAAAATCCACCTGTTCGGATCTCGATTTGTCTTAAATTAACATCAAACTGACATCGACCGAAACAAGCTCCGACAAGACCAACAACACTTACCAAGGCAATCCGGAGTGTCTTCGGTGAGTTTGGCTTTGGGGCAAACATTCAAAAAATCCACCTGTTCGGATCTTGATTTGTATGAAAGTAACATCAAGAAGAAATCGACCGAAACAGGCTCCAACAAGACCGACAACACTTACAAGCGCAATCCGGTGTGTCTACGGTGTGTTTCGCTTTGGGGCAAATTTCATAAAATCCACATATTCGGATCCCCATTTGAATGAATTTCACATCAGAGCGAAATCGACGGAAACAAGCACCAACGAGACTCGCGAAATTTAGGAGTGCAATCCATTGCTTTTTCGGAGTGTTTTGCTCCGGTGCAAACTTTCATAAAATCCCACCTGTTCGGATCTCGATACGTATGAAATTAACATGAAAGCGAAATCAACATAAACAAGCTCCAACAAGACAGACAACACTTACGAGGCCAATCCGGCGTGTCTTCAGTGTGTTTCACCTCGTGGGAAACTTTCATGAAATCCACTTGTTAGGAACCCAATTTGAATGAAATTAACACCAGAGCCAAATCTGTCGAAACAAGCTCCAACGAGACCGACGACACTTGCGAGTGCAATCCGGTGCACTTTCGAAGTTTTTCGCTCCGGTGCAAACTTTCATAAAATCCACCTGTTCGGATCTCGATTTGTACGAAATTTACGTCAAAGCGAAATCGGCTGAAACTGGCTCCAACAAGACCGACAACACTTACGATGGCAATCAGTTGTGTTTTCGGCGTGTTTCGATTCTGGGCAAATTTCACAAAATCCAGTTGTTCGGATCCCTATTTGAACGAAATTAACACCAGAGCGAACACAACCCAAACATGTACCAATGAGACTGGCAACACTTAGGAGTGCAATTCGGTGCATTTTCGGAGTGTTTCGGTCCGGTGTGAACTTTCGTAAAATCCACCTGTTCGGATCTCGATTTGTATGAAATTAACATCAAAGCGAAATCGACCGAAACGAGCTCCAACAAGACCGACAACACTAACGAGGAAAATCCGGCCTGCCTTCGGTGTGTTTCTCTTCGGGGCAAACTTTCGTGAAATCCACTTGTTCGGATCCTGATTTGAATGAAATTAACACCAGAGCGAAATCGATCGAAACAAACTCCAATGAGACCGGCGACACTTGCGAGTGCAATCCGATGCACTTTTGGAGTGTTTCGCTCCGGTGCAAACTTTCATAAAATCCACATTTTCGCATCTCGATTTGTATGATGGTATCATCAAAGTGAAATCGACCTAAACAAGGTCAAACAGGACCGACAACACATACGAGGGCAATCCGGTGTGTTTTCAGAATGTTTCGCTTCAGGGCAAATTTTCATTAAATCCACTTGTTCGGATCCCGATTTGAATGAAATTGACATCAGAGCAAAATCGACCGAAACAAGCTCCAAACAGACTACGACACTTAGGAGTGCAATTCGGTGCTTTTTCGAAGTGTTTCGCCGCAGCGCAAGGTTTCATAACATCCACCAATTGGGATCTCGAACTGTATGAAATTAACAATAAGGCGAAATCGACAGAAAGAAGCTCCAACAAGACCGACAACACTTACGAGGGCAATCCGGCGTGTTTTCGCAGTGTCTCGCTTCGAGGCAAATTTTCTTAAAATCCACATGTAAGGTCCCCGATTTGAATGAAACTAACACCAGAGTGAAATCGACCGAAACAAGACATAATGATACCGGCGACACATACGAGTGAGATTGGTGCATTTTCGTAGTGTTTCGCTCCGGCGCAAACATTCATAAAATCCACCCGTTCTGATCTCGATTTGTATGAAGCAAACATGAAAGCGAAATCGACCGAAACAAGCTCCAACAGGACCGACAAAACTTACGTGGGCAATCCGGTGTGTCTTCGGACTGTTTCGCTTCGGGGCAAACTTTCATAAAATCCACTTGTTCAGATCGTGATTTGAGCGACCTTAACACCAGAGAGAAATCGATCAAAACTAGCTCCAGAGAGACCGGCGACACATGCGAGTGCAATCCAGTGCATTTTCAGAGTGTTTCGCTCCAGTGCAAACATTGGTAAATCTACCTGTTCGGATATCGATTTGTGTGAAATTAACATCAAATTGACATTGACCGAAACATGCTTCGACAAGACCAACAATACTTACCAGGGCAATCCGGTAAACTCTCAAAAAATCCACTAGTTCGGATCTCGATTTGTATGAAACAACGTCAAGAAGAAATCGACCGAAACAAGCTCCAACAAGACCGACAACACTTACAAGCACAATCCGGTGTGTCTAGCAGTGTTTTGCTTTGGGGCAAATTTGATAAAATCCACTTATTCGGAACCCAATTTGATTGAAATTAACATCAGAGCGAAATCGACCGAAACAAGCTCCAGCGAGACCGGCGAAATTTAGGACTGCAATCCATTGCTTTTTCGGAGTGTTTTGCTCCGGTGCAAACTTTCATAAAATCCCACCTGTTCGGATCTCGATTCGTATGAAATTAACTTGAAAGCGAAATCGACCGAAACAACACTATTGAGGCCAATCCGGCGTGTCTTCGGTGTGTTTCACTTCGGGGCAAACTTTCTTGAAATGCACTTGTTCGAAACCCAATTTGAATGAAATTAACACCAGAGCCAAATCTGTCGAAACATGGTGCAACGAGACCGGCGACACATCCGAGTGCAATCCGGTGCACTTTCGGAGTTTTTCGCTCCGGTGCAAACTTTCATAAAATCCACCTGTTTGGATCTCGATTTCTATGAAATTTACATCAAAGCGAAATCGGCTGAAACCGGCTCCAACAAGACCGACAACACTTACGGGGGCAATCAGTTGTGTTTTCGGCGTGTTTCGATTCTGGGAAAACTTTGACAAAATCCTGTTGTTCAGATCCCTTTTTGAACGAAATTAACACAGAGCGAACTCGACCGAAACAAGTTCCAATGAGACTGGCAACACTTAGGAGTGCAATTCGGTGCATTTTCGGAGTGTTTCGCTTCAGCCGAACTTTCACAAAATCGACCTGTTCGGATCTCTATTTGTATAAAATTAATGTCAAAACGAAATCGACCGAAACAAGCTCCAACAAGACCGACAACACTTACGAGGAAAATCCGGCCTGTCTTCGGTGTGTTTCTCTTTGCGGCAAACTTTCGTGAAATCGACTTGTTTGGATCCCGATTTGATTGAAATTAACACCAGAGCGAAATCGATCCGAACAAACTCCAATGAGGCCGGCGACACTTGCGAGTGCAATCTGGTGCACTTTCGGAGTGTTTCGCTCCAGTGCAAACTTTCATAAAATACACATTTTCGGATCTCGATTTGTATGATGGAAATATTAAAGTGAAATCGACCGAAACAAGCTCAAACAGGACCGACAACACATACGAGGGCAATCCGTTGTGTCTTCGGAGTGTTTCGCTTCGGGGCAAATTTTCATTAAATCCACTTGTTCGGATCCCGATTTAAATGAAAATGACATCAGAGCGAAATCGTCCGAAACAAGCTCCAAAGAGACCGCGACACATAGGTGTGCTATTCGGTGCTTTTTCGGAGTGTTTCGCTACAGCGCAAACTTTCATAACATCCACCAATTGGGATCTCGAACTGTATGACATTAACATTAAGGCAAAATCGACAGAAACAAGCTCCAACAGGATCGGTTACACTTACGGGGGCAATCCGGCGTGTTTTCGGACTGTCTCGCTTTGAGGCAAATTTTCATAAAATCTACTTGTGAGGACCCCAATTTGAATGAAATTAACACCAGAGCGAAATCGACGGAAACAAGCCATAAAGATACCGGCGACACATACGAGTGCAATCCGGTGCATTTCCGTTGTGTTTCGCTCCGGCGCAAACATTCATAAAATCCACCCGTTCTGATCTCGATTTGTATGAAGTAAACATCAGAGCGAAATCGACCGAAACAAGCTCCAACTGGACCGACAATACTTACGTGGGCAATCTGGTGTGTCTTCGGAGTGTTTCGCTTCAGGGCAAACTTTCATAAAATCCACTTATTCGGATCGCGATTCGAATGACCTTAACACCAGAACGAAATCGATCAAGACTAGCTCCAGTGAGACCGGCGACACATGCGACTTCAATCCGGTGCATTTTCAGAGTGTTTCGCTCCAGTGCAAACTTTGGTAAAATCCACTTGTTCGGATATCGAATTGTGTGAAATTAACATCAAACTGACATCGACCGAAACAAGCTCCAACAAGACCAACAACACTTACCAGGGCAATCCGGAGTGTCTTCGGTGAGTTTCGCTTCTGGGCAAACTTTCAAAAAATCCACCTGTTCGGATCACGTTTTGTATGAAAGTAACGTCAAGAAGAAATAGACCGAAACAAGCTCCAACAAGACCGACAACACATAAAAGCACAATCCGGTGTGTCTAGGAGTGTTTCGCTTTGGGGCAAATTTGAGGAAATCCACTTATTCGGATCCCAATTTGAATGAAATTAACATCAGAGCGAAATCGACAGAAACAAGCTCCAACGAGACCTGCGAAATTTAGGACTGCAATCCATTGCTTTTTCGGAGTGTTTCGCTCCGGTGCAAACTTTCATATAATCCCTCCTGTTTAGATCTCAATTTGTGTGAAATTAACATGAAAGCGAAATCAAACGAAACAGGCTCCAACAAGATTGACAACACTTTCGGGGCCAATCCATCGTGTCTTCGGTGTGTTTCACTTCGGGGCAAACTTTCATGAAATGCACTTGTTCGGAACCCAATTTGAATGAAATTAACACGAGAGCCAAATCTGTCGAAACAAGCTCCAACGAGACCGGCGACACTTCCGAGTGCAATCCGGTGCACTTTCGGAGTTTTTCGCTCCAGTGCAAACTTTCATAAAATCCACCTGTTCGGATCTCGATTTCTATGAAATTTACATGAAAGCGAAATCGGCCGAAACCGGATCCAACAAGACCGACAACACTTACGAGGGCAATCAGTTGTGATTTCGGCGTGTTTCGATTCTGGGCAAACTTTCACAAAATCCAGTTGTTCGGATCCCTATTTGAATGAAATTAACACAGAGCGAACTCGACCGAAACAACTTCCAATGAGACCGGCAACACTTAGGAGTGCAATTCGGTGCATTTTCGGAGTGTTTCGCTTCGGCGCGAACTTTCATAAAATCGTCCTGTTCGGATCTCTATTTGTATAAAATTAACATCAAAGCGAAATCGACCGAAATGAGCTCCAACAAGACTGACAACACTTACGAGGTAAATCCGGCCTGTCTTCGGTGTGTTTCGCTTCGGTGCAAACTTTCGTGAAATCCACTTGTTCGGATCCCGATTTGAATGAAATTAACACCAGAGCGAAATCGATCCAAACAAACTCCAATGAGGTTGGCGACACTTGCGAGTGCAATCCGGTGCACTTTCGGAGTGTTCCGCTCTGGTGCAAACTTTCATAAAATCCACATTTTCGGATCTCGATTTGTATGAAGGTAATATTAAAGTGAAATCGACCAAAACAAGCTCAAACAGGACCGACAACACATATGAGGGCAATCCATTGTGTCTTCGGAGTGTTTCACTTCGGGGCAAATTTTCATTAAATCCACTTGTTCGTATCCCGATTTGAATGAAATTGACACCAGAGCGAAATCGACCGAAACAACCTCCAAAGAGACCGCGACACATAGGTGTGCTTTTCGGAGTGTTTCGCTGCATCGCAAGCTTTCATAACATCCACCAATTGGGATCTCGAACTGTATGACATTAACATTAAGGCGAAATCGATAGAAAGAAGCTCCAACAGGACCGGTTACACTTACAGGGGCAATCCGGCGTGTTTTCGGACTATCTCGATTCGAGGCAAATTTTCATAAAATCCACTTGTAAGGACCCCAATTTGAATGAAGTTAACACCAGAGCATAATCGACCGAAACAAGCCATAAAGATACCGGCGACACATCCGAGTGCAATCGGTGCATTTTCGTTGTGTTTCGCTCCGGCGCAAACATTAATAAAATCCACCCGTTCTGATCTCGATTTGTATGAAGTAAACCTCAAAGCGAAATTGACAGAAACAAGCTCCAACTGGACCGACAACACTTACGTGGGCAATCCGGTGTGTCTTCGGAGTGTTTCACTTCGGGGTAAACATTCATAAAATCCACTTGTTCAGATCGCGATTTGAATGACCTTAACACTATAGCGAAATCGATCAAAACTAGCTCCAGTGAGACAGGCGACACATGCGAGTTCAATCCGGTGCATTTTCGGAGTGTTTCGCTCCGGTGCAAACTTTGGTAAAATCCACCTTTGCGGATATCGATTTGTGTGAAATTAACATCAAACTGACATCGACCAAAACAAGCTCCGACAAGACCAACACTTACCAGGGCAATCCGGAGTGTCTTCGGTGAGTTTCGCTTTGGGGCAAACATTCAAAAAATCTACCTGTTCGGATCTCGATTTGTATGAAAGTATCATCAAGAAGAAATCGACCGAAATAAGCTCCAACAAGACCGACAACACTTACAAGCGCAATCCGGTGTGTCTACGGTGTGTTTCGCCCTGGGGCAAATATCATAAAATCCACTTATTCGGATCCCCATTTGAATGAAATTAACATCAGAGCGAAATCGACCGAAACAAGCTCCAACGAGACTGGCGAAATTTAGGAGTGCAATCCATTGCTTTTTCGGAGTGTTTTGCTCCGGTGCAAACTTTCATAAAATCCCACCTATTCGGATCTCGATTCGTATGAAATTAACATGAAAGCGAAATCGACCTAAACAAGCTCCAACAAGATAGACAACACTTACGAGGCCAATGCGGCGTGTCTTCGGTGCGTTTCACTTCGGGGCAAACATTCATGAAATCCACTTGTTAGGAACCCAATTTGAATGAAATTAACACCAGAGCCAAATCTGTCGAAACAAGCTCCAACGAGACCGGCGACACTTGCGAGTGCAATCCCGAGCACTTTCGGAGTTTTGCGCACCGGTGCAAACTTTCATAAAATCCACCTGTTCGGATCTCGAATTGTATGAAATTTACATCAAAGCAAAATCGGCTGAAACAGGCTCCAAGAAGACCGACAACACTTACGAGGGCAATCAGTTGTGTTTTCGCCGTGTTTCGATTCTGGGCAAACTTTCACAAAATCCAGTTGTTCGGATCCCCATTTGAACGAAATTAACACCAGACCGAACACGACCGAAACAAGTTCCAACGAGACCGGCAACACATAGGAGTGCAATTCGGTGCATTTTCGGAGTGTTTCGCTCCGGCGCGAACTTTCGTAAAATCCACCTCTTCGGATCTCAATTTGTATGAAATTAACATCAAAGCGAAATCGACCGAAACGAGCTCCAACAAGACCGACAACACCTACGAGGAAAATCCGGCCTGCCTTCGGTGTGTTTCGCTTCGGGGCAAACTTTCGTGAAATCCATCCACTTGCTCGGATCACAATTTGAATGAAATTAACACCAGAGCGAAATCGATCGAAACAAACTTCAATGAGAGCGGCGACACTTGCGAGTGCAATTCGGTGCACTTTCGGGGTGTTTCGCTCCGGTGCAAACATTCATTAGATCCACATTTTCGGATCTAGATTTGTATGATGGTAACATCAAAGTGAAATCGACCTAAACAAGGTCAAACAGGACCGACAACACAAACGAGGGCAATCCGGTGTGTCTTCGGAGTGTTTCGCTTCGGGGCAAATTTTCATTAAATCCATTTGTTCGGATCCCGATTTGAATGAAATTGACATCAGAGCGAAATCGACCAAAACAAGCTCGAAAGAGACTGCGACACCTAGGAGTGCAATTCGGTGCTTTTTCGGAGTGTTTCGCTGCAGGCAAGCTTTCATAACATCCACCAACTGGGATCTTGAACTGTATGAAATTAACATTAAGGCGAAATCGACAGAAAGAAGCTCCAACAAGACCGACAACACATGCGAGGGCAATCCGGCTTGTTTTCGGTGTCTTGCTTCGACGCAAATTTTCAAAAAATCCACTTGTAAGGACCCCGATTTGAATGAAATTAACACCAGAGCGAAATCGACCGAAACAAGCCATAATGATACCGATGACACATACAAGTGAGATCCGGTGCATTTTCGTAGTGTTTCGCTCTGGCGCAAACATTCATAAAATCCACCCGTTCTGATCTCGATTTGTATGAAGTAAACATCAAAGCGAAATCGACCGAAACAAGCTCCAACAGGACTGACAACACTTACGTGGGCAATCCGGTGTGTCTTCGGAGTGTTTCGCTTCGGGGCAAACTTTCATAAAATCCACTTGTTCAGATCGCGATTTGAACGACCTTAACACCAGAGCGAAATCGATCAAGACTAGCTCCAGAGTGACCGGCGACACATGCGAGTGCAATCCGGTGCATTTTCGGAGTGTTTCGCTGCGGTGCAAACTTTGGTAAAATCCACCGTTCGGATCTCGATTTGTGCGAAATTAACATCAAACTGACATCAACCGAAACAAGCTTCGACAAGACCAACAACACTTACCAGGGGCAATCCGGAGTGTCTTCGGTGAGTTTCGCTTTCGGGTAAACATTCAAAAAATCCACCTGTTCGGATCTCGATTTGTATGAAAGTATCATCAAGAAGAAATCGACCGAAACAAGCTCTAACAAGACCGACAACACTTACAAACGCAATCCGGTGTGTCTATGGTGTGTTTCTCTATGGGGCAAATATCATAAAATCCACTTATTCGGATCCCCATTTGAATGAAATTAACATCAGAGCGAAATCGGCCGAAACAAGCTCCAACGAGACTGGCGAAATTTAGGAGTGCAATCCATTGCTTTTTCGGAGTGTTTTGCTCCGGTGCAAACTTTCATAAAATCCCACCAATTCGGATCTCGATTCGTGTGAAATTAACACGAAAGCGAAATCGACCTGAACAAGCTCCAACAAGATAGACAACACTTACGAGGCCAATGCGGCGTGTCTTCAGCGCGTTTCACTTCGGGGCAAACATTCATGAAATCCACATGTTAGGAACCCAATTTGAATGAAATTAACACCAGAGCCAAATCTGTCGAAACAAGCTCCAACGAGACCGGCGACACTTGCGAGTGCAATCCCGTGCACTTTCGAAGTTTTGCGCACCGGTGCAAACTTTCATAAAATCCACCGATTCGGATCTCGATATGTATGAAATTTGCAACAAAGCGAAATCGGCCGAAATTGGGTCCAACAAGACCGACAACAATTACGAGGGCAATTAGTTGTGTTTTCGCCGTGTTTCGATTCTGGGCAAACTTTCACAAAATCCAGTTGTTCGGATCCCCATTTGAACGAAATTAACACTGGACCGAACACGACCGAAACAAGCTCCAACGAGACCGGCAACACATAGGAGTGCAATTTGGTGCATTTTCGGAGTGTTTCGCTCCGGTGCGAACTTTCGTAAAATCCACCTGTTCGGATCTCGATTTGTATGAAATTAACATCAAAGTGAAATCGACCGAAACGAGCTTCAACAAGACCGACAACACTTACAAGGAAAATCCGGCCTGCCTTCGGTGTGTTTCGCTTCGGGGCAAACTTTCGTGAAATCCACTTGCTCGGATCACAATTTGAATGAAATTAACACCAGAGCGAAATCGATCGAAACAAACTTCAATGAGACCAGCGACGCTTGCGAGTGCAATCCGGCACTTTCGGAGTGTTTCCTCCGGTGCAAACATTCATTAGATCCACATTTTCAGATCTAGATTTGTATGATGGTAACATCAAAGTGAAATCGACCTAAAAAAGGTCGAACAGCACCGACAACACATACGAGGGAAATCCGGTGTGTCTTCGGAGTGTTTCGCTTTGGGGCAAATTTTCATTAAATCCACTTGTTCGGATCCCGATTTGAATGAAATTGACATAAGAGCGAAATCGACCGAAACAAGCTCCAAAGAGACTACGACACCTAGGAGTGCAATTCGGTGCTTTTTTCGGAGTGTTTCGCTGCAGCGCAAGCTTTCGTAACATCCACCAATTGGGATCTCGAACTGTACGAAATTAACATTAATGCGAAATCGAAAGAAAGAAACTCCAACAAGACCGACAACACTTGCGAGCGCAATCCGGCGTGTTGTCGCAGTGTCTCGCTTCGACGCAAATTTTCAAAAAATCCACTTGTAAGGACCCCGATTTGAATGAAATTAACACCAGAGCGAAATCGACCGAAACAAGCCATAATGATACCAGCGACACATACGAGTGAGATCCGGTGCATTTTCATAGTGTTTCGCTCCGGCGCAAACATTCAGAAAATCCACCCGTTCTGATCTCGATTTGTATGAAGTAAACATCAAAGCTAAAACGACCGAAACAAGCTCCAACAGGACCGACAACACTTACATGGGCAATCCGGTCCGTCTTCGGAGTGTTTCGCTTCGAGGCAAACTTTCATAAAATCCACTTGTTCAGATCGCGATTTGAACGACCTTAACACCAGAGCGAAATCGATCAAGACTTGCTCCAGAGAGACCGGCGACACATGCGCAGCAATCCGCATTTTTGAGTGTTTATTTGCGGTGCAAACTTTGCTAAATCCAATTGCTCGATCTCGATTTGTGTGAAATTAACATCAAACAGACATCGACCGAAACAAGCTCTGACAAGACCAACAACACTTACCAGGGGCAATCCGGAGTGTCTTCGGTGAGTTTCGCTTTCAAGCAGACATTCAAAAAATCCACCTGTTCGGATCTCGATTTGTATGAAAGTATCATCTAGAAGAAATCGACCGAAACAAGCTCCAACAAGACCGACAACACTTACCAGTGCGATCCGGTGTGTCGACGGTGTGTTTCGCTATGGGGCAAATATCATAAAATCAACTTATTCGGATCCCCATTTGAATGAAATTAACATCAGAGCGAAATCGACCGAAACAAGCTCCAACGAGGCTGACGAAATTTAGGAGTGCAATCCATTGCTTTTTCGGAATGTTTTGCTCCGGTGCAAACTTTCATAAAATCCCACCTATTCGGATCTCGATTCGTATGAAATTATCATGAAAGCGAAATCGACCTAAACAAGCTCCAACAAGACAGACAACACTTACGAGGCCAATCCGGCGTGTCTTCGGTGCGTTTCACTTCGGGGCAAACATTCATGAAATCCACTTGTTAGGAACCCAATTTGAATGAAATTAACACCAGAGCCAAATCTGTTGAGACAAGCTCCAACGAGACCGGCGACACTTGCGAGTGCAATCCCGTGCACTTTCGGAGTTTTGCGCACCGGTGCAAAGTTTCGTAAAATCCTCCTATTCAAATCTCGATTTGTGTGAAATTTACATCCAAGCGAAATCGGCCGAAACAGGCTCCAACAAGACCGACAACACTTACGAGGGCAATCAGTTGTGTTTTCGGCGTGTTTCGATTCTGGGCAAAACTTTCACAAAATCCAGTTGTTCGGATCCCTATTTGAACGAAATTAACACCAGAGCGAACACGACCAAAACAAGTTCCACCGAGACCGGCAACACTTAGGAGTGCAATTCGGTGCATTTTCGGAGTGTTTCGCTCCGGCGCGAACTTTCGTCAAATCCACCTGTTCGGATCTCGATTTGTATGAAATTAACATCAAAGCGAAATCGACCGAAATGACCTCCAACAAGACCGACAACACTTACGAGGAAAATCTGGCCTGCCTTCGGTTTGTTTTTCTTCGGGGCAAACTTTCGTGGAATCCGCTTGTTCGGATCACAATTTGAATGAAATTAACACCAGAGCGAAATTGATCGAAACAAACTTCAATGAGACCTGCGACACTTGCGAGTGCAATCCGGTGCACTTTTGGAGTGTTTCGCTCCGGTGCAAACATTCATAAAATCCACATTTTCGCATCTCGATTTGTATGATGGTAACATCAAAGTGAAATCGACCTAAACAAGGTCAAACAGGACCGACAACACATACGAGGGCAATCTGGTGTGTCTTCGGAATGTTTCGCTTCAGGGCAAATTTTCATTAAATCCACTTGTTCGGATCCGATTTGAATGAAATTGACATCAGAGCGAAATTGACCGAAACAAGCTCCAAAGAGACTGTGACACTTGGGAGTGCAATTCGGTGCTTTTTCGGTGTGTTTCGCTGCAACGCAAGCTTTCATAACATCTACCAATTGGGATATCAAACTGTATGAAATTAACATTAAGGCGAAATCGACAGAAAGAAGCTCCAACAAGACCGACAACACTTACGCGGGCAATCCGGAGTGTTTTCGCAGTGTCTCGCTTCGAGGCAAATTTTCTTAAAATCCACTTGAAAGGTCCCCGATTTGAATGAAACTAACACCATAGCGAAATCGACTGAAACAAGCCATAATGATATCGACGACACATACGAGTGAGATCTGGTGCATTTTCGTAGTGTTTCGGTCCGACGCAAAAATTCATAAAATCCACCTGTTCTGATCTCGATTTGTATGAAGTAAACATCAAAGCGAAATCGACCGAAAAAAGCTCCAACAGGACCGACAAAACATACGTGGGCAATTTGGTGCATTTTCGGAGTGTTTCGCTCCGGCGCGAACTTTCATAAAATCCACCTGTTCGGATCTCTATTTGTATAAAATTAACATCAAAGCGAAATCGACCGAAACGACCTCCAACAAGACCAACAACACTTACGAGGAAAATCCGGCGTGTCTTCGGTGTGTTTCGCTTCGGGGCAAACTTTCGTGAAATCCACTTGTTCGGATCCCGATTTGAATGAAATTAACACCAGAGCGAAATCGATCCAAACAAACTCCAATGAGACCAGCGACACTTGCGAGTGCAATCCGGTGCACTTTCGGAGTGTTTCGCTCCGGTGCAAACTTTCAAAAAATCCACATTTTCGGATCTCGATTTGTATGAAGGTAACATTAAAGTGAAATCGACCGAAACAACCTCAAACGGGACCGACAACACATACGAGGGCAATCCACAGTGTCTTCGGGCAAACTCTAAAAAATCCAATTTCGATCTCGTTTTGTATGAAAGTAACGTCAAGAAGAAATCGACCGAAAGAAGCTCCAACAAGACCGACAACACATAAAAGTGCAATCCGGTGTGTCTAGGAGTGTCTCGCTTTGGGGCAAATTTCAGAAAATCCACTTATTCCGATCCCAATTTGAATGAAATTAACGTAAGAGCGAAATCGACTGAAGCAAGTTCCAACGAAACCTACGAAATTTAGGACTGCAATCCATTTGTTTTCAGAGTGTTTTGCTCCGGTGCAAACTTTCATAAAATCCCACCTGTTCAGATCTTGATTTGTATGAAATTAACATGAAAGCGAAATTGACCGAAACAAGCTCCAAAGAGACCGCGACACATAGGAGTGCTATTCGGTGCTTTTTCAGAGTGTTTCGCTGCAGCGCAAACTTTCATAACATCCACCAATTGGGATCTTGAACTGTATGACATTAATATTAAGGCGAAATCGACAGAAACAAGAACCAACAGGACAGACAAAACTTACGGGGGCAATCCGGTGTGTTTTCGGAGTGTCTCGCTTCGAGGCAAATTTTCATAAAATCCACTTGTAAGGACTCCGATTTGAATGAAATTAACACCAGAGCGAAATCGACCGAAACAAGCCATAAAGATACCGGCGACACATCCGAGTGCAATCCGGTGCATTTTCGTAGTGTTTCGCTCCGGCACAAACATTCATAAAATCCACCCGTTCGGATCTCGATTTGTATGAAATAAACATCAAAGCGAAATCGACCGAAACAAGCTCCAACAGGACCGATAACACTTACGTGGGCAATCCGGTGTGTGTTCGGAGTGTTTCGCTTCGGGGCAAACTTTCATAAAATCCACTTATTCAGATCGCGATCTGAATGACCTGAGCACCAGAGTGAAATCGATCAAGACTAACTCCAGTGAGACCGGCGACACATGCGAGTCCAATCCTGTGCATTTTAGGAGTGTTTCGCTCCGGTGCAAACTTTGGTAAAATCCACCTATTCGAATATCGATTTGCGTGATGTTAACATCAAACTGACATCGACTGGAACAAGCTCCGACAAGACCAACAAAACATACCAGGGCAATCCAGAGTGTCTTCGGTGAGTTTCGTTTCGAGGCAAACTCTCAAAAAATCCACCTGTTCGGATCTCGATTTGTATGAAAGTAACGTCAAGAAGAAATTGACCGAAACAAGCTCCAACAAAACCGACAACACTTAAAAGCGCAATCCGGTGTGTCTAGGAGTGTTTCGCTTTGGGGCAAATTTGAGAAAATCCACTTATTCGGATCCCAATTTGAATGAAATTAACAACAGAGCGAAATCGACCGAAATATGCTCCAACGAGACCTGCGAAATTTAGGACTGCAATCCATTGCTTTTTCGGAGTGTTTTGCTCCAGTGCAAACTTTCATAAAATCCCACCTGTTCGGATGTCGATTCGTATGAAATTAACATGAAAGCGAAATCGACCGAAACAAGCTCCAACAAGATAGACAACAGTTTCGTGGCCAATCCAGCGTGTCTTCGGTGTGTTTCAATTCGGGGCAAACTTTCATGAAATGCACTTGTTCGAAACCCAATTTGAATGAAATTAACACCAGAGCCAAATCTGTCGAAACAAGCTCCAACAAGACCGGCAACACTTTCGAGAGCAATCCGGTGCACTTTCGGAGTTTTTCGCTCCGGTGCAAACTTTCATAAAATCCACCTGTTCGGATCTCGATTTCTATGAAATTTACATCAAAGCAAACTCGACCGAAACAAGTTCCAATGAGACCGGCAACACTTAGGAGTGCAATGCATTGCATTTTTGAGTGTTTTCTCCGCAAACATTCATAAAATCCACATGTTCGAATCTATATTTGTATGAAATTAACATCAAAGCGAAATCGACCGAAACAAGCTCCAACAAGATAGACAACACTTTCGAGGCCAATCCAGTGTGTCTTCGGTGTGTTTCACATCGGGGTAAACTTTCATGAAATGCACTTGTTCGGAACCCAATTTGAATGAAATTAACACCAGAGCCAAATTTGTCGAAACAAGCTCCAACGAGACTGGCGACACTTCCGGGTGCAATCTGGTGCACTTTCGGAGTTTTTCGCTCCAGTGCAAATTTTCAAAAAATCCACCTGTTCGGATCTCGATTTCTATGAAATTTACATCAAAGCAAAATCGACCGAAACCAGCTCCAACAAGACCGACAACACTTACAAGGGCTATCAGTTGTGTTTTCGTGTGTTTCGATTCTGGGCAAACTCTCACAAAATCCAGTTGTTCGGATCCCTATTTGAACGAAATTAACACAGAGCGAACTCGACCGAAACAAGTTCCAATGAGACCGGCATCACTTAGGAGTGCAACTTGGTGCATTTTCGGAGTGTTTCGCTCCGGCGTGAACTTTCATAAAATCCACCTGTTCGGATATATTTGTATAAAATTAACATCAAAGCGAAATCGACCGAAACGAGCTCCCACAAGACCAACAACACTTACGTGGAAAATCCGGCGTGTCTTCGGTGTGTTTCGCTTCGGGGCAAACTTTCATGAAATCCACTTGTTCGGATCACGATTTCAATGAAATTAACACTAGAGCAACATCGATCCAAACAAACTCCAATGAGACCGGCGACACTTGCGAGTGCAATCCGGTCGGAGTGTTTCGCTCCGGTGCAAACTTTCATAAAATCCACATTTTCGGATCTCGGTTTGTATGATGGAAATATTAAAGTGAAATCGACCGAAACAACCTCAAACAGCACCGACAACAATTAAAAGCGCAATCCGGTGCGTCTAGAATTGTTTCGCTTTCGGGCAAATTTGAGAAAATCCACTTATTCGGATCCCAATTTGAATGAAATTAGCATCAGAGCGAAATCGACCGAAACAAGCTCCAACGAGACCTGCGAAATTTAGGACTGCAATCCATTGCTTTTTCGGAGTGTTTTGCTCCGGTGCAAACTTTCATAAAATCCCACCTGTTCGGATCTCGATTCGTACGAAATTAACATGAAAGCAAAATCAACCGAAACAAGCTGCAACAAGATAGACAACACTTTCGAGGCCAATCCGGCGTGTCTTCGGTGTGTTTCACTTCGGGGCAATCATTCATGAAATCCACTTGTTAGGAACCTAATTTGAATGAAATTAACACTAGAGCCAAATCTGTCGAAACAAGCTCCAACGAGACCGGCGACACTTGCAAGTGCAATCCGGTGCAGTTTCGGAGTTTTGCGCACCAGTGGAAACTTTCATAAGATCCACCTGTTCGGATCTCGATTTGTTTGAAATTTACATCAAAGCGAAATCGGCCGAAACAGGCTCCAACAAGACCGACAACGCTTATGAGGGCAATCAGTTGTGTTTTCGCCGTGTTTCAATTCTGGGCAAACTTTCACAAAATCCAGTTGTTCAGATCCCTGTTTGAACAAAATTAACGCCAGACCGTACACGACCGAAACAAGTTCCAATGGGACCGGCAACACTTAGGAGTGCAATTCGGTGCAATTTCGGAGTGTTTCGCTCCGGCGCAAACTTTCGTAAAATCCACATGTTCGGATCTCGATTTGTATTAAATTAACATCAAAGCGAAATCGATCGAAACGAGCTCCAACAAGACCAACAACACTTACCAGGGCAATCCGGTGTGTCTTCGGAGTGGTCGCTTCGGGGCAAACTTTCATAAAATCCACTTGTTCAGATCGCGATTTGAATGACCTTAACACCAGAGCGAAATCGATCAAGACTAGCTCCAGTGAGACCAGCGACACTTGCGAGTGCAATCCGGTGCATTTTCGGAGTCTTTCGCTCCGGTGCAAACTTTGGATGAAATTGACCGAAACAAGCTCCAACAAGACCGACAACACTTAAAAGCGCAATCCGGTGTGTCTAGGAGTGTTTTGCTTTGGGGCAAATTTGATAAAATCCACTTATTTGGATCCCAATTTGATTGAAATTAACATCAGAGCGAAATCGACCGAAACAAGCTCCAACGAGACCGGCGAAATTTAGGACTGCAATCCATTGCTTTTTCGGAGTGTTTTGCCCCGGTGCAAACTTTCATAAAATCCCACCTGTTCGGATCTCGATTCATATGAAATTAACTTGAAAGCGAAATCGACCGAAAGAAGCTCCAACAGGATAGACAACACTTTCGAGGCCAATCCGGCGTGTCTTCGGTGTGTTTCACTACGGGGCAAACTTTCATGAAATGCACTTGTTCGGAGCCCAATTTGAATGAAATTAACACTAGAGCCAAATCTGTCGAAACACGCTCCAACTAGACCGGTGACACTTCCGAGTGCAATCCACCTGTTCGGATCTCGATTTCTATGAAATTTACATCAAAGCGAAATCGGCCGAAACCAGCTCCAACAAGACCGACAACACTTACGAGGGCAATCAGTTGTGTTTTCGGCGTGTTTCGATTCTGGGCAAACTTTCACAAAATCCAGTTGTTCGGATCCCAATTTGAACGAAATTAACACCAGAGCGAACACGACCGAAACAAGTTCCAATGAGACCGGCAACACATAGGAGTGCAATTCGGTGCATTTTCGTAGTGTTTCGCTCCGCGCGAACTTTCAGAAAATCCACATATTCGGATCTCTATTTGTATGAAATTAACATCAAAGCGAAAACGACCAAAACAAGCTCCAACATGACCGGCAACACTTAAGAGGAAAATCTGGACTGTCTTCAGTGTGTTTCGCTTCGCGGTAAACTTTCGTGAAGTCCACTTGTTCGGATCCCGATTTGAATGAAATTAACACCAGCGTGAAATTGATCGAAACAAACTCCAATGAGATCGGCGAACCTTGCGAGTGCAATACGGTGCACTTTTAGAGTGTTTCACTCCGGTGCAAACTTTCATAAAATCCACATTTTCGGATCTCGATTTATATGAAGGTAATATAAAAGTGAAATCAACCGAAACAAGCTCAAACAGGACCGACAACACATACGAGGGCAATCCGTTGTGTCTTCGATGTGTTTCGCTTCGGGGCAAATTTTCATTAAATCCACTTGTTCGGATCCCGATTTGAATGAAATTGACATCAGAGCGAAATGGACCGAAACAAGCTCCAAAGAGACCACGACACTTAGGTGTGCTATTCGGTGCTTTTTCGGAGTGTTTCGCTGCAGCGCAAACTTTCATAACATCCACCAATTGGGATCTCGAACAGTATGACATTAACAATATGGCGAAATCGACAGAAACAAGCTCCAACAGGACCGACAACACTTGCGGGGGCAATCCGGCGTGTTTTCGGAGTGTCTCGCTTCGAGTCAAATTTTCATAAAATCCACTTGTAAGGACCCCGATTTGAATGAAATTAACACCAGAGCAAAATCGACCGAAACAAGCCATAAAGATACCGGCGACACATACGAGTGCAATCCGGTGCATTTTCGTAGTATTTCGCTCCGACGGAAACATTCATAAAATCCACCCGTTCTGATCTCGATTTGTATGAAGTAAACATCAAAGCGAAATCGACCGAAACAAGCTCCAACAGGACCGACAACACTTACGTTGGCAATCCGGTGTGTCTTCGGAGTGTTTCGCTTCGGGGCAAACTTTCATAAAATCCACTTGTTCAGATCGCGATTTTAATGACCTTAACACCAGAGCGAAATCTATCAAGACTAGCTCCAGTGAGACCGGCGACACATGCGAGTTCAATACGGTGCATTTTCGGAGTGTTTCGCTCCGGTGCAAACTTTGGTAGAATCCACCTATTCGGATATCGATTTGTGTGAAATTAAAATCAAACTGACATCGACCGAAACAAGCTCCGACAAGACCAACAACACTTACCAGGGCAATCCAGAGTGTCTTCGGTGAGTTTCGCTTCGGGGCAAATTTTAAAAAAATCCACCTGTTCGGATCTCGTTTTGTATGAAAGTAATGTCAAGAAGAAATCGACCGAAAGAAGCTCCAACAAGACCGACAACAAATAAAAGCGCAATCGGTGTGTCTAGGAGTGTCTCGCTTTGGGGCAAATTTGAGAAAATCCACTTATTCCGATCCCAATTTGAATGAAATTAACATCAGAGCGAAATCGACCGAAACAAGCTCCAACGAGACCTGCGAAATTTAGGACTGCAATCCATTGCTTTTTCGGAGTGTTTTGCCCCGGTGCAAACTTTCATAAAATCCCACCTGTTCGGATCTTGATTCGTATGAAATTAACATGAAAGCGAAATCGACCGAAACCGGCTCCAACAAGACCGACAACACTTACGAGGGCAATCCGTCGCACTTTCGGAGTTTTTCGCTCCACTTCAATCTTTCATAAAATCCACCAGTTCGGATCTCGATTTCTATGAAATTTACAACAAAGCGAAATCGGCCGAAACCGGCTCCAACAAGACCGACAACACATACGAGGGCAATCAGTTGTGTTTTCGGTGTGTTTCGATTCTAGGCAAACTTTCACAAAATCCAGTTGTTCGGATCCCTATTTGAACGAAATTAACACAGAGCGAACTCGACAGAAACAAGTTCCAATGAGACCGGCAATACTTAGGAGTGCAATTCGGTGCATTTTTGAGTGTTTCCCTCCGGCGCGAACTTTCGTAAAATCCACCTGTTCGGATCTCTATTTGTATAAAATTAACATCAAAGCGAAATCGACCAAAACGACCTCCAACAAGACCGACAACACTTACGAGGAAAATCCGGCGTGTCTTCGGTGTGTTTCGCTTCGGGGCAAACTTTCGTGAAATCCACTTGTTCGGATCCCGATTTGAATGAAATTAATACCAGAGCGAAATCAATCCAAACAAACTCCAATGAGACCAGCGACACTTGCGAGTGCATTCCGGTGCACATTCGGAGTTGTTTCGCTCCGGTGCAAACTTTCATAAAATCCACATTTTCGGATCTCGATTTGTATGAAGGTAATATTAAAGTGAAATCGACCGAAACAACCTCAAACTGGACCGACAACACATACGAGGGCAATCCATTGTGTCTTCGGGGCAAACTCTCAAAAAATCCACCTGTTCGGATCTCGTTTTGTATGAAAGTAACGTCAAGAAGAAATCGACCGAAACAAGCTCCAACAAGACCGACAACACAAAAAAGTGCAATCCAGTGTGTCTAGGAGTGTCTCGCTTTGGGGCAAATTTCAGAAAATCCACTTATTCCAATCCCAATTTGAATGAAATTAACATCAGAGCGAAATCGACCGACATATGCTCCAACGAGACCTGTGAAATTTAGGACTGCAATCCATTGCTTTTTCGGAGTGTTTTGCTACAGTGCAATCTTTCATAAAATCCCACCTGTTCGGATGCCGATTCGTATGAAATTAACATGAAAGCGAAATCGACCGAAACAAGCTCCAACAAGATAGACAACAGTTTCGAGGCCAATCCAGCGTGTCTTCGGTGTGTTTCACTTCGGGGCAAACTTTCATGAAATGCACTTGTTCGGCACCCAATTTGAATGAAATTAACACTAGAGCCAAATCTGTCGAAACAAGCTCCAACGAGACAGGCAACACTTCCGAGAGCAATCCGGTGCACTTTCGAAGTGTTTCGGTCCGGGGCAAACTTTCGTGAAATCCACTTGTTCGGATCCCGATTTGAATGAAATTAACACCAGAGCGAAATCGACCGAAACAAGCTCCAACGAGACCTGCGAAATTTAGGACTGCAATCCATTGCTGTTTCGGAGTGTTTTGCTCCGGTGCAGACATTCATAAAATCCCACCTGTTCGGATCTCGATTCGTACGAAATTAACATGAAAGTGAAATCGACCGAAACAAGCTCCAACAAGATAGACAACACTTTCGAGGCCAATCCGGCGTGTCTTCGATGTGTTTAACTTCGGGGCAAACTTTCATGAAATGCACTTGTTCGGAACCCAATTTGAATGAAATTAACAACAGAGCCAAATTTGTCGAAACAAGCTCCAACGAGACCGGCGGCACTTCTGAGTGCAATCCGGTGCACTTTCGGAGTTTTTCGGTCCACTTCAATCTTTCATAAAATCCACCTGTTCCGATCTCGATTTCTATGAAATTTAGATCAAAACGAAATCGACCGAAACCGGCTCCAACAAGACCGACAACACATACGAGGGCAATCAGTTGTGTTTTCGGCATGTTTCGATTCTAGGCAAACTTTCACAAAATCCAGTTGTTCGGATCCCTATTTGAACGAAATTAACACAGAGCGAACTCGACATAAACAAGTTCCAATGAGACTGGCAACACTTAGGAGTGCAATTCGGTGCATTTTCAGAGTGTTTCGCTCCGGCGCGAACTTTCATAAAATCCACCTGTTCGGATCTCTATTTGTATAAAATTAACATCAAAGCGCAATCGACCGAAACGACCTCCAACAAGACCGACAACACTTACGAGGAAAATCCAGCGTGTCTTCGGTGTGTTTCGCTTCGGGGCAAACTTTCGTGAAATCCACTTGTTCGGATCCCGATTTGAATGAAATTAACACTAGAGCGAAATCAATCCAAACAAACTCCAATGAGACCAGCGACACTTGCGAGTGCAATCCGGTGCACTTTCGGAGTGTTTCGCTCCGGTGCAAACTTTCATAAAATCCACATTTTCGGATCTCGATTTGTATGAAGGTAATATTAAAGTGAAATCGACCGTAACAACCTCAAACTGGACCGACAACACATACGAGGGCAATCCATTGTGTCTTCGGGGCAAACTCTCAAAAAATCCACCTGTTCGGATCTCGTTTTGTATGAAAGTAACGTCAAGAAGAAATCGACCAAAACAAGCTCCAACAAGACCGACAACACATAAAAGTGCAATCCGGTGTGTCTAGGAGTGTCTCGCTTTGGGGCAAATTTCAGAAAATCCACTTATTCCGACCCAATTTGAATGAAATTAACATTTGAGCGAAATCGACTGACATATGCTCCAACGAGACCTGCGAAATTTAGGACTGTAATCCATTGCTTTTTCGGAGTGTTTTGCTACAGTGCAAACTTTCATAAAAAAAATCCCACCTGTTCGGATGTCGATTCGTATGAAATTAACATGAAAGCGAAATCGACCGAAACAAGCTCCAACAAGATAGACAACAGTTTCGAGGCCAATCCAGCGTGTCTTCGGTGTGTTTCACTTCGGGGCAAACTTTCATGAAATGCACTTGTTAGGAACCCAATTTGAATGAAATTAACACCAGAGCCAAATCTGTCGAAACATGCTCCAACGAGACCGGCAACACCTCCGAGAGCAATCCGGTGCACTTTCGGCGTTTTTCGCTCCGATGCAAACTTTCATAAAATCCACCTGTTTGGATCTCGATTTCTATGAAATTTACATCAAAGCGAACTCGACCGAAACAAGTTCCAATGAGACCGGCAACACTTAGGAGTGCAATTCGGTGCATTTTCGGAGTGTTTCGCTCCGGCGCGAACTTTCATAAAATCCACATGTTCGAATCTATATTTGTATGAAATTAACATCAAAGCGAAATCGACCGAAACAATCTCCAACAAGATAGACAACACTTTCGAGGCCAATCCGGTGTGTCTTCGGTGTGTTTCACTTCGGGACAAACATTCATGAAATGCACTTGTTCGGAACCCAATTTGAATGAAATTAACACCATAGCCAAATTTGTCGAAACAAGCTCCAACGAGACCGGCGACACTTCCGAGTGAAATCTGGTGCACTTTCGGAGTTTTTCGCTCCAGTGCAAATTTTCATAAAATCCACCAGTTCGGATCTCGATTTCTATGAAATTTACATCAAAGCGAAATCGGCCGAAACCAGCTCCAACAAGACCGACAACACTTACGAGGGCAATCAGTTGTGTTTTCGGCGTGTTTCGATTCTGGGCAAACTCTCACAAAATCCAATTGTTCGGATCCCTAGTTGAACGAAATTACCACAGTGCGAACTCGACCGAAACAAGTTCCAATGAGACCGGCAACATTTAGGAGTGCAACTTGGTGCATTTTCAGAGTGTTTCGCTCCGGCGCGAACTTTCATAAAATCCACCTGTTCGGATCTCTATTTGTATAAAATTAACATCAAAGCGAAATCGAACGAAACGAGCACCAACAAGACTGACAACACTTGCGAGGAAAATCCGGCGTGTCTTTGGTGTGTTTCGCTTCGGGGCAAACTTTCGTGAAATCCACTTGTTCGGATCACGATTTGAATGAAATTAACACCAGAGCGACATCGATCCAAACAAACTCCAATGAGACCGGCGACACTTGTGAGTGCAATCCGGTGCACTTTCGGAGTGTTTCGCTCCGGTGGAAACTTTCATAAAATCCACATTTTCGGATCTCAATTTGTATGAAGGTAAATTTAAAGTGAATCGACCGAATCAACCTCAAACAGGACCGACAACACATACGAGGGCAATCTGTTGTGTCTTCGGAGTGTTTCTCTTTGGGGCAAATTTTCATTAAATCCACTTGTTCGGATCCCGATTTGAATGAAATTGACATTAGAGCGAAATCGACCGAAACAAGCTCCAAGGAGACCGCGACACGTAGGTGTGCTATTCGGCGCATTTTCGGAGTGTTTCGCTGCAGCGCAAACTTTCATGACATCCACCAATTTGGATCTCGAACTGTATGACATTAGTATTACGGCGAAATCGACAGAAACAAGCTCCAATAGGACCGACAACACTTGCGGGGGCAATCCAGCGTGTTTTCGGAGTTGCTCGCTTCGAGTCAAATTTTCATAAAATCCACTTGTAGGGATCCCGATTTGAATGAAATTAACACCAGAGCGAAATCGACCGAAACGAGCCATAAAGATACCGGCGACACATACGAGTGCAATCCGGTGCATTTTCGTAGTATTTCGCTCCGACGCAAACATTCATAAAATCCACCCGTTCTGATCTCGATTTGTATGAAGTAAACATCAAAGCGAAATCGACCGAAACAAGCTCCAACAGGACCAACAACACTTACGTGGGCAATCCGGTGTGTCTTCGGAGTGTTTCACTTCGGGGCAAACTTTCATAAAATCCACTTGTTAAGATCGCGATTTGAATGACCTTAACACCAGAGCGAAATCGATCAAGACTAGCTCAAGTGAGACCGGTGACACATGCGAGTTCAATCCGGTGCATTTTCGGAGTGTTTCGCTCCGGTGCAAACTTTGGTAAAATCCACCTGTTCGGATATCGATTTGTGTGAAATTAACATCAAACTGACATCGACCGAAACAAGCTCCGACAAGACCAGCAACACTTACCAGGGCATTCCGGAGTGTCTTCGGTGAGTTTCGCTTCGGGGCAAACTCTCAAAAAATGCACCTGTTCGGATCTCGTTTTGTATGAAAGTAACGTTAAGAAGAAATCGACCGAAACAAGCTCCAACAAGACCGACAACAACTAAAAGCGCAATCCGGTGTGTCCAGGATTGTTTCGCTTTGGGGCAAATTTGAGAAAATCCACTTATTCGGATCCCAATTTGAATGAAATTAACAACAGAGCGAAATCGACCAAAACAAGCTCCAACGAGACCTGCGAAATTTAGGACTACAATCCATTGCTTTTTCGAAGTGTTTTCCTCCGGTGCAAACATTCATAAGATCCCACCTGTTCGGATCTCGATTCGTACGAAATTAACATGAAAGCAAAATCGACCGAAACAAGCTCCAACAAGATAGACAACACTTTCGAGGCCAATCCGGTGTGTCTTCGGTGTGTTTCACTTCGGGGCAAACTTTCATGAAATGCACTTGTTCGGAACCCAATTTGAATGAAATTAACAGCGGAGCCAAATTTGTCGAAACAAGCTCCAACGAGACCGGCGACACTTCCGAGTGCAATCTGGGCACTTTCGGAGTTTTTCGCTCGAGTGCAAATTTTAAAAAAATCCACCTGTTCGGATCTCGATTTCTATGAAATTTACATCAAAGCGAAATCGGTCGAAACCAGCTCCAACAAGACCGACAACACTTACGAGGGCTATCAGTTGTGTTTTCCGCGTGTTTCGATTCTGGGCAAACTCTCACAAAATCCAGTTGTTCGGATCCCTATTTGATAGAAATTAACACAGAGCAAACTCGATCGAAACATGTTCCAATGAGACCGGGAACACTTAGGAGTGCAACTTGGTGCGTTTTCGGAGTGTTTCACTCCAGCGCGAACTTTCATAAAATCCACCTGTTCGGATCTCTATTTGTATAAAATTAACATCAAAGCGAAATCGACCGAAACGAGCTCCAACAAGACCGACAACACTTACGAGGAAAATCTGGCGTGTCTTCGGTGTGTTTCGCTCCGGGGCAAACATTCGTGAAATCCACTTGTTCGGATCACGATTTGAATGAAATTAACACCAGAGCGACATCGATCCAAACAAACTCCAATGAGACCGGCGACACTTGCGAGTGCAATCCGGTGCACTTTCGGAGTGTTTTGCTCCGGTGCAAACTTTCATAAAATCCACATTTTCGGATTTCAATTTGTATGAAGGTAATATTAAAGTGAAATCGATCGAAACAAACTCAAACAAGACCGACAACACATACGAGGGCAATCTGTTGTGTCTTCGGAGTGTTTCGCTTCGGGGCAAATTTTCACCAAATCCACTTGTTCGGATCCCGATTTGAATGAAATTGACATTAGAGCGAAATCGACCGAAACAAGCTCCAAAGAGACCGTGACACGTAGGTGTGCTATTTGGTGCTTTTTCGGAGTGTTTTGCTGCAGCGCAAACTTTCATGACATCCACCAATTGGGATCTCGAACTATATGACATTAACGTTAAGGCGAAATCGACAGAAACAAGCTCCAATAGGACCGACAACAATTGCGGGGGCAATCCGGCGTGTTTTCGGAGAGTCTCGCTTCGAGTCAAATTTTCATAAAATCCACTTGTAGGGACCCCGATTTGAATGAAATTAACACCAGAGCGAAATCGACCGAAACGAGCCATAAAGATGCCTGCGACACATACGAGTGCAATCCGGTGCATTTTCGTAGTATTTCGCACTGGCGCAAACATTCATAAAATCCACCCGTTCTGATCCAAACAAACTCCCATGAGACCGGCGACACTTGCGAGTGCAATCCAGTGCACTTTCGGAGTGTTTCGCTCCGGTGCAAACTTTCATAAAATCCACATTTTCAGATCTCGATTTGTATGAAGGTAATATTAAAGTGAAATCGACCGAAACAACCTCAAACAGGACTGACAACACATACGAGGGCAATCTATTGTGTCTTCGGTGTGTTTCGCTTCGGGGCAAATTTTCATCAAATCCACTTGTTCGGATCCCGATTTGAATGAAATTGACATTAGAGCGAAATCGACCGAAGCAAGCTCCAAAGAGACCGCGACACGTAGGTGTGATATTCGGTGCTTTTTGAGTGTTTATTGCAGCAAGCAAACTTTCATGACATCCACCAATTGGGATCTCGAACTGTATGACATTAACATTAAGGCGAAATCGACAGAAACAAGCTCCAATAGGACCGACAACAATTGCGGGGGCAATCCGGCGTGCTTTTGGAGTGTCTCGCTTCGAGTCAAATTTTCATAAAATCCACTTGTAGGGACCCCGATTTGAATGAAATTAACACCAGAGCGAAATCGACCGAAACGAGCCTTAAAGATACCGGCGACACATACGAGTGCAATCCGGTGCATTTTCGTAGTATTTCGCTCCGGCGCAAACATTCGTAAAATCCACCCATTCTAATCTCGATTTGTATGAAGTAAACATCAAAGCGAAATCGACCGAAACAAGCTCCAACAGGACCGACAAAACTTACGTGGGCAATCCGGTGTGCCTTCGGAGTGTTTCGCTTCGGGGCAAACTTTCATAAAATCCACTTATTCAGATCGCGATTTGAATAACCTTAACACCAGAGCGAAATCGATCAAGACTAGCTCAAGTGAGACCGGCGACACATGCGAGTTCAATCCGGTGCATTTTCGGAGTGTTTCGCTCCGGTGGACACTTTGGTAAAATCCACCTGTTCGGATATCGATTTGTGTGAAATTAGCATCAAACTGACATCGACCGAAACAAGCTCCGACAAGACGAGCAACACTTACGGGGCAATCCGAGTGTCTTCGGAGAGTTTCGCTTCGGGGCAAACTCTCAAAAAATGCACCTGTTCGGATCTCGTTTTGTATGAAAGTAACGTCAAGAAGAAATCGACCGAAACAAGCTCCAACAAGACCGACAACAACTAAAAGCGCAATCCGGTGTGTCTAGGATTGTTTCGCTTTGGGGCAAATTTGAGAAAATCAACTTATTCGGATCCCAATGTGAATGAAATTAACATCAGAGTGAAATCGACCGAAACAAGCTCCAACGAGACCTGCGAAATTTAGGACTGCAATCCATTGCTTTTTCGGAGTGTTTTGCTCCGGTGCAAACACTCATAAAATCCCACCTGTTCGAATCTCGATTCGTACGAAATTAACATGAAAGCAAAATCGACCGAAACAAGCTCCAACAAGATAGACAACACTTTCGAGGCCAATCCGTGTGTCTTCGGTGTGTTTCACTTCGGGGCAAACTTTCATGAAATGCACTTGTTCGGAACCCAATTTGAATGAAATTAACAGCAGAGCCAAATTGTCGAAGCAAGCTCCAACGAGACCGGCGACACTTCCGTGTGCAATCTGGTGCACTTTCGGAGTTTTTCGCCCAAAGGCAAATTTTCAAAAATCCACTGCTCGATCTCGATTTCTATGAAATTTACGTCAAAGCTTAAATCGGTCAAACCAGCTCCAACAAGACCGACAACACATACGAGGGCTATCAGTTGTGTTTTCGGCGTGGTTCGATTCTGGGCAAACTCTCACAAAATCCAGTTGTTCGGATCCCTATTTGAACAAAATTAACACAGAGCGAACTCGACAGAAACAAGTTCCAATGAGACCGGCAACACTTAGGAGTGCAACTTGTTGCATTTTCGGAGTGTTTCGCTCCGGCGCGAACTTTCATAAAATCCACCTGTTCGGATCTCTATTTGTATAAAATTAACATCAAAGCGAAATCGACCGAAACGAGCTCCAACAAGACCGACAACACTTACGAGGAAAATCTGGCGTGTCTTCGGTGTGTTTCACTCCGGGGCAAACATTCGTGAAATCCACTTGTTCGGATCACGATTTGAATGAAATTAACACCAGAGCGACATCGATCCAAACAAACTCCAATGAGACCGGCGACACTTGCGAGTGCAATCCGGTGCACTTTCGGAGTGTTTCGCTCCGTTGCAAACTTTCATAAAATCCACATTTTCGGATCTCGATTTGTATGAAGGTAATATTAAAGTGAAATCGACCGAAACAACCTCAAACAGAACCGACAACACATACGAGGGCAATCTGTTGTGTCTTCGGAGTGTTTCGCTTCGGGGCAAATTTTCATCAAATCCACTTGTTCGGATCCCGATTTGAATGAAATTGACATTAGAGCGAAATCGACCGAAGCAAGCTCCAAAGAGACCGCGACACGTAGGTGTGATATTCGGTGCTTTTTCGGAGTGTTTCGCTGGAGCGCAAACTTTCATGACATCCACCAATTGGGATCTCGAACTGTATGACATTAACATTAAGGCGAAATCGACAGAAACAAGCTCCAATAGGACCGACAACAATTGCGGGGGCAATCCGGCGTGTTTTCGGAGTGTCTCGCTTCGAGTCAAATTTTCATAAAATCCACTTGTAGGGACCCCGATTTGAATGAAATTAACACCAGAGCGAAATCGACCGAAACGAGCCTTAAAGATACCGGCGACACATACGAGTGCAATCCGGTGCATTTTCGTAGTATTTCGCTCCGGCGCAAACATTCGTAAAATCCACCCGTTCTAATCTCGATTTGTATGAAGCAAACATCAAAGCGAAATCGACCGAAACAAGCTGCAACAGGACCGACAAAACTTACGTGGGCAATCCGGTGTGCCTTCGGATTGTTTCGCTTCGGGGCAAACTTTCATAAAATCCACTTATTCAGATCGTGATTTGAATAACCTTAACACCAGAGCGAAATCGATCAAGACTAGCTCAAGTGAGACCGGCGACACATGCGAGTTCAATCCGGTGCATTTTCGGAGTGTTTCGCTCCGGTGGACACTTTGGTAAAATCCACCTGTTCGGATATCGATTTGTGTGAAATTAACATCAAACTGACATCGACCGAAACAAGCTCCGACAAGACGAGCAACACTTACCAGGGCAATCCGGAGTGTCTTCGGAGAGTTTCGCTTCGGGGCAAACTCTCAAAAAATGCACCTGTTCGGATCTCGTTTTGTATGAAAGTAACGTCAAGAAGAAATCGACCGAAACAAGCTCCAACAAGACCGACAACAACTAAAAGCGCAATCCGGTGTGTCTAGGATTGTTTCGCTTTGGGGGAAATTTGAGAAAATCCACTTATTCGGATCCCAATGTGAATGAAATTAACATCAGAGTGAAATCGACCGAAATAAGCTCCAACGAGACCAGCGAAATTTAGGACTGCAATCCATTGCTTTTTCGGAGTGTTTTGCTCCGGTGCAAACACTCATAAAATCCCACTGCTCAATCTCGATTAAATGAAATTAACATGAAAGCAAAATCGACCGAAACAAGCTCCAACAAGATAGACAACACTTTCGAGGCCAATCCCGTGTGTCTTCGGTGTGTTTCACTTCGGGGCAAACTTTCATGAAATGCACTTGTTCGGAACCCAATTTGAATGAAATTAACAGCAGAGCCAAATTGTCGAAGCAAGCTCCAACGAGACCGGCGACACTTCCGTGTGCAATCTGGTGCACTTTCGGAGTTTTTCGCTCCAGTGCAAATTTTCAAAAAATCCACCTGTTCGGATCTCGATTTCTATGAAATTTACGTCAAAGCGAAATCGGCCGAAACCAGCTCCAACAAGACCGACCACACATACGAGGGCTATCAGTTGTGTTTTCGGCGTGGTTCGATTCTGGGCAAACTCTCACAAAATCCAGTTGTTCGGATCCCTATTTGAACAAAATTAACACAGAGCGAACTCGACAGAAACAAGTTCCAATGAGACCGGCAACACTTAGGAGTGCAACTTGGTGCATTTTCGGAGTGTTTCGCTCCGGCGCGAACTTTCATAAAATCCACCTGTTCGGATCTCTATTTGTATAAAATTAACATCAAAGCGAAATCGACCGAAACGAGCTCCAACAAGACCGACAACACTTACGAGGAAAATCTGGCGTGTCTTCGGTGTGTTTCGCTCCGGGGCAAACATTCGTGAAATCCACTTGTTCGGATCACGATTTGAATGAAATTAACACCAGAGCGACATCGATCCAAACAAACTCCAATGAGACCGGCGACACTTGCGAGTGCAATCCGGTGCACTTTCGGAGTGTTTCGCTCCGGTGCAAACTTTCATAAAATCCAAATTTTCGGATCTCGATTTGTATGAAGGTAATATTAAAGTGAAATCGACCGAAACAACCTCAAACAGAACCGACAACACATACGAGGGCAATCTGTTGTGTCTTCGGAGTGTTTCGCTTCGGGGCAAATTTTCATCAAATCCACTTGTTCGGATCCCGATTTGAATGAAATTGACATTAGAGCTTAAATCGACCAAGCAAGCTCCAAAGAGACCGCGACACGAGGTGTGCTATTGGTGCTTTTTCGAGTGTTTATTTGCAAGCAAACTTTCATGACATCCACCAATTGGGATCTCGAATCAGATGACAATAACTTTACGATTTAAATCGATGTAAACAAGCTCCAATAGGACCGACAACAATTGCGGGGCAATCCGCGTGTTTTGAGTCTGCTCGCTCGAGTCAAATTTTCATAAAATCCACTTGTAGGGACCCCGATTTGAATGAAATTAACACCAGAGCGAAATCGATCAAACGAGCCATAAAGATACTGGCGACACATACGAGTGCAATCCGCATTTTAGAGTATTTCGCTCGCGCAAACATTCATAAAATCCACCCGTTCTGATCTCGAATTGTATGAAGTAAACATCAAAGCGAAATCGACCGAAACAAGCTCCAACAGGACCGACAAAACTTACGTGGGCAATCCGGTGTGCCTTCGGAGTGTTTCGCTTCGGGGCAAACTTTCATAAAATCCACTTATTCAGATCGCGATTTGAATGACCTTAACACCAGAGCGAAATCGATCAAGACTAGCTCAAGTGAGACCGGCGACACATGCGAGTTCAATCCGGTGCATTTTCGGAGTGTTTCGCTCCGGTGGACACTTTGGTAAAATCCACCTGTTCGGATATCGATTTGTGTGAAATTAACATCAAACTGACTTCGACCGGAACAAGCTCCGACAAGACGAGCAACACTTACCAGGGCAATCCGGAGTGTCTTCGGAGAGTTTCGCTTCGGGGCAAACTCTCAAAAAATGCACCTGTTCGGATCTCGTTTCACATGAAAGTAACGTCAAGAAGAAATCAACCGAAACAATCTCCAACAAGACCGACAACAACTAAAAGCGCAATCCGGTGTGTCTAGGATTGTTTCGCTTTCGGGCAAATTTGAGAAAATCCACTTATTCGGACCCCAATTTGAATGAAATTAACATCAGAGCGAAATCGACCGAAACAACCTCCAACGAGACCTGCGAAATTTAGTACTGCAATCCATTGCTTTTTCAGAGTGTTTTGCTCCGGTGCAACCATTCATAAAATCCCACCTGTTCGGATCTCGATTCGTACGAAATTAACATGAAAGCAAAATCGACCGAAACAAGCTCCACCAAGATCGACAACACTTTCGAGGCCAATCCGGTGTGTCTTCGGTGTGTTTCACTTCGGGGCAAACTTTCATGAAACGCACTTGTTCGGAACCCAATTTGAATGAAATTAACACCAGAGCCAAATTTATCGAAACAAGCTCCAACGAGACCGGCGACACTTCCGAGTGCAATCTGGTGCACTTTCGGAGTTTTTCGCTCCAGTGCAAATTTTCAAAAAATCCACCTATTCGGATCTCGATTTCTATGAAATTTACACCAAAGCGAAATCGGCCGAAACCAGCTCCAACAAGACCGACAACACTTACGAGGGCTATCAGTTGTGTTTTCCGCGTGTTTCGATTCTGGGCAAACTCTCACAAAATTAAGTTGTTCGGATCCCAATTTGAACGAAATTAACACAGAGCGAACTCGACCGAAACAAGTTCCAATGAGACCGGCAACACTTAGGGGTGCAACTTGGTGCATTTTCGGAGTGTTTCGCTCCGGCGCGAACTTTCATAAAATCCACCTGTTCGGATCTCTATTTGTATAAAATTAACATGAAAGCAAAATCGACCGAAACGAGCTCCAACAAGACCGACAACACTTACGAGGAAAATCCGGCGTGTCTTCGGTGTGTTTCACTTCGGGGCAAACTTTCGTGAAATCCACTTGTTCGGATCACGATTTGAATGAAAGTAACACCAGAGCGACATAGATCCAAACAAACTCCAATGAGACCAGCGACACATGCGAGTGCAATCCGGTGCACATTCTGAGTGTTTCGCTCCGGTGCATACTTTCATAAAATCCACATTTTCGGATCTCAATTTGTATGAAGGTAATATTAAAGTGAAATCGACCGAAACATCCTCAAACAGGACCGACAACACATACGAGGGCAATCTGTTGTGTCTTCGGTGTGTTTCGCTTCAGGGCAAATTTTCATCAAATCCACTTGTTCTGATCCCGATTTGAATGAAATTGACATTAGAGCGAAATCGATCAAGCAAGCTCCAAAGAAACCGCGACACGTAGGTGTGATATTCGGTGCTTTTTCGGAGTGTTTCGCTGCAGCGCAAACTTTCATGACATCCACCAATTGGGATCTCGAACTGTATGACATTAACATTAAGGCGAAATCGATAGAAACAAGCTCCAATAGGACCGACAACAATTGCGGGGGCAATCCGGCGTGTTTTCGGAGTGTCTCGCTTCGAGTCAAATTTTCATAAAATCCACTTGTAGGGACCCCGATTTGAACGAAATTAACACCAGAGCGAAATCGACCGAAACGAGCCATAAAGATACCGGCGACACATACGAGTGCAACGGTGCATTTTAAGTATTTTTCGCTCCGCAAAACATTCATAAAATCCACCCGCTCGATCCAAACAAACTCCCCGTGAGACCGGCGACACTTGCGAGTGCAATCGGTGCACTTTCGAGTGTTTCGCTCGGTGCAAACTTTCATAAAATCCACATTTTCGGATCTCGATTTGTATGAAGGTAATATTAAAGTGAAATCGACCGAAACAACCTCAAACAGGACCGACAAAACATACGAGGGCAATCTGTTGTGTCTTCGGTGTGTTTCGCTTCGGGGCAAATTTTCATCAAATCCACTTGTTCGGATCCCGATTTGAATGAAATTGACATTAGAGCGAAATCGACAGAAGGAAGCTCCAAAGAGACCGCGACGCGTAGGTTTGATATTCGGTGCTTTTTTGAGTGTTTCACGCGGTATAAACTTCCATGACATCCACCAATTGGGATCTCGAATCGTATGACATTAACATTAAGGTGAAATCGACAGAAACAAGCTCCAATAGGACCGACAACAATTGCGGGGGCAATCCGGCGTGTTTTCGGAGTGTCTCGCTTCGAGTCAAATTTTCATAAAATCCACTTGTAGGGACCCCGATTTGAACGAAATTAACACCAGAGCGAAATCGACCGAAACGAGCCATAAAGATACCGGCGACACATACGAGTGCAATCCGGTGCATTTTCGTAGTATTTCGCTCCGGCGCAAACATTCATAAAATCCACCCGTTCTGATCCAAACAAACTCCCATGAGACCGGCGACACTTGCGAGTGCAATCCGGTGCACTTTCAGAGTGTTTCGCTCCGGTGCAAACTTTCATAAAATCCACATTTTCGGATCTCGATTTGTATGAAGGTAATATTAAAGTGAAATCGACCGAAACAACCTCAAACAGGACCGACAAAACATACGAGGGCAATCTGTTGTGTCTTCGGTGTGTTTCGCTTCGGTGCAAATTTTCATCAAATCCACTTGTTCGGATCCCGATTTGAATGAAATTGACATTAGAGCGAAATCGACAGAAGGAAGCTCCAAAGAGACCGCGACGCGTAGGTTTGATATTCGGTGCTTTTTCGGAGTGTTTCGCTGCAGCGCAAACTTTCATGACATCCACCAATTGGGATCTCGAACTGTATGACATTAACATTAAGGTGAAATCGACAGAAACAAGCTCCAATAGGACCGACAACAATTGCGGGGGCAATCCGGCGTGTTTTCGGAGTGTCTCGCTTCGAGTCAAATTTTCATAAAATCCACTTGTAGGGACCCCGATTTGAATGAAATTAACACCAGAGCTAAATCGATCAAACGAGCCTTAAAGATACCCGCGACACATACGAAAGTGCAATCCGGTGCATTTTCGAGTAGTATTCGCTCCCGCAAACATTCATAATGAAATCATAAAATCCACCCATTCTAATCTCGATTTGTATGAAGTAAACATCAAAGCGAAATCGACCGAAACAAGCTCCAACAGGACCGACAAAACTTACGTGGGCAATCCGGTGTGCCTTCGGAGTGTTTCGCTTGGGCAAACTTTCATAAAATCCACTTATTCAGATCGCGATTTGAATAAATTAACACCAGAGCGAAATCGATCAAGACTAGCTCAAAGAGACGGCGACACATGCGAGTTCAATCCGTGCATTTTCGAGTGTTTCGCTCGGTGGACACTTTCAAAATCCACAATTGGGATATCGATTTGTGTGAAATTAGCATCAAACCGACATCGATCAAACAAGCTCCAACAAGACGAGCAACACTTACGGGGGCAATCCGAGTGTTTTGAGAGTTTCGCCGAGTCAAATTTTCATAAAATCCACTTGTAGGGACCCGATTTGAACGAAATTAACACCGAGCTTAAATCGACCAAACGAGCCATAAAGATACGGCGACACATACGAGTGCAATCCGGTGCATTTTCGTAGTATTTCGCTCCGGCGCAAACATTCATAAAATCCACCCGTTCTGATCCAAACAAACTCCCATGAGACCGGCGACACTTGCGAGTGCAATCCGGTGCACTTTCAGAGTGTTTCGCTCGTTTGCAAACTTTCATAAAATCCACATTTTCGGATCTCGATTTGTATGAAGGTAATATTAAAGTGAAATCGACCGAAACTAGGGCTGGAAACGAGCCGAGCCGAGCCAGGCTCGGCTCGGCTCGGTCCGGCTCGGTCAAGTGGCGAGCCGAGCCAGGCTCGGCTCAGCTCTGAGGCGAGCCCAAAAAGTCGGCTCGGCTCGGCTCGAGGTTGGCTCGCGAGCCGGCTCGTCGGCTCCACGAGCTGCATCGAAGAGGAGTTTTTTTTCAAATTTTAATATAAAACTTCAGAAATGACCAAACAACATAGCTTTCAAGTAATAAAGTCAAGATATTACTAACAAAAAAACAGAATTGCATTTGCATTCATTATTAAGAGTTCAAGAAATTGCATTTAGAATTAGTAAACACAGATATTGCATTCAGAATTAGTAAACCTAGAGGTTCAATAGAACAATTAGTAAACATAAACACTGATATTGCATCATCAAGGGTTCAAGAATTCAAAATTCAGAAGGTATCGCTTAGGGTTTTGATCATATGGGCTAATTGGGCCGAGCCAACGAGCGGCTCGCGAGCCGGAGCGAGCCGAGCCGAGCCGGCTCGCTGAAAAACCGAGCCACAAAAATAGGCTCGGCTCGGGCTCGCTCCGAGCCACGAGCCTGGCCGAGCCGAGCCGAGCCGCGAGCCGCGAGCCAAATTTCCAGCCCTAACCGAAACAACCTCAAACAGGACCGACAACACATACGAGGGCAATCTGTTGTGTCTTCCGAGTGTTTCGCTTCGGGGCAAATTTTCATCAAATCCATTTGTTCGCATCCCGATTTGAATGAAATTGACATTAGAGCGAAATCGACCGAAACAAGCTCCAAAGAGACCGCGACACGTAGGTGTGCTATTCGGTGCTTTTTCGGAGTGTTTCGCTGCAGCGCAAACTTTCATGACATCCACCAATTGGGATCTCAAACTGTATGATATTAACATTAAGGCGAAATCGACAGAAACAAGCACCAACAAGACCAACAACACTTACCAGGGCAATCCGAAGTGTCTTCGGTGACTTTCGCTTCGGGGCAAACTCTAAAAAAATCCACCTGTTCGGATCTCGTTTTGTATGAATGTAACGTCAAGAAGAAATCGACCGAAACAAGCTCCGACAAGACCGATAACACATAAAAGCGCAAACATTCATAAAATCCCACCTGTTCGGATCTCGATTCGTATGAAATTAACATGAAAGCGAAATCGACCGAAACAAGCTCCAACAAGATAGACAACACTTTCGAGGCCAATCCGGCGTGTCTTTGGTGTGTTTCACTTCGGGGCAAACTTTCATGAAATGCACTTGTTCGGAACCCAATTTGAATGAAATTAACACCAGAGCCAAATCTGTCAAACAACTTCCAACGAGACCGGCGACACTTCCGAGTTCAATCCGGAGCACTTTCAGAGTTTTTCGCTCTAGTGCAAACTTTCATAAAATCCACCTGTTCGGATCTCGATTTCTATGAAAATTACATCAAAGCGAAATCGGCCGAAACCGGCTCCAACAAGACCGACAACACTTACGAGGGCAATCAGTTGTGTTTTCGGCGTGATTCGATTCTGGGCAAACATTCACAAAATCCAGTTGTTCGGATCCCAATTTGAACGAAATTAACACAAAGCGAACTCGACCGAAATGAGTTCCAATGAGACCGGCAACACTTAGGAGTGCAATTCGGTGTGTTTCGCTCCAGCGTGAACTTTTATAAAATCCACCTGTTCTTATCTCTATTTGTATAAAATTAACATCAAAGCAAAATCGACCAAAACGAGCTCCAACAAGACCGACAACACCTACGAGGAAAATCCGGCGTCTGTTCGGTGTTTTTCGCTTCGGGGCAAACTTTCGTGAAATCCACTTGTTCGGATCCCGATTTGAATGAAATTAACACCAGAGCGAAATCGATCCAAACAAACTCCAATGAGACCAGCGACACTTGCGAGTGCAATCCGGTGCACTTTCGGAGTGTTTCGCTCCGGTGCAAACTTTCATAAAATCCACATTTTCGGATCTCGATTTGAATGAAGGTAATATTAAAGTGAAATCGATCGAAACAAGCTCAAACAGGACCGACTACACATACGAGGGCAATTCGTTGTGTCTTCGAAGTGTTTCGCTTCGAGGCAAATTTTCATTAAATCCACTTGTTCGGATCCCGATTTGAATGAAATTGACATCAGAGCGAAATCGACCGAAACAAGCTCCAAAGAGAACGCGACACATAGGTGTGCTATTCGGTGCTTTTTCGGAGTGTTTCGCTGCAGCGCAAACTTTCATAACATCCACCAATTGGGATCTCGAACTGTATGACATTAACGTTAAAGCGAAATCGACAGAAACAAGCTCCAACAGGACCGACAACACTTGCGGGGGCAATCCAGCGGGTTTTCGGAGTGTCTAGCTTCGAGGCAATTTTTCATAAAATCCAGTTGTAAGGACCCCGATTTTAATGAAATTAACACCAGAGCAAAATCGACCGAAACAAGCCGTAAAGATACCAGCGACACATGCGAGTGCAATCCGGTGCATTTTCGTAGTGTTTCGCTCCGACGCAAACATTCATAAAATCCGCCCGTTCTGATCTCGATTTGTATGAAATAAACATTAAAGCGAAATCGACCGAAACAAGCTCCAACAGGACCGACAACACTTACGTGGGCAATCCGGTGTGTCTTCGGAGTGTTTCGCTTCAGGGCAAACTTTCATAAAATCCACTTGCTCAGATCGCGATTTGAATGACCTTAACACCAGAGCGAAATCGATCAAGACTACCTCCAGTGAGACCGGCGACACATGCGAGTTCAATCCGGTGCATTTTTGGTGTGTTTCGCTCCGGTGCAAACATTGGTAAAATCCACCTGTTCGGATCTCGTTTTGTATGAATGTAACGTCAAGAAGAAATCGACCGAAACAAGCTCCAACAAGATCGACAACACTTAAAAGCGCAATCCAGTGTGTCTAGGAGTGTCTCGCTTTGGGCAAATTTGAGAAAATCCACTTATTGGGATCCCAATTTGAATGAAATTAACATCAGAGCGAAATCGACCGAAACAAACTCCAACGAGACCTGCAAAATTTAGGACTGCAATCCATTGCTTTTTCGGAGTGTTTTGCTCCGGTGCAAACATTCGTAAAATCCCACCTGTTTGGATCTCGATTCGTATGAAATTAACATGAAAGCGAAATCGACCGAAACAAGCTCCAACAAGATAGAGAACACTTTCGTGGCCAATCCGGCGTGTCTTCGGTGTGTTTCACTTCGCGGCAAACTTTCATGAAATGCACTTGTTTGGAACCAATTTGAATGAAATTAACGCCAGAGCCAATTCTGTCGAAACAAGCTCCAACGAGACCGGTGACACTTCCGAGTGCAATCCGGTGCACTTTTGGAGTTTTTCGCTCCAGTGCAAACTTTCATAAAATCCATCTGTTCGGATCTCGATTTCTATGAAATTTACATCAAAGTGAAATCGGCCAAAACCGGCTCCAACAAGACCGACAACACTTACGAGGGCAATCGGTTGTGTTTTCGGCGTGTTTCGATTCAGGGCAAACATTCACAAAATCCTGTTATTCGGATCCCTATTTGAACGAAATTAACTCAGAGCGAACTCGACCGAAACAAGTTCCAATGAGACCGGCAACACTTAGGAGTGCAATTCGGTGCATTTTCGGAATGTTTCGCTCCGACGCGAACTTTCATAAAATCCACCTGTTCGGATCTCTTTTTGTATAAAATTAACATCAAAGCGAAATCGACCGAAACGAGCTCCAACAAGACCGACAACACTTACGAGGAAAATCCGGCGTGTCTTCGATGTGTTTCGCTTCGGGGCAAACTTTCACGAAATCCACTTTGTTCGGATCCCTTTTTGAATGAAATTAACACCAGAGCGAAATCGATCCAAACAAACTCCAATGAGACCGGCGACACTTGCGAGTGCAATCCGGTGCACTTTCGGAGTGTTTCGCTCCGGTGCAAACTTTCATAAAATCCACATTTTCGGATCTCGATTTGTACAAAGGTAATATTAAAGTGAAATCGATCGAAACAAGCTCAAACAGGACCGACAACACATACGAGGGCAATTCGTTGTGTCTTCGAAGTGTTTCGCTTCCGGGCAAATTTTCATTAAATCCACTTGTTCGGATCCCGATTTGAATGAAATTGACATCAGAGCGAAATCGACAGAAACAAGCTCCAACAGGACCGACAACACTTATGTGGGCAATCCGGCGTGTTTTCGGAGTGTCTCGCTTCGAGGCAAATTTTCATAAAATCCACTTGTAAGGACCCCGATTTGAATGAAATTAACACCAGAGCGAAATTGACCGAAACAACCCATAAAGATACCGGCGACACATACGAGTGCAATCCGGTGCATTTTCGTAGTGTTTCGCTCCAGCGCAAACATTCATAAAATCCACTCGTTCTGATCTCGATTTGCATCAAGTAAACGTCAAAGCGAAATCGACCGAAACAAGCTCCAATAGGACCGAAAACACTTACGTGGGCAATCCGGTGTGTCTTCGGAGTGTTTCGCTTCAGGGCAAACTTTCATAAAATCCACTTGTTCAGATCGCGATTTGAATGACCTTAACACCAGAGCGAAATCTATCAAGACTAGCTCCAGTGAGACCGGCGACACATGCGAGTTCAATCCGGTGCATTTTCGGAGTGTTTCGCTCCGGTGCAACCTTTGGTAAAATCCACCAGTTCGGATATCGATTTCTGTGAAATTAACATCAAACTGACATCGACCGAAACAAGCTTCGACAAGACCAACAACACTAACCCGGGCAATCCGGAGTGTCTTCGGTGAGTTTAGCTTCGGGGCAAACTCTCAAAAATCCACCTGTTCGGATCTCGATTTGTATGAAAGTAACGTCAAGAAGAAATCGACTGAAACAAGCTCCAACAAGACCGACAACACTTAAAAGCGCAATCCGGTGTATCTAGGAGTGTTTCGCTTTGGGGCAAATTTGAGAAAATCCACTTATTCGGATCCCAATTTGAATGAAATCAACATTAGAGCAAAATCGACCGAAACAAGTTCCAACGAGACCTGTGAAATTTAGGACCGCAATCCATTGCTTTTTCGGAGTGTTTTGCTATGTTGCAAACTTTCATAAAATCCCACCTGTTAGGATCTCAATTCGTATGAAATTAACATGAAAGCGAAATCGACCGAAACAAGCTCCAACAAGATAGACAACACTTTCGAGGCCAATCCGGCGTGTCTTCGGTGTGTTTCACTTCAGGGAAAACTTTCATGAAACGCAGTTGTTCGGAACCCAATTTGAATGAAATTAACACCAGAGCCAAATCTGTCGAAACAAGCTCCAACTAGACCGGTGACACTTCAGAGTGCAATCCGGTGCACTTTCAGAGTTTTTCGCTCTGATGCAAACTTTCATAAAATCCACCTGTTCGGATCACGATTTCTATGAAATTTACATCAAAGCGAAATCGGCTGAAACCGGCTCCAACAAGACCGACAACACTTACGAGGGCAATCAGTTGTGTTTTCGATGTGTTTCGATTCTTGGCAAACTTTCACAAAATCCAGTTATTCGGATCCGAATTAGAACGAAATTAACACAGAGCGAACTCGACCGAAACAAGTTCCAATGAGACCGGCAATACTTGGGAGTGCAATTCGGTGCATTTTCGGAGTGTTTCGCTCCGGTGCGAACTTTCATAAAATTCACCTGTTCGGATCTCTACTTGTATGAAATTAACATCAAAGCGAAATCGACCGAAACATGCTCCAACAAGACCGACAACACTTACGAGGAAAATCCGGCGTGTCTTCGGTGTGTTTCGCTTCGGTGTAAACTTTCGTGAAATCCACTTGTTCGGATCCGGATTTGAATGAAATTAACACCAGAGCGAAATCGATCGAAACAAACTCCAATGAGACCGGCGACACTTGCGAGTGCAATCCGGTGCACTTTCGGAGTGTTTCGCTCCGGTGCAAACTTTCATAAAATCCACATTTTCGGATCTCGATTTGTATGAAGGTAATATTAAAGTGAAATCGACCGAAACAAGCTCAAACAGGACCGACAACACATACGAGGGCAATCCGTTGTGTCTTCCGAGTGTTTCGCTTCGGGGCAAATTTTCATTAAATACACTTGTTCGGATCCCGATTTGAATGAAATTGACATCAGAGCGAAATCGACCGAAACAAGCTCCAAAGAGACCGCGACACATAGGTGTGCTTTTCGGTGCTTTTTGGAGTGTTTCGCTGCAGCGCAAACTTTCATAACATCCACCAATTGGGATCTCGAACTGTATGACATTAACATTAAGGCGAAATCGACAGAAACAAGCCCCAACAGGACCGACAACAATTATGGGGGTAATCCGGCGTGTTTTCGGATTGTCTCGCTTCCAGGCAAATTTTCATAAAATCCACTTGTAAAGACCACGATTTGAATGAAATTAACACCAGAGCGAAATCGACCGAAACAAGCCATAAAGATACCGGCGACACATACGAGTGCAATCCAGTGCATTTTCGTAGTGTTTCGCTCCGGCGCAAACATTCATAAAATCCACCCGTTCTGATCTCGCATTGTATGAAGTAAACATCAAATCGAAATCGACCGAAACAAGCTCCAACAGGACCGACAGCACTTGCGTTGGCAATCCGATGTGTCTTCGGAGTGTTTCGCTTCGGGGCAAACTTTCATAAAATCCACTTGTTCAGATCGCGATTTGAATGACCTTAACACCAGAGCGAAATCGATCAAGACTAGCTCCTGTGAGACCGGCAACACATGCGAGTTCAATCTGGTGCATTTTCGGAGTGTTTTGCTTCGGTGCAAACTTTGGTAAAATCCACCTATTCGGATCTCGATTTGTGTGAAATTAACATCAAACTGACATCGACCGAAACAAGCTCCGACATGACAAACAACACTTACCAGGGCAATCCGGAGTGTCTTCGGTGAGTTTCGCTTCGGGGCAAAGTCTCAAAAAATCCTCCTGTTCGGATCTCGATTTGTATGAAATTAACGTCAAGAAGAAATTGACCGAAACAAGCTCCAACAAGACCGACAACACTTAAAAGCGCAATCCGGTGTGTCTAGGAGTGTTTCACTTTGGGGCAAATTTGATAAAATCCACTTATTCAGATCCCAATTGGAATGAAATTAACATTAGAGCGAAAACGACCGAAACAAGCTCCAACGAGACCGGCGAAATTTGGGACTGCAATCCATTGCTTTTTCGGAGTGTTTTGCTCCGGTGCAAACTTTCATAAAATCCCACCTGTTCGGATCTGGATTCGTATCAAATTAACAGGAAAGCGAATCGATGAAAACAAGCTCCACCAAGATAGACAACAATTACGAGGCCAATCCGGCGTTTCTTCGGTGTGTTTCACTTCGGGGCACACTTTCATGATATCCACTTGTTCGCAACCCAATTTGAATGAAATTAACACCAGAGCCAAACTGTCGAAACAAACTCCAACGAGACCGGCGACACTTCCGAGTGCAATCCGGTGCACTTTCGGAGTTTTTCGCTCCGGTGCAAACTTTCAGAAAATCCACCTGTTCGGATCTCGATTTGTATGAAATTTACATCAAAGCGAAATCGGCCGAAACCAGCCCCAATAAGACCGACAACACTTACGTGGGCAATCAGTTGTGTTTTCGGCGTGTTTCGATTCTTGGCAAACTTTCACAAAATCCAGTTATTCGGATCCATATTTGAACGAAATTAACACCAGAGCGAACTCGACCGAAACAAGTTCCAATGAGACCGGTAACATTTTGGAGTGCAATTCGGTGCATTTTCTTAGTGTTTCACTCCGGCGTGAACTTTCGTAAAATCCACCAGTTCGTATCTCTATTTGTACGAAATTAACATCAAAGCGAAATCGACCGAAACTTGCTCCAACAAGACCGACAACACTCACGAGGAAAATCCGGCGTGTCTTCGGTGTGTTTCGCTTCGGGGCAAACTTTCGTGAAATCCACTTGTTCGGATCCCGATTTGAATGAAATTAACTCCGGAGCGAAATCGATCGAAACAAACTCCAATGAGACCGGCGACACTTGCGAGTGCTATCCGGTGCACTTTCGGAGTGTTTCGCTCCGGTGCAAACTTTCATAAAATCCACATTTTCGGATCTCGATTTGTATGAAGGTAATATCAAAGTGAAATCGACCGAAACAAGCTCAAACAGGACCGACAACACATACGAGGGCAATCCGTTGTGTCTTCGGAGTGTTTCGCTTCGGGGCAAATTTTCATTAAATACACTTGTTCGGATCCCGATTTGAATGAAATTGACATCAGAGCGAAATCGACCGAAAAAGCTCCAAACAGACCGCGACACATAGGAGTGCTATTCGGTGCTTTTTCAGAGTGTTTCGTTGCTGCGCAAACTTTCATAACATCCACCAATTGGGATCTCGAACTGTATGACATTAACATTGAGGCGAAATTGACAGAAACAAGCTCCAACAGGACCGACAACACTTACGGGGGCAATCCGGCGAGTTTTCGGAGTGCCTCGCTTCGAGGAAAATTTTCATAAAATCCACTTGTAAGGACCACGATTTGAATGAAATTAACACCAGAGGGAAATTGACCGAAACAAGCCATAAAGACACCGGCGACACATACGAGTGCAATCCAGTGCATTTTCGTAGTCTTTCGCTCCGGCGCAAACATTCATAAAATCCACCCGTTCTGATCTCGCATTGTATGAAGTAAACATCAAAGCGAAATCGACCGAAACAAGCTCCAACAGGACCGACAGCACTTACGTGGGCAATCCGGTGTGTCTTCGGAGTGTTTCGCTTCGGGGCAAACTTTCATAAAATCCACTTGTTCAGATCGCGATTTGAATGACCTTAACACCAGAGCGAAATCGATCAAGACTAGCTCCTGTGAGCCCGGCGACACATGCGAGTTCAATCTGGTGCATTTTCGGAGTGTTTCGCTCCGGTGCAAACTTTGGTAAAATCCACCTGTTCGGATCTCGATTTGTGTGAAATTAACATTGAACTGACATCGACCGAAACAAGCTCCAACATGACCAACAACACTTACCAGGGCAATCCGGAGTGTCTTCGGTGAGTTTCGCTTCGGGGCAAAGTCTCAAAAAATCCGCCTGTTCGGATCTCGATTTGTATGAAATTAACGTCAAGAAGAATTCGACTGAAACAAGCTCCAACAAGACCGACAACACTTAAAAGCGCAATCCGGTGTGCCTAGGAGTGTTTCGCTTTGGGGCAAATTTGATAAAATCCACTTATTCAGATCCCAATTTGAATGAAATTAACATTAGAGCTAAAACGATCAAACAAGCTCCAACGAGACCGTGAAATTTGGGATGCAATCCATTGCTTTTTTGAGTGTTTTGCTCGGTGTAAACTTTCATAAAATCCCACTGCTCGGATCTCGATTCGTATGAAATTAACAAGAAAGCGAATCGACTCAAACAAGCTCCACCAAGATAGACAACAATTACGAGGCCAATCCGGCGTTTCTTCGGTGTGTTTCACTTCGGGGCACACTTTCATGAAATCCACTTGTTTGCAACCCAATTTGAATGAAATTTACACCAGAGCCAAACTGTCGAAACAAGCTCCAACGAGACCGGTGACACTTCCGAGTGCAATCCGATGCACTTTCGGAGTTTTTCGCTCCGGTGCAAACTTTCATAAAATCCACCTGTTCGGATCTCGATTTGTATGAAATTTACATCAAAGCGAAATCGGCCGAAACCAGCTCCAACAAGACCGACAACACTTACGTGGGCAATCAGTTGTGTTTTCGACGTGTTTCGATTCTGGGCAAACTTTCACAAAATCCAGTTATTCGGATCCCTATTTGAACGAAATTAACACCAGAGCGAACTCGACCGAAACAAGTTCCAATGAGATCGGGAACACTTTGGAGTGCAATTCGGTGCATTTTCTTAGTGTTTCTCTCCGGCATGAACTTTCATAAAATCCACCAGTTCGGATCTCTATTTGTATGAAATTAACATCAAAGCGATATCGACTGAAACAAGCTCCAACAAGACCAATAATACTTACGAGGAAAATCCGGCGTATCTTCGGTGTGTTTCGCTTCGGGGCAAACTTTCGTGAAATCCACTTGTTCGGATCCCGATTTGAATGAAATTAACTCCGGAGCAAAATCGATCGAAACAAACTCCAATGAGACTGGCGACACTTGCGAGATCTATCCGGTGCACTTTCGGAGTGTTTCGCTCCGGTGCAAACTTTCATAAAATCCACATTTTCGGATCTCGATTTGTATGAAGGTAATATCAAAGTGAAATCGACCGAAACAAGCTCAAACAGGACCGACAACACATACGAGGGCAATCCGTTGTGTCTTCGGAGTGTTTCGCTTCGGGGCAAATTTTCATTAAATACACTTGTTCGGATCCCGATTTGAATGAAATTGACATCAGAGCGAAATCGACCGAAAAAGCTCCAAACAGACCGCGACACATAGGAGTGCTATTCGGTGCTTTTTCAGAGTGTTTCGCTGCTGCGCAAACTTTCATAACATCCGCCAATTGGGATCTCGAACTGTATGACATTAACATTGAGGCGAAATCGACAGAAACAAGCTCCAACTGGACCGACAACACTTACGGGGGCAATCCGGCGAGTTTTCGGAGTGCCTCGCTTCGAGGAAAATTTTCATAAAATCCACTTGTATGGACCACGATTTGAATGAAATTAACACCAGAGCGAAATTGACCGAAACAAGCCGTAAAGATACCGGCGACACATACGAGTGCAATCCAGTGCATTTTCGTAGTCTTTCGCTCCGGCACAAACATTCATAAAATCCACACGTTCTGATCTCGCATTGCATGAAGTAAACATCAAAGCGAAATCGACCGAAACAAGCTCCAACAGGACCGACAGCACTTACGTGGGCAATCCGATGTGTCTTCGGAGTGTTTCGCTTCGGGGCAAACTTTCGTAAAATACACTTGTTCAGATCGCGATTTGAATGACCTTAACACCAGAGTGAAATCGATCAAGACTAGCTCCTGTGAGACAGGCGACACATGCGAGTTCAATCTGGTGCATTTTCGGAGTGTTTCGCTCCGGTGCAAACTTTGGTAAAATCCACCTGTTCGGATCTCGATTTGTGTGAAATTAACATCGAACTGACATCGACCGAAACAAGCTCCGACATGACCAACAACACTTACCAGGGCAATCCGGAGTGTCTTCAGTGAGTTTCGCTTCGGGGCAAAGTCTCAAAAAATCTTCCTGTTCGGATCTCGATTTGTATGAAATTAACGTCAAGAAGAATTCGACTGAAACAAGCTCCAACAAGACCGACAACACTTAAAAGCGCAATCCGGTGTGCCTAGGAGTGTTTCGCTTTGGGGCAAATTTGATAAAATCCACTTATTCAGATCCCAATTTGAATGAAATTAACATTAGAGCGAAAACGACCGAAACAAGCTCCAACGAGACCGGCGAAATTTGGGACTGCAATCCATTGCTTTTTCGGAGTGTTTTGCTCCGGTGAAAACTTTCATAAAATCCCACCTGTTCGGATCTGGATTCGTATGAAATTAACATGAAAACGAATCGACTGAAACAAGCTCCACCAAGATAGACAACAATTACGAGGCCAATCCGGCGTTTCTTCGGTGTGTTTCACTTCGGGGCACACTTTCATGAAATCCACTTGTTTGCAACCCAATTTGAATGAAATTTACACCAGAGCCAAACTGTCGAAACAAGCTCCAACGAGACCGGCGACACTTCCGAGTGCAATCCGGTGCACTTTCGGAGTTTTTCGCTCCGGTGCAAACTTTCATAAAATCCACCTGTTCGGATCTCGATTTGTATGAAATTTACATCAAAGCGAAATCTGCCGAAACTAGCTCCAACAAGACCGACAACACTTACGTGGGCAATCAGTTGTGTTTTCGACGTGTTTCGATTCTGGGCAAACTTTCACAAAATCCAGTTATTCGGATCCCTATTTGAACGAAAATAACACCTGAGCGAACTCGACCGAAACAAGTTCCAATGAGACCGGGAACACTTTGGAGTGCAATTCGGTGCATTATCTTAGTGTTTCGCTCCGACGTGAACTTTCATAAAATCCACCAGTTCGGAGCTCTATTTGTATGAAATTAACATCAAAGCGATATCGACCGAAACAAGCTCCTACAAGACCGACAATACTTACGAGGAAAATCCGGCGTGTCTTTGGTGTGTTTCGCTTCGGGGCAAACTTTCGTGAAATCCACTTGTTCGGATCCCGATTTGAATGAAATTAACTCCGGAGCAAAATCGATCGAAACAAACTCCAATGAGACCGGCGACACTTGAGAGTTCTATCCGGTGCACTTTCGGAGTGTTTCACTCCGGTGCAAACTTTCATAAAATCCACATTTTCGGATCTCGATTTGTATGAAGGTAATATCAAAGTGAAATCGACCGAAACAAGCTCAAACAGGACCGACAACACATACGAGGGCAATCCGTTGTGTCTTCGGAGTGTTTCGCTTCGGGGCAAATTTTCATTAAATCCACTTGTTCGGATCCCGATTTGAATGAAATTGACATCGAGCTTAAATCGATCAAACAAGCTCCAAAGAGACCGCGACACATAGGTGTGCTATTCGGTGCTTTTTCAGAGTGTTTCGCTGCAGCGCAAACTTTCATAACATCCACCAACTGGGATCTCGAACTGTATGACATTAACATGAAGGCGAAATCGACAGAAACGAGCTCTAACTGGACCGACGACAACACTTACGGGGGCAATCCGGCGTGTTTTCGGAGTGTTTCGCTTCGAGGCAAATTTTCATAAAATCCACTTGTAAGGACCCCGATTTGGATGAAATTAACGCCAGAGCGAAATCTACCGAATCAAGTCATAAAGATACCGGCGACACAGACGAGTGCAATTCGATGCTTTTTCATTGTGTTTCGCTCCGGCGCAAACATTCATAAAATCCACTCGTTCTGATCTCGAATTGTATGAAGTAAACATCAAAGCGAAATCGACCGAAACAAGCACCAACAGGACCGACAACACTTACGTGGGCAATCCGGTGTGTCTTCGGAGTGTGTCGCTTCGTGGCAAACTTTCATAAAATCCACTTGTTCTGATCGCGATTTGAACGACCTTAACACCAGAGCGAAATCGAACAAGACAAGCTCCAGCGAGACCGGCGACACATGCGAGTTTAATCCGGTGCATTTTCGGAGTGTTTCGCTCCGGTGCAAACATTGGTAAAATCCCCCTATTCGGATCTCGATTTGTGTGAAATTAACACCAAACTGACATCGACCAAAACAAGCTCCGACAAGACCAACAATACTTACCAGGGCAATCCGGAGTGTCTTCGGTGAGTTTCGCTTCGGGGCAAAGTCTCAAAAAATCCTGCTGTTCGGATCTCGATTTGTATGAAAGTAACGTCAAGAAGAAATAGGCCAAAACAAGCTCCAACAAGACCGACAACACTTAAAAGTGCAATCCGGTGTGTCTAGGAGTGTTTCGCTTTGGGGCAAATTTGATAAAATTCACTTATTCGGATCCCAATTTGAGTGAAATTAACATCAGAGCGAAATCGACCGAAACAAGCTCCAACGAGACCGGCGAAATTTAGGACTGCAATCCATTGCTTTTTCGGAGTGTTTTGCTCCGGAGCAAACTTTCGTAAAATCCCACCTGTTCAGATCACGATTCGTATGAAATTAACATGAAAGCGAATCGACTGAAACAAGCTCCAACAAGACAGACAACAATTACGAGTCCAACCAGGCGTTTCTTCGGTGTGTTTCACTTCGGGGCAAACTTTCATGAAATCCACTTGTTCAGAACCCAATTTGAATGAAATTAACAAGCTCCAATGAGACCGGCGACACTTCCGAGTGCAATCCGGAGCACTTTCGGAGTTTTTCGCTCTCGTGCAAACATTCATAAAATCCACCTGTTCGGATGTCGATTTGTATGAAATTTACATCAAAGCAAAATCGGCCGAAACCAGCTCCAACAAGACCGACAACACTTACGTGGGCAATCAGTTGTGTTTTCGACGTGTTTCGATTCTGCGCAAACTTTCACAAAATCCAGTTATTCGGATCCCTATTTGAACGAAATTAACACCAGAGCGAACTCGACCGAAACAAGTTCCAATGAGACCGGGAACACTTTGGAGTGCAATTCGGTGCATTATCTTAGTGTTTCGCTCCGGCGTGAACTTTCATAAAATCCACCAGTTCGGAGCTCTATTTGTATGAAATTAACATCAAAGCGATATCGACTGAAACAAGCTCCAACAAGACCGACAATACTTACGAGGAAAATCCGGCGTGTCTTTGGTGTGTTTCGCTTCGGGGCAAACTTTCGTGAAATCCACTTGTTCGGATCCCGATTTGAATGAAATTAACTCCGGAGCAAAATCGATCGAAACAAACTCCAATGAGACCGGCGACACTTGCGAGTTCTATCCGGTGCACTTTCGGAGTGTTTCGCTCCGGTGCAAACTTTCATAAAATCCACATTTTCGGATCTCGATTTGTATGAAGGTAATATCAAAGTGAAATCGATCAAACAAGCTCAAACAGACCGACAACACATACGAGGGCAATCCGTTGTGTCTTCGGAGTGTTTCGCTTCGGGGCAAATTTTCATTAAATCCACTTGTTCGGATCCCGATTTGAATGAAATTGACATCAGAGCGAAATCGACCGAAACAAGCTCCAAAGAGACCGCGACACATAGGTGTGCTATTCGGTGCTTTTTCAGAGTGTTTCGCTGCAGCGCAAACTTTCATAACATCCACCAACTGGGATCTCGAACTGTATGACATTAACATGAAGGCGAAATCGACAGAAACGAGCTCTAACTGGACCGACGACAACACTTACGGGGGCAATCCGGCGTGTTTTCGGAGTGTTTCGCTTCGAGGCAAATTTTCATAAAATCCACTTGTAAGGACCCCGATTTGGATGAAATTAACTCCAGAGCGAAATCGACCGAATCAAGTCATAAAGATACCGGCGACACAGACGAGTGCAATTCGATGCTTTTTCATTGTGTTTCGCTCCGGCGCAAACATTCATAAAATCCACTCGTTCTGATCTCGAATTGTATGAAGTAAACATCAAAGCGAAATCGACCGAAACAAGCACCAACAGGACCGACAACACTTACGTGGGCAATCCGGTGTGTCTTCGGAGTGTGTCGCTTCGTGGCAAACTTTCATAAAATCCACTTGTTCTGATCGCGATTTGAACGACCTTAACACCAGAGCGAAATCGAACAAGACAAGCTCCAGCGAGACCGGCGACACATGCGAGTTTAATCCGGTGCATTTTCGGAGTGTTTCGCTCCGGTGCAAACATTGGTAAAATCCCCCTGTTCGGATCTCGATTTGTGTGAAATTAACACCAAACTGACATCGACCAAAACAAGCTCCGACAAGACCAACAATACTTACCAGGGCAATCCGGAGTGTCTTCGGTGAGTTTCGCTTCGGGGCAAAGTCTCAAAAAATCCTGCTGTTCGGATCTCGATTTGTATGAAAGTAACGTCAAGAAGAAATCGGCCAAAACAAGCTCCAACAAGACCGACAACACTTAAAAGTGCAATCCGGTGTGTCTAGGAGTGTTTCGCTTTGGGGCAAATTTGATAAAATTCACTTATTCGGATCCCAATTTGAGTGAAATTAACATCGAGCGAAATCGACCGAAACAAGCTCCAACGAGACCGGCGAAATTTAGGACTGCAATCCATTGCTTTTTCTGAGTGTTTTGCTCCGGAGCAAACTTTCGTAAAATCCCACCTGTTCAGATCACGATTCGTATGAAATTAACATGAAAGCTTAATCGATCAAACAAGCTCCAACAAGATGACAACAATTACGAGTCCAACCAGGCGTTTCTTCTGTGTGTTTCACTTCGGGGCAAACTTTCATGAAATCCACTTGTTCAGAACCCAATTTGAATGAAATTAACAAGCTCCAATGAGACCGGCGACACTTCCGAGTGCAATCCGGTGCACTTTCGGAGTTTTTCGCTCTCGTGCAAACATTCATAAAATCCACCTGTTCGGATGTCGATTTGTATGAAATTTACATCAAAGCGAAATCGGCCGAAACAGGCTCCAACAAGACCGACAACACTTACGAGGGCAATCAGTTGTGTTTTCGGCGTGTTTCGATTCTGGGCAAACTTTCACAAAATCCAGTTGTTCGGATCCCTATTTGAACGAAATTAACACCGGAGTGAACTCGACCGAAACAAGTTCCAATGAGACCGGCAACACTTAGGGGTGCAATTCGGTGCATTTTCTTAGTGTTTCGCTCCGGCGCGAACTTTCATAAAATCCACCAGTTCGGATCTCTATTTGTATGAAATTAACATCAAAGCGAAATCGTCCGAAACAAGCTCCAACAAGACCGACAACACTTACGAGGAAAATCCGCCGTGTCTTCGGTGTGTTTCGCTTCGGTGCAAACTTTCGTGAAATCCACTTGTTCGGATCCCGATTTGAATGAAATTAACACCAGAGCGAAATCGATCGAAACAAACACCAATGAGACCGGCGTCAGTTGCGAGTGCTATCCGGTGCACTTTCGGAGTGTTTTGCTCTGGTGCAAACTTTCATAAAATCCACATTTTCGGATCTCGATTTGTTTGAAGGTAATATCAAAGTGAAATCGACCAAAATAATCTCAAACAGGACCGACAACACATACGATTGCAATTCAGTGTGTCTTCGAAGTGTTTCGCTTCCGGGCAAATTTTCATTAAATCCACTTGTTCTGATCCCGATTTGAATGAAATTGACATCAGAGTGAAATCGACCGAAATACGCTCCAAAGGGACTACGACACATAGGAGTGCTATTCGGTGCTTTTTCGGAGTGTTTCGCTGCAGCGCAAACTTTCATAACATCCACCAACAGGGAACTCGTGCTGCATGACGTTAACACGAAGGCGAAATCTATAGAAACAATCTCAAACAGGAACGACAACACTTACGGGGCAATCCGACGTGTTTTCGGAGTGTCTCGCTTCGAGGCAAATTTTCATAAAATACACATGTAAGGACCCCGATTTGAATGAAACTAACACCAGAGCGAAATCGACCGAAACAAGCCATAAAGATACCGGCGACACATACGAGTGCAATTCGGTGCATTTTTGTAGTGTGTCGCTCCGGCGCAAACATTCATAAAATCCACTCGTTCTGATCTCGAATTGTATGAAGTAAACATCAAAGCGAAATCGACCGAAACAAGCTCCAACAGGACCGACAACACTTACATGGGCAATCCGGTGTGTCTTCAGAGTGTTTCGCTTCGGGGCAAACTTTCATAAAATCCACTTGTTCAGATCGCGATTTGAATGACCTTAACACCAGTGCGAAATCGATCAAGACTAGCTCTTGTGAGACCGGTGACACATGCGAGTTCAATCTGCTGCATTTTTGGAGTCTTTCGCTCCGGTGCAAACTTTGGTGAAATCCACCTGTTCGGATCTCGATTTGTGTGAAATTAACATGAAACTGACATCGACAGAAACAAGCTCCGACAAGACCAACAACACTTACCAGGGCAATCCGGAGTGTCTTCGGTGAGTTTCGCTTTGTGGCAAAGTCTCAAAAAATCGTCCTGTTCGGATCTCGATTTGTATGAAAGTAACGTCAAGAAGAAATCGGCCGAAACAAGCTCCAACAAGACCGACAAAACTTAAAAGCACAATCCGGTGTGTCTAGGAGTGTTTCGCTTTGGGGCAAATTTGATAAAATCCACTTATTCGGATCACAATTTGAATGAAATTAACATCAGAGCGAAATCGACCGAAACAAGCTCCAATGAGACCGGCAAAATTTAGGACTGCAATCCATTGCTTTTTCGGAGTGTTTTGCTCCGGTGCAAACTTTCGTAAAATCCCACCTGTTCAGATCTCGATTCGTATGAAATTAACATGAAAGCGAATCGACTGAAACAGGCTCCAACAAGACAGACAACAATTACGAGGCCAATCCGGCTTTTCTTCGGTGTGTTTCACTTCGGGGCAAACTTTCATGAAATCCACTAGTTCGCAACCCAATTTCAATGAAATTAACACCAAAGCCAAATCTGTCGAAACAAGCACCAACGAGACCGGCGACACTTCCGAGTGCAATCCGGTGCACTTTCGGAGTTTTTCGCTCTGGTGCAAACTTTCATAAAATCCACCTGTTTGGATGTTGATTTGAATGAAATTTACATCAAAGTGAAATCGGCCGAAACAGGCTCCAACAGGACCGACAAGACTTACGAGGGCAATCAGTAGTGTTTCCGGCGTGTTTCGATTCTGGACAAACTTTCACAAAATCAAGTTGTCCGGATCCCTATTTGAACGAAATTAACACAAGAGCGAACTCGACCGAAACAAGTTCTACTGAGACCGGCAACACTTAGGAGTGCAATTCGGTGCATTTTCTTAGGGTTTCGCTCCGGCGCGAACTTTCATAAAATCCACCTGTTCGGATCTCTATTTGTATGAAATTAACATCAAAGAGAAATCGACCGAAACAAGCTCCAGTAAGACCGACAACACTTACGAGGAAAATCCGGCGTGTCTTCGGTGTGTTTCGCTTCGGTGCAAACATTCGTGAAATCCACTTGTTCGGATCCCGATTTGAATGAAATTAACACCAGAGCAAAATCGATCGAAATAAACTCCAATCAGAATGGCGACACTTGCGATTGCAATCCGGTGCACTTTCGGAGTGTTTCGCTCTGGTGCAAACTTTCATAAAATCCACATTTTCGGATCTCGATTTGTATGAAGGTAATATCAAAGTGAAATGGACCGAAACAATCTCAAAGAGGACCGACAACACATACGATGGCAATCCGGTGTGTCTTTGGAGTGTTTCGCTTCGGGGCAAATTTTCATTAAATCCACTTGTTCTGATCCCGATTTGAATGAAATTTACATCGGAGCCGAATCGACCGAAACAAGCTCCAAAGAGACCGCGACACATAGGAGTGCTATTCGGTGCTTTTTTGAAGTGTTTCGTTGCAGCGCAAACTTTCATAACATCCACCAATTGGGATCTCGAACTGTATGACATTAACATGAAGGCGAAATCGATAGAAACAAGCTCTAACAGGACGGACAACACTTACGGGGGCAATCCGGCGTGTTTTCGGAGTGTCTCGCTTCGAGGCAAATTTTCATAAAATCCACTTGTAAGGACCCCGATTTGAATGAAACTAACACCAGGGCGAAATCGACCGAAACAAGCCAAAAAGATACCGGCGACACATACGAGTGCAATCCGGTGCATTTTTGTAGTGTTTCGCTCCGACGCAAACATTAACAAAATCCACCCGTTCTGATCTTGATTTGTATGAAGTAAACATCAAAGCGAAATCGACCGAAATAGGCTCCAACAGGACTGACAACACTTACGTGGGCAATCCGGTGTGTCTTCGGAGTGTGTCGCTTGGGGCAAACTTTCATAAAATCCACTTGTTCAGATCACGAATTGAACGACCTTAACACCTGAGCGAAATCGATCAAGACTTGCTCCAGTGAGACCGGCGACACATTTTCGGACAGTTTCGCTCTGGTGCAAACTTTCAAAAAATCCACCTATTCAGACTCGATTTGTATGAAAGTAACGTCAAGAAGAAATCGACCGAACAAGCTCTAACAAGACCGACAACACTTACAAGCGCAATCCGGTGTGTCTAGGAGTGTTTCGCTTTGGCCAAATTTCATAAAATCCACTTATTCGGATCCCAATTTGAATGAAATTAACATCAGAGCGAAATCGACCGAAAGAAGCTCCAACGAGATCGGCGAAATTTAAGAGTGCAATCCATTGCATTTTCGGAGTGTTTTGTTCCGGTGCAAAATTTCATAAAATCCCACCTGTTCGGATCTCGATTCGTGTGAAATTAACATTAAAGCGAAATCGACTGAAACAAGCTCCAACAAGACAGACAACACTTACGAGGCCAATCCGGTGTTTCTTCGGTGTGTTTCACTTCGGGGCAAACTTTCATCAAATCCACTTCTTCGGAACCCCATTTGAATGAAATTAACACCAGAGCCAAATCTGTCAAAACAAGCTCCAACGAGACTGGCGACACTTCCAAGTGCAATCGGGTGCACTTTCGGAGTTTTTCGCTCCGGTGCAAACTTTCATAAAATCCACCTGTTCGGATCTCGATTTGTATGAAATTTACATCAAAGCGAAATCGGCCGAAACAGGCTCCAACAAGACCGACAACACTTACGAGGGCAATCAGTTGTGGTTTCGATGTGTTTCGATTCTGGGCAAACTTTCACAAAATCCAGTTGTTCAGATCCCTATTTGGACGAAATTAACACCAGAGCGAACTCGACCGAAACAAGTTCCAATGTGACCGGCAGCACTTAGGAGTGCAATTCGGTGCATTTTCGGAGTGTTTCACTCCGGCGCGAACTTTCATAAAATCCACCTGTTCGGATCTCTATTTGTATTAAATTAACATCAAAGCGAAATCGACCGAAACAAGCTCCAACAAGACCGACAACACTTACGACGAAAATCCGGCATGTCTTCGGTGTGTTTCGCTTCGCGGAAAACTTTCGTGAAATCCACTTGTTCGTATCCCGATTTGAATGAAATTAACACCAGAGCGAAATCGATCGAAACAAACTCCAATCAGACCGGCGACACTTGCGAGTGCAATCCAGTGCACTTTCGGAGTGTTTCGCTCCGGTGCAAACTTTCATAAAATCCACATTTTCGGATCTCGACTTGTATGAAGGTAATATCAAAGTTAAATCGACCGAAACAACCTCGAACAGGACCGACAACACAATCGAGGGCAATCCGGTGTGTCTTCGGAGTGTTTCGCTTCGGGGCAAATTTTCATTAAATACACTTGTTCGGATCCCGATTTGAATGAAATTGACATCAGAGCGAAATCGACCGAAACAAGCTCCAAAGAGACCGCGACACATAGGAGTGCTATTCGGTGCTTTTTCGGAGTGTTTCGCTGCAGCGCAAATTTTCATAACATCTACCAATTGGGATCTCGAACTGTACGAAATTAACATTAAGGCGAAATCGACAGAAAGAAGCTCGACAAGACCGACAACACTTACGAGGGCAATCCGGTGTGTTTTCGGAGTGTCTCGCTTCGAGGCAAATTTTCATAAAATCCACTTGTAAGGACCCCGATTTGAATGAAACTAACACCAGAGCGAAATCAACCGAAACAAGCCATAAAGATACCGGCGACACATACGAGTGCAATGCGGTGCATTTTCGTAGTGTTTCGCTCCGGCGCAAACATTCATAAAATCCACCCGTTCTGATCTCGATTTGTACGAAGTAAACATCAAAGCAAAATCGACTGAAACAGGCTCCAACAGGACCGACAACACTTACGTGGGCAATCCGATGTGTCTTCGGGGTGTGTCGCTTCAGGGCTAACTTTCATAAAATCCACTTGTTTAGATCGCGATTTGAACGACCTTAATACCTGAGGGAAATCGATCAAGACAAGCTCCAGCGAGACCGGCGACACAGGCGAGTGCAATCCAGTGCATTTTCGGAGTGTTTCGCTCCGGTGCAAACATTCGTAAAATCCACGTGTTCGGATCTCGATTTTGTGAAATTAACATCAAACTGACATCGACCGAAACAACCTCCGACAAGACCAACAACACTTACCAGGGCAATCCAGAGTGTCTTCGGTGAGTTTCGCTTCGGGGCAATGTCTCAAAAAATCCTCCTGTTCGGATCTCGATTTGTATGAAAGTAACGTCAAGAAGAAATCGGCCGAAACAAGCTCCAACAAGTCCGACAATACGTAATAGCCCAATCCGGTGTGTCTAGGAGTGTTTCGCTTTGGGGCAAATTTGATAAAATCCACTTATTCGGATCCCAATTTGAATGAAATTAACATCAGAGCGAAATCGACCGAAACAAGCTCCAACGAGACCGGCGAAATTTAGGACTGCAATCCATTGCTTTTTTGGAGTGTTTTGCTCTGGTTTAAACTTTAATAAAATACCACCTGTTTGGATCTCGATTCGTATGAAATTAACATGAAAGCGAATCGACTGAAACAAGCTCCAACAAGACAGACAACAATTACGAGGCCAATCCGGCGTTTCTTGGTGTGTTTCACTTCGGGCAAACTTTCATAAAATCCACTTGTTCGAACCCAATTTGAATGAAATTAACACGAGTCAAATCTGTCGAAACAAGTCCAACGAGACCGCGACACTTCCGAAAGTGCAATCCGTGCACTTTGAGTTTTTCGCTCCGTGCAAACTTTCATAAAATCCTCCTGCTAGGATCTCGATTTGTATGAAATTTACATCAAAGCTTAAATCGAGCTAAACAGCTCCAACAAGTCCGACAACACTTACGAGGGCAATCGGTTGTGTTTTGGCGTGTTTCGATCTGGGCAAACTTTCACAAAATCCAGGTTGTTGGATCCCAATTTGAACGAAATTAACACCAGAGCTTAACTCGACCGAAACAAGTTCCAATGAGACCGGCAACACTTAGGAGTGCAATTCGGTGCATTTTCTTAGTGTTTCGCTCCGGCGCGAACTTTCATAAAATCCACCGATTCGGATCTCTATTTGTATGAAATTAACATCAAAGCGAAATCGACCGAAACAAGCTCCAACAAGACTGACAACACTTACGAGGAAAATCCGGCATGTCTTCGGTGTGTTTCGCTTCGGTGCAAAATTTCGTGAAATCCACTTGTTCAGATCCCAATTTGAATGAAATTAATACCAGAGCGAAATCAATCGAAACAAACTCCAATCGGAGCGGTGACACTTGCGAGTGCAATCCGGTGCACTTTCGGATTGTTTCGCTCCGGTGCAAACTTTCATAAAATCCACATTTTCGGATCTCGATTTGTATGAAGGTAATATCAAAGTGAAATGGACCGAAACAATCTCAAACAAGACCGACAACACATACGATGGCAATCCGGTGTGTCTTCGGAGTGTTTCACTTCGGGGCAAATTTTCATTAAATCCACTTGTTCTGATCCCGATTTGAATGAAATTGACATCGGAGCGAAATCGACCGAAACAAGCTCCAAAGAGACCGTGACACATAGGAGTGCTATTCGGTGCTTTTTCGGAGTGTTTCGTTGCAGCGCAAACTTTCATAACATCCACCAATTGGGATCTCGTGTTGTATGAAATTAACATTAGGGTGAAATCTATAGAAACAAGCTCCAACAAAACCGACAACACTTATGAGGGCAATCCTGCGTGTTTTTGGAGTGTCTCGCTTCGAGGCAAATTTTCATAAAATCCACTTGTAAGGACCCCGATTTGAATGAAACTAACACCAGAGCGAAATCGACCGAAACAAGCCATAAAGATACCGACGACACATACGAGTGCAATCCGGTGCATTTTTGTAGTGTTTCGCTCTGGCGCAAACATTCATAAAATCCACCCATTCTGATCTTGATTTGTATGAAGTAAACATCAAAGCGAAATCGACCGAAACAGGCTCCAACCGGACCGACAACACTTACGTGGGCAATCTGATGAGGACATCTCTACAGTGGATACAACCACGCTTCCCCAAGATGAACCTGTTGTGCAAGGACCACTCACTCGAGCTCGTGCCCGCAAATTAAATTATCAGGTGAAGTCATTCCTAAGCATTCCTACTAATGATTTAGTGAATGGAATGCTATTTAATTCTTGTGATCCTGTTATTCTTATTAGGAACCACGGAGAAGAGCCACCAAGCGCAAAGAGGCTCGAATCCAAGTCAGAGGCTTGAAGGAAGTCCAAGTCAGATTCGGACTCGCAGACAGCATCTACTTCAAACATTCATAACTTTTGATCTAGAGCACTTCTGGAGGGCCACGAGTACAGGATAGAAAGATCTACTCGTCCTCTTTCAAACGGATCTGAAATCACCTTCAAATTCCACATGAGTCAACTGGAAACTGCAAAACAATAGAGACTACTTTTACTGTCCGAGTCAGTTTGGGCTGCGGGCCTTGTAATCCGAGTTGTATTGGTTTGGCCCATGTTTTGGCCAACCTGTGCGTCCCTTAGGGTATAAATAGTCAACCGCCACCCCACTTAGGGTTTTGATTTTTGTTTAGATCAAAGTTAGCGTCGCTATCTTTCTCGCGGATCGCGTTGGTCGGCTAGACCACCCGTTCCTCATCTACAGAACTCCATCATGTTTTCAATCAGATTGATTCATCTTTTAATTTCGTGAAGTGTGTTTACTTCTCATCTTGTTCTTGCTCGTTCTTCGATTGCGTGCAGAACAGGGTTGATTGCGCACTGGCAAGATCAACAACCGTCGGAGTGGGTGTATCGATCGCTAAGGCGCAACCGTTCCGTGCAGTTGTAGTCGGATCGTCAACGTCTTCTCCACCAAATCGAAAACTATCCCTCTCATCGAACCATCGGGACACCTATGGCGACATCACAATCCAGTGTGTCTTCGGAGTGTGTCGCTTCGGGGCAAACTTTCAAAAAATCCACTTGTTCAGACCGCGATTTGAATGACCTTAACACCCGAGCGAAATCGATCAAGACTAGCTCCAGTGAGACCGCCGACACATTTTCGGACAGTTTCGCTCTAGTGCAAATTTGGTAAAATCCACCTGTTCGGATCTCGATTTGTTTGAAATTAACATCAAACTGACATCGACCGAAACAAGCTCCGACAAGACCAACAACACTTACCAGGGCAATCCGGAGTGTCTTTGGTGAGTTTCGCTTTGGGGCAAACTTTCAAAAAATTCACTTGTCCAGATCTCGATTTGTATGAAAGTAACGTCAAGAAGAAATCGACCGAAACAAGCTCTAACAAGACCGACAACACTTACAAGCGCAATCCGGGGTGTCTAGGAGTGTTTCGCTTTGGGGCAAATTTCATAAAATCAACTTATTCGGATCCCAATTTGAATGAAATTAACATCAGAGCGAAATCGACCGAAACAAGCTCCAACGAGATCGACGAAATTTAAGTGTGCAATCCATTGCTTTTTCGGAGTGTTTTGCTCCGGTGCAAACTTTCATAAAATCCCACCTGTTCGGATCTCGATTCGTATGAAATTAACATGAAAGCGAAATCGACTGAAACAAGCTCCAACAAGACAGACAACATTTACGAGGCCAATCCGGCGTTTCTTCGGTGTGTTTCACTTCGGGGCAAACTTTCATCAAATCCACTTGTTCGGAACCCAATTTGAATAAAATTAACACCAGAGCCAAATCTGTCGAAACAAGCTCCAACGAGACTGGCGACACTTCTGAGTGCAATCCGGTGCACTTTCGGAGTTTTTCGCTCTGGTGCAAACTTTCATAAAATCCACCTGTTCGGATCTCGATTTGTATAAAATTTACATCAAAGCGAAATTGGCCGAAACAGGCTCCAACAAGAACGACTATACTTCCGAGGGCAATCTGTTGTGTTTTCGGCATGTTTCGCTTCTGGGCAAGCTTTCACAAAATCCATTGTTGGATCCCTATTTGAACGAAATTAACACTAGAGCTTAACTCGATCAAACATGTTCCAATCGACCGCAACACTTAGGAGTGCAATTCGGTGCATTTTCGGAGTATTTCACTCCGCCGCGAACTTTCATAAAATCCACATGTTCGGATCTCTATTTGTATGAAATTAACATCAATGCGAAATCGACCGAAACAAGCTCCAACAAGACCGACAACACTTACGAGGAAAATCCGGCATGTCTTCCGTGTGTTTCGCTTCGGGGCAAACTTTCGTGAAATCCACTTGTTCGGATCCCGATTTGAATGAAATTAACACCAGAGCGAAATCGATCGAAACAAACTCCAATTAGACCGGTGACACTTGCGAGTGCAATCCGGTGCACTTCGAGTGTATCGCTCGGTGCAAACTTTCATAAAATCCACATTTTCGGATCTGACTTGTATGAAGGTAATATCAAAGTGAAATCGATCAAACAACGCTCAACAGACCGACAATACATACGAGACAATAACCGAAATCGTGTCCAACAAGACCGTACGAGGGCAATTGAGTGTGTCGCTTCGAGGCAAACTTTCAAAAATCCACTTGTTCGACCGCGATTTGAATGACCTTAACACCCGCCATAAAGCGAAATCGATCAAGACTAGCTCGATTTGTGAGACCGCCGACACATTTTCAATCCCGTGTGACAGTTCGCCGGGCAAACTTTTTAGTGCAAATTTGGTAAAATCCACCTGTTCGGATCTCGATTTGTTTGAAATTAACATCAAACTGACATCGACCGAAACAAGCTCCGACAAGACCAACAACACTTACCAGGGCAATCCGGAGTGTCTTTGGTGAGTTTCGCTTTGGGGCAAACTTTCAAAAAATTCACTTGTCCAGATCTCGATTTGTATGAAAGTAACGTCAAGAAGAAATCGACCGAAACAAGCTCTAACAAGACCGACAACACTTACAAGCGCAATCCGGGGTGTCTAGGAGTGTTTCGCTTTGGGGCAAATTTCATAAAATCAACTTATTCGGATCCCAATTTGAATGAAATTAACATCAGAGCGAAATCGACCGAAACAAGCTCCAACGAGATCGACGAAATTTAAGTGTGCAATCCATTGCTTTTTGAGTGTTTTGCTCGGTGCAAACTTTCATAAAATCCCACCTGTTCGGATCTCGATTCGTATGAAATTAACATGAAAGCGAAATCGACTGAAACAAGCTCCAACAAGACAGACAACATTTACGAGGCCAATCCGGCGTTTCTTCGGTGTGTTTCACTTCGGGGCAAACTTTCATCAAATCCACTTGTTCGGAACCCAATTTGAATAAAATTAACACCAGAGCCAAATCTGTCGAAACAAGCTCCAACGAGACTGGCGACACTTCTGAGTGCAATCCGGTGCACTTTCGGAGTTTTTCGCTCTGGTGCAAACTTTCATAAAATCCACCTGTTCGGATCTCGATTTGTATGAAATTTACATCAAAGCGAAATTGGCCGAAACAGGCTCCAACAAGAACGACTATACTTCCGAGGGCAATCTGTTGTGTTTTCGGCATGTTTCGCTTCTGGGCAAGCTTTCACAAAATCCAGTTGTTCGGATCCCTATTTGAATGAAATTAACACTAGAGCGAACTCGACCGAAACATGTTCCAATGCGACCGGCAACACTTAGGAGTGCAATTCGGTGCATTTTCGGAGTATTTCACTCCGCCGCGAACTTTCATAAAATCCACATGTTCGGATCTCTATTTGTATGAAATTAACATCAATGCGAAATCGACCGAAACAAGCTCCAACAAGACCGACAACACTTACGAGGAAAATCCGGCATGTCTTCCGTGTGTTTCGCTTCGGGGCAAACTTTCGTGAAATCCACTTGTTCGGATCCCGATTTGAATGAAATTAACACCAGAGCGAAATCGATCGAAACAAACTCCAATTAGACCGGTGACACTTGCGAGTGCAATCCGGTGCACTTTCAGAGTGTATCGCTCCGGTGCAAACTTTCATAAAATCCACATTTTCGGATCGTGACTTGTATGAAGGTAATATCAAAGTGAAATCGACCGAAACACGCTCGAACAGGACCGACAATACATACGAGGGCAATCCGGTGTTTGTTCGGAGTGATTCGCTTCGGGGCAAATTTTCATTAAATCCACTTGTTCGGATCCCGATTTGAATGAAATTGACATCAGAGCGAAATCAACCGAATCAAGCTCCAAAGAGACCGCGACACATTGGAGTGCTATTCGGTGCTTTTTCGGAGTGTTTCGCTGCAGCGCAAATTTTCATAACATCCTCCAATCGAGATCTCGAACTGTATGAAATTAACATTAAGGCGAAATCGACATAAAGAAGCTCCAACAAGACCGACCACACTTACGAGGGCAATCCGGCGTGTTTTCGGAGTGTCTCGCTTCGAGGCAAATTTTCATAAAATCCACTTGTAAGGACCCCGATTTGAATGAAACTAACACCAGAGCGAAATCGACCGAAACAAGCCATAAAGATACCGGCGACACATACGAGTGCAATCCGGTGCATTTTTGTAGTGTTTCGTTCCGGTGCAAACATTCATAAAATCCACCTGTTCCGATCTCGATTTGTATGAAGTAAACATCAAAGCGAAATCGACCGAAACAGGCTCCAACAAGATCGACAACACTTACATGGGCAATCCGGTGTGTCTTCGGAGTGTGTCGCTTCGGGGCAAACTTTCATAAAATCCACTTTTTCAGATCGCGATTTGAACGACCTTAACACCAGAGCGAAATCGATCAAGACAAGCTCCAGCGAGACCGGCGACACATGCGAGAGCAATCCGGTGCATTTTCGGAGTGTTTCGCTCCGATGGAAACATTGGTAAAATCCACCTGCTCGGATCTCGATTTGTGTGAAATTAACATCAAACCGACATCGACCAAACAAGCTCCGACAAGACCAACAACACTTACTGGGGCAATCTAGTGTGTCTTGATGAGTTTCGCCGGGCAAAGTCTCAAAAATCCTCCTGCTCGATCTCGATTTGTATGAAAGTAACGTCAAGAAGAAATCGGCCGAAACAAGCTCCAACAAGACCGACAACACGTAATAGCCCAATCCGGTGTGTCTAGGAGTGTTTCGCGTTGGGGCAAATTTGATAAAATCCACTTATTCGGATCCCAATTTGAATGAAATTAACATCAGAGCGAAATCGACCGAAACAAGCTCCAACGAGACCGGCAAAATTTAGGACTTCAATCCATTGCTTTTTCGGAGTGTTTTGCTCTGGTTTAAACTTTAATAAAATCCCACCTGTTTGGATCTCGATTCGTATGAAATTAACATGAAAGCTTAATCGATCAAACAAGCTCCAACAAGACAAACAACAATTACGAGGCCAATCCGGCGTTTCTTGGTGTGTTTCACTTGGGCAAACTTTCATAAAATCCACTTGTTCGGAACCCAATTTGAATGAAATTAACACCAGAGTCAAATCTATCGAAACAAGCTCCAACGAGACCGGCGACACTTCCGAGTGCAATCCGGTGCACTTTCGGAGTTTTTCGCTCCGGTGCAAACTTTCATAAAATCCACCTGTTCGGATCTCGATTTGTATGAAATTTACATCAAAGCGAAATCGGCCGAAACAGGCTCCAACAAGAACGACAATACTTACGAGGTCAATCAGTTGTGTTTTCGGCATGTTTCGCTTCTGGGCAAGCTTTCACAAAATCCAGTTGTTCGGATCCCTATTTGAACGAAATTAACACTAGAGCGAACTCGACCGAAACATCTTCCAATGCGACCGGCAACACTTAGGAGTGCAATTCGGTGCATTTTCGGAGTGTTTCACTCCGGCGCGAACTTTCATAAAATCCACATGTTCGGATCTCTATTTGTATGAAATTAACATCAAAGCGAAATCGACCGAAACAAGCTCCAACAAGACCGACAACACTTACGAGGAAAATCCGGCATGTCTTCCGTGTGTTTCGCTTCGGTGCAAACTTTCGTGAAATCCACTTGTTCAGATCCCAATTTGAATGAAATTAACACTAGAGCGAAATCAATCGAAATAAACTCCAATCGGAGCGGTGACACTTGCGAGTGCAATCCGGTGCACTTTCGGATTGTTTCGCTCCGGTGCAAACTTTCATAAAATCCACATTTTTGGATCTCGATTTGTATGAAGGTAATATCAAAGTGAAATGGACCGAAACAATCTCAAACAGGACCGACAACACATACGATGGCAATCCGGTTTGTCTTCGGAGTGTTTCACTTCGGGGCAAATTTTCATTAAATCCACTTGTTCTGATCCCGATTTGAATGAAATTGACATCGGAGCGAAATCGACCGAAACAAGCTCCAAAGAGACCGCGACACATAGGAGTGCTATTCGGTGCTTTTTCGGAGTGTTTCTCTGCAGCGCAAATTTTCATAACATCCTCCAATCGGGATCTCGAACTGTATGAAATTAACATTAAGGCGAAATCGACATAAAGAAGCTCCAACAAGACCGACCACACTTACGAGGGCAATCCGGCGTGTTTTCGGAGTGTCTCGCTCCGAGGCAAATTTTCTTAAAATCCACTTGTAAGGACCCCGATTTGAATGAAACTAACACCAGAGCGAAATCGACCGAAACAAGCCATAAAGATACCGGCGACATATACGAGTGCAATCCGGTGCATTTTTGTAGTGTTTCGTTCCGGTGCAAACATTCATAAAATCCACCTGTTCCGATCTCGATTTGTATGAAGTAAACATCAAAGCGAAATCGACCGAAACAGGCTCCAACAAGATCGACAACACTTACGTGGGCAATCCGGTGTGTCTTCGGAGTGTGTCGCTTCGGGGCAAACTTTCATAAAATCCACTTTTTCAGATCGCGATTTGAACGACCTTAACACCAGAGCGAAATCGATCAAGACAAGCTCCAGCGAGACCGGCGACACATGCGAGAGCAATCCGGTGCATTTTCGGAGTGTTTCGCTCCGATGGAAACATTGGTAAAATCCACCTGCTCGGATCTCGATTTGTGTGAAATTAACATCAAACTGACATCGACCGAAACAAGCTCCGACAAGACCAACAACACTTACCAGGGCAATCTAGAGTGTCTTCAGTGAGTTTCGCTTCGGGGCAAAGTCTCAAAAAATCCTCCTGTTCGGATCTCGATTTGTATGAAAGTAACGTCAAGAAGAAATCGGCCGAAACAAGCTCCAACAAGACCGACAACACGTAATAGCCCAATCCGGTGTGTCTAGGAGTGTTTCGCTTTGGGGCAAATTTGATAAAATCCACTTATTCGGATCCCAATTTGAATGAAATTAACATCAGAGCGAAATCGACCGAAACAAGCTCCAACGAGACCGGCGAAATTTAGGACTGCAATCCATTGCTTTTTCGGAGTGTTTTGCTCTGGTTTAAACTTTAATAAAATCCCACCTGTTTGGATCTCGATTCGTATGAAATTAACATGAAAGCGAATCGACTGAAACAAGCTCCAACAAGACAAACAACAATTACGAGGCCAATCCGGCGTTTCTTCGGTGTGTTTCACTTCGGGGCAAACTTTCATAAAATCCACTTGTTCGGAACCCAATTTGAATGAAATTAACACCAGAGTCAAATCTATCGAAACAAGCTCCAACGAGACCGGCGACACTTCCGAGTGCAATCCGGTGCACTTTCGGAGTTTTTCGCTCCGGTGCAAACTTTCATAAAATCCTCCTGTTCGGATCTCGATTTGTATGAAATTTACATCAAAGCGAAATCGGCCGAAACAGGCTCCAACAAGTCCGACAACACTTACGAGGGCAATCAGTTGTGTTTTCGGCGTGTTTCGATTCTGGGCAAACTTTCACAAAATCCAGTTGTTCGGATCCCTATTTGAACAAAATTAACACCAGAGCGAACTCGACCGAAACAAGTTCCAATGAGACCGGCAACACTTAGGAGTGCAATTCGGTGCATTTTCTTAGTGTTTCGCTCCGGCGCGAACTTTCATAAAATCCACCGGTTCGGATCTCTATTTGTATGAAATTAACATCAAAGCGAAATCGACCGAAACAAGCTCCAACAAGACTGACAACTTACGAGGAAAATCCGGCATGTCTTCGGTGTGTTTCGCTTCGGTGCAAACTTTCGTGAAATCCACTTGTTCAGATCCCAATTTGAATGAAATTAACACCAGAGCGAAATCAATCGAAACAAACTCCAATCGGAGCGGTGACACTTGCGAGTGCAATCCGGTGCACTTTCGGATTGTTTCGCTCCGGTGCAAACTTTCATAAAATCCACATTTTCGGATCTCGATTTGTATGAAGGTAATATCAAAGTGAAATGGACCGAAACAATCTCAAACAGGACCGACAACACATACGATGGCAATCCGGTTTGTCTTCGGAGTGTTTCACTTCGGGGCAAATTTTCATTAAATCCACTTGTTCTGATCCCGATTTGAATGAAATTGACATCGGAGCGAAATCGACCGAAACAAGCTCCAAAGAGACCGCGACACATAGGAGTGCTATTCGGGGCTTTTTCGGAGTGTTTCGTTGCTGCGCAAACTTTCATAACATCCACCAATTGGGATCTCGTGTTGTATGAAATTAACATTAGGGTGAAATCTATAGAAACAAGCTCCAACAAAACCGACAACACTTATGAGGGCAATCCGGCGTGTTTTCGGAGTGTCTCGCTTCGAGGCAAATTTTCATAAAATCCACTTGTAAGGACCCCGATTTGAATTAAACTAACACCAGAGCGAAATCGACCGAAACAAGCCATAAAGATACCGGCGACACAAACGAGTGCAATCCGGCGCATTTTGTAGTGTTTCGCTCCGGCGCAAACATTCATAAAATCCACCCATTCTGATCTTGATTTGTATGAAGTAAATATCAAAGCGAAATCGACCAAACAGGCTCCAACAGGACCGACAACACTTACGTGGGCAATCCGGTATGTCTTCGGAGTGTGTCGCTTCGGGGCAAACTTTCATAAAATCCACTTGTTCAGATCGCGATTTGAACGACCCTAACACCCGAGCGATATCGATCAAGACTAGCTCCAGTGAGACCGGCGACACATTTTCGGACAGTTTCGCTCTGGTGCAAACTTTGGTAAAATCCACCAGTTCGGATCTCGATTTGTTTGAAATTAACATCAAACTGACATCGACCAAAACAAGCTCCGACAAGACCAACAACACTTACCAGGGCAGTCCGGAGTGTCTTCGGTGAGTTTCGCTTTGGGGCAAACTCTCAAAAAAATACACCAGTTCGGATCTCGATTTGTATGAAAGTAACGTCAAGAAGAAATCGACCGAAACAAGCTCCAACGAGACATGAGAAATTTTGGACTGCAAACCATTGCTTTTTCGGAGTGTTTTGCTCCGGTGCAAACTTTCAAAAAATCCTACCTGTTCGGATCTCGATTCGTATGAAATTAACATGAAAGCGAAATCGACCGAAACAAGCTCCAGCAAGACAGACAACACTTACGAGGCCAATTCGGCGTGTCTTCGGTGTGTTTCACTTCGGGGCAAACTTTCATGAAATGCACTTGTTCGGAACCCAATTTGAATGAAATTAACACCAGAGCCAAATCTGTCGAAACAAGCTCCAACTAGATCGGCGACACTTTTAAGTGCAATCCGGTGCACTTTCGGAGTTTTTCGCTCCGGTGCAAATTTTCATAAAATCCATCTGTTCAGATCTCGATTTGTATGAAATTTACATCAAAGCGAAATCGGCCGAAACAGGCTCCAACAAGACCGACAACACTTACGAGGGCAATCAGTTGTGTTTTCGGCGTGTTTCGCTTCTGGGCAAACTTTTACAAAATCCAATTGTTCGGATCCCTATTTGAACGAAATTAACACCAGAGCGAACTCGATAGAAACAAACTCCAATCAGACTGGCGACACTTGCGAGTGCAATCCGGTGCACTTTCGGAGTGTTTTGCTCTGGTGCAAACTTTCATAAAATCCACATTTTCGGATCTCGACTTGTACGAAGATAATATCAAAGTGAAATCGACCGAAACAAGCTCGAACAGGACCAACAGCACATACGAGGGCAATCCGGTGTGTTTCGCTTCGGGGCAAATTTTCGTTAAATCCACTTGTTCGGATCCAGATTTGAATGAAATTGACATCAGAGCGAAATCGACCGAAACATGCTCCAAAGAGACCGCGACACATTGCAGTGCTATTCGGTGCTTTTTCGGAGTGTTTCGCTGCAGCGCAAATTTTCATAACATCCACCGATTGGGATCTCGAACTGTATGAAATTAACCTTAAGGCGAAATCGACAGAAAGAAGCTCCAACAAGATCGACAACACTTACGTGGGCAATCCGGCGTGTTTTCGGAGTGTCTCGCTTCGAGGCAAATTTTCATAAAATCCACTTGTAAGGACCCCGAATTGAATGAAACTAACACCAGAGCGAAATCGACCGAAACAAGCCATGAAGATACCGGTGACACATACGAGTGCAATCCGGTGCATTTTCGTAGTGTTTCGCTCCGGCGCAAACATTCATAAAATCCACCCGTTCTGATCTCGATTTGTATGAAGTGAACATCAAAGCGAAATCGACCGGAACAGGCTCCAACAGGCACTACACCGTGCCCTAAATATACCAACAGCTTGTCTGTCGCTAAAAGCCACCTATAATGACAGCATGTCTATCGGTAAAGATTTTACCGACAGAAGAGAGGTGCCGGTGTAAGTCCTGTCGGTAAAGGTTTTTAGCGACAGATAAATCTTTACCGACAGACCGTTTGCCTTTGATTTACTTCTTTTACCGGCAGACAAATCTTTACCGACAGACACCTTTTACCGGCAGGCAAAGCTTTTACTGATAGATGTGGTGACGATAAAATTAATTTTCCATTTTTTAAGCACTTATAACACCGCAACTAAACATCCACATATTATCACTCAAGAATATCAAATAGAATTCATTCCATTCCAATTATATTAAGATACAAGTCCAGTACCATCTTTTTACATCAACACTGACAGTTAAAAAGAAATCACAGAATCAGTACACTTCTTCACAAATAGCAGATTTCACAAGTCCATAAAGAATGATCATTTCAAAACCAGTCCAATATATATAAATATATACATCAGAATTTAAAGGAGATTGACTCTCAAAACTCTTTCTATACTTCATTTAGTGGTCCATACTCCTTCTGATTGGAGACCAGAAAAGCAGGCCAAAAGGCCATCTACCTCTCTCTCCTCCTCCATCTGTCCTCTGCAACCAAAAGGTACCAAGACTTAAGCCAAGTCTTTATTACTTCCATAGCATTTATAGATATTTGGTGATATGAACAAATAAATATTGTGCAAATAAATCACAGCATATTGTGTTATACAACACTATCTGGACAATGCAATAACTCAAGCATGTAAGAATTGTGCATATTGTCATCATCCGCATCTTGAAATACTTCAGCACAGTAACACCTTAGAGATTAAAAAATATTTGAAAAACAGGGAGTAACAGTTCAAAGAGAGGAACTTAATTTTTCTGTTTGTTACAATATGTTTCACCAACGACTACCTTTCCTCAAGTTTTTCTGTTGTTACACTATGCTTCTCCCGCAATACCCTTTCTTAGTAAAGAAAACAAATAATCTCAATCGCTGACCTATATCTATATGAACTTGAATGGATCAACAATTAATTACCTGAAAAGAACTGGGTCGCCAATGGCCTTAAGTTGATCAAGGTGTTTTTTAAATTCGTTTGTTTGAGCGTCTTCACCGTCCATATACAACCAATCCTTCACCTGCACTTGCCATACTACAACTTAGCATGACGCAACCTAGACAAATGAGACCTACATCAAGACCAATTATTTAAACTGACCTCAGTAAGTTTTGCCATAAAAGATTCCCTCTCCTGTTCAGTTGAGATAGTCAAAATATATATGCTTTCTTCTAGCTGTGGTGTGTCAAATGGCAGCACAGAAAATAGACAATAAATAAATAAATAAGGCATGGCAAGTAATCACTGTGCATAAAATGATCAAACTTCTACATTTTTCCAAGTTTATGTAGATATGGATATTATCAGTGAGCTAAAATTAAGTGAAAAATAACACTTTCACATTTTCATATATGAGGAAACAAGAAGGATCAAATTTCTAAGATTCCATTGGCAGAATGCATGAGACTTTCACATCCATGTTCACAACAAGCTAAAAACCACATCTTATTAACATACTTCCACAAAGCTTAAAGAACAAAGGCAGAAGCAAAAGTACCTTTTAGAACAGGTCTATTTTACCTTAAATGGAACCCTAAATGTTCTTTTCTTGAGCACCTTCTCTGTAATAGTATCTTGAACATTACTCTCATCTGTGGGTGTGTTGGAATTATTTGCATCACTGTCACCCCAGCCGGTTGACTGCAGTATAAAAGGGATAAACATACTATCATTTATGAGCTCTACAATCCCATCCTGCCCATACTAGCTCAAACACTGACCTCACATTTAGAAGCAAGGGCAACCGACCAAGGGCAGCCACTTGTCTCTTCTTTCCTGCTTTTCACTTCATCTCCCTGGCAGCCAAAAGGTACACAATGTTAAGTTTTGGTATCAGTGATCTTCCTTTAAGCATTTAGTAGAAGTAATGGCAAGTATACATTAGTTGAAGCATAGAATTAGTAGCAAAATAAATGGTAGCATCACATGACTGTCCAGCCTTAAGCAAAGCAGTGGATCAAGAAATATATGTCAAATATAAACAACATTGCTTTAACAGAGGATAGTAGAGTCGCTGAAACATTCTGCCAACCAATTCATAGTGTCCATCTCAAGCTATTCCAACCATATCAAAGCATACATGATCATTTATATTCACAATCTCAGCACGGCTATTCACAAAATAGAGATGGTCCAAATTTCAGCTCTTACAAAAATTTAACAATCTTAGCATTCCTTACAAAGATGTATGCACGTAACCCAAATTTAGCCAATATTCAATATTTCAGACTCAAGATGTCGGTACACATGTGTAAATAAAATCTCTAGCACTTGTATCATTTCATCGAAATTCATGCTTGCACACACGAGCCCAAATCAGTATACCGATTGTCATTAGAGCCCATGCCATCATATCAAAACAATTACATGAAGACTTACTAAACAATAAAGTTAGTCACATCTTATGAATGAACACCCCATGGCAGATACACATTTGGTTTCGCATCAAAGACACCACAATCACACAGAAATACTTATTTATACACAAAAATTTATCAAGAGCATTTATCCTTATACCCAATCAAAAGCAAGAACTAAAGATCGTGCATTAGGTTCGTGCAAAGATAATCAAAGAAAAAAAGGGGAACTTTGTAACTTAGCTTGAGAGGGTTGGGGTCGGCCACGCCACTGGGAGTAGCAGCGCAGCGGCCTCTATGCCTCCCGCATGTAGTCCGGGAGCTCGGATCCCCCTCCCCCAATCGTCGGTGAAGAAGAATGAGGCCTACGAGCATCCAGAACCTAGGGCAAGAAGGAAGAGGAGGAAGGGTAAGTGAGCCAAGGAGGAGAAATAGAGAGAAGTGGAGAGGAGAGTAGAGAAGTAGGGGAGAAACTCAAGCTCGGGGCGCCGAGAGGAAGGGGAAGACCTCAGAAGACAATGACTGGGATGTCCGGGGCCGGCCAGGTGTCTCAAGGCCGAGAGGCCAGATCCGACGAGGAGTTGGCGCGACGGGCGAAGATCAGGACCGAGAGGAGCTCATGCATCGCTCGCCGCTAGATCTGGCGAATCCAGCGACCACAGGCCCGGGCGGCTTGGCATCGAGAGGCGGCGCCTGGGGAGAAGGCCGGCGCTGGAGGAGGGCCAGAGGCCACCGAGGCGGTCGACCCAAGAGAGAGAGGAGAGAGGTGGCACCCCAGCAGAAGGAGGAGGCACTGATCGGCAAGTGAGGAGAAGGTGAGATGAGGAAGGGGGTAGAGGGGAGTGCGTGGGAGAGTGAGAGATGGGAAAAGGGATGGCGGCTGGAAGTTAGATGGGGTTAGGGTTAGGAGCCGGGCGGGCCGTTGTATGGTCTGGGCTAGCCCAAAACCAAATTATATAAAAGGAAATGAAACAATGAATGAAATAGAATATGTAAATAAATAAATAAGTAAAATAAAAAAAATAAATAAATAAATAAATAAATATACATATGACCCTTGACCTGAACCTAAAATAAAAGGGAATGGATTGAGAAAACAGTAAAAGATAAGCATTTTATTAATTCAAATGAAAATATTTAGACAAAACATCGGATACACAAACCTCACATATCAAGTGTTCGCGAATTTACTTTTATCTCTCCATAATGAATTAACACAACATATATAAGGGCATAGTATTTTGTTTCCTATTGATGATCTAGGGTTTTTTTTCAATTCGACACTGTTTAGGGCTGTAGGGATTAAGTCCCAAAATTTCTCCCATCTCGCGCAATTTTTTCTGAGTCTCCCGCGCGATATGCCAAATTATTTCGAGCTTTTGGCGGGTCTAGTATCAGCGACAGACGATCTGACTATAGATATGAAATTACCGACACGAAGCGTGTTGCTATATGTCTACAGCATTATCGACAGACAAAATGTAATTGTTTCGTGGAATTAGCGACAGACACTCTGCCACAGACTTTTACCGACATACCATTTGACTATGAAAGTCCAGTTTTACTGACAGCTGTCTGTCTCTAAATCTAGGACGTGGTGTAGTGAGGACCGACAACACTTACGTGGGAAATCCGGTGTGTCTTCGGAGTGTGTCGCTTCGGGGCAAACTTTCAAAAAATCCACTTGTTCAGATCGCGATTTGAACGACCTTAACACCAGAGCGAAATCGATCAAGACTAGCTCCAGCGAGACCGGCGACACATGCGAGTGCAATCCGGTGCATTTTCGGAGTGTTTCGCTCCGGTGCAAACTTTGGTAAAATCCACCTATTCGGATCTCGATTTGTGTGAAATTAACATCAAACTGACATCGACCGAAACAAGCTTCGACAAGACCAACAACACTTACTAAGGCAATCCGGAGTGTCTTCGGTGAGTTTCGCTTCGGGGCAAACTTTCAAAAAATCCACCTGTTCGGATCTCAATTTGTATGAAAGTAATTTCAAGAAGAAATCGACCGAAACAAGCTCCAACAAGACCGACAACACTTACAAGCTCAATCTGGTGTGTCTAGGAGTGTTTCACTTTAGGGCAAATTTCATAAAATCCACTTATTCGGATCCCAATTTGAATGAAATTAACATCAGAGCGAAATCGACCGAAACAAGCTCCAACGAGATCGGCAAAATTTACAAGTGCAATCCATTGCTTTTTCGGAGTGTTTTGCTCCGGTGCAAACTTTCATAAAATCCCACCTCTTCGGACCTCGATTCGTATGAAATTAACATGAAAGCGAAATCTACCGAAACAAGCTTCAACAAGACAGACAACACTTGCGAGGCCAATCTGGCGTGTCTTTGGTGTGTTTCACTTTGGGGCAAACTTTCATGAAATCCACTCGTTCAGAACCCAATTTGAATGAAATTAACACCAGAGCCAAATCTGTCGAAACAAGACCAACGAGACCGGCGACACTTGCGAGTGCAATCCGGTGCACTTTCGGAGTTTTTCGCTTCGGGGCAAACTTTCAAAAAATCCACCTGTTCGGATCTTGATTTGTATGAAAGTAACGTCAAGAAGGAATCGATCGAAACAAGCTCCAACAAGACCGACAACACTTACAAGCGCAATCCAGTGTGTCTAGGAGTGTTTCGCTTCAGGGCAAATTTCATAAAATCCACTTATTCGGATCCCGATTTGAATGAAATTAACATCAGAGCGAAATCGACCGAAACAAGCTCCAACGAGACCGACGAAATTTAGGAGTGCAATCCATTGCTTTTTCGGAGTGTTTTGCTCCGGTGCAAACTTTCATAAAATCCCACCTGTTCGGATCTCGATTCGTATGAAATTAACAACAAAGTTTAAATCGACCAAACAGGTCCAACAAGACAGCATAACACTTACGAGGCCAATCCGCGTGTCTTGGTGTGTTTCACTTGGGCAAACTTTCATGAAATCCACTTGTTCGAACCCAATTTGAATGAAATTAACACCGAGCCAAATCTATCAAACAAGACCAACGAGATGGCGACACTTGCGAAAGTGCAATCCGTGCACTTTCGAGTTTTTCGCCGGTGCAAACTTTTATAAAATCCACTGCTCGATCTCGATTTGTATGAAATTTACACAAAGCGAAATCGGCCGAAACAGGCTCCAACAAGACCGACAACACTTACGAGGGCAATCAGTTGGGTTTTCGGCGTGTTTCGATTCTAGGCAAACTTTCACAAAATCCAGTTGTTCGGATCCCTATTTGAACGAAAATAACACCAGAGCGAACTCGACCGAAAGAAGTTCCAATGAGATCGGCAACACTTAGGAGTGCAATTCGGTGCATTTTCGGAGTGTTTCGCTTCGGCGCGAACTTTCATAAAATCCAACGGTTCGGATCTCTATTGTGTGAAATTAACAACAAAACGAAATCGACCGAAACAAGCTCCAAGTAGACCGACAACACATACGAGGAAAATCCGGTGTGTCTTCGGTGTATTTCGCTTCGGGGCAAACTTTCGTGAAATCCACATGTTCGGATCCCGATTTGACTGAAATTAACACCATAGCGAAATCGATCAAACAAACTCCAATGAGACCGGCGACACTTGCGAGCGCAATCCGGTGCACTTTCGGAGTGTTTCGCTCCGGTGCAAACTTTCAAAAAATCCACCTGTTCGGATCTTGATTTGTATGAAAGTAACATCAAGAAGGAATCGACCGAAACAAGCTCCAACAAGACCGACAACACTTACAAGCGCAATCCGGTGGAGTGTTTCGCCTCAGGGCAAATCTCATAAAATCCACTTATTCGGTTCCCGATTTGAATGAAATTAACATCAGAGCGAAATCGACCGAAACAAGCTCCAACGAGACCGGCGAAATTTAGGAGTGCAATCCATTGCTTTTTTGGAGTGTTTTGCTCCGGTAAAAACTTTCCTAAAATCCCACCAATTCGGATCTCGATTCGTATGAAATTAACATCAAAGCGAAATCAACCGAAACAGGGTCGAACAAGACAGAGAATACTTACGAGGCCAATCCGGCGTGTCTTCGGTGTGTTTCACTTCGGGGCAAATATTCATGAAATCCACTTGTTCGGAACCCAATTTGAAAGAAATTAACACCAGAGCCAAATCTGTCTAAACAAGACCAACGAGACCGGCGACACTTGCGAGTGCAATCCGGTGCACTTTCGGAGTTTTTCGCTCCGGTGCAAACTTTTATAAAATCCACCAGTTCGGATCTCGATTTGTATGAAATTTACATCAAAGCGAAATCGGCCGAAACAGGCTCCAACAAGACCGACAACACCTACGAGGGCAATCAGTTGTGTTTTCGGCGTGTTTCGATTCTGGGCAAACTTTCACAAAATCCAGTTGTTCGGATCCCTATTTGAACGAAATTAACACCAGAGCGAACTCAACCGAAAGAAGTTCCAATGAGATCGGCAACACTTAGGAGTGCAATTCGGTGCATTTTCGGAGTGTTTCGCTCCGGCGCGAACTTTCATAAAATCCAACGGTTTGGATCTCTATTGTGTGAAATTAACATCAAAACGAAATCGACCGAAACAAGCTCCAAGTAGACCGACAACACATACGAGGAAAATCCGGTGTGTCTTCGGTGTATTTCGCTCCGGGGCAAACTTTCGTGAAAACCACTTGTTCAGATCCCGATTTGAATGACATTAACACCAGAGCGAAATCGATCAAACAAACTCCAATGAGACCGACGACACTTGCGAGTGCAATCCGGTGCACTTTTGGAGTCTTTCGCTCCGGTGCAAACTTTCAAAAAATCCACCTGTTCGGATCTCGAATTGTATGAAAGTAACGTCAAGAAGGAATCGACTGAAACAAGCTCCAACAAGACCGACAACACTTACAAGCGCAATCCGGTGTGTCTAGGAGTGTTTCGCTTTGGGGCAAAATTTCATAAAATCCACTTATTCGGATCCCGATTTGAATGAAATTAACATCAGAGCGAAATCGACCGAAACAAGCTCCAACGAGACCGGCGAAATTTACGAGTGCAATCCATTGCTTTTTCGGAGTGTTTTGCTCCGTTGCAAACTTTCATAAAATCCCACCTTTTAGGATCTCGATTCGTATGAAATTAACATCAATGCGAAATCGACCAAAACAGGGTCCAACAAGACAGACAACACTTACGAGGCCAATCCGGTGTGTCTTCGGTGTGTTTCACTTCGGGGCAAACTTTGATGAAATCCACTTGTTCAGAACCCAATTTGAATGAAATTAACACCAGAGCCAAATCTGTCGAAACAAGACCAACGAGACCGGCGACACTTGCGAGTGCAATCCGGTGCACTTTCGGAGTTTTTCGCTCCAGTCCAAACTTTCATAAAATCCACCTGTTCAGATCTCAATTTGTATGAAATTTAAATCAAAGCGAAATCGGTCGAAACAGGCTCCAACAAGACCGACAACACTTACGAGGGCAATCAGTTGTGTTTTCCGCGTGTTTCGATTCTGGGCAAACTTTCACAAAATCCAGTTGTTCGGATCCCTATTTGAACGAAATTAACACCAGAGCGAACTCGACCGAAACAAGTTCCAATGATACCGGCAACACTTAGGAGCGCAATTCGGTGCATTTTCGGAGTGTTTCGCTCCGGCGCGAACTTTCATAAAATCCACCGGTTCGGATCTCTGTTGTGCGAAATTATCATCAAAACGAAATCGACCGAAACAAGCTCCAACTAGACCGACAACACTTACGAGTAAAATCCGGCGTGTCTTCGGTGTGTTTCGCTTCGGGGCAAACTTTCGTGAAATCCACTTGTTCGGATCCCAATTTGAATGAAATTAACTCCAGAGCGAAATCGATCAAACAAACTCCAATGAGACCGGTGACACTTGCGAGTGCAATCCGGTGCACTTTCGGAGTGTTTCGCTCCGGTGCAAACTTTCAAAAAATCCGCCTGTTCGGATCTCGATTTGTATGAAAGTAACATCAAGAAGGAATCGACCGAAACAAGCTCCAACAAGACCGACAACACTTACAAGCGCAATCCGGTGTGTCTAGGAGTGTTTCGCTTCGGGGAAAATTTCATAAAATCCACTTATTCGGATCCCGATTTGAATGAAATTAACATCAGAGCGAAATCGACCGAAACAAGCTCCAACGAGACCGGCGAAATTCAGGAGTGCAATCCATTACTTTTTCGGAGTGTTTTGCTCCAGTGCAAACTTTCATAAAATCCCACCTATTGGGATCTCGATTCGTATGAAATTAACATCAAAGCGAAATCGACCGAAACAGGGTCCAACAAGACAGACAACACTTACGAGGCCAATCTGGCGTGTCTTCGGTGTGTTTCACTTCGGGGCAAACTTTCATGAAATCCACTTGTTCGGAACCCAATTTGAATGAAATTAACACCAGAGCCAAATCTGTCGAAACAAGACCAACGAGACCGGCGACACTTGCGAGTGCAATCCCGTGCATTTTCAGAGTTTTTCGCTGTGGTGCAAACTTTCATAAAATCCAGCTGTTCGGATCTCGATTTGTATGAAATTTACATCAAAGCGAAATCGGCCGAAACAGGCTGCAACAAGACCGACAACACTTACGAGGGCAATCAGTTGTGTTTTCGGCGTGTTTCGATTCTGGGCAAACTTTCACAAAATCCAGTTGTTCAGATCCCTATTTGAACGAAATTGACACCAGAGCGAACTCGATCGAAACAAGCCATAATGATACCGGCAACACTTAGGAGTGCAATTCGGTGCATTTTCGGAGTGTTTCGCTCCGGCGCGAATTTTCATGAAATCCACCGGTTCGGATCTCTATTGTGCGAAATTAACATCAAAATGAAATCGACCGAAACAAGCTCCAACTAGACCGACAACACTTATGAGGAAAATCCAGCGTGTCTTCGGTGTGTTTCGCTTCGGGGCAAACTTTCGTGAAATCCACTTGTTCGGATCCCGATTTGAATGAAATTAATACCAGTGCGAAATCGAACAAACAAACTCCAATGAGACCGGCGACACTTGCGAGTGCAATCTGGTGCACTTTCGGAGTGTTTCGCTCCGGTGCAAACTTTCAAAAAATCCACCTATTCGGATCTCGATTTGTATGAAAGTAATGTCAAGAAGGAATCGACCGAAACAAGCTCCAACAATACCGACAACACTTACAAGCGCAATCCGTTGTGTCTAGGAGTGTTTCGCTTCGGGGCAAATTTCATAAAATCCACTTGTTCGGATCCCAATTCGAATGAAATTAACATCAGAGCGAAATCGACCGAAACAAGGTCCAACGAGACCGGCGAAATTTAGGAGTGCAATCCATTGCTTTTTTGGAGTGTTTTGCTCTGATGCAAACTTTCATAAAATCCCACCTGTTCGGATCTCGATTCGTATGAAATTAACATGAAAGCGAAATCTATCGAAACAAGCTCCAACAAGACGGACAACACTTACGAGGCCAATCCAGTGTGTCTTCGGTGTGTTTCACTTCGGGGCAAACTTTCATGACATCCACTTTTTCGGAACCCAATTTGAATGAAATTAACACCAGAGCCAAATCTGTCGAAACAAGCTCCAACGAGACCGGCGACACTTCCGAGTGCAATCCGCTACACTTTCGGAGTTTTTCGCTCTGGTGCAAACTTTCATAAAATCCACCTGTTCGGATCGCGATTTGTATGAAATTTACATCAAAGCGAAATCGGCCGAATCAGGCTCCAACAAGACCGACAACACTTACGAGCGCAATCAGTTGTGTTTTCGGCGTGTTTCGATTCTGGGCAAACTTTCACAAAATCCAGTTGTTCGGATCCCTATTTGAACGAAATTAACACCAGAGCGAACTCGACCGAAACAAGTTCCAATGAGACCGGCAACACTTAGGAGTGCAATTCGGTGCATTTTCAGAGTGTTTCGCTTCGGCGCGAATTTTCATATAATCCACCTGTTCGGATCTCGATTTGTATGAAATTAACATCAAAGCGAAATCGACTGAAACAAGCTCCAACTGGACCGACAACACTTACGGGGAAAATCCGGTGTGTCTTCGGTGTGTTTCGCTTCGGGGCAGACTTTCATCAAATCCACTTGTTCGGATCCCGATATGAATTAAATTAACACCAGAGCAAAATCGATCAAACAAACTCCAATGATATCGGCGACACTTTCGGAGTGTTTCGCTCCGGTGCAAACTTTCATAAAATCCACATTTTCGGATCTCGACTTGTATGAAGGTAATATCAAAGTGAAATCGACCGAAACAAGCTCGAACAGGACTGACAATACATACGAGGGCAATCCGGTGTTTCTTCGAAGTATTTCGCTTCGGGGCAAATTTTCATTAAATCCACTTGTTCGGATCACGATTTGAATGAAATTGACATCAGAGCGAAATAGACCGAAACAAGCTCCAAAGTGACTGTGACACTTAGAAGTGCTATTCGGTGCTTTTTCGTAGTGTTTCACTGCAGCGCATACTTTCATAACATCCACCAATTGGGATCTCGAACAGTATGAAATTAACATTAAGGCGAAATCGACAGAAACAAGCTCCAACAAGACCGACAACACTTACGAGGGCAATCCGGCGTGTTTTCGGAGTGTCTCACTTCGAGGCAAATTTTCATAAAATCCACTTGTAAGGACCCCGATTTGAATGAAATTAACACCAGAGTGAAATCGACCGAAACAAGCCATAATGATACCGGCGACACATACGAGTGCAATCCGGTGCATTTTCGTAGTGTTTCACTCCGGCGCAAACAATCATAAAATCCACCCGTTCTGATCTCGATTTGTATGAAGTAAACATCAAAGCAAAATCGACCGAAACAAGCTCCAATAAGAACGATAACACTAACTTGGGCAATCCGGTGTGTCCTCGGAGTGGTTCGCTTCGGGGCAAACATTCATAAAATCCACTTGTTCAGATCGCGATTTGAATAACGTTAACACCAGAGCGAAATCGATCAAGACTAGCTCAAGTGATACCGGCGACACATGCAAGTGCAACCGGTGCATTTTCGGAGTGTTTCGCTCCGGTGCTAACTTTGGAAAAATCTACCTGTTCGGATCTCGACTTGTGTGAAATTAACAACAAACTGACATCGACCGAAACAAGCTCCAACAAGACCAACAACACTTACTAGGGCAATCCGGAGTGTCTTCGGTGAGTTTCGCTTTGGGGCAAACTTTCAAAAAATCCACCTGTTTGCATCTCGATTTGTATGAAAGTAACAACAAGAAGAAATCAACCAAAACAAGCTCCAACGAGACCGTCAACACTTACAAGCGCAATCCGGTGTTTTACGGAGTGTTTCGCTTTGGGGTAAATTTCATAAAATCCAGTTATTCGGATCCCAATTTGAATGAAATTAACATCAGAGCGAAATCAACCGAAACAAGCTCCAACGAGACCAGCGAAATTTAGGAGTGCAATCCGTTGCTTTTTCGGAGTGTCTTGCTCCGGTGCAAACTTTCATAAAATCCGACCTGTTCAGATCTCGATTCGTATGAAATTAACATGAAAGCGAAATCGACCGAAATTTGCTCCAACAAGACAGACAACACTTATGAGGCCATTCCGGCGTGTCTTTGGTGTGTTTCACTTCGGGGCAAACTTTCATAAAATCTACTTGTTCGGAACCCAATTTGAATGAAATTAACACCAGAGCGAAATCGACCAAAACAAGCCATAATGATACCGGCGACACATACGAGTGCAATCTGGTGCCTTTTCGTAGTGTTTCGCTTCGGCGCAAACATTCATAAAATCCACCCGTTCTGATCTCGATTTGTATGAAGTAAACATAAAAGCAAAATCGACCGAAACAAGCTCCAACAAGAACGACAACACTTACGTGGGCAATCTGGTGTGTCCTCGGAGTGTTTCGCTTTGGGGCAACTTTTCATAAAATCCACTTGTTCAGATCGCAATTTGAATGACATTAACAGCAGAGCGGAATCGATCAAGACTAGCTCAAGTGAGACCGACGACACATGCGAGTGCAACCGGTGCATTTTCGGAGTGTTTCGCTCTGGTGCAATCTTTGGTAAAATCCACCTGTTCGGATCTCGATTTGTGTGAAGTTAACATCAAGCTGACATCGACCAAAACAAGCTCCAACAAGACCTACAACACTTACCTGGTAAATCCGGAGTGTCTTCGGTGAGTTTCGCTTTGGGGCAAACTTTCAAATAATCCACCTATTCGCATCTCGTTTTCTATCAAAGTAACAACAAGAAGAAATCGACCAAAACAAGCTCCAACAAAACCGATGATGAGGACATCACCAACATGGATACGACCAGCGTGACCGCTGCCCCTCCTTCCTCTTTGGCCGCTCCAACGACTATCCACGCTGCTCCATCTTCGTCACAAACGATCGACGCTGCGGCATCTTCGTCACTGAGAGGCCTTAATCCAAAAGCTCAGCTATTCAAGCCCACATAAATAGACAAAGGCCTTAAGCACACACCCCGAGGATAGCCCACGCATCAAGGAAGGCCCATATGGAAGCCCATGATGCCAAAAAGCCCGGTTCGGCCATCCTGTAGCACGCCAACTTCAAACGGGCATAACTTGGGCTCCCGGACTCCGTTTTCAGTGTGCGACAATCCGTTTCAAAGCTTAGGAGATAAGCTTTTCAATGAATCCAGCCCCACTTCCAAATTCGGTCCAAAACAATAGAAAAATGCGGAACAATGTCACGGGCTAGAAATTCAAGGTGCTGCATCACCTCACTTTTGGCCCTATGGCCCATGTATCTTAGGGTTTTGGTGGCCACCGCTGTTTTGGCTACCCTACACCTCCTGGCCGCCGCTATATATATGGCCACCACCGTTCTTCTATCCTTAGGTTCTGTTGTGTTTTGGTAGACCCCTTGTGCGTCCCTCCTCATGTTTGCGTGTGTCGACTAAACCACCCGTGACGAGAAACAGAACGTCACCTTTGTATCTTTGAGTTTATTGGATTGGAATTGCCCACACCTTGTTCTTGCTTGTTGTCGGTTGCAGCAGGTACAAGGATCGATCGTGTTTGGCTCGGTTGATCGCCTCGTGTGGTGACTTTGCGATTGTTCGGTTGCTGATCCCGTGGATTGGAAGCATCGTCACTACACCAAATCAACGTATTGTTCTCATCAGAAGGTCGGGCCGACCCTAGAGCGCATCAAGTGGTATCAGAGCGACGGTTGCCTGGTGAGAACACCCTTATCTTTGTTTAGTTCATCTTATTCGTCCTGTAGTCCAGAAAAATAGCTAAAAAAATTCTGTTTGTCGTGTGTTCGATCTATTCCGAGCCCTTTTGGACTTTACTATTACTACCTAGTTTAATTCTTGTTGAATTTGCGTTGCATCGTCGTGTCGTTGCTGGTCTTAGTATTTTGATCTTTAGAGTTTCGAGTTCTTGTCACGTTCTTGTCACCGAGTTGAACTCCATCGCGTCGTCGCGTCCAATTCGGATCCTCCTCTGTCCAGTTCGGTATTTTGGTCAAAACTCCCTCATACGAACTAGGATTTTGCAGTTTTTCTACTTTCCTGAAAGCCTGAGAAATTATCTACAACTTTGTCCATTGCGATCCCTTCCAAAAACGCCATCTTCATGCCCAAAATTCCGTCGGATTGAAATCTATCTTCATCCTTGATTTTCTGAGCAGTCTGTATTTCGGGGTCAATATCTCTGGCTTCCCATATCCAAAATAGACATTCCATATATGCAAATTGATCAGCTCAAAAAGATCTATAACTTTCCAGTTATACGTTTTTGCATTGGAAGCCAATAAAAATCCGAAAACAGTGTTTGAAGTTTCTGCATAGTAGATCTGTTTTGCAGCAGGGAAAAAAGTTTGAGTTGTAATTCATCATATGTGCCACTTTTGATATAGAAGGAAGAAAAATAAAAAAAAAGCAAGTGCATATAAAAAAAGCCGCACTAAAAGGTGGAAAAAGAAGTCCTAGCTATTTGTTTGTGTGCTGTGGCCGTTCTAGTTGCTGTTTCTGTGACATCATTGGTGTCTAGGCTTGCGTCTCTAGTACAGTCTAGCCTAGGACCAGCACAGTACCGCCGTTGAACGTTCTTTCAACTTGTTTTGACTAGTGTGGTTCTAGTTTTTCCTTTGCTACAAAAAATACCTGTCCAAACTCCACCCACTGCTAACCTACAGGGACAGTACCTTGCAATCGCTTTGTCACCTTCTGAGTGCAGGTTACCACCAGTCATCGGTTGCACCTTAACCAGCTGTAGGGTAAGAACTTGTAAGTGCTTGGTGAGAGTTTGAGTGTGAGAGACTTGCCTATTTCCAACACATATTAGCAGATAAGAATATACATTTTTTGTGTGTATTTTTCTTGTCTACCACTAATAATGGCAGGTCCACGAAAGAACGATGACCTATACTTCGAGAATGATCCGAGCATTCCGCTAGGAACAAAGAAATATATGCGAAAATTTAATCGTGAATTTGAGAAAAGAGAAGAAATCGAAAGAAAAAAGCACAGTGAGTTCATGGAGAATTGGCGAAGTAGAGAATTAAAAAGTGAAAAGGTCGCGCATGGGATTATCCCTTCTATGAAGAATGAGAACATACCATTGAAGAAAGATTTGAAGCCTACCTCTCCCAAGAAGAAGGATAGTAAGTGTATTTCCACATGTAACGATAAGAATGTGCTTGCTATTCCTGCAACTAACCCTGTAGGGCAAGAATGATCAAGATGGTGTGCACCTGAGTGCTGCAATGACAGACAACTACATGAGCCTCATGATATGAACTAGGCGTCCCAATCATTCGATGAGAGGAGGTAGCGTCGATTTGGTGGAGGGCGAAGTTGGCGGCCCGACTACAACGAACCCGACGTTGCGCCTTAGCTACCGGTACACCACCCTCCTGAAGGTTATTGATCCCGCGGGAAGCGCGACCAACCTGACCACGAAGGTCTTTGTCCTGCAAGCAATCGAAGAACCAGCAAGAACAAGAGATTACAAGCAACTCAATTGCGAATATGAATTTAGATTGGTTCTGAAACAAGAACACTCAAGCCGGGTTCCGATGAACAGTAGGCAGGCGGCCTAATCGACGCAGCTGAGTATAAGCGAGAGCAATGGCTAACTTAATCAAACAAAACCCAAACCCTAATTATGGTGGCGGCTGGCTATTTATAGTCCAAAGGCAAGCAGCACTAGGCCTTAACATGGGCCTACGGATTACAACTCGGAATAAAGGACTAAAGCCCAATTAGACTCAGACAGGAAAAGTGGTCCGAATTGTTTTGCAGAATCCCATTGACTCGGATGGAATTTGGAGGTGATCTCGGATCAGTTTGAAAGAGGACGACAAGAGCTTTCGTTCTTGTACTCATAGACCTCCAGAAGCCTCCTGGATCAAAAGTTATGGCCATTTGAAGTTGACCATCTCTGGGAGTCCGAAGCTGATTCCAATTTGCTCATCCCTCTGGACGCGAACTCCCATGTGTGTTGTGGGTCTTCCCCATGGTTCCTAAGAACAATCACATCATCACACAAATTAAGTAGCACCTCATTCATTGTATCATTAATTGGAATACTTAGGAACGCCTTCACCTGATAATTTAGTTGACGCGCACGGGCTCGAGTGAGTGGTCCTTGAAGTGGTGGTTCCTCCTGGTGAGTAGAGTTAGAGCTGGTTGTATCCATTGTGGAGATGTCCTCATCATCCTCCCCCTCTTGAAATGGAGTCGTCCTCGACTCCAGCTCATCTTCAGCACCCATGTACGGCTTCAAGTCAACAACATTGAAAGAATTGTTTATACCATAATCTGCAGGCAAATCAAGCTTGTATGCATTATCATTTATCTTAGCAATCACTTTAAAAGGACCATCAGCTCTAGGCATCAATTTAGACTTTCGCTAATCAGGAAACCTATCCTTTCTCAAGCGCAACCAAACAAGATCTCCAGGTTCAAAAGTTAATTCCTTCCTACCCTGACTACCAGCAGCTCTATATTTAGCATTCATGCGCGCAATGCTTTCTTTAGTAGTCTCATGTAATTTCAGCACAAAATCAGCTCGTTTAGCAGCATCTAAGTTTACTTTTTCAGAACATGGTAATGGTAAAATATCAATAGGTGCACGAGGATTGAATCCATATACCACCTGAAAAGGAGTCATCTTGGTAGTAGAATGCAATGAGCGGTTGTAGGCAAACTCCACATGAGGTATGCACTCTTCCCACATCTTCAAATTTTTCTTCGAAATGGCTCTCAACATTGTAGACAATGTTTTGTTGACGACTTCAGTCTGGCCATCAGTTTGAGGGTGACATGTGTAGAAAACAAGAGCTTGGTACCCAGTTTCTTCCAAAGCGTCCGCAAAAAATGACTCAAAAATTTTGCATCCCGATCTGACATAATTGTGGAAGGCACTCCATGTAAGCGAACTATCTCCCTGAAAAACAAATCAGCAATATTTGTAGCATCATCACTCTTATGACAAGGTGTAAAATGTGCCATCTTAGAAAACCTATCCACGACAACAAATATGCTATCCCTCCCCCTCTTTGTCCTAGGTAGTCCTAAAACAAAGTCCATTGATATATCCTCCCAGGGAACACTAGGAACAGGAAGAGGCATATATAAACCATGTGGGTTCTATCGAGACTTAGCTTTGTTGCACGTAGTACAGCGAGAGACATAGCGCTTGTAACATCCCAATTTTTAGCCTTTTAATTAATTAATATTATTTTATTGCCATTTATGAATTTTATGATTTTTCTGGATTTATTTGGATTTTTGGGATTTATTTGAATTATTTTGAATTAAGAAATATTACTTTCTATTAAATATTAATTATAAATATATAAATTTAAAATAAAGTTTTTGTGAAAATATTTTATTTAGGTCCAGAATGTCTCAAAGTATTTTTGAGAATTTTATGGGAATTTTTAGAGTATTTTTATCGCTTTAAATAAATCAACACAATTTCTGGAAATATTTTAAATAGGAAAATCTAGAAAATATCCCGTGAACAGTAACGGGCCGTGGCCCAGCTACTGTGCGGCCCGTCGAGTCTTAAGTGGATTCAATGCCGACCGTTGGATCAAGATCCAACGGCCTTCATCATCGCTACCAAATAGGAAACCTAGAAGCGATCTTGGCCGCGGTTGCACATCGGATGGGTGAGGGTCGCTGCTCCGATCGGTTTCAAAAGAACGCCGCTTGCCATCTCTCGCCGAGGATCGGTTCGCTTCCATCTTTTGCGCATGCCAAGGCTATAAAAGCCCCGTCGCACCTCGAGGTTCCTCATCACCTTGCTTGACCAGCACCCTAGCCTCCTTTTGAGCCATCACCGTTGAGCCTCTAGACCTCGCCGAGTTCGTGAAGTATTGCCGCGGTTTTGTGCCGTTTTTGCTCGATTCAGAACTCTTTCGACGAGTGGGACTCGGCCGAAGTTCGTCGGGTGGCGCTGCCGGATCCGCCGCTTCATCATCACCGAAGTCACCGCAACGCCGAGAACGTGGTCATCGTCCCCGCCACGGCGAAGTTGCGCCACCGTGTCTTCATCGCGCCGGGAGCTCAGGTGGGCGGATCATCAACGGACGATCACGATTGCGCCACGTCGACTCGGGTGAATAGGGAAGTTCACGGTAAGCGTGAGCCGTCGATCACGAGATCAACGGTTCAAAACTAGCCACGTCGCAACCGTACAACTCGGGCGGGAAAAATCCGGATTTCCTATACAAAAATAATTCGATTAATTCGGAATTTATGAATTTAAGGATATTTTCAGGATTTTCAAACTTTAAAACCTTATAACTTTCACATACGAACTCCGTTTGAGGTGATTCAAATTCCTAAAAATTTGTAAAAATGTGAACTTTCTATTGGTGGCTTTTATTTGAATTTTTGAATTTGTTTGCTCTTTGGTTTTGGTTTTTATTTGCTTTTCTCTCTCGATTCGCGTAGACGTTGAATTGTACGAAGCTTCGGAAGGGGATTTCTCACTCAGAATTATTTCAGACTGAGAGCAGGAGCTTAACGAAGGCAAGTTGTGCTTTGATCGTGTTGCACCCCTAAATTAGTTTGCATGCTATTTTGGTTTACCTTATCAACTTGTTATTTCATGAGTACAAATGATTTTGACATAGATTGGGATTTAGATATTATACCATCTTGACTTACACCCTACCTTGTTAAATTGTATGCCATGATCCACTTGTCACCCTAGGTTGGTTAATTATAGTTGGTTAATAGAAAATCAACATGGATGGTTAGACCGGATTAGAATGCTTAGCCATGCCACGTCATCACATGTACATGGAATGTTGATTATTAATTTTGACTAATGGAATATGGAACAATGATGTTAACTTGTGTTTCATGTGTGGTCACACGATGAGATTGAGTTGTTGTGGCAAGGGATGTCACGCAACGATATTGAGTTGTTGATGGCACGTGGTGCTTGGTAATCAACTGGGGTGGTTATGATTTTGGGCCTGAGCAAGTGGCAAGGGCGGGATGCTGTGGTAGGCCCGATGGGCGAGGGTATGTGTATGTCTTGCTTTGATCAAACCATAAGGACACCTTTGAGCCTTTGACTGAGTCAAACTTGCGTACCACATCGCTCATATGGGGCAGCCTAGTGACTAATTTGCAAATGCTTAACTTAAGTGCTATCTTGGTGGTGTGAGTCCGTGCACGGGAAACTCACATGGCGCAAGAGGGGGCCCTGTTGTGGCGGTGTAGCCCTTCAAATGTTGAAACCTTAGCGGGTAGCATCGGGTTAAGAGGATGCATTGTAAAGGCTTTGTTATAATCGTCACTTTGTGTGGTGCATGGTTATATCGTGTGGGTAAAGTGCATAACCTCTGCAGAGTGTACAATCTATTCGGATAGCCGTGCTCACGGTATTGAGCAATGCTCGGGAATTACAGTCAAGGGGTAGTTAATTAAAACTTGTCAACTGGATGGGATGGCGGGATGCCATGTGGATAATGGAACTTGACTTAGGATGAACACTTGAGTTTATTTGAGAATCATTGAATCTATTTACTTGTTATTATTTGTTTTACTGTCTTTTCAATCTATGTACTGTATTTGATCTTAAATGCTGCTTTACTGCTTATAAGCCACTTAGCCATTCCTTTGGAATAAGCCTACATATAGTTATAATAAAATTGCATTCTGTGCACAACTTGTTGAGTACGTGTTGGTGTACTCACCCTTGCTTACAAACCAACAACAGTGGAGGAGTCATCGCCTGTGCTTGAGGAGGACTTTCAGGTGGACGCGAGTCACTAGGCCAAGCCTTGTCAGTCGCCTGTGGTGTACTGATGAGTCACTACGTCTTCTATGAATTTTCCGCTGCATTTGTCTTATTTTATCTTAGTCTTGCCCTATGAGGCCGAATAAATGTAAGTGATGATAAGATCATACACTAGTTATATTAAATAAATGAAGTCTTATTGTTATTATCGTTGTGTATGATATGATGCTTACCGATGTTAAGCCGTGTGCACTAGCGTTGATCCTGGGAATAGTGCGGCATACACAGTGGATCCGAATTGGTGAATTCGGGTCACTACAGAGGTGGTATCAGAGCATACTGACTGTAGGTTTTGGCCCTAGTTGGTAGAGAGAGTCCAAAGCTATTTTCTAAAGGAAAAACCTAAATTGGATTAATACAACACTCTTGACTCTTCTATTCTCTACTTCTTACCTTTGCTGAAATTATGATTTTCCGAGGCCATTGAGCATGGTGGACTTATCTATTTCCCTTTTGAATAGATGAGGACAAGCCAGACATACGGAGAGCGTGAGGGTGGTTATGCTGCGGAGTTATGGAGAGTGCTCCAAGTATTGGGAGGTTTCACCAGGCCAGTGTATCGAGGCAGGAATTGGATTGTCAACAAAGCCACAAGAGGAGTAGTGTGCACACTTCTAATCTACGCCAGAGACAATGAAAAAGCAAGCCAACCTATCAACATCACCGTGAGGAGGAGTACGTTTGAGATCGGTATTCAGGAAGCCGCGCGACGTGCCTTTACGGAGGATCTGCCGTGACTACAGCCACGAGCTGGACGACACCGTGTTTCGACTCCACCCTACACAACGAGCTACCTGGCGCTGACGTATAGCTTGAGAGGAGGATGCTACCACAATGCATCTTGCACATTTGACCGCAGCACAGGAGGACCACGCCAAGGATACAGCTGAAGAACTCAAGACGGTATATGAAGCTCTCCGAGTCACCGAGAAGGAATTGCACAATACCCAAGTTGCTTCTACCGCAAGGATTATGGAGCTTGAGGAGGCACTGCAGGAGCAGGATGTACATCTAGCGGCAAGACACCAGGACCGGTTCACATTGGCTCCAACCCAGCCACCAGCATACCCACCGGAGAGTTTCCGTGAAGGATGGACCCAGGAGTGGGAGTCTTAAGTTGAGACTCGAATGTTGAGTCGCGTCCATAAGATAGCATTTCCAATTGTAATAGACGTTAAGGTTGAGTGCTTAGTTTGGATTTTATTGTTTGCTGAGTGTGCAGTATGCGTTGCAAAGCTTTTAGGCTTATGTAAGCAACCATACCAAGTATTTCAATAAAATGATAAAGTTTGGGTTAAACCTGTTTCCCCCGCTTTAGAGATTCTTATATCTTATCTGTGCTACTTCTATCCCCTCCTAACCTAAACAGATGGTGAATACTCGTGGCAACAATGGAGCGTCTGGAAGTGGTCTCCGTCGGAATGACCATGATGGTACGCCACCGCAGCCCAGCCGCCAAGAGATATGCGAGAACTTGGGAGCTTTTACGGCAAAGACAGACCCAAATTTTATGCATAATGATGCAAACAAATGCAGAACATGGTAGGCCAAGCTACCAGAATAGCAAAGAAGGCAACAATGGGCCACGTAACCACTCCAAGTTGGCTGATTTCATGAGGACCCGTCCTCCGACATTCTCAGGCAATGTCAATCCCTTGGAGGCCGATGATTGGTTGAGAACCATGGAGAAAAAGCTGCACATCACGTAATGTGAGGGCAATGAGAGGGTGTTGTATGCTTCGCACCAGTTGGAAGGAACCGCTGCAGAATGGTGGGAGAACTACTGCGCAGCGCATGAAGCCCCGCAGGAGATCACATGGGAGGAATTTTCAACTGCTTTTCGCCAGTATCATGTGCTAGAAGGGATGATGGATCTCAAGAAGGAAGAGTTTAGGGCTTTGAAGCAAGGAGGCCAGTCAGTGGCGGAGTATCTGAATAAGTTTACTCAATTGGCACGCTATGCACCTGAGGATGTGGCTACAGACAAGGCCAGATAGTCCCGCTTTCTGAAAGGACTGAACTCAGGACTGCAGGTGGGATTGATCACCCACACTTTTCCTGACTTTCAGGAGTTGGTCACTAAGGCTTTGATTCTTGAGGATAAACGCAAGGAGTTGGGTGAGGACCGCAAGCGTAGGATGGCTAGTCAGGCAGGGCGGCCGAATCATCTCAGGTTGAGGATGACACCTCAGCAGTTTGCTAGGATTCAGCCCCAGTTGCCGAGCAGAGCACCAATCCCAACACCGCGCCCCGCTAGTCAGAATTTTCAGACTCCAGCACCAATGGGCAATGCAGGATCAGGAAGTCAACAGCCTGATGCTAGAAGGTGCTATTCATGCAATGAGCCTGGGCATTTTACCAACAAATGTCCGAAGAAGGAGGAATTACGGTCCGCTTCAACTTGAGCAAAGACCCGGCTAAGACCCGATGCAAGGAGGAAATCGAGTGCGGCCATGATCGGGCGTCGCCTCGCATAACAAAGCGTGGGAGGATCAACCACATCACTGCTGATGGAGCTTAGGAGGCATCGGATGTCGTACTGGGTAAGTTCCTAGTTAACTCAGTACCGGCTACAGTTTTATTTGACTCTGGAGCTTCGCATTCGTTTGTTTTTCGGAATTTTGCATTGAAGAATGGATTTGCTGTTAGGAATCTTAAATGTGTGCTTCTAGTACAAACCCCAGGATCGGAACTTCAATCTAACCTTGGGTGTTTAGGAGTTAAGTTGCTCATGAATGGAATAGAGTTCCTACCGAATCTCATCTTGCTAGATACCCAAACCTTAGATGTTATCTTAGGGATGGATTGGCTGTCAAAACATAAGGCTGTCTTGGATTGTGGCCAAAGGATGGTGACCTTAGAAAACCCTAATGGTGAAAAGGTGGAAGTGCATGCTACCGCAATCCGTGATGGTCAGTTGATGATCAACAGTGTGAAGGTGGTTAATTTGGAGGATGTACCAGTGGTTAGAGATTACCCGGAGGTATTTCCTGAGGATTTACCGGGCATGCCGCCAGATCGGGATATTGAGTTTGTTATTGAATTGGTACCTGGAACAGCACCGATAGCAAAAAGACCGTATAGGATGCCAACCGATGAGTTAGTTGAGATGAAGAAGCAAATTGAGGAATTGCTGGAGAAGGGTTTCATTCAGCCAAGTTCTTCCCCGTGGGGAGCGCCAGTTTTGTTCGTCAGGAAGAAGGATGGAAGTTTAAGGATGTGCATCGATTATCGTGCACTTAATGAAGTAACAATCAAGAATAAGTAACCTTTGCCAAGGATTGATGACTTGTTTGATCAGTTGAAGGGAGCAGCAGTTTTCTCCAAGATAGATCTCCGATCGGGTTATCATCAGTTGAGGATTAGAGCGGAGGACATTCCGAAGACAGCATTTTCAACCCGTTATGGACATTATGAGTTTACAGTCATGTCATTTGGGTTAACCAATGCCCCAGCTTATTTCATGAACCTCATGAACAAGGTGTTCATGGAATATTTGGACAAGTTTATGGTTGTCTTTATTGATGATATCCTAGTGTATTCCAAGACGGAAGAAGAACATGATAAGCATTTGAGATTGGTTTTGGAAAGGTTGCGTGATCAGCAATTATATGCCAAGTTCAGCAAGTGTGACTTTTGGAAGGAGAAGGTGGAATTCCTTGGCCATGTAATGACCGCTAAAGGAATTGCCGTGGATCCAAGTAAAGTAGAAGTCAGAATGAATTGGGAGCAACCAAAGACGATCACACGATCCGTAGTTTTCGAATGGCGGATATTATCGCCGATTCATTGAAGGATTTTCGACGATTGCGAGACCTCTCACGCAATTGTTGAAGAAGGAGAAGAAGTTTGCATGGACGCTTGAGTGCGAGAATAGTTTTCAAGAATTAAAGAAGAGATTAACATCTGCCCCTGTGTTAGTATTGCCGGATGTGCAAAGCAGTTTTGACATCTACTGTGACGCATCGCGGCAAGGTCTTGGATGTGTGTTAATGCAGAATAGCAAGGTGGTGGCCTACGCATCAAGGCAGTTGAGGCCTCATGAAGGGAACTACCCAACACATGACTTGGAGTTAGCAGCCGTAGTGCATGCTCTAAAGATATGGCGTCATTATCTCATTGGAAATAGATGTGAGATATATACGGACCATAAGAGTTTGAAATATATATTCACTCAATCGGATCTTAACATGAGACAGAGGAGATGGTTGGAATTGATAAAGGATTATAATATTGCAATCCATTATCACCCTGGAAAAGCTAATGTGGTGGCTGACGCTTTGAGTCGGAAGAGTCACAATGTGAATTCGTTGGTGGTAAGCGAACAGCGGGAGTTGTGCGAAGAATTTCAGAAGTTGGGATTAGAAGTTGTACCGCAAGGATTTCTTGCTGCATTGGAAGTGAAGCCAAGTTTGGAGGATCAAATCAGGGATAAGCAGAGTAAGGATGAGAAGATCAGCAAGATCAAGTCCAAGAAGGATGAAGGGTTAGCTGAGGATTTCTCGGTAGATGAGCAAGGAACCCTGTGGTTCAAAGGACGGATTTGTGTGCCGGATGAGAGAGAACTCAAGCAGTTGATTCTCGAGGAGGCTCACGATTCCAAGTATTCTATCCATTCGGGAAGTGCTAAGATGTATCGGGATCTTAAGGGGAGATTTTGGTGGCCTAACATGAAGCGTGAAGTAGCAGAACATGTAGCATTATATGATGTATGCCAGAGGGTAAAGGCGATGCACCAGAAGCCCGCTGGATTGTTGCAGCCATTGAAGATTCCGGAATGGAAGTGGGAGGAGATTGGAATGGATTTTATCACAGGATTGCCCAAGACTCAAAGAGGGTATGACTCTATATGGGTGATCATTGACCGGTTAACTAAAGTCGCTCACTTCATCCCGGTGAAGACGACTTATTCCGGAGATAAATTGGCAGAGTTATACATGTCGAGGATTGTGTGCTTACATGGTGTGCCCAAGAAAATCGTGTCGGATCGAGGTACCCAATTTACCTCAAGATTTTGGGACAAGCTGCATGAAGCATTGGGTACTCGTTTGAATTTTAGCACCGCATATCATCCACAGACAGATGGTCAGACCGAGAGGGTTAATCAGATTTTGGAGGATATGTTGAGAGCTTGTGCGATATCTTATAGCACATCTTGGGATAAGTGTTTGTCGTATACGGAGTTCAGTTATAACAATAGTTACCAGGCTAATCTGCAAATATCACCATATGAAGCCTTGTATGGACGAGCCTGTCGCACTCCGTTGAATTGGAATGAGACAGGAGAGCGTTCGGTGTTTGGACCTGAGATTCTTAGGGAGGCCAAGAGCAAGTAGCTATGATCGGGAGAGCTTGAAGACAAAGACAGTCAAGGCAAAAGAGTTCTGCCGATAATCGCCGTCGTGACTTGAGTTTTGAGCCCAATGATTATGTGTACCTTAGGTTACTCCTCAGAAGGTGTTAAGAGGTTCCACGTCGAAGGAAGCTTGCACCTGGTTTCAGGGCCCATTTAAGATATCGAGCCGCCGAGGAGAGGTTGCTTATCGCTTGAATTGCGAGTCATTGGCAGGAGTGCATGACGTGTTCCATGTGTCACAACTCAAGAAATGTCTTCGAGTGCCGGTGAGCGAGCATTTGTTGGAGGCTATTGAGTTACAGGAGGATCTGACCTATAAGGAACACCCGATCAAGATTTTGGATGTAATGGAGCGTAGGACCAGGAACAAGTCCACTCGCTTTTGCAGAGTTCAATGGAGTAATCATTCAGAAAATGAAGCAACCTGGGAGCGTGAAGATGATCTGAAAGCAGAATTTCCAAGCCTATTCTCTAGTCAGCTCTGAATCTCGGGGTCGAGATTCCGTTAAGGGGGGAGGTTTGTAACATCCCAATTTTTAGCCTTTTTAATTAATTAATATTATTTTATTGCCATTTATGAATTTTATGGTTTTTCTGGATTTATTTGGATTTTCTGGGATTTATTTGAATTATTTTGAATTAAGAAATATTACTTTATATTAAATATTAATTATAAATATATAAATTTAAAATAAATTTTTGTGAAAATATTTTATTTAGGTCCAGAATGTCTCAAAGTATTTTTGAGAATTTTATGGGAATTTTTAGAGTATTTTTATCGCTTTAAATAAATCAAAACAATTTCTGGAAATATTTTAAATAGGAAAATCTAGAAAATATCCTGTGAACAGTAACGGGCCGTGGTCCAGCTACTGTGCGGCTAGTCGGGTTTTAAGTGGATTCAATGCCGACCGTTGGATCAAGATCCAACGGACTTCATCACCGCGCCCAAATAGGAAACCTAGAAGCGATCTTGGCCGTCGGTTGCACATCGGATGGGTGAGGGTTGTCGTCTCCGATCGGGTTTCCAAAAGAACGCCGCCGCTTGCCATCTCCGCCGAGGATCGGTTCGCCTTCCATCTTTGCGCGCATGCCAAGGCTATAAAAGCCCCCGTCCACACCTCGAGGTTCCTCATCACCTTGCGCAGCCAGCAGCCCTAGCCTCCGCTTTTGAGCCATCGCCGTTGAGCCTCTAGAGCTCGCCGGAGTTCGTGAAGTATTGCCGCGGTTTTGCACCGGGTTTGCGTCAGTTCCGGTAACTCTTTCGACGAGTGGGACTCGGCTTCGAGTTCGTCGGGTGGCGCCGCGTCGGATCCGCCGCTTCATCATCACCGGAAGTCACCGCAACGCCGAGAACGTGGTCATCGTCCCCAGTGCCAGCGAGTTGCGCCACCGTGTCTTCATCGCCGCTCGGGAGCTTGTGGGCCGCTGGATCATCAACGGACGATCACGATTGTGCCACGTCGACTCGGGTGAATAGGGAAGTTCACGGTAAGCGTGAGCCGTCGATCACAAGATCAACGGTTCAAAACCAGCCACATCGCAACCGTACAACTCGGGCGGGAAAAATCCGGATTTCCTATACAAAAATAATTCGATTAATTCGGAATTTATGAATTTAAGGATATTTTCAGGATTTTCAAACTTTAAAACCTTATAACTTTCGCATACGAATTCCGTTTGAGGTGATTCAAATACCTAAAAATTTGTAAAAATGAGATATTTCTAATGGTGGCTTTTATTTGAATTTTTGAATTTGTTTGCTCTTTGGTTTTGGTTTTTATTTGCTTTTCTCTCTCGATTCGCGTAGACGTTGAATTGTGCGAAGCTTCGGAAGGGGATTTCTCAGCTCAGGAATTATTTCCAGACCAGGAGCAGGAGCTTAACGAAGGCAAGTTGTGATTTGATCATGTTGCACCCCTAAATTAGTTTGCATGCTATTTTGGTTTACCTTATCAACTTGTTATTTCATGAGTACAAATGATTTTGACCTAGATTGGGATTTAGCTATTATACCCTCTTGACTTACACCCTACCTTGTTAAATTGTATGCCATGATCCACTTGTCACCCTAGGTTGGTTAATTATAGTTGGTTAATAGAAAATCAACATGGATGGTTAGATCGGATTAGAATGCTTAGCCATGCCACGTCATCACATGTACATGGAATGTTGATTATTAAATTTGACTAATGGAATATGGAACAATGATGTTAACTTGTGTGTCATGTGCGGTCACACGATGAGATTGAGTTGTTGTGGCAAGTGATGTCACGCAACGATATTGAGTTGTTGATGGCACGTGGTGCTTGGTAATCAACTGGGTGGTTATGATTTTGGGCCTGAGCAAGTGGCAAGGGCAGATGTTGTGGTAGGCCCGATGGGCGAGGGTATGTGTATGTCTTGCTTTGATCAAACCATAAGGACACCTTTATGCAGCCTTTGACTGAGTCAAACTTGCACCACATCGCTCTGTTATGGGGCAACCTAGTCGACTAATTTGCAAATGCTTAACTTAAGTGCTATCTTGGTGGTGTGAGTCCGGGTGCACGGGAAACTCACATGGCGCAAGAGGGGGCCTGTTGTGGCGGTGTAGCCCTTCGTTGTTGAAACCTTAGCGGTAGCATCGGGTTAAGAGGATGCATTGTAAAGGCTTTGTTATAATCGTCACTTTGTGTGGTGCATGGTTATATCGTGGGTAAAGTGCATAACCTCTGCAGAGTGTACAATCTATTCGGATAGCCGTGTTCACCAGATTGAGCAATGCTCGAATTACAAATCAAGGGTAGTTAATTAAAACTTGTCAATCGGATGGGATGGCGGGATGCCATGTGGATAATGGAACTTGACTTAGGATGAACACTTGAGTTTATTTGAGAATCATTGAATCTATTTACTTGTTATTATTTGTTTTCTTGTCTTTTCAATCTATGTATTGTATTTGATCTTAAATGTCGCCATCGCTTATAAGCCACTTAGCCATTCCTTTGGAATAAGCACGCATATAGTTATAATAAAATTGCATTACATGCACAACTTGTTGAGTACGTGTTGGTGTACTCACCCTTGCTTACAAACCAACAACAGTGGAGGAGTCATCGCCTGTGCTTGAGGAGGACTTTCAGGTGGACGCGAGTCACTAGGCCAAGCCTTGTCAGTCGCCTGTGGTGTACTGATGAGTCACTACGTCTTCTACGAATTTTCCGCTGCATTTGTCTTATTTTATCTTAGTCTTGCCCTATGAGGCCGAATAAATGTAAGTGATCATAAGATCATACACTAGTTATATTAAATAAATGAAGTCTTATTGTTATTATCGTTGTGTATGATATGATGCTTACCGATGTTAAGCCGTGTGCACTAGCGTTGATCCTGGGAATAGTGCGGCATACACGGTGGATCCGAATTGGTGAATTCGGGTCACTACAGCGCTCCACATCGAGTCTCATCTTTGGCCAATAAAAATGGCTGGCCAACACATCCTCTGTCTTCTTCACGCCAAAGTGTCCCATAAGTCCTCCTCCATGCGCCTCCTGAAGCAACAACAAACGAACAGATCCAGCTGGAATGCATAGCTTGTTAGAACGAAACACAAACCCATCATTAACAATGAACTTATTCCAAACTCTTCCTTCCTTACAATTTAGCAAAATATCTTTAAAATCAGCATCAAGTGCATATTGCTCTTTAATCATTTCCAAACCAAAGATTTTAGAGTCTAGTTGTGAAAGCATGGTATACCGTCGAGATAAAGCATCAGCAATAACATTATCCTTCCCCTTCTTGTGTTTGATAACATAAGGAAAAGACTCAATGAATTCCACCCATGTTGCATGCCTATGGTTCAACTTATTTTGGCTACGAATGTGCTTCAAGGATTCATGATCAGAATGTATAACAAACTCTTTGGGCCACAAATAATATTGCCAAGTCTCTAATGTTCGAACTAGTGCATACAATTCCTTATCATAAGTTGAATAGTTCAAACGAGGCCCAGATAATTTCTCACCGAAATACGCAACTCGCTTACCTTCTTGGATCAGCACACCTCCAATCCCAATGCCACTAGCATCACACTCAAGTTCAAAAGTCTTACCAAAGTCTGGGAGTTGGAGCAGTGGTGCATGAGTTAGCTTCTCTTTCAACAAGTTAAAGGCATCTTCATGTGACTTGCCCCATTGGAAAGCCACGCCTTTCTTGGACAACTCATTCAGCGGTGCAGCAATCGAACTGAAATCTTTCACGAAGCGACGATAGAATCCTGCAAGTCCAAGGAAGCTCCTTTCTGCGGACTGTTTTAGGAGTCGGCCAACTCTGAATTGCCTCAACCTTGGCTTGATCAACTTCAATTCCCTGTGGAGTAACAATATAGCCAAGAAAAGCAACTCGATCGGTGCAAAAAGTGCACTTCTCAAGGTTACCAAATAAACGTGCATCTCGTAAGGCATCAAAAACAGCACGCAAATGAGCAAGATGTTCATCTAATGATTTGCTATAGATCAAGATATCATGAAAGTATACCACCACAAATCTACCAATGAAGGCACGCACAACTTCATTCATTAGTTTCATGAAAGTGCTAGGTGCGTTAGTCAATCGAAAAGGCATCACTAACCACTCGTATAGACCGAACTTAGTTTTGAAAGCTGTTTTCCATTCATCACCTAATTTCATGCGGATTTGGTGGTAACTACTACGCAAATCAACCTTAGAGAACACAGTAGAGCCACTTAATTCATCAAGCATATCATCTAACCTAGGAATAGTATGACGATATCTAATGGTAATGTTATTGATTGCTCTACAATCCACACACATCCGCCATGATCCATCCTTCTTAGGAACTAAAAGGACTGGAATAGCACAAGGGCTAAGAGATTCACGCACGTACCCTTTGTCAAGCAGTTCTTGCACTTGGCGTTGTATCTCCTTAGTTTCTTCCGGATTAGTCCTATATGGCGCTCGATTGGGCAACGATGCTCCAGGAATGAGGTCAATCTGATGTTCAATCCCTCGAATTGGTGGCAAGCCTGGAGGAACGTCCTTGGGAAAAACATCAACATACTCCTACAAAAGGTTAGTCACAGCAGGAGGCAGAACAGCAAGTATCTCCTCAAATGAGAACAAAGCATCCTTGCAAACTAAGGCATAGCAAACAGAATCATCCACAATCAGTTCCTTCACATCAGATTTGGTAGCGAGAAAACATGCACCTTTCAACTTAATCTCATTTTTGTTATCACAAGTAGAACTAGAGCTTTTCTTTTTAGCATTTTCATCAATCTTTTGCTTACTAGCTCTAGCAATGTCCTCCTTAAGAATGGAATCAGGGGTCATAGGATGCAATACAATCTTCTTTCCCTTATGCACAAAAGAATACTGGTTGGTTCTACCATCATGCACAGAACTTTTATCATATTGCCAAGGTCTACCTAACAATATAGAACATGCTTGCATAGGTACGACATCACATTCAACAAAATCATGATAGGAACCAATAGCAAATTGTACTCTCACCAAGCGTGTAACCTTAACCTTACCAATGTTGTTGAACCATTGAACATAGTAGGGCTGGGGGTGCGGTCTTGTCTCCAACGAAAGCTTTTCCACCATGTCCAAGCTTGCAAGGTTGTTGCAACTTCCTCCGTCAATGATCACATGACATGCTCGCTCCTTGACGACACACTTGGTTTGGAGCAGGTTGTGCCGCTGATTTTGGTCGGTCTTTCCAATCTGGACACTCAACACACGCTGTACAATGAGGCTCTCATAATGGTCAGCATGGTTGGCATCAATGTGGTCTTCCTGGTCATGATCATCTTCGCTCCCAGCATTGTCAGCTGCAAGCATAGCATATGTTTCTTCATCCAAATCACTAGCTGAAGAAAACTCACCATTGTCTCGCACGATCAGCACACGCTTGCTCGGGCATTGACACCTCATGTGACCATAACCCTTGCATTGATGGCATTGCACATCCCTCGTCCTCCCAGTTGAGGCAACCGAAGCAGAGCTCTTGGCGGCCTCTGGTGCAGAAGTTTTTGTTACCTCCGGAACCTTGGAAGTCGGCGCAGAAGATGAAGGTCGACTCTTGTTGTTGTTGGAGGACGGTGCAGCCGGTTGCCTTGTGGTTGTAGATGGAGCTCGTGTTGACCAAGTGTTAGCACGACCTGTAGAAACATTAGTTCTCGTGCTAGACCATTTGCGTCGTCCCTGTACTTCTCTTTCAGCATGGCAAGCAAGATGAAACAAGCGAGTGATTGAATTGTATTCCTTGTAACTAAGAATGTCATAAAGCTCACGGTTTAGCCCACCCATAAATCTAGCCATAGCAGCCTCCTCAGACTCCTTTATACCGCAGCGCAACATGCCCATTTGTAACTCCTGATAGTATTCCTCTACACTCTTACTATCTTGCCTAAGCAGTTGAAGCTTATTTAACAAATCACGCTGGTAGTAAGAGGGTACAAATCTAGCTCGCATGATTCTTTTCAAGTCAGCCCAGTTTTGTGCAGCATCAGGATTCTTACATCGAAACTCACTCCACCAAACAGAGGCAAAATCAGTGAACTCACTAGTGGCAGCTCGAACTCTTTTGTTTTCAGGATACTCATGACATCCAAACTTTTGTTCGACAGCTAATTCCCATATGAGGTATGCATCAGGATCATATTTACCATCAAAAGGAGGCATGGTGAACTTAACTTTACCAAGAGAATCATCATAGTCACGTACCTCATGCCGGGGACATAAAGGACCCATCCCTTGCCGGTTGCGGTGAAGTTGACGCCGTGCGGGGTCTTCTTCAAGCTCCGAATCAGCAGCGTAGTTGTCGACGTTCTCGTCCACCTCGCTGCCCAACACTCCAATACCTCGTGCCGTAGGAGGTACTCGACCCATGTCCTCAAGGCGCCGCAATACCTCCGTCAGGTTGGTATTGATGGTGCCAACGGAAACCTCCAAATTTGTCAGCGTAGTGTTGGTGTCAATTTGAGCCTTCTCCACCTGTCCGAGCCGCTCATTTACCACCTGCACATCACCATCAAGGCCCTCTGTATGCAGCTTGACTTGGCGCTCGAAATGTTGAATGATTCCCCGAGTGCGAGGGGAATGTTGTCCATCATTGCTCGCTGTCCCTGACATGGTTAGAAAGCAAAAGAAACAAACAATTGCAGGAAAGGGCACTGTCTCTCAACTCTCAACTTGTATCACCAAGCTCTTACCAGTTCTTACCAAGCCTCAGCAGGAGGTGGCGGCGATCGCGAGTCAAAAATCTCCTGGAGGGGTGGTGTACAGATGCCAAACGCTAGAGCCTGGTAAGTTGTAGTTTTTCTGTGGAGCTATAGGTGGCTGGTAATTGTATCAAAGGATAGCTCGTACCACAATAGTCACAACAAGTTGAATAAACATTCCACGACAGTATGGTGCTAGTCCTAGCCTCAACCACACTAGAGACGCGAGCCTAATCACCAACGATGCCACAGAAACGTTCTCAACACAAAGCAAACAGCTAGGGCTCCTTTTTTTTATTGATTTTTTTTATTTTTGTTTTGATTTTTTTTGTTGGAGCCCCAAAACTGAATAACACACACAAAGGACTCCAAACAACACTCACCACACACACTTTTTTTCTTTTGACCAGGGGTAAAAAGGTAATTAAAAGATATTCTCTCTCTCTGAACTTTGGTTTGCAATTGATCTAGTGCGGCTTTTGAAAATTGCACTTGCCTTTTTCTTCTCTGATAAGAAGTCGGCAAACACTCGGCGACCAGCCCACGCGGTGGGCGAGCACTCGGGCGACCAGTTTGTTGCAGTTGGCGAGCACTTGGCGACCAATTCATGCGGTGGGCGAGCACTCGGGCGCGCACTGCACGCGATGGCGAGCACTCGGTCGACCACTGCATGCGATGGCGAGCACTCGGGCGACCAGTGCACGCGATGGGCGAACACCCGGGCGAGCACTGCTCGCGATGGCGAGCACTCAGCGAAGGCACGCGATAAGCGTAGCGATCTTCAAGGTGCTCTTGTTGCTCTCTTTTCTCCTTTTTTTTGGTATCTGATATCTACTAAGGACTCTGACTCAATTACGAACGCAACTGTGATCAAAACGTGACTCGAGCTCGAAACTCTAAGGGCAGAAACTAAAGACCAGCAACTCAACTCGACGAAGCAACCGTGAACTCAACAAGCCGAGAACTAAGCAGTAAAAGCAAGGCACAAAGAGTCTTGGAACAAGGGTGACAACTCGCCTATAGATGTATTTCTTTCTGGTATTTTCTGGACTGTAAGTATAAGAAAACAATGGAAAAGAAGATCTCTCACCGAACAACCTTGAGCTCTGATACCACTTGATATGAACTAGGCGTCCTGATCTTTCGATGAGAGGAGGTAGCGTCGATTTGGTGGAGGGCGAAGTTGGCGGCCCGACTACAACGAACCCAACTTTGCGCCTTAGCGACCGGTACACCACCCTCTTGAAGGTTATTGATCCCGCGGGAAGCGCGACCAACCTGACCACGAAGGTCTTTGTCCTGCAAGCAATCGAAGAACCAGCAAGAACAAGAGATTACAAGCAACTCAATTGCGAATATGAATTTAGATTGGTTCTGAAACAAGAGCACTCGAAGTTGGGGTTCCGATGAACAAGTAGACGGGCGGCCTAATCGGCACGCGCGAGTACAAGCAGTAGCAATGGCTAACTTAATCAAACAAAACCCAAACCCTAATTATGATGGCGGCTGGCTATTTATAGTCCAAAGGCATGCAGCACTAGGCCTTAACATGGGCCTATGGATTACAACTCGGAATAAAGGACTAAAGCCCAATTAGATTCGGACTGGAAAAGTGGTCTGAATTGTTTTGCAGATTCCCGTTGACTCGGAAGGAATTTGGAGGTCATCTTGGATCGGTTTGAAAGAGGACGACTAGAGCTTTCGTTCTTGTACTCATAGACCTCCAGAAGCCTCCTAGATCAAAAGTTATGGCCATTTGAAGTTGACCATCTCTGGGAGTCCGAAGCTGATTCCAATTTGCTCTTCCCTCTGGACGCGAACTCCTATGTGTGTTGTGGGTCTTCCCCATGGTTCCTAAGAACAATCACATCATCACACAAATTAAGTAGCACCTCATTCATTGTATCATTAATTGGAATACTTAGGAACGCCTTCACCTGATAATTTAGTTGACGCGCACGGGCTCGAGTGAGTGGTCCTTGAAGTGGTGGTTCCTCCTGGTGAGTAGAGTTAGAGCTGGTTGTATCCGTTGTGGAGATGTCCTCATCACCTCATGTCTCATCGCCTACTTAGTGCGCCACTGGAGCATGCCAATGAAACTCAGCGCAACAACTTATTCCAAACTAAGTTTGTTGTGCAAAAACGCGGGTACACGTCATCATTGATGGAGGAAACTGTAGCAACCTCGCAAGTCTACACATGGTCGAGAAGCTTGGCTTGACCACGACTCCACTTCGGCGACTTTACTCAATGGAATGGTTCAACTCAAGTGGTAAGGTTTAGGTAACACAAACTGTGCAAGTTCCTTTATCCATTGGTTCATACCATGATCATGTTTATTATGATGTCATACCTATGGAATCATGTTCACTTTTATTAGGTAGACTTTGGTTATATGATGTTGATGCTATTTTACTATGGTAGAACCAATCAATATATTTTCATGTTTAATGGAAAGAAAATGATTTTGAATCCAATGACTCCTGCTGAGCTAGTCAAAATTAATGCAAAAAGAACTAATGGTAAAGAACATGAGGATGACAAACTTGTCAGCGGTGTACAACAGTCTAAACCCACGTTCAAGAAAGTAGTTCTTTTAGATAAGATTATTTCCTCACATGATATTGCTTTGCAGACATCTGTTTCCCTGCCTCCTGTTGCCATTAACCTTTTGCAGGATCATGAGAAGGAGTTGAGGACGACTCCAATTCAAGAAGGGGAGGATGATGAGGACATCACCAGCATAGATATGACCAGTGTGACCGCTGCCCCTCCTTCCTCTCCGGCCGCTCCAACGACTATCGACGCTGCTCCATCTTCGTCACAAACGATCGACGCTGCGGCATCTTCGTCGCCGAGAGGCCTTAATCCAAAAGCTCAGCTATTCAAGCCCACATCAACGGACAAAGGCCTTAAGCACACACCCCGAGGACAGCCCACGCGACAAAGAAGGCCCATATGGAAGCCCAAGATGCCAAAAAGCCCGGTTCAGCCATCCAGCAGCACGCCAACTTCAAACGGGCATAACTCGGGCTCCCGGACTCCGTTTTCAGTGTGTGACCACCCGTTTGAAAGCTTAGGAGATAAGCTTTCCAATGGATCCAGCCCCACTTCCAAATTCGGTCCACAATGACAAGAAAATAAGAAAATAATGTCACAGGCCAGAAATTCAGGGTGCTGCGTCACCTCACTTTTGGGCCTATGGCCCATGTATCTTAGGGTTTTGGTGGCCACCGCTATTTTGGCTACCCTACACCTCTTGGCCGCCGTTATATATATGGCCGCCACCGTTCTTCTGTCCTTAGGTTCTATTGTGTTTTTGTAGACCCCTTGTGCGTCCCTCCTCGTGTTCGCGTGTGTCGACTAGACCACCCGTGACGAGAAACAGAACCTCACCTTTGTATCTTTGAGGTTATTGGATTGGAATTACTCTTACCTTGTTCTTGCTTGTTCTCGGTTGCAGCAGGTACAAGGATCAATTGTGTGTTGGCTTGGTTGATCACCTCGTGTGGTGACTTTGCGATTGTTCGGTTGCTGATCCCGTGGATTGCTAGCATCGTCACTACACCAAATCGATGTATCATTCTCATCAGAAGATCGGGCCGACCCTAGAGCGCATCACAACACTTACAAGCGCAATCCGGTGTTCTACGGAGTGTTTCGCTTTGGGGTAAATTTCATAAAGTCCACTTATTCGGATCCCAATTTGAATGAAATTAACATCAGAGCAAAATCGACCGAAACAAGCTCCAACGAGACCGGCGAAATTTAGGAGTGCAATCCATTGCTTTTTCGGAGTGTTTTGCTCCGGTGCAAACTTTCATAAAATCCCACCTATTCAGATCTCGATTCGTATGAAATTAATATGAAATTGAAATCGGCCGAAACAAGCTCCAACAGGACAGACAACACTTTCGAGGCCAATCCGGCTTGTCTTCGGTGTGTTTCACTTCAGGGCAAACTTTCATAAAATCCACTTGTTCGGAACCCAATTTGAATGAAATTAACACAAGAGCCAAATCTGTCGAAACAAGCTCCAATGAGACCAGCGACACTTGCGAGTGCAATCCGGTGCACTTTCGGAGTTTTTTGCACCGGAGCAAACTTTCATAAAATCCACCTGTTCGGATCTCGATTTGTATGAAATTTACATCAAAGCGAAACCGGATGAAACAGGCTAGAACAGGACCGACAACACTTACGAGGGCAATCAGTTGTGTTTTCGGCGTGCTTTGAATCTGGGAAAACTTTCACAAAATCCACTTATTCAGATCCCAATTTGAATGAAATTAATATAAGAGCGAAATCGACCGAAATAAGCTCCAACGAGACCGGCGAAATTTAGGAGTGCAATCCATTGCTTTTTCGGAGTGTTTCGCTCTGGCGCAAACTTTCATAAAATCCACCTGTTCAGATCTCAATTTGTATGAAATTAACATCAAAATGAAATCGACCGAAACAAGCTCCAACAAGAAAGACAACACTTGCGAGGAAAATCCGGTGTGTCATCGCGGTGTTTCGCTTCGGGGCAAACTTTCGAAATCCACTTGTTCGGATCCCGATTTGAATGAAATTAACACCAGGGCGAAATCGATCAAAACAAACTCCAATGAGACCGGCGACACTTGCGAGTGCAATCCGGTGCACTTTCAGAGTGTTTCGCTCCGGTGCAAACTTTCATAAAATCCACATTTTTGGATCTCGATTTGTATGAAGGTAACATAAAAGTGAAATCGGTCGAAACAAGCTCAAACAGGACCGACAACATGTACGAGTGCAATCCGGTGTGTCTTCGGAGTGTTTCGCTTCGGAGCAAATTTTCATTAAATCCACTTGTTCAGATCCCGATTTGAATGAAATTGACATCAGAGCGAAATAGACCGAAACAAGCTCTAAAGGCACTTGTGACACTTAGGAGTGCTATTCGGTGCTTTTTCTGAGTGTTTCGCTGCCGCGCAAACTTTCATAACATCCACCAATTGGGATCTCGAACTGTATGAAATTAACATTTAGGCGAAATCGACAGAAACAAGCTCCAACAAGACTGACAACACTTATGTGGGCAATCCGGCGTGTTTTTGGAGTGTCTCGCTTCGTGGCAAATTTTCATAAAATCCACTTGTTCGGACCCCGATTTGAATGAAATTAACACCAGAGTGAAATCGACCGAAACAAGCCAAAATGATACCGGCGACACATACGAGTGCAATCCGGTGCATTTTCGTACTGTTTCGCTTCGGCGCAAACATTCATAAAATCCACCCGTTCTGGCACAAACATTCATAAAAGGCACATCGTCGTTGTACGTTGTAGTCGGATCGTCAAAGTCAATTCCACCAAATCGAAGTTATCTCTCTCATCGAAAGATCGGGACCCAAAGTCACATCAGTTGGTATTAGAGCTAGGTCCCGAAACAAGAGGGTGGGAATGATAGTACCACCTTGCTTATGGAGGGGAGAGAATACCACCTTAAAAGGGAGAGCAACCCTCCCCCCAACAGGCTAGTCTTTTGGGGGCCACATGGGACTCTTAAGCCCTGGCTATGGCAGCCAAGGTGTGTATTCCCTCGTTGGGCCAAAGCCCACGCCCCTGCGCTAGTTGGGCAGTCCGCTCGCCGGGCGAGGCACGTGCACCATACGACTGGGCCGCGAAGGGCATGTTGCGCACCCGGGAGGGATGCATCTCTGATGGTTACCTCAATTGGGAATTACTTGTTGTTCAAAAATTTGCATGCCATTATTTCCCTGAGGATAGTAGAGTTCGAGCTGCTACTAGCGAATTTTCTGATTTTGCTTTTGTTTGGTGGAGAGAGCATTGCCGTGTTCATCCACATAATATACCCACCACTTGGGAAGCATTAAAATTGATCATGCGACATAGATTTATTCCCTCCTACTATGCTAGAGATTTACTAAATAAATTGCAACGCCTACGCCAAGGTAAAAGTTCAGTAGAAGAATATTATCAAGAATTGCAAATTGGCATGTTGCGTTGTGGTTTAGTTGAGAATGAGGAAGCGTCTTTGGCTCGTTTCATAGGTGGTTTAAACCGTGAAATCCAGGACATTCTAAATTATAAGGATTACAATTCGATGACTTGTTTATTCCAACTTGCTTGCAAAGCTGAACGTGAAGTGCAGGGACGATAATCGAGGGCAAAAGCTACATTTTCTATAGGACGTACTACTTCGTGGACGCCTCACACCCCCGCTGCCCCGTCCGGTCGTACCACTACACCAAGTCCTTCCAACAACAAAACATCTCCTTCAAACTCGGCACCACGAGCACCCACGCCAATGAAAAGTGCCAGACAAGCTCCTACAAAGAGTTTGTCGTCGTCCGTCGCCTCAACGGGCCGAACAAAAGTCATTTAGTGCCATCGCTGCAAGGGGTTTGGCCACATCATGAGGGAGTATCCAAACAAACGCGTGCTCATCTTTCGCGAAGATGGTGAGTACGATTCAGCAAGCGATATTGATGAAGAAACATATGCTTTGCTTGCTGAAAATGAAGACGGTGAGCCAATTTCTGAGCCTCAAGAAGAGCACGTGAGCGCTAGTGATGCTGAGCAATATTTGAGTATTGTTTCGCAACGTATGCTTAGTGCCCAGATTGCGAGTGCCGAGCAAAATTAGCGCCACAACTTGTTTCACATTAAAGGTGTCGTCAAGGAGAGAGCAATACGAATAATCATTGATGGTGGGAGTTGCAATAATCTAGCCAGCATGGACTTGGTGGAGAAGCTTGCACTCTCCACTAGGCCGCATCCTCAGCCCTATTACATTCAATGGTTCAACAACAGCGGCAAGGTCAAGGTAACTCGTATGGTAAGAGTAAATTTTGCTTTAGGTTCTTATCATGATTATGTTGATTGCGATGTCGTACCTATGCAAGCATGTTCTATGTTGTTAGGAAGACTGTGGCAATATGATAAAGATTGTTTACATCATGGTAGAACAAATGAATACTCTTCTGTGCATAAAGAAAAGAAAATTGTTTTACATCCAATGTCTCCTGATGCTATTTTAAAAGATGAGATTGCTAGAGCTAATAGAGAGAAAAATCAGGAGCACGTTAAGAGTGAAAATCAGATTGTAACAAAGGAGCTTGAGCAATACAATAAGAAAGAATCTAAGCCTGTTCATGACAGAAGAAATGAGATTAAGTTGAAGGGTGCTTGTTTTCTTGCTACCAAATCTGATTTGAAAGAGCTGAATGATTGTAACATCCCAAAATTTCAAATTTTAATTAAATAATATTATTTTATTGCTAATTATGGATTTTATGATTTTTCTGAGATTTATTTGAATTATTTGAAATTAAATATATTATCTTTATGCCAAGAATTAATTATAAATGTATAAAGTTAAAATAAAGTTTTTGTGAAAATATTTTATTTAAAACCAAGATATCTCAAAATATTTTTGGGAATTTTATTGGAATTTTTAGAGTATTTCTAAAGCCTTAAAGAAATCAAAACATTTAATCGAATAATTAAATTAGGAAAATTAGGAGAATATGGAATGAACAGAATGGGCCGGCCCAAACACTTTGTCTTGCATCGGACCGGATTTAAGTGGATTAATTCCGACCGTTGGATGAAGATCCAACGGCCTTCATCACGCCGAACCAAATAAGGAAACCCTAGAGCATCTCGACCGCCGGATGGAAATCAGACGGATCGTGGTCGTCGTCTCCGAAGAAGGAAACCACGCCGCCGTCTCCGACCCGGAAACCTGCGCCGCCGCCCTTCCTTCCATCCTTATCGCGCCATGCCGGGTATAAAAGGACCCCCTTAGCACCCCTCGATGATCACCACACCTCGCCGCGCATCTTTGTCGTTGCGACTTCGCCGGAGGAGCCTCGGAGTAGCAACAAGACGCCATCGGAGTTGCAAGGTTTGATCGAGATTTTGCGCCAAGAATCCGTCGCCCGGTGTCTCTTCCGCCGCAAGGATTGCAGATCCGAACTCTCGCATCACGCGCGCCGGATTCGTGGTATTGTCGTCGCCGGGAACCAACGAACGCCGCCGCCGTGGTCATCTTCTCCGAAGTCCGGCGGTTGCCCGCCGCCGTTCCATTGCCGCCGGGAGAAATATCGCCGTCGGATCCTCAACGAGCAGACGGGATCGGTCCACGCCGACGCCGAGGTAGGGTTGTTGCTCGGCGACACGTGGCGCCACGTGGGCGGGAGTTGCTGAGTTGGCGATGAGTTGGCGGCACACGTGGGCACATGTGTCACCGTCGGAAAATCAGATTTTTCGATATAAAATAATTCGCTAAATTCGGAAATTCTATTTTGAGTTATTTTCAGATTTTCCAAACTTGAAACCTTATAACTTTCGTGATACGAACTCGGATTGAGGTGATTCAAATTCCTAAAAATTTGTAAAATGAGATCTTTCAATGGTGGCTTTTATTTGAAGTTTCGAGTTCATTTGCTATTTGGTTTTGGTTTTATTTTGCCTTCTCTCTCGATTCGCGTAGACGTTGAGTTGAGCGAAGTTTCGGAAGAGGAATTATCATTTCAAGAGCAATCTTCGGACCAAGACCAGGAGTTTAACGAAGGCAAGTTGTGCTTTGATCATGTTGCACCCATAAACTAGATTGCATGCTATTTTGATTTACTTTATCGCTTATTATTTCATGAGTACAAATGTTTTCAACTTAAGTTTGGGATTAGCTATCATACCCTTTGTATTATACCCTACCTTGATAATTGTATGCCATAATCCACTTGTTACCTTAGGATGGTTCATTATAGTTGGTTGATACTGAAATCAACATGGATGGTTAGAACGGAATAGAATTGCTTAGCCATGCTACGTCATCACATGTTCACAAATTATGGTTTAATAATCTTGACTAATGGAATATGGAACAATGATGAGAATTTGTGTGCCATGTGTGGTCACACAAAGAGATTGAGTTGTTGTGACAATGAGTCACATAGCGATGTTGATTTGTGGAGAACACGTGGTGTCCGTAATCAAGCTGGGATGGGCAATTCATTTAGACTGGGGCAAGTGGCAAGATTGTTTATGGTGGGCCAAGAGTGGCAATGGGACATCGTATTTGGTTTTATTTAGTTTTGGATATTGAGATCACTTTTGTTAGTCTTGCCTCGGTCACAACTAAGGACTTAACCTTGCGAGCCTTTGACTGAGTCTAACTTGCAACCACATGTGCGGAATGGGACAACTTAGTGACTAATTTGCAAATGCTTAACTTAAGTGCTATCTTGGTGGTGTGGGTCCGAGTTCACGGGAAAACTCACATGGCGCAAGAGGGGGCCTGTCGTGGCGGCGTAGCCTTTGATGTTGAAACCTTAGCGGGTAGCACCGGGTTAAGAGGATGCATTGTAAAGGCTTTGTCGTGACTCTCTGCCGACACACCAAAGGAAGTGCGCTTGGCATCAAAGAGATTATCATGTCGTGTGGGTAAAGTGCATAACCTCTGAGAGTGTACAAACTATTAGGATAGCCGTGCTCACGGTATTGAGCAATGCTCGAATTACTGATCAAGGGTAGTTAATTAAAATGAACAAGCTGTTATGGGATGGCAGGATGCCATGTGGATAATGGAATTTGATTTAGGTTGAGACTTGGGTTGATTTGCAAACAATGGAATCTATTTACTTGTTATTATTTGTTTCTTGTCTTTTCAATCTACATATTGCTTATGTTTGAAAATCGCCTTCGCTTGAGAACCACTTAGCCATTCCTTTGGAATAAAGCCTTGCATATAGCTATGATAGAATTGCATTACATGCACAACTTGTTGAGTACGTGTTGGTGTACTCACCCTTGCCTACAAAAATCATCGATCTTTGAAGAAGGAGTACCATGAAGAGACGAATGTTTAGGGTGCGAGCCTTGTCGGTTACTGTGGTATCTTGAGGGTTATCTCGTCTTCATTCCGCTGCAGTTCAATTTGTTGTTCGGCCTTGTGAGGCATTGCTAAGTAAGTTGACCATAAGGTCATACAACTGGTAATATTTAATATATTATGTCTTTTACCTTATTTACGTTGTGTATGATTGTGATATTCACTAATGTTGAGCCTGTGTGCACTAACCTGGTTCTGGACTAGTGCAGTATACACAGAGGGTCCGGATTTGCATATTCGGGTCCCGACAGAGGTGGTATCAGAGCCATACTGACTGTAGGTCTTGCCCCTAGATGGTTGGTCGTCTCTATAGGTCCTTCAAAATTATTTTCTAAGTAAAAGACCTAACCAAGAAGAATAATATGTTCTTGACTTATCTCATTCTTCTATCTCGCCCTTATCAAAAATTCTTCCTTATCCCTTGCTAAAATTTCTTCTTCGTACCTCTGCTGAATTGAGTTAAAATCTTACCTGAGTTATCTTGAGTAGAAAACGATATACCACACTTAGGAGATGACATCAGGTGTCTGTTGCTACCATCATGATCATAACAGAAGGGATCATCAAGCTCATGGAAGAATGGATCAATGAAGTGTATCAAGAGCTAGAAGACTCAGTACTTCAAGTAGCCAGATAAGACTCATGTGTGGGAGTCCCGTTTCCTAAGATAGGAGTGTCGCCCATATAGACGGTAGTTTTGTGTGTTTAGGTTGAATTGGTTCTTCTTGATTGTTGTGTGTGCAGTATGCGTTGCAAAGCTTTTAGGCTTACATAAGCAGCCATACCAAGTTATTAATATTGATTGCTTAAAGTTATTGGTTTAAACCTATCTTCCCTGTGTTAGGATTCTTGCTCCTTATCTATGCTAATTTCGTTTCCTTAACCCTTGAGGTAATCAAGCAGATGGTTCAGAATAGTGATAGCAGTGGAGATAGTGAAAGTGGAAACCAAACCAGTGGAAACTCTAAGGATGGATTAGTTCCTCAACCATCAATACCGATAGATATGCAGAACTTCAAAGAGTTTTTGGCCGCTCAAACTCAGTTGATGCAAGCAATGACGAAGCAAATCCAGAATATCACTGAGAATGATATGGCCGCAATAAATTCAAAGAAGAATACTACCAATGTACCTCGTTTGAGATCTGGACAGCTAGACGAGTTAAAAGATCGTGCGTGCATTCGCTGTGGAGAGATAGGACACACTGCAGACGAGCATGCGATCAATTGCTCCAGTTGTGAAGGAAGCCATTCTCCCGGAGAATGTCCTATGGGCAACATCACATGTTACCTTTGTGAAGGTCGAGATCACTGCCCACCTCAATGTCCCCTAGATCCGATAATGACCGCCGTGATACAACATCAACAGAAGAATCTACGGACCCTAGTTGCTCAAGAATTATCAATAAAAGGGGGAAAGTTAACTGCCCAGAAGATGTCGCTTGGAGAATTAAAAACACAACCTCCTAAACATGTCAACCTTAATCAGAAAGCGATGAAGTGGCAATCACCAGCGGCATGTTTCTTATGTGATAAAGAAGATCATTGGTCTAGAGAGTGCCCTCTGAAGCAACCAACCCTGGATTATAAGAATGAGGACGAGTACACAGTTGCACCCACCAAGGCAATACAATGCAAACGGTTGTGCTACTATTGTCGAGGAAGAAGGCCATCTTGTTAAGCAATGCCCACGGAGAGAACGGTATTTCCTCTGACCATGGAAATACCGAAGTTACTCCGTCCGTTATATAACGCCAAGGGTGGCGGTAAAGGCAGAGGAGAAACTTGCCAAGAAAACCAATCAAAGAAAAGGCGTCTAGGTAAGGATGCTATCAACGAATGCTCAAGAAAGAAAGTTCACCCTAGACTCTGCTATAATCACCACAAACCTAAGCATTTTGCCAATAAGTGCCCTCAAAAGAAAGCGATCACGTCGATTCGAGTCAATCCTAACTCCACCCCTGTTGAAGCCCCGGCACCAGTAGGCAATACCCAGGCAGGAAGTCAGTTTGCTGTCAGGAAATGTTTCTCTTGCAATGAGCCAGGACATTTTGCCAATAAGTGTCCGAAGAAGGGAAATTTTACTCCAGTTCCTTTCAACTTAGGAACTACCCTAGCTAAACCCCCAGTAACAGGAAGTAACCGAGTACCAGTACAATCAGGAGTATCGCCTCAAACGGCAATGCGTGGAAGAATCAATCACATCACGACAGATGCAGTCCAGGACGCCGTAGAAGTTGTGCTGGAAATACCCGAAGTCAATATTGCCACGGATCAGCAAGAGGATGACTCTCTCTTTGATAATCAAAATCAGGAGAATGAAGATAGCTATCCAAGAGCCTGCGACCCTCCGTTTGATATCTGCAATGAAGGCGGTGAAGAGGAAGATTAGCCAGATGTTTAGGATCATGACTCATAGTCAATTGTCGTACCTAAAGTAGTAGTTGCCAATTTAATATTTCCGTTATCGTAAGATCTATAGGTCCAGTTCCTGTAATAAAAGTGATATGTCAGGCGGTACTTTGAAGTTTTAGGTTACTGTTTAGTTATGATTCAAACCGTCAAGAATTCTACGTATCAGCTAAAGACCCAGCTTGAGTTATAAGCATGAGAGAATAAAGCAGTTATGGAATACCTGGATAAATTTGTGATTATTTTTATAGACGATACCCTTGTGTATCCCAAGTCAGAAGAAGAGCATGCGGAGCATTTGCGATTAGTTTTGGGAAAAGAAGTTTGCATGTACGCCGGAGTGCAAAGAAAAGTTTAATAGCTAGAGAAGCGGTTAACCTCTACACCTATGTTAGCATTGTCGGATGTTCAGAATAGTTTTGACATTCTTGTGATACATCGAGACAATGAAGGCCGCATGAAGGGAATTATCCAACGCCTGATTTAGAGTTAGCAGCCGTAGTGCATGCTTTAAAGATATGGCATCATTATCTCATTGGAAATGGATGTGCAATATATACGGACCGTAAGAGCCTGAAATACATATTCACCCAGTCAGATCTTAATATGAGGCAGAGAAGATGGCTAGAATTGATTAAGGATTATAATGTTGGAATTCATTATCATCCGGGAAAAGCTAAGGTAGAAGCCGACGCGTTAAACCGGAAAAGCCACAGTGTAAATGTTATAAAAGCAAGCAATCAGACGGAGTCGTGTGAGAGAATTTCAGAAGTTAAGATTAAAAGTTGTGACGCAAGGATTTCATCTGCCTTAAAGGTAAAACCAACCCTAGAGGACCAAACCAGAGAAAATCGAAAGCAAAGACAGATCGAGACGGAAGAATTAAGTTGACAATCGCCGATGTGATTTGAGTTTTTGAACCCAATGATTTCGTATATCTTAGGGTTACTCCTCTTAAAGGTGTAAAAGGGTTTCAAGTCAAAGGAAAACTTGCACTGGGTATGTTGGACCATTTAAGATCTTGAGCCACATAGGAAAGCTTAAGAAAACTGAAGGAAGAATTCCAAACCTATTCTCTAGTCAATACGAATCTCGGGTCGAGATTCCGTTAAGGGGAGGTTTGTAACATCCCAAAATTTCAAATTTTAATTAAATAATATTATTTTATTGCTAATTATGGATTTTATGATTTTTCTGAATTTATTTGGATTTTCCGAGATTTATTTGAATTATTTGAAATTAAATATATTATCTTTATGCCAAGAATTAATTATAAATGTATAAAGTTAAAATAAAGTTTTTGTGAAAATATTTTATTTAAAACCAAGATATCTCAAAATATTTTTGGGAATTTTATTAGAATTTTTAGAGTATTTCTAAAGCCTTAAAGAAATCAAAACATTTAATCGAATAATTAAATTAGGAAAATTAGGAGAATATGGAATGAACGAGAACGGGCCCGGCCCAAACACTTTGTAAGTGAGACCGGACCGGATTTAAGTGGATTAATTTCATTGTTGGATGAAGATCCAACGGCCTTCATCACGCCGAACCAAATAAGGAAACCCTAGAGCATCTCGACCGCCGGATGGAAATCAGACGGATCGTGGTCGTCGTCTCCGAAGAAGGAAACCGCGCCGCCGTCTCCGACCCGGAAACCTGCGCCGCCGCCCTTCCTTCCATCCTTATCGCGCCATGCCGGGTATAAAAGGACCCCCTTAGCACCCCTCGATGATCACCACACCTCGCCGCGCATCTTTGTCGTTGCGACTTCGCCGGAGGAGCCTCGGAGTAGCAGCGCACGCTCATCGGAGTTGCAAGGTTCGGCCGAGGATTTTGCGCCAAGAATCCGCCGCCGCCGGTGTCTCTTCCGCCGCAAGGATTGCAGATCCGAACTTCTCGCATCACGCCGCGTCGGATTCGTGGTATTGTCGCCGGGAACCAACGAACGCCGCCGCCGTGGTCATCTTCTCCGAAGTCCGGCCGGTTGCCCGCCGCCGTTCCATTGCCGCTCAGGAGAAATACTGGCCGTCGGATCCTCAACGAACGGACGGGATCGGTCCACGTCGACGCTAAGGTAGGGTTGCTGCTTCGGCGACACGTGGCGCCACGTGGGCGGGAGTTGCTGAGTTGGCGATGAGTTGGCGGCATACGTGGGCACATGTGTCACCGGCGTCGGAAAATCAGATTTTTGATATAAAATAATTCGCTAAATTCGGAAATTCTATTTTCAGAGTTATTTTCAGGATTTTCCAAACTTCGAAACCTTATAACTTTCGCATACGAACTCGGATTGAGGTGATTCAAATTCCTGAAAATTTGTAAAAATGAGAACTTTCTAATGGTGGCTTTTATTTGAAGTTTCGAGTTCATTTGCTATTTGATTTTGGTTTTTATTTTGCCTTCTCTCTCGATTCGCGTAGACGTTGAGTTGAGCGAAGTTTCGGAAGAGGAATTATCATTTCAAGAGCAATCTTCGGACCAAGACCAGGAGTTTAACAAAGGCAAGTTGTGCTTTGATCATGTTGCACCCATAAACTAGATTGCATGCTATTTTGATTTACTTTATCGCTTATTATTTCATGAGTACAAATGTTTTCAACTTAAGTTTGGGATTAGCTATCATACCCTTTGAATTATACTCTACCTTGATAATTGTATGCCATAATCCACTTGTTACCTTAGGATGGTTCATTATAGTTGGTTGATACTGAAATCAACATGGATGGTTAGAACGGAATAGAATTGCTTAGCCATGCTACGTCATCACATGTTCACAAATTATGGTTTAATAATCTTGACTAATGGAATATGGAACAATGATGAGAATTTGTGTGCCATGTGTGGTCACACAAAGAGATTGAGTTGTTGTGACAATGAGTCACGCAAGCGATGTTGATTTGTGGAGAACACGTGGTGTCCGTAATCAACTGGGATGGGCAATTCATTTAGACTGGGGCAAGTGGCAAGATTGTTTATGGTGGGCCAAGAGTGGCAATGGGACAGTCGTATTTGGTTTTTATTTGGTTTTGGATATTGAGATCACTTTTGTTAGTCTTGCCTCGGTCACAACTAAGGACTTAACCTTGCGAGCCTTTGACTGAGTCTAACTTGCAACCACATGTGCGGAATGGGACAACTTAGTGACTAATTTGCAAATGCTTAACTTAAGTGCTATCTTGGTGGTGTGGGTCCGAGTTCACGGGAAAACTCACATGGCGCAAGAGGGGGCCTGTCGTGGCAGCGTAGCCCTTGATGTTGAAACCTTAGCGGGTAGCTTGGGTTAAGAGGATGCATTGTAAAGGCTTTGTCGTGACTCTCTGCCGACACACCAAAGGAAGTGCGCTTGGCATCAAAGAGATTATCATGTCGTGTGGGTAAAGTGCATAACCTCTGTAGAGTGTACAAACTATTCGGATAGCCGTGCTCACGGTATTGAGCAATGCTCGGGAATTACAGTCAAGGGGTAGTTAATTAAAATGAACAACTGTTATGGGATGGCAGGATGCCATGTGGATAATGGAATTTGATTTAGGTTGAGACTTGGGTTGATTTGCAAACAATGGAATCTATTTACTTGTTATTATTTGTTTTACTGTCTTTTCAATCTACATATTGCTTATGTTTGAAAATGCCGCCTTCGCTTGAGAACCACTTAGCCATTCCTTTGGAATAAAGCCTTGCATATAGCTATGATAGAATTGCATTACATGCACAACTTGTTGAGTACGTGTTGGTGTACTCACCCTTGCCTACAAAAATCATCATCTTTGAAGAAGGAGTACCATGAAGAGACGAATGTTTAGGGTGCGAGCCTTGTCGGTTACTGTGGTATCTTGAGGGTTATCTCGTCTTCATTCATTGCAGTTCAATTTGTTGTTCGCCTTGTGAGGCATTGCTAAGTAAGTTGACCATAAGGTCATACAACTGGTAATATTTAATATATTATGTCTTTTACCTTATTTACGTTGTGTATGATTGTGATATTCACTAATGTTGAGCCTGTGTGCACTAGCGTGATCCTGGACTAGTGCAGTATACACAGAGGGTCCGGATTTGCATATTCGGGTCCCGACAATGATCTAAATTCTTTTTGCTATGCTTTCGTTTGCAAAGAAGTTTTGTTTTCATTTGAGGATGTGTCTTCTTCTTTGCCTCCTGCTATCACTAACCTTTTGCAGAAGTACAATGATGTTTTTCTAAAGGATGTGCCACCAGGGCTGCCCCCAATTCGAGGCATTGAACACCAAATTGATCTCATTCCCGAGGCATCTTTGCCTAATCGCGCGCCATACAGAACCAATTCGGAAGAAACTAAGGATATACAATGCCAAGTTCAAGAATTGCTTGATAAAGGATATGTGCGTTGATGGGGACGGCGATCCCGATCTTTCAGTGAGATGACGATATGGCGATCCCGATCCACACAGATACACGATCCAATGATCAGTAGTTCCTGCAGGAAATTGAGAACCCGCAAGAACAAAGTATGAAGCAATCCGAAAATATGGTACTGAAATCAAAAGAACAAGTTGAGGTTCTGTTTCTCGGCTCGGACGGTCTAGTCGACACGTGCAAATACAAGGAGGGACGCACACGGGGTCTACCAAACACAACAAAACCTAAAAAACGAAGAACAGGGGTGAAAACCTAATATAAACGGGTATCCACACAAGGGGGGGCACCCAAGAGGGATGCGGCAGCCAGGAGAGGGGCGCCGGCCAAGGGGGGTGAAACCCTAAGAGTACATGGGCCTTGGGCACAAAAGAAAGGTGGCGCAACACCCGGAAGTTCTGTCCTGTGAGATTGTTTTGTGAATTCCTATCGCTACATGAGGAATTTTGCCATGGGACTAGATCCGTTGGAAAGGTTATCTCGATACCTTTCAAACGAGTGGTTGAACGTCAAAAACGGAGTTCATATGTGGTCGTGGCGTCCGTTCGAAGTACTGCTGCTCCTGGATGGCCGAACCGAACACGGCGACGAATTGGGCTTGATCTTGGGCCTTCCTTGGCGCATGGGCTGTCCTCGGTGGATGTTCTTGATGTGCTGGTCCAGCAAAGGTGGGTGGAATGGCCTTGCTTCTGGATTAAGCCTTCTAGGCATCGTAGACGAAGTAGCGGCTGAAACAGTGACGGTCGGGGACGAAGTAGCGGTCGTAGGGGAAGAAATGGCAGCGGTTGTATCCTTGGTTGGGATGTCCTCATCATCCTCCCCTTCTTGAATTGGAGTCGTCCTCGACTCCTTCTCATGTTCCTGAAAAAGGTTAGTGACAACAAGAGACAAACCAATAGATAATGGCAATGGTTCTAAACTATCCATGTTATCTTGTGAGAGAGTTTTTGTAGCCAACAATACTTTACCCTTCAACTTAAGATCAGGTTTTTGAGCAACTGGTGTAGTTGAATGGGTTGATGTACTAGCTACACTTTTAATTCTAGTCTCTTCTTGTTCTCTTTGAGCTCTTTTAACATCCATGTTTCTTAGTTCTGTAGGGCTCATGAGTTTAAAAACAATTTTCTTTCCCTTATACAAGAAAGTATAGTCATTGGTCCTACCATGATCTATAGCATCCATATCATAGATCCATGGTCTACCCAATAAAAGAGAGCAAGCATCCATGGGTACAACATCTCAAACAACATTATCATGATAAGAACCAATGGAGATAGGTACTCGAACGGTTTTTGTTACCTGAACCTTACCAGTGGAATTGAGCCATTCAATTTCATACTGTTGAGGAAGTGGATTGGTGGTCAACCCAAACTTCTCGACCATGTCTACACTCGCAAGATTGTTGCAGCTACCTCCATCAACAACGACATGCACAGCGCGCTCATTCACCACACACCTTGTCTGGATGATAGTATGGCGTTGATTTTGTTCATCGCGTGCAAGCTGTGCGCAAAGTACACGTGTGACAACAAGAGCCGGATATTTGTCGGATGCAGCAAAAGTGATAATCTCTTCTTCTGGCTCTACAGTGTTAGTGGCAACAAGAGCATATTCATTTTCATCAATATCACTAGCACTAGTGTACTCACCATTTTCTTGGATGATTAGAGCACGTTGATTAGGGCAGTCTCGCATCACGTGCCCCATTCCTTTGCATCGAAAGCATTGTGTTTCCCGCTTTCGACCGGTGGAAGCAACTGAGGAAGCACTCTTGGCAGGTGCTTGAAGTGTGACTGACTTGTTTGCCTCCGGAATGCGTGATGGCGTCGAAGTAGTAGGAACAGCGGGTGTAGGTACACGTCCAGGTATGGAAGATGATGTCTTGGTATGGATCTGGACCGAGTTGGATGTGGAAGAGCCTCCAAAATTACCTCGCGATGTCGATCGGCGACCCTGCACTTCCCTTTCTGCTTTCAAAGCAAGATGGTACAAATGAGTGATAGAATTGTATTCTTTATAATCAAGTATATCCTGTATCTCTTGGTTAAGCCCACCCAAAAACCTAGCCATTTTTGCATCCTCACTCTCTTCTAACCCACAGCGCAACATGCCAATTTGCAATTCCTGATAATATTCCTCAACCGTTTTATCACCTTGATTAAAGCGCTGCATTTTATTCAATAAGTCACGAGCATAGTATGTAGGAACAAATCTAGCCCTCATGACACGCTTCAACCCATCCCAAGTTGTAGGTACATCACGGTTGGTTCTACAAAGTTCTTTCCACCAAATAGATGCAAAACCAGTAAATTCACTAGTGGCAGCGTGAACCCTTCTACGCTCAGAGAAGTCATAGCAAGAAAATTTTTGATCTACCGCCAACTCCCAATCTTGATAAGCATCAGAATTATAAGTACCATCAAAAGGAAGCATAGTAAATTTCATTTTTGCCATAGAATCATGACGTTCTTCCCTTTGATCATGTTGATTTCTAGCCATACCTTGTCTATTATTGCGGAGTCGATGATGAGCTCGGTCATTGTGCATATTCACCCTGTGGTCGTCCTCAGTATCGGCGGCGTAGTTGTTCTCCTCTTGATCCACCCCGTTTAAAGAAACAGGTGGAGCACCGCGTTGGCCCAAAGCATGACCAGCGACACCATTGTTGGGGGCAGCACATTGAAGGAGTTGTGCTAGTTGTGCTTGAAGCTCAGTGAGGGGTGCCAGTTGCGCCTGAATCGCATCAAGACTGTCATGAGTTCGCATCTCATGCTGATTGTGCAACCTGTTAAAATGAGTGACCCAACACCGTTCTTTGGGTGTGAGGGGGTCCTCACGTTCACTCCTACTGCCAACGTTGCTCCTATGATTGCTTGGAATACCTACCATAGTTAGTAGAAACAAAGAAACTTCACACAGATATGAAAGCTCCTATGAACTACCAGGTGGTATGAAGTGGCAAGCCTCTCACACGCTCAAGCTTCTACCAAGTTCTTACAAGTCCTCGATGTGGCAAGTGATTGCAAATTCCAGAACCTGTGTGGTTAGAAGATGGTGGATCTTGGACAGGCAATAATATGTAGCAATGGAGAAACTAGTACTACTGAACCAAAAGTAAGCTGAAAAGTCGTTCAAAATCAGTACAGTGCTGGTCCTAGGCTAGATCGTGCTAAAGACGCGAGCCTAAACACCAACGATGCCACAGAGATGCAATGAGAACGTCCTCAACACAAAGCAAGCAGCTAGGGCTCCTCTTCTTTTTTTTTTTTTTTTGTGGGAGCCCTAAAACTGAATAATAGACTCAAAAAGGACTCCAAACAACACTCACCACAAACACTCTCTCTCTCTCTCTCTGAACTTTGATTTGTGCACCAAAATTTGTCGGTTTAGCAAATGCAGCAAGATGACGTGGAGAGGGCAGAGAGGTGGTTTGGCTCTGATTTACCCGTTTTTGTCAAATAAACCGAGCTATGGAATGCGAAGCTTGCACCGTTTGATTCAGCCGCGCTATGGAAGGAAAGGCTTGCACGGTTTAATTCAGCCAAGGTATGGAAGGAGCTGCACGAGTTATATGGCAAGATCTGATTGATCCCTTCTCGGTTTGTGCCTTCTCGGTGTGGGAACTTTGGGGAGTTTTGGGAAAACACAAATTGGTAGAAGGAAACCGAGTTGGCTGTGGAGAACGTGGCCTACTGGGTTTGCTTTTGCGTGGTGGAATTTTGGGCGTTCTGATGGGAGACTCTCAGTTTTGTGGGATGAAGACAGTAGCACAAATAGACTCACGAAGATCACGACGCTGTGACAACAATGTGAATAGAACTCGAAACTCTAAGTGGACTAGACTCTAAAACCAGCAAATACACGATTATGCAACCAACGATTCAACAAACCAAGAACAAGTAGTAAAAGTTGGGGCACAAATTAGCTTGGATAGAGGGACAAATCTTATTTTTGTGGGGCGATTTTCTGGACTCTAGGTAGAAAACGAAATTGAGGGAAGATCTCACTAAGCAACCTTGAGCTCTAATAACACTTGATGGGGACGGCGATCCCGATCTTTCGGTGAGATGATGATACGTCAATTTGGGGGGAGTGGATGGCACCGAATTTAGGGCTTCCTTCCAACAGGTCTGTAGCTTCGCAATCGCAATGCCAAATCCACACAGATACACGATCCAATGATCAGTAGTTCCTGCAAGAAATCGAGAACCCGCAAGAACAAATTATGAAGCAATCCGGAAATATGGTACTGAAATCAAAAGAACAAGTTGAGGTTCTGTTTCTCGGCTCGGGCGGTCTAGTCGACACGCGCAAACACGAGGAGGGACGCACTCGGGGTCTACCAAACACAACAAAACCTAGAAAATGAAGAACAGGGGTGAAAACCTAATATAAAGGGGTACCCACACAAGGGGGCGCCCAAGAGGGATGTGGCAGCCAGGAGAGGGGCACCGGCCAAGGGGGGGTGAAACCCTAAGAGTACATGGGCCTTGGGCCCAAAAGAAAGGTGGCACAGCACCTAGAAGTTCTGTCCCGTGAGATTGTTCTGTGAATTCCTGATGCTCCATGAGGAATTTGTCCATGGGACTAGATCCATTGGAAAGGTTATCTCGATACCTTTCAAACGAGTGGTCGAACGTCGATAACAGAGTTTGGATGTGATCGTGGCGTCCGTTTGAAGTACTACTGCTCCTGGATGGCCGAACCGAACACGGCGACGAATTGGGCTTGATCTTGGGACTTCCTTGGTGCATGGGCTATCCTCGGTGGATGTTCTTGATGTGCTGGTCCAGCAAAGGTGGGTGGAAAGGCCTTGCTTTTGGATTAAGTCCTCTAGGCGTCGTGAAGCTAATGTAACTGAAAGCTTGATGTGATCGGGGACGAAGTGGCGGTCATAGGGGAAGAAAGGGCAGCGGTTGTATCCTTGGTTGGGATGTCCTCATCATGCGTGAGTCTCTTAGTCCTGGTGCTGTTGCGGTCATTTTAGTGCCTAAGAAAGATGGATCATGGCACATGTGTGTAGATTGTAGAGCAATCAATAATATCACCGTTAGGTATCGTCACCCTATTCCTAGGCTAGATGATATGCTTGATGAATTAAGTGGCTCTACAGTATTATCTAAAGTTGATTTGCGTAGTGGGTACCACCAGATTCGCATGAAGCTTGGAGATGAATGGAAAACGGCTTTTAAAACTAAGTTCGGTCTATATGAGTGGTTAGTAATGTCTTTTGGGTTAACTAATGCACCTAACACTTTTATGAGAATGATGAACGAAGTTTTGCGTGCTTTCATTGGCAAATTTGTGGTGGTATATGTCGACGACATTTGGATATTTAGCAAATCATTGGAGGAACATGTTGACCATTTACGTGCTGTTTTTAATGCTTTACGAGATGCGCGTTTATTTGGTAACCTTGAGAAGTGCATCTTTTGCACGGATCGAGTCTCTTTTCTTGGCTATGTAGTTACTCCCCAGGGCATTGAAGTTGATCAGGCTAAGGTTGAGGCAATACAGAGTTGCCCGACTCCTAACACGGTCACACAAGTGCGAAGTTTTCTAGGACTTACTGGATTCTACCGTCACTTCATGAAGGACTTCGGCACCATTGCTGCACCTCTGAATGAGCTCACCAAGAAGGGTGTGCCATTTGTTTGGGGCGATGCACAAGAGAAGCTCCGGTGCAAACTTTTATAAAATCCACCAGTTCGGATCACGATTTTTATGAAATTAACATCAAAATGAAATCGATAGAAATAAACTCCAACAAGGCCGACAGCACTTACGAGGCCAATCCGGCGTGGCGTGTCTTCGGTGTGTTTCGATTTGGGGAAAACTTTCATAAAATCCACTTGTTCGGATCCCGATTTGAATGAAATTAACACCAGAGCGAAATCGATCGAAACAAGCTCCAATGAGACCGGCGACACTTGCGAGTGCAATCCGGTGCACATTCGGAGTGTTTCGATCCGGTGCAAACTTTCATAAGTTCCACATGTTCGGATCTCGATTTGTATGAAGGTAACATCAAAGCGAAATCGACCGAAACATGCTCAAAGAAGACTGACAACACTTAAGAGGGCAATCTGGTGTGTCTTCGGAGTGTTTCGCTTCGAGGCAAACTTTCAAAAAATCCACTTGTTCGGATCCCGATTTGAATGAAATTATCATCAGAACGAAATCGACCAAAACAAGCTCCAACGAGACCAACGACACTAGGAGTGCTATACGGCGCATTTTCGGAGTGTTTCGCTTTGGGGCAAACTTTCATAAAATCCACTTGTTCGTATCTCGATTTGAATGAAATTAACACCAGAGTGAAATCGACCGAAACAAGCTCCAATGAGACCGGCGACACTTAGGAGTGCAATCCAGCGTATTTTCGGAGTGCTTCGATGCGGTGCAAACTTTCAAAAATTCCACCGGAAGATCTCGATTTGTATTAAATTAACATCAAAACGAAATCGACCAAAACAAGCTCCAACAAGGCCGACAACACTTACTAGGACAATCCAGAGTGTCTTCGGTGTGTTTCGCTTCGGTGCAAACTTTCATAAAATCTACCTGTTCAGATCTCGATTTGTATGAAAGTAACATCAGAGCGAAATCGACCGAAAGGAGCTCCCACAGGACTGACAACACTTACGAGGGCAACCCGTTGTGTTTTCGGAGTGTTTCGCTTTGGGGCAAACATTCATAAAATCCGCTTGTTCATATCCCGATTTGAATGAAATTAACTCCGGAGCGAAATCGTCCGAAACATGCTCCAATGAGGCCAGCGACACTTAGTAGTGTCATCCAGTGTATTGTCGGAGTGTTTCGATACGGTGCAAACTTTCATAAATTCCGCCGGAAGATCTCGATTTGTAAGAAATTATCATGAAAACGAAATCGACCAAAACAAGCCTCAACAAGACCGAGAACACTTACCAGGGCAATACGGTGTGTCTTCGGCGTGTTTCGTTTCAGGGCAAACTTTCATTAAATCCACCTATTCGGATCGCTATTTGTATGAAAGTAACATCAAGGCGAAATCGACCGAAGCAAGCTCCAAGAAGACCGACAACACTTACAAGGGCAATCCGTTGTATCTTCAGAGTGTTTCGCGTCAGGGCAAACTTTCATAAAATCAACTTATTCGCATCACGATTTGAATGAAATTAACATCAGAGCGATATCGATCGAAACAAGCTCCAATGAGACCGGCGACACTTAGAAGTGCAATCCTGGGCTTTTTCATAGTGTTTCGCTCTAGTGCAAACTTTCATAAAATCCCACCTATTTGGATCTCGATTTGTATGAAATTAACATCAAAGCGAAATCGACCGAAACAAGCTCCAACAAGACCGACAACACTTACGAGGCCAATCCGACGTTTCTTCGGTGTGTTTCGATTCGGGGCAGACTTTCGTAAAATCCTCTTGTTCGGAACCCGATTTGAATGAAATTAACACCAGAGCGAAATCGATCGAAACAAGCTCCAATGAGACCGGCGTCACTTGCGAGTGCAATCCGGTGCACTTTCGGAGTATTTCGCTCCGGTGCAAACTTTCATAAAATCCACATGTTCGGATCTCGATTTGTATGAAGGTAACATCAAAGCGAAATCGACCGAAACGAGCTCAAAGAAGACCGACAACACTTACGAGGGCAATCCGGTGCGTCTTCGAAGTGTTTCGCTTCGGGGCAAACTTTCAAAAAATCCACTTGTTCGGATACCGATTTGAATGAAGTTAACATCAGAGCGAAATCGACCAAAACAAGCTCCAATGAGACCGGCGACACGTAGGAGTGCTATGCGGTGCGTTTTCGGAGCGTTTCGCTTTGGGGCAAACTTTCATAAAATCCACTTGTTCGTATCTCGATTTGAATGAAACTAACACCTGTGCGAAATCGACCGAAACAAGCTCCAATGAGATCGGCGACAATTAGGAGTGCAATTCAGTGTACTTTCGGTGTGCTTCGATGCGGTGCAAACTTTCATAAATTCCACCGGAAGATCTCGATTTGTATGAAATTAACATCAAAACGAAATCGACCAAAACAAGCTCCAACAAGGCCGACAACACTCACTAGGACAATCCGAAACTATTGTGAATGCAAACTTTCATAAAATCTATTGCGGATCTCGATTTGAATGAAAGTAACATCGAGCGAAATCGATGAAAACAAGCGCTAATGTCTTGAGTGTTACGATCGGGCAAACTTTCATAAAATCTGCTTATTCGAATCACGAATTGAATGAAATTAACATCAGAGCGATATCGACCGAAACAAGCTCCAATGTTACTGGTGACACTTAGAAGTGCAATCCTGTGCTTTTTCGGAGTGTTTCGCTCCAGTGCAAACTTTCATAAAATCCCACCTATTCGGATCTTCATTTGCATGAAATTAACATGATAGCGAAATCGACCGAGACAAGCTACAAAAAGACCAACAACACTTACGAGGCCAATCCGGCGTTTCATCGGTGTGTTTCGATTCAGGGTAGACTTTCATAAAATCCTCTTGTTCGCATCCCAATTTGAATGAAATTAACACCAGAGCGAAATCGATTGAAACAAGCTCCAATGAGACCGGCGACTCATGCGACTGCAATCCGTGCACTTTCGGAGTGTTTCGCTCCGGTGCAAACTTTCAAAAAATCCACATGTTCGGATCTCGATTTGTAGGAGGTAACTTCAAAGTGAAATCGACCAAAACGAGCTCAAAGAAGACCGACAACACTTACAAGGGCAATCCGGTGTGTCTTCGGAGTGTTTCGCTTCGAGGCAAACTTTCAAAAAAGCCAATTGTTCGGATACTGATCTGAATGAAATTAACATCAGAGCGAAATAGACGAAAACAAGCTCCAATGAGACCGTCGACACATAGGAGTGCTATGCGGTGCTTTTTCGGAGTGTTTCGCTTGCGGTGCAAACTTTCATAAAATCCACCTATTTGATCTCGATTTGTATGAAATTAACATCAAAGCGAAATCGACCGAGACATGCTCTAACAAGACCGATAACAACACTTGAATCCGGTGTGTTTTCAGGTGTTTAACAAACTTTCATAAAATCCACTTGTTCGAATCCTGATTTGAATGAAACTAACACCATAGCGAAATCAATCGAAACAAGCTCCCATGGCACCGGCGACACTTAGGAGGGCAATCCGGAGTATTTTCGGACTGTTTCGCTCCGGTGCAAACTTTCATAAAATCCACCAGTTCGGATCTCGATTTTTATGAAATTAACATCAAAACAAAATCGACATAAACAAGCTCAAACAAAGCCGACAACACTTATGAGGCCAATCCGGCGTGTCTTCGGTGTGTTTCAATTCGGGGCAATCTTTCATAAAATCCACTTGTTCGGATCCCGATTTGAATGAAATTAACACCAGAGCGAAATCGATCAAAACGTGCTCCAATGAGACCGGCGACACTTGTGAGTGCAGTCCGGTGCACTTTTGGAGTGTTTCGCTCCGGTGCAAACTTTCATAAAATCCACATGTTCGGATCTCGATTTGTATGATGGTAATATCAAAGCGAAATCGATCGAAACAACCTCAAAGAAGACCGTCAACATTTAAGAGGGCAATCCGGTGTGTCTTCGGAGTGTTTCGCTTCGAGGCAAACTTTATAGAAATCCACTTAGGAGTGCAATCCAGTGTATTTTCGGTGTGCTTCGATGCGGTGCAAACTTTCATAAATTCCACTGGAAGATCTCGATTTGTATGAAATTAACATCAAAATGAAATCGACCAAAACAAGCTCCAACAAGGCCGACAACACTCACTAGGACAATCCGAAAATACACTGGTGTGTCTTCGGTGTGTTTCGCATCGGTGCAAACTTTCATAAAATCTACCTGTTCGGATCTCGATTTGAATGAAAGTAACATCAGAGCGAAATCGACCGAACGAGCGCTAAGAAGACCGACAACACTTACAAGGGCAATCCGGTGTGTCTTCGGAGTGTTACGCATCGGGGCAAACTTTCATAAAATCCAATTGTTGAATCACGAATTGAATGAAATTAACATCGAGCGAAATCGACGAAAACAAGCTCCAATGAGACCGGCGACACTTAGAAGTGCAATCGGTGCTTTTTCGAGTGTTTCGCTCGGTGCAAACTTTCATAAAACCACCTTTTCAGATCTCGATTTGTATGAAAGTAACATCAAAGAGAAATCGACCGAGACAAGCTCCAACAAGACCGACAACACTTACGAGGCCAATCCGCGTGTCATCGGTGTGTTTCAATTCAAAGAGACTTTCATAAAATCCACTTGTTCGCATCCCGATTTGAATGAAATTAACACCATAGCGAAATCGATCAAACAAGCTCCAATGAGACCGGCGACACTTGCGAGTGCAATCCGTGCACTTCGGAGTGTTTCGCTCGGTGCAAACTTTCATAAAATCCACATGTTGGATCTCGATTTGTATGAGGTAACATCAAAACAAAATCGACATAAACAAGCTCAAAGAAAGCCGACAACACTTATGAGGGCAATCCGGTGTGTCTTGTGTGTTTCAACCGGGCAAACTTTCAAAAAATCCGATTGTTCGGATACTGATTTGAATGAAATTAACATCAGAGCGAAATCGACGAAAACAAGCTCCAATGAGACCGTCGGCACATAGGAGTGCTATGCGGTGCTTTTTCGGAGTGTTTTGCTGCGGTGCAAACTTTCATAAAATCCACCTATTGTGATCACGAAGTGTATGAAATTAACATCAAAGGCGAAATGGAGGCATGCTCTAACAAGACCGACAACACTTACGAGGGCAATCGGAAGTTGTTTATTCCCGACAAACTTTCATAAAATCCACTTGTTCAATCGATTTGAATGAAACTAACACCATAGCGAAATCAATCAAACAAGCTACAATGACAACGGCGACACTTAGGAGTGCAATCCGGTGTATTTTGACTGCCGAGGCAAACTTTCATAAAATCCACGATTCGGATCTCGATTTTTATGAAATTAACATCAAAACGAAATCGTGAAACAAGCTCCAACAAGGCCGATAGCATTTTCGTGTCTTGCGTGTGTTTCGATTTGGGTGCAAACTTTCATAAAATCCACTTGTTCGGATCCGATTTGAAGATCTCGATTTGTATGAAATTAACATCAAAATGAAATCGACCAAAACAAGCTCCAACAAGGCCGACAACACTCACTAGGACAATCCGAAAATACACTGGTGTGTCTTCGGCGTGTTTCGCATCGGTGCAAACATTCATAAAATCTAACTGTTCGGATCTCGATTTGAATGAAAGTAACATCAGAGCGAAATCGACCGAACGAGCTCTAAGAAGACTGACAACACTTACAAGGGCAATCCGGTGTGTCTTCAGAGTGTTACGCATCGGGGCAAACTTTGATAAAATCCGCTTATTCGAATCACGAATTGAATGAAATTAACATCAGAGCGATATCGACTGAAACAAGCCCCAATGATACTGGCGACACTTAGAAGTGCAATCCTGTGCTTTTTCGGAGTATTTCGCTCCAGTGCAAACTTTCATAAAATCCCACCTATTCGGATCTCGATTTGCATGAAATTAACATGAAAGCGAAATCGACCGAGACAAGCTCCAACAAGACCGACAACACTTACGAGGCCAATCCGGCGTTTCATCGGTGTGTTTCAATTCGGGGCAGACTTTCATAAAATCCACTTGTTCGCATCCCGATTTGAATGAAATTAACACCAGAGCGAAATCGATCGAAACAAGCTCCAATGAGACCGGCGACTCATGCGAGTGCAATCCGGTGCACTTTCGGAGTGTTTCGCTCCGGTGCAAACTTTGAAAAAATCCACATGTTCGGATCTCGATTTGTATGAGGTAACTTCAAAGCGAAATCGACCGAAACGAGCTCAAAGAAGACCGACAACACTTACGAGGGCAATCCGGTGTGTCTTCGGAGTGTTTCGCTTCGGGGCAAACTTTCAAAAAATCCGATTATTTGGATACTGATTTGAATGAAATTAACATCAGAGCGAAATCGACGAAAACAAGCTCCAATGAGACCGTCGACACATAGGAGTGCTATGCGGTGCTTTTTCGGAGTGTTTCGCTGCGGTGCAAACTTTCATAAAATCCACCTATTGTGATCACGAAGTGTATGAAATTAACATCAAGGCGAAATCGACCGAGACATGCTCTAACAAGACCGACAACACTTACGAGGGCAATCCGGTGTGTTTTCAGGTTGTTTCGCTCCGGAGCAAACTTTCATAAAATCCACTTGTTCGGATCCCGATTTGAATGAAACTAACACCATAGCGAAATCAATCGAAACAAGCTACAATGACAACGGCGACACTTAGGAGTGCAATCCGGTGTATTTTCGGACTGTTTCGATCCAGTGCAAACTTTCATAAAATCCACCAGTTCGGATCTCGATTTTTATGAAATTAACATCAAAACGAAATCGACAGAAACAAGCTCCAACAAGGCCGATAGCACTTATGAGGCCTATCCGGCGTGTCTTCGGTGTGTTTCGATTTGGGGCAAACTTTCATAAAATCCACTTGTTCGGATCACGATTTGAATGAAATTAACACCAGAGCGAAATCGATCGAAACAAGCTCCAATGAGTCCGGCGACACTTGATGATGAGGACATCACCAACATGGATACGACCAGCGTGACCACTGCCCCTCCTTCCTCTTCGGCTTCTCCAATGACTACCGACGCTGCACCATCTTCGTCACAAATGATCGACGCTGCGGCAACTTCGTCGCCGAGAGGCCTTAATCCAAAAGCTCAGCTATTCAAGCCTACATCAACAGACAAGGGCCTCAAGCACAAACCCCGAGAACAGCCCACGCGTCAAGGAAGGCCCATATGGAAGCCCAAGATGCCAAAAAGCCCGGTTCGGCCATCCAGCAGCACGCCAACTTCAAACAGGCATAACTTGTGCTCTCGGACTCCGTTTTCAGCGTGCGACCACCTGTTTGAAAGCTTAGGAGATAAGCTTTCCAATGGATCTAGCCCCACTTCCAAATTCACTACAGAACGACAGGAAAATGTGGAACAATGTCACGGGCCAGAAATTCAGGGTGCTGCATCACCTCACTTTTGGGCCTATAGCCCATGTATCTTAGGGTTTTGTTGGCCACCGCTGTTTTGGCTACCCAACTCCTCCTGGCCGCCGCTATATATGTGGCCGCCACCGTTCTTTTACGCTTAGGTTTTGTTGTGTTTTGGTAGACCCCTTGTGCGTCCCTCCTCGTGTTCGTGTGTGTCGACTAGACCACCCGTGACGAGAAACAGAACCTCACCCTTGTATCTTTGAGATTATTGGATTGGAATTGCTCTCACCTTGTTCTTGCATGTTCTCGGTTGCAGCAGGTGCAAGGATCGATCGGGTCTTTGATTCGGTTGATCGCCTCGTGTGGTGACGTTGCGATTGCTTGGTTGCTGATCTCATGGTTAGTAGCCGATCCATCTACTTCGTGCGCTATCAAACCGACGTATCGTTCTCATCAGAAGATCGGGCCGACCTAGTGCGCATCAAGTGGTATCAGAGCGATGGTTGCCTGGTGAGAACACCCTTATCCTTATTTAGTTCTTCTTGTTTGTCCTAGAGTCCAGAAAATAGCCAAAAAAAATTCTGTTTGTCGTGTATTTGATCTAATCCGAGCCCCTTTTGGCCTTTACTATTACTACCTAGTTTAATTCTTGTTGAATTTGCGTTGCATCGTCATGTCATTGCTGGTCTTAGTGTTTTGATCTTTAGAGTTTCGAGTTCTTGTCACGTTCTTGTCACCGGGTTGAACTTCATCGCGTCGTCACGTCCAATTCGGATCCTCCTCTGTCCAGTTCGGTATTTTGGTCATAACTCCCTCATACGAACTCGGATTTTGCTGTTCTTGTACTTTCCTGAAAGCTTGAGAAAATATTTACAACTTTGTCCATTGTGAAACTTTCTAGAAACGCCATCTTCTTGCCCAAAATCCCGTCGGATTGGAATCTTTTTTCGTCCTAGATTTTCTTAGCAGTCTGTATTTCGGGGTCAATATCTCTGGCTTCCCTTATCCAAAATAGACGTTCCATATATGCAAATTGATCAGCTCGAAAAATCTACAACTTTCCAGTTATACTTTTTTGCATTGGAAGCCAATAAAAACCCGAAAACAGCATTTGAAATTTATGCATAGTAGATCTGTTTGCAGCAGGAAAAAAGTTTGAGTTGTAATTCATCATATGTGCCACTTGTTGATATAGAAGGAAGAAGAATGAAAAAAAAGGCAAGTGCATATAAAAGAGCCACACTAAAAGGTGGAAAAAGAAGCCCTAGCTATTTGCTTGTGTCTTTGTGGTCATTAAGTTCTTTGTTTACGTGACTTCATTGGTGTCCAGTCGCGTCTCTAATGCGGTCTAGCCTAGGACCAGCAAAGTACCATCGTTGAACGTTCTTTCAACTTGTTTTGGTTAGTGTGGTTCTAGTATATCCTTTGCTACATATTATACCTATCCAAGCTCCACCTACTATTAACCACAGGAGAAGCACCTTGCAATCGCTTTGTCACCCCCGAGTCTGATTACCATCATCCTCAATTGAACCTTCAAAAGTCTGCAGGTAAGAACTGGTAAGAACTTGGTGTGAGCTTGGCGTGTGAGATCCTCCACCGTCCACATATTAGTAGATAGGAATATACATTTTTGCGTGTATTTTTCTTGTCTACCACTAATAATGGCGAGTCCACGAAAGAACGATGATCTATACTTGAGGATGATCCAAGCATTCCGCCAGAACAAAGAAATATATCACGGAAACTTAATCATGAGTTTGAGAAAAGAGAAGAAATTGAAAGAAAAAAGCATAGTGAGTTCATGGAGAAATGGCGAAATGGAGAATTAAAAATGAAAAGGTCGAGCATGGGACTATCCTTGACCAAGAATGAGAAGGAACTCTTCAAGAAAGAAGTCAAGCTGCACAATCTAAGAAGAAGGATAGTAAGTGTATTTCAATATGTAACGATAAGAATGTGCTTGCTATTCCTGCGACTAACCCCAGAGGCAAGAATGATCAAGATGGTGTGCACCGAAAGTGCAATGACGGACAACTACATGAGCCTCATGTCTCATCGCCTACTTAGTGCACCAGTGGAACATGCCAATGAAACTCAACGCAACAACTTATTCCAAACTAAGTTTGTTGTGCAAGAACGCGCGGTACACGTCATCATTGATGGAGGAAACTGTAGCAACCTCGCAAGTCTACACATGGTCGAGAAACTTGGCTTGACCACGACTCCACTTCATCAACCTTACTCAATGGAATGGTTCAACTCAATTGGTAAGGTTCGTGTAACACTAAGCTGTGCAAGTTCTGTCTCCATTGGTTCATACCATGATCATGTTTGTTGTGATGTCATACCTATGGAATCATGTTCACTTTTATTAGGTAGACCTTGGTTATATGATGTTGATGCTATTCACTATAGTAGAACCAATCAATATACTTTCAAGTTTAATGGAAAGAAATTGGTTTTGAATCCAATGACTCCTGCTGAGCTAGCCAAAATTAATGCAAAAAGAACTAATGGTAAAGAACATGAGGAAGACAAACTTGTTAGTGATGTACAACAATCTGAACCAATGTTCAAGAAAGAAATTCTTTTAAATAAGATTGTTTCCTCACATGATATTGCTTTGCAGAAATCTGTTTCCTTGCCTCCTGTTCCACTAACCTTTTGTAGGATCATGAGAAGGAGTCGAGGACGACTACAATTCAAGAAGGGGAGAATGATGAGGACATCACCAACATGGATACGACCAGCATGACCACTGCCCTCCTTCCTCTCCGGCTTCTCCAATGACTGCCGACGCTGCTCCATCTTTGTCACAAATGATCGACGCTGCGGCAACTTCGTCGCCGAGAGGCCTTAATCAAAAAGCTCAGCTATTCAAGCCCACATCAACAGACAAGGGCCTCAAGCACACACCCCGAGAACAGCCCACGCGTCAAGGAAGGCCCATATGGAAGCCCAAGATGCCAAAAAGCCCGGTTCGGCCATCCAGCAGCATGCCAACTTCAAACGGGCATAACATGGGCTCCCGGACTCCGTTTTCAGCATGCGACCACCCGTTTGAAAGCTTAGGAGATAAGCTTTCCAATGGATCCAGCCCCACTTCCAAATTCACTCCAGAACGACAGGAAAATGCGGAACAATGTCACGGGCCAGAAATTCAGGGTGCTGCATCACCTCACTTTTGGGCCTATGGCCCATGTATCTTAGGGTTTTGGTGGCCACCGCTGTTTTGGCTACCCTACTCCTCTTGGCCGCCGCTATATATGTGGCTGCCACCGTTCTTTTATGCTTAGGTTTCGTTGTGTTTTGGTAGACCCCTTGTGCGTCCCTCCTCGTGTTGCGAGTGTGTCGACTAGACCACCCGTGACGAGAAACAGAACCTCACCCATGTATCTTTAAGATTATTGGATTGGAATTGCTCTCACCTTGTTCTTGCATGTTCTCGGTTGCAGCAGGTACAAGGATCGATCGGGTCTTTGATTCGGTTGATCGCCTCGTGTGGTGACGTTGCGATTGCTTGGTTGCTGATCTCATGGTTAGTAGTCGATCCATCTACTTCGTGCGCTATCAAACCGACGTATCGTTCTCATCAGAAGATCGGGCCGACCTAGTGCGCATCACTTGCGAGTGATGTCCGGTGCACTTTTGGAGTGTTTCGCTCCGGTGCAAACTTTCATAAAATCCACATGTTCGGATCTCGATTCGTATGAGGTAACTTCAAAGCGAAATCGGCCGAAACGAGCTCAAAGAAGACCGACAACACTTACAAGGGCAATCCGGTGTGTCTTCAGAGTGTTTCACTTCGGCGCAAACTTTCAAAAAATCCAATTGTTCGGATACTGATTTGAATGAAATTAACATCAGAGCGAAATCGACGAAAACAAGCTCCAATGAGACCGCCGACACTTAGGAGTGCTATGCGGTGCTTTTTCGGAGTGTTTCGCTGCGGTGCAAACTTTCATAAAATCCACCTATTGCGAAGTAACTTCAAAGCGAAATCGACCGAGACATGCTCTAGCAAGACCGAGAACACTTACGAGGGCAATCCGGTGTGTTTTCAGTGTGTTTCACTTCGGGGCAAACTTTCATAAAATCCTCTTGTTCGCATCCCGATTTGAATGAAATTAACACCAGAGCGAAATCGATCGAAACAAGCTCCAATGAGACCGACGACTCATGCGAGTACAATCCGTGCACTTTCGGAGTGTTTCGCTCCGGTGCAAACTTTCAAAAAATCCACATGTTCGGATCTCGATTTGTATGAGGTAACTTCAAAGCGAAATCGACCGAAACGAGCTCAAAGAAGACCGACAACACTTACGAGGGCAATCCGGTGTGTCTTCGGAGTGTTTCGCTGCGGTGCAAACTTTCATAAAATCCACCTATTGTGATCACGATGTGTATGAAATTAACATCAAGGCGAAATCGACCGACACATGCTCTAGCAAGACCGACAACACTTACGAGGGCAATCCGGCGTGTCTTCGGGCTGTTTCGCTCCGGTGCAAACTTTCAAAAAATCCACCAGGTCGGATCTCGAATTTTATGAAATTAACATCAAAACGAAATCTAGAAAAACAGGCTCCAACAAGGCCGACAGCACTTATGAGGCCAATCCGGCGTGTCTTCGGTGTGTTTCGATTCGGGGCAAACTTTCATAAAATCCACTTGTTCGGATCTCGATTTGAATGAAATTAACACCAGAGCGAAATCGATCGAAACAAGCTCCAATGAGACCGGCGACACTTGCGAGTGCAGTACGGTGCACTTTTGGAGTGTTTCGCTCCGGTGCAAACTTTCATAAAATCCACATGTTCGGATCTCGATTTGTATGATGGTAATATCAAAGCGAAATCGACCGAAACATCCGCAAAGAAGACCGTCAACACTTAAGAGGGCAATACGGTGTGTCTTCGGAGTGTTTCGCTTCGAGGCAAACTTTCTAGAAATCCACTTGTTCGGATCCCGATTTGAATGAAGTTAACATCAGAGCGAAATCGACCAAAACGAGCTCCAATCAGACCAGCGACACGTAGGAGTGCTATGCGGTGCGTTTTCGGAGTGTTTCGCTTTGGGGCAAACTTTCATAAAATCCACTTGTTCGTATCTCGATTTGAATGAAATTAACACCAGCGCGAAATCGACCGGAACAAGCTCCAATGAGACCGGCGACACTTAGGAGTGCAATCCAGTATATTTTCGGTGTGCTTCGATGCGGTGCAAACTTTCATAAATTCCACCGGAAGATCTCGCTTTGTATGAAATTAACTTCAAAACGAAATCTGATTGTTCAGATACTGATTTGAATGAAATTAACATCAGAGCGAAATCGACGAAAACAAGCTCCAATGAGACCATCGACATAAAGGAGTGCTATGCGGTGCTTTTTTGGAGTGTTTCGCTGTGGTGCAAACTTTCATAAAATCCACCTATTCTGATCACGAAGTGTATGAGATTAACATCAAGGCGAAATCGACCGAGACATGCTCTAACAAGACCGACAACACTTACGAGGGCAATCCGGTGTGTTTCGAGGTGTTTAACCGAGCAAACTTTTATAAAATCCACTTGTTCGGATCCCGATTTGAATGAAACTAACACCATAGCGAAATCAATCGAAACAAGCTACAATGACACCGGCGACACTTAGGAGTGCAATCCGGTGTATTTTCGGACTGTTTCGCTCCGGTGCAAACTTTCATAAAATCCACCAGTTCGGATCACAATTTTTATGAAATTAACATCAAAACGAAATCGACAGAAAGCTACCAAAACAAGCTTCAATGAGACCGGCGACACGTACGAGTGCTATGCTGTGCGTTTTCGGAGTGTTTCGCTTTGGGGCAAACTTACATAAAATCCACTTGTTCGTATCTCGATTTGAATGAATTTAACACCAGAGCGAAATCGACCGAAACAAGCTCCAATGGTCTGACACTTAGGAGTACAATCCAGTGTATTTTTGGTGTGCTTCGATGCGGTGCAAACTTTCATAAATTCCACGGGAAGATCTCGATTTGTATGAAATTGACATCAAAACGAAATCGACCAAAACAAGCTCCAAAAAGGCCGACAACACTCACTAGGACAATCCGGTGTGTCTTCGGTGTGTTTCGCATCGGTGCAAACTTTCATAAAATATACAAAACATAGGAGTGTTACGAATTAAAACATTGTAAATAAAGAAAACACGGTTTGTTTGAATTAAACCTAAATAAAAAAACATGGACGTTTGGTTACAATTAAACTTATTAAAACAAAAAACCGTGGACGGTTTTTTTGAATTAAACCTGTTTTAATAAAAAAAAAAAAAACATGCACGTGTTATGGATTAAACTTGTTAAATACGAAAAACGTCGTTTATTGAATTAAACTGTTGAAAAAAAAACAACATTAGACGTGTTACGAATTAACTGACTTTTATTCGAATTAATCTGATTAATAAAAAACAAAACAAGCAGACAAAGTGTTGAATAAAATGGTTAAAAAAAAAAGCATAGGAGTTTGGGAATTAAACTTAATAAATAGAAACCCATGTAACTTTTTTCAATTAAACCCTGTTAATAAAAAGAAACATGCACGTTGTTTATAGGATTAAACTTCTTAAATAAAAAACACGACGTTTGAATTAAAACTGGTTGAAAAAAAACATGGACGTGTTAGAATTAAAACTTTGTTTAAATAAAAAAACACGGTTTTGTTTTGAATTAAACCTAAATAAAAGACAGATGGACGTTTGGTTTAAAATTAAACTTGTTAAAACAAAAAAAGTGACGTTTGTTTCAATTAAACTGTTTAATAAAAAAGAAACAAGCTGCGTGTTTTGGAATTAAACTTGTTAAATAGAAAAACAGTGCAGTCCCTCCCTCTTCAAGCTAAGTGACCGCTACAAATACAAGGCAAACACCAGAGCCGCACAAAACGTGCCACCATAAGAGCTTTCCTTAATGATTCAGCCTCAATAGAAAGAAGGAATGGCTTTGGCCCTGGTTTTGCCTTTTGCACCCGCCCTTTTGTTTTTTTGCCTCCCGTGTCCAACCCTTTTTGTGATCTTTTGTGAGGGTTTGTCGTTTGTTGTCCTAACTGAGGCCAGGTGACTCTTTTTTTTCAAAACAAAAAATTTTTACCTTTGCTTTCTTATTTATTTTGTTTTTTTTTTTTAGGTATCATGCCCTGTTTGACCAGTTTTTTTCAATAAATTATTCTAATTAACTTCCAAACCGTGATTTTTCTTTTTTGGGAGTCCTCAAAGTCAATAAAAATTCTTTTTTTGACAAAAACAAATTAATTTTTGGAAAAATTTATCTTAGAAAAAAAAAAGAACAAAGGAAAAAACCTTTTTGTTTTTTTTGGGGAGCGAAACTTTTATTTTGTGTCTTTCCACCTACGACTATTCCCTCCATACTAAAGGGAGGAATGTGCCTCTGATTTTTTTTCAAGCAAAATGCATCAAAAAAACGAATATTAAAAAATAAAAAAATGAAGAAGATAAAAAAAAGGGCTCAAAAGATAAAAAAAAAAGATTAAAATTACAAAGTAGAGCCCTCTGACAAAAAATTCAAATTTAACTGAACAGAATGTCCTACTAGAGTAATGAGTGACAATCTGTCTTTCGATTTTTGCTGTTTACAATTATTAGAAAATGTTTACATCAAATAAAAAAGAAAGAAATTAAACATAAAATTTTAAATTTCTTATTCTCTCACTTTGAGTGGGCGATCAATTAGACGGTGATTGATCTGGATGCCCCCCTCCGCCGATTCTTAAGTGACCGAGCTAATACCCAGGCACACCAGAGCCGACACAAACGTGCCACATAGAGGCGCTTTCCTTAAGATTCAGACCTAATCCAGAAAGAAGGCAATGCCTTTGGCGCCTGGTTGGCTTTGCCTGCGCCTTTGTTTTGCTCCCTGCCAGACCCTTATTGTGCTTTTGTGAGGTTTGTCTGTGTTGTGCCACTGAGGCGCTGTTGTGAATTAAACTGTGACAAGAAAAGCAAGGAGTGTTCGAATTAAAAATTGGTTTAAATAGAAGAAACTGGGGTTTGTTTTTTTAATTAAACCCTAAATAAAGACACGGACGTTTGTTCGAATTTAAACTTCTAAATAGAAAAAAACACTGTTTCAATTAAAACTGTTTGATAAAGAAACATGACGTGTTTGAATTAACCTAATAAGAAAACACGACCTTGAATTAAACGATTTAATAAAAAAAACAAGCGCTAACTGTTTGAATTAAACTTGTTAAATAGAAAAAACCTGGGTTTTCGCTCCGGTGCAAACTTTCATAAAATCCACATGTTGGATCTCGATTTGTATGATGGTAATATCAAAGCGAAATCGAGAAACATCGCAAAGAAGACCGTCAACACTTAAGAGGGCAATACGGTGTGTCTTGAGTGTTTAACCGAGGCAAACTTTCTAGAAATCCACTTGTTGGATCGATTTGAATGAAGTTAACATCGAGCGAAATCGACCAAAACGAGCTCCAATCGGACCGCTGACACGTAGGAGTGCTATGCGGTGCGTTTGAGTGTTTCGCTTTGGGGCAAACTTTCATAAAATCCACTTGTTCAGTATCTCGATTTGAATGAAATTAACACCGAGCAAATCGAGGAACAAGCTCCAATGAGACCGGCGACACTTAGGAGTGCAATCCGATATATTTTGATTTTAGCCGATGCGGTGCAAACTTTCATAAATTCCACCGGAAGATCTCGCTTTGTATGAAATTAACTTCAAAACGAAATCTGATTGTTCAGATACTGATTTGAATGAAATTAACATCAGAGCGAAATCGACGAAAACAAGCTCCAATGAGACCATCGACATAAAGGAGTGCTATGCGGTGCTTTTTGGAGTGTTTATTGTGGTGCAAACTTTCATAAAATCCACCTATTCGATCACGAAGTGTATGAGATTAACATCAAGGCGAAATCGACCGAGACATGCTCTAACAAGACCGACAACACTTACGAGGGCAATCCGGTGTGTTTTCAGGGTGTTTCGCTTCAGAGCAAACTTTTATAAAATCCACTTGTTCGGATCCCGATTTGAATGAAACTAACACCATAGCGAAATCAATCGAAACAAGCTACAATGACACCGGCGACACTTAGGAGTGCAATCCGGTGTATTTTGACTGTTTGCTCGGTGCAAACTTTCATAAAATCCACCGATTCGGATCACAATTTTATGAAATTAACATCAAAAGCGAAATCGATGAGCTACCAAAACAAGCTTCAATGAGACCGGCGACACGTCACGAGTGCTATCTTGTGCGTTTTGAGTGTTTAGCTTTGGGCAAACTTACATAAAATCCACTTGTTCAGTATCTCGATTTGAATGAATTTAACACCAGAGCGAAATCGACCGAAACAAGCTCCAATGGTCTGACACTTAGGAGTACAATCCAGTGTATTTTTGGTGTGCTTCGATGCGGTGCAAACTTTCATAAATTCCACGGGAAGATCTCGATTTGTATGAAATTGACATCAAAACGAAATCGACCAAAACAAGCTCCAAAAAGGCCGACAACACTCACTAGGACAATCCGGTGTGTCTTCGGTGTGTTTCGCATCGGTGCAAACTTTCATAAAATATACCTGTTCGGATCTCGATTTGAATGAAAGTAACATCAGAGCGAAATCGACCGAACGAGCTCTAAGAAGACTGACAACACTTACAAGGGCAATCCGGTGTGTCTTCGGAGTGTTACGCATCGGGGCAAACTTTCATAAAATCCGCTTATTCGAATCACGAATTGAATGAAATTAACATCAGAGCGATATCGACCGAAACAAGCTCCAATGATACTGGCGACACTTAGAAGAGCAATCCTGTGCTTTTTCGGAGTGTTTCGCTCCAGTTCCAACTTTCATAAAATCCCACCTATTCGGATCTCGATTTGCATGAAATTAACATGGAAGCGAAATCGACCGAGAAAAGCTCCAACAAGACCGACAACACTTACGAGCTAATCCGGCGTTTCATCGGTGTGTTTCGATTCGGGGCAGACGTTCATAAAATTCTCTTGTTCGCATCCCGATTTGAATGAAATTAACACCAGAGCGAAATCGATCGAAATAAGCTCCAATGAGACCGGCGACTCATGCGAGTGCAATCCGGTGCACTTTCGGAGTGTTTCGCTCCGGTGCAAACTTTGAAAAAATCCACATGTTCGGATCTCGATTTGTATGAGGTAACTTCAAAGCGAAATCGACCGAAACGAGCTCAAAGAAGACCGACAACACTTACGAGGGCAATCCGGTGTGTCTTCGAGTGTTTAAGCCGGGCAAACTTTCAAAAATCCGATTATTCGGATCTGATTTGAATGAAATTAACATCGAGCTAATCGCGAAAACAAGCTCCAATGAGACCGTCGACACATAGGAGTGCTATCGGTGCTTTTTGGAGAGTTTTTGCGTGCAAACTTTCATAAAATCCACCTATTGTGATCACGAGTGTATGAAATTAACATAAAGCGAAATCGCCGAGACATGCTCTAACAAGACCGACAACACTTACGAGGGCAATCCGGTGTGTTTCGGGTTGTTTCGCCTCAGACAAACTTTCATAAAATCCACTTGTTGGATCCGATTTGAATGAAACTAACACTATAGCGAAATCAATCAAACAAGCTACAATGACAACGGCGACACTTAGGAGTGCAATCCGGTGTATTTTGGATGTTTGCTCGGTGCAAACTTTCATAAAATCCACCAGTTCGGATCTCGATTTTTATGAAATTAACATCAAAACGAAATCGACAGAAAGCTACCAAAACAAGCTTCAATGAGACCGGCGACACGTCACAGAGTGCTATCTTTGCGTTTTCGGAGTGTTTTGCTTTGGGGCAAACTTACATAAAATCCACTTGTTCGTATCTCGATTTGAATGAATTTAACACCAGAGTGAAATCGACCGAAACAAGCTCCAATGAGACCGGCGACACTTAGGAGTGCAATCCAGTGTATTTTTGGTGTGCTTCGATGCGGTGCAAACTTTCATAAATTCCACGGGAAGATCTCGATTTTTATGAAATTGACATCAAAACGAAATCGACCAAAACAAGCTCCAAAAAGGCCGACAACACTCACTAGGACAATCCGGTGTGTCTTCGGTGTGTTTCGCATCGGTGCAAACTTTCATAAAATCTACCTGTTCGGATCTCGATTTGAATGAAAGTAACATCAGAGCGAAATCGACCGAACGAGCTCTAAGAAGACCGACAACACATACAAGGGCAATCCGGTGTGTCTTCGGAGTGTTACGCATCGGGGCAAACTTTCATAAAATCCGCTTATTCGAATCACGAATTGAATGAAATTAACATCAGAGCGATATCGACCGAAACAAGCTCCAATGATACTGGCGACACTTAGAAGAGCAATCCTGTGCTTTTTCAGAGTGTTTCGCTCCAGTTCCAACTTTCATAAAATCCCACCTATTCGGATCTCGATTTGCAAGAAATTAACATGAAAGCGAAATCGACCGAGACAAGCTCCAACAAGACCGACAACACTTACGAGCTAATCCGGCGTTTCATCGGTGTGTTTCGATTCGGGGTAGACTTTCATAAAATCCTCTTGTCCGCATCCCGATTTGAATGAAATTAACACCAGAGCGAAATCGATCGAAACAAGCTCCAATGAGACCGGCGACTCATGCGAGTGCAATCCGGTGCACTTTCGGAGTGTTTCGCTCCGGTGCAAACTTTGAAAAAATCCACATGTTCGGATCTCGATTTGTATGAGGTAACTTCAAAGCAAATCGTCAAACGAGCTCAAAGAAGCCGACAACACTTACGAGGGCAATCCGGTGTGTCTTGGTGTTTGCCGGGCAAACTTTCAAAAATCCGATTGTTGGATCTGATTTGAATGAAATTAACATCGAGAAATCGCAAAAACAAGCTCCAATGAGACCGTCGGCACATAGGAGTGCTATGCGGTGCTTTTTGAGTGTTTTTTTGCGTGCAAACTTTCATAAAATCCACCTATTGTGATCACGAAGTGTATGAGATTAACATCAAAGCAAATCGACGAGACATGCTCTAACAAGACCGACAACACTTACGAGGGCAATCCGGTGTGTTTTGAGGTGGTTAACGAGCAAACTTTTATAAAATCCACTTGTTCGGATCCTGATTTGAATGAAACTAACACCATAGCGAAATCAATCGAAACAAGCTACAATGACACCGGCGACACTTAGGAGTGCAATCCGGAGTATTTTCGGACTGTTTCGCTCCAGTGCAAACTTTCATAAAATCCACCAGTTCGGATCTTGATTTTTATCAAATTAACATCAGAACGAAATCGACAGAAAACTACCAAAACAAGCTTCAATGAGACCGGCGACACGTACGAGTGCTATGCGGTGCGTTTTCGGAGAGTTTCACTTTGGGGCAAACTTTCATAAAATCCACTTGTTCGTATCTCGATTTGAATGAAATTAACACCAGAGCGAAATCGACCGAAACAAGCTCCAATGAGACCGGCGACACTTAGGAGTGCAATCCACTGTATTTTCGGTGTGCTTCGATGAGGTGCAAACTTTCATAAATTCCACCGAAAGATCTCGATTTGTATGAAATTGACATCAAAACGAAATCGACCAAAACAAGCTCCAAAAAGGCCGACAACACTCACTAGGACAATCCGGTGTGGCTTCGGTATGTTTCGCATTGGTGCAAACTTTCATAATATCAACCTGTTCGGATCTCGATTTGAATGAAAGTAACATCAGAGCGAAATCGACCGAACGAGCTCTAAGAAGACCGACAACACTTACAAGGGCAATCCGGTGTGTCTTCGGAGTGTTACGCATCGGGGCAAACTTTCATAAAATCCGCTTATTCGAATCACGAATTGAATGAAATTAACATCAGAGCGATATCGACCGAAACAAGCTCCATTGATATTGGCGACACTTAGAAGTGCAATCCTATGGTTTTTCGGAGTGTTTCGCTCCAGTGCAAATTTTCATAAAATCCCACCTATTCCGATCTCGATTTGCATGAAATTAACATGAAAGCGAAATCGACCGAGACAAACTCCAACAAGACCGACAACACTTACGAGGCCAATTCGGCGTTTCATCGGTGTGTTTCAATTCGGGGCAGACTTTCATAAAATCCTCTTGTTCGCATCCCGATTTGAATGAAATTAACACCAGAGCGAAATCGATCGAAACAAGCTCCAATGAGACCGGCGACACTTGCGAGTGCAATCCGGTGCACTTTCAGAGTGTTTCGCTCCGGTGCAAACTTTCAAAAAATCCACATGTTTGGATCTCGATTTGTATGAGGCAACCTCAAAGCGAAGTCGACCGAAACGAGCTCAAAGAAGGCCGAAAACACTTACGAGGGCAATCCGGTGTGTCATCGAGTGTTTAACCGGGCAAACTTTCAAAAAATCTGCTTGTTCGGATTCCGATTTGAATGAAATTAACATCAGAGCGAAATCGACAAAAACAAGCTCCAATGAGACCGTCGACACATAGGAGTGCTATCGGTGCTTTTCGAGTTTTTCTCGGTGCAAATTTAAAAATCCACCATGTTGACCGAATGTTGGAATTAACCTCAAAGCGAAATCGGCAAACAGTCAAAATCCGAAACACTTACGAGGGCAATCCGGTGTGTTTTCGGTTTTACGCAGGCAAACTTTAAAAATCCCTTGTTGGATCATTATAAATAATCGAGGCGAAATCATCGAAACAAGCTCCAATGAGCACGGACACATAGGTGCAATCCGGTGTTTTTGACTTTTGACGGTGCAAATTTCATAAAATCCACCATTGGATCCGATTTTATGAAATTAACTCAAAACGAATCGGCAAAACAAGCTCAACAAGGCGAAACACTTATGAGGGCAATCCGGTGTGTTTGTGTGTTTGATTCGGGCAAACTTTCAAAAATCCACTTGTTCGGATCTCGATTTGAATGAAATTAACCAGAGCGAAATCATGAAACAAGCTCCAATGAGCCGGGACACTTGCGAGTGCAATCCGTGATTTAATGGTTCGCTCGGTGCAAACTTTATAAAATCCTCATGTTAGGATCTCGATTAAAAAAAAAAAAAAAAAAAAAAAAAAAAAAAAAAAAAAAAAAAAAAAAAAAAATCGATTTGAATGAATTAACATCGAGCAATCGACAAACAAGCTCCATTGATATTGGCACACTTAGAAGTGCAATCCTATGGTTTTTCGGAGTGTTTCGCTCCAGTGCAAATTTTCATAAAATCCCACCTATTCCGATCTCGATTTGCATGAAATTAACATGAAAGCGAAATCGACCGAGACAAACTCCAACAAGACCGACAACACTTACGAGGCCAATTCGGCGTTTCATCGGTGTGTTTCAATTCGGGGCAGACTTTCATAAAATCCTCTTGTTCGCATCCCGATTTGAATGAAATTAACACCAGAGCGAAATCGATCGAAACAAGCTCCAATGAGACCGGCGACACTTGCGAGTGCAATCCGGTGCACTTTCAGAGTGTTTCGCTCCGGTGCAAACTTTCAAAAAATCCACATGTTTGGATCTCGATTTGTATGAGGCAACCTCAAAGCGAAGTCGACCGAAACGAGCTCAAAGAAGGCCGAAAACACTTACGAGGGCAATCCGGTGTGTCATCGGAGTGTTTCGCTTCGGGGCAAACTTTCAAAAAATCTGCTTGTTCGGATTCCGATTTGAATGAAATTAACATCAGAGCGAAATCGACAAAAACAAGCTCCAATGAGACCGTCGACACATAGGAGTGCTATGCGGTGCTTTTTCGGAGTTTTTCGCTGCGGTGCAAATTTTCATAAAATCCACCTATTGTTACCACGAAGTGTATGGAATTAACATCAAGGCGAAATCGACCGAAACATGCTCTAACAATACCGACAACACTTACGAGGGCAATCCGGTGTGTTTTCAGTGTATTTCGCTTCGGGGCAAACTTTCGAAAAATCCTCTTGTTCGGATCCCGAGTTGAATGAAATTAACTCGAGAGCGAAATCAATCGAAACAAGCTCCAATGACACCGGGGACACACTTAGGAGTGCAATCCGGTGGATTTTTGGACTGTTTCGCTTCGGTGCAAACTTTCATAAAATCCACCAGTTCGGATCTCGATTTTATGAAATTAACTTCAAAACGAATCGGCAGAAACAAGCTCCAACAAGGCCGATAGCACTTATGAGGCCAATCCGGTGTGTCTTCGGTGTGTTTTGATTCGGGGCAAACTTTCATAAAATCCACTTGTTCGGATCCCGATTTGAATGAAATTAACACCAGAGCGAAATCGATCGAAACAAGCTCCAATGAGACCGGCGACACTTGCGAGTGCAATCCGGTGCACTTTCGAAGTGGTTCGCTCCGGTGCAAACTTTTATAAAATCCTCATGTTAGGATCTCGATTTGTATGAAGGTAACATCAAAGCGAAATCGACCGAAACATGCTCAAAGAAGACCGTCAACACTTGAGAGGGCAATCCGGTGTGTCTTCGGTGTGTTTTGCTTCGTGGCAATCTTTCATAAAATCCACATGTTCGGTTCTCGATTTGTATGATGGTAACATCAAAGCGAAATCGACCGAAACATGCTCAAACAAGACCGACAACACTTAAGAGAGCAATCCGGTGTGTCTTCGGAGTTTTTCGCTTCGAGGCAAACTTTCAAAAAATCCACTTGTTCGGATCCCGATTTGAATGAAGTTAACATCAGAGCGAAATCGACCAAAACAAGCTCCAATGAGACCGGTGACACGTAGGAGTGCTATGCGGTGCTTTTTTGCAGTGTTTCGATTCGAGGCAAACTTTCATAAAATCCACTTGTTCGGATCTTGATTTGAATGAAATTTACATTAGAGCGAAATCGACCGAACGAGCTCTAAGAAGACCGACAACACCTACAAGGGCAATCCGGTGTGTCTTCGGAGTGTTACGCATCGGGGCAAACTTTCATAAAATCCGCTTATTCGAATCACGATTTGAATGAAATTAACATCAGAGCGATATCGACCGAAACAAGCACCAATGAGACCGGCGACACTTAGAAGTGCAATCCTTTGCTTTTTCGGAGTGTTTCGCTCCTTTGCAAACTTTCATAAAATCCCACCTATTCGGATCTCGATATGCATGAAATTAACATGAAAGCGAAATCGACCGAGACAAGCTCCAACAAGACCGACAACACTTACGAGGCCAATCCGGCATTTCTTTAGTGTGTTTCGATTCGGGGCAGACTTTCATAAAATCCTCTTGTTCGGATCCCAATTTGAATGTAATTAACACCAGAGCGAAATCGAACGAAACAAGCTTCAATGAAACCGGTGACACTTGCGAGTGCTATCCGGTGCACTTTCAGAGTGTTTTGCTCCGGTGCAAACTTTGAAAAAATACACATGTTCGGATCTCGATTTGTGTGAGGTAACCTCAAAGCGAAATCGACTGAAACGAGGTCAAAGAAGGCTGAAAACACTTACGAGGGCAATCCGGTGTGTCATCGGAGTGTTTCGCTTCGGGGCAAACTTTCAAAAAATCTACTTGTTCGGATATTAACATCAGAGCGAAATCGACGAAAACAAGCTCCAATGAGACCGTCGACACATAGCAGTGCTATGCGGTGCTTTTTCGGAGCTTTTCGCTGCGGTGCAAATTTTCATAAAATCCACCTATTGTGATCGAGGTAATTAACATCAAAACGCAACATGCTCTAACAGCACAATTGGCACGTGTGTTGTGTTTTGACAAACTTTCAAAAATCCATTGTTGATCTGATTTGAATAAAATAACTCAGAAATCAAAACAAGCTCCAATGACGGCACATTAGGTGCAATCGTTTATGTTGCCGTGCAAACTTTCATAAATCCACGTGGATCCGATTTATGAAATTACATCAAAATCGAACAAGCTCCAACAAGCACACTTAGAGGCCAATCGTGTTGGTGTTGATGCAAACTTTATAAAATCCACTTGTTGATCGATTTGAAGAAATAAACGAAATCATAAACAAGCTCCAATGACGGACATGGTGATCGGATATTTCCGAAACTTTCTTAAAATCCCAGTTAATCTGAATTTATAAGTAACATCAAAATCGAAAGCTCAAAGACCAACACTTAGAGGCAATCGGGTTTGTGGTTTTTGGCACTTATAAAATCCATGTTGATCTCGTTTATGATGTAACACAGAAATCGAAACCAATACAGACTAGGGTCAACGTGTTTTCAATGTTTACGGGATTTCAAAAATCCATGTGATCGATTTGAATGAATTAACCAGAAATCACCAAAACAAGCTCCAAAGGCGCGGGGCATCGTTTTGATGTTTATTAGGCAAACTTTCCTAAATTCACTTTTGGGATCTCGATTTGAATAAAGTTACATCGCAAATCGACATAAAAAAACACCTAAAGCATCCGGTGTCTAGTTTACGTCGGCAAACTTTCATAAAATCCTTTATTAATCGTTTGAATGAAATTAACATCGAGCGATATCGAAACAAGCTCCAATGACGGACACTAAGTGCAATCCTATGTTTTGTGTTTGCTCTAATTTCATAAAATCACCTATTGGATCTCGATTTGCATGAAATTCATAGCAAATCGAGACAACTCAAAAGCCAACCTAAGCCAACGGTTCTGTGTTTATTGGACTTTCAAAATCCTTGTTGATCGATTTGAATGAAATAACACGCATCGATCAAAAACTCAATGAGACGACACTTGAGTGAATCCGTACTTGTTGCCGCAAACTTTCAAAAATCATTGGATTCGATTTGTGAGGAACCTCAAAGCAAAACGCAACAAAAGCAAAAACTGAGGCAATCGTGTCATCGTGTTTCGAAAACTTTCAAATCTGTTGATCGATTTGAATGAAATTAACATCGGAAATGAAAAAGCTCCAGACACATAGTGCTATCGGTGCTTTTCGAGTTTTTCTTGCGGTGCAAATTTTCATAAAATCCACCTATTGTGATCACGAAGTGTATGAAATTAACATCAAGGCGAAATCGACCGAAACATGCTCTAACAAGACTGACAACACTTATGAGGGCAATCCGGTGTGTTTTCAGTGTGTTTCGGTTCGGAGCAAACTTTCAAAAAATCCACTTGTTCGGATCTCGATTTGAATGAAAATAACTCAAGAGCGAAATCAATCGAAACAAGCTCCAATGACACCGGGGACACACTTAGCAGTGCAATCCAGAGTATTTACGGACTGTTTCGCTCCGGTGCAAACTTTCATAAAATCCACCAGTTCGGATCTCGATTTTTATGAAATTAGCATCAAAACGAATTCGACAGAAACAAGCTCCAACAAGACCGACAGCACTTATGAGGCCAATCCAGTGTGTCTTCGGTGTGTTTCGATTCGGGGCAAACTTTCATAAAATCCACTTGTTCGGATCACGATTTGAAGGAACATAACACCAGAGCGAAATCGATCGAAACAAGCTCCAATGAGACCGGCGACACTTGCGAGTGCAATCTGGTGCACTTTCGGAGTGTTTCGCTCCAGTGCAAACTTTCTTAAAATCCTCATGTTAATATCTCGAATTGTATGAAGGTAACATCAAAGCGAAATCGACCGAAACATGCTCAAAGAAGACCGTCAACACTTAAGAGGGCAATCTGGTGTGTCTTCGTTGTGTTTTGCTTTGAGGCATACTTTCATAAAATCCACATGTTCGGATCTCGATTTGTATGATGGTAACATCAAAGCGAAATCGACCGAAACATGCGCAAAGTAGACCGACAGCACTTAAGAGGTCAATCTGGTGTGTCTTCAAAATGTTTCGCTTCGAGGCAGACTTTCAAAAAATCCACTTGTTCAGATCCCGATTTGAATGAAGTTAACGTCAGAGCGAAATCGACCAAAACAAGCTCCAATGAGACTGGCGACACGTAGGAGTGCTATGCGGTGCTTTTTCGTAGTGTTTCGATTCGAGGCAAACTTTCCTAAATTCCACTTGTTGGGATCTCGATTTGAATGAAAGTTACATCAGAGCGAAATCGACCGAACGAACTGTAAGAAGACCGACAACACCTACAAGGGCGATCCGATGTGTCTACGGAGTGTTACGCATCGGGGCAAACTTTCATAAAATCCATTTATTCGAATCACGGTTTGAATGAAATTAACATCAGAGCGATATCGACCGAAACAAGCTCCAATGAGACCGGCGACACTTAGAAGTGCAATCCTATGCTTTTTCGGAGTGTTTCGCTCTTCCGCAAACTTTCATAAAATCCCACCTATTCGGATCTCGATTTGCATGAAATTCACATGAAAGCGAAATCGACCGAGACAAGCTCCAATAAGACCGACAACACTTACGAGGCCAATCCGACGTTTCTTCGGTGTGTTTCGATTCGGGGTAGACTTTCATAAAATCGTCTTGTTCGGATCCCGATTTGAATGTAAATAACACCAGAGCGAAATCGATCGAAACAAGCTCCAATGAGACCGGCAACACTTGCGAGTGCAATCCGGTGCACTTTCAGAGTCTTTCGCTCCAGTGCAAACTTTCAAAAAATCCACATGTTCGGATCTCGATTTGTATGAGGTAACCTCAAAGCAAAATCGACCGAAACGAGGTAAAAGAAGGCCGAAAACACTTACGAGGGCAATCCGGTATGTCATCGGAGTGTTTCGCTTCGGGGCAAACTTTCAAAAAATCTGCTTGTTCGGATACCGATTTGAATGAAATTAACATCAGAGCGAAATTGCCGAAAACAAGCTCCAACGAGGCAGTCGACACATAGTAGTGCTATGCGGTGCTTTTTCGGAGTTTTTCGCTGCGGTGCAAATTTTCATAAAATCCACCTATTGTGATCACGAAGTGTATGAAATTAACATCAAGGCGAAATCGGCCGAAACATGCTCTAACAAGACCGACAACACTTACGAGGGCAATCCGGTGTGTTTTCAGTGTGTTTCGCTTCGGAGCAAACTTTCAAAAAATCCACTTGTTCGGAGCCCGATTTGAATGAAATTAACTCGAGACCGAAATCAATCGAAACAAGCTCCAATGACACCGGGGACACCCTTAGGAGTGCAATCCGGTGTATTTTCGGACTGTTTCGCTCCGGTGCAAACTTTCATAAAATCCACCAGTTCGGATCTCGATTTTTATGAAATTAACATCAAAACGAATTCGATAGAAACAAGCTCCAACAAGGCCGATAGCACTTATGAGGCCAATCCGGTGTGTCTTCGGTGTGTTTCGATTCGGGGCAAACTTTCATAAAATCCACTTGTTCGGATCCCGATTTGAATGAAATTAACACCAGAGCGAAATCGATCGAAACAAGCTCCAATGAGACCGGCGACACTTGCGAGTGCAATCCGGTGCACTTTCGAAGTGTTTCGCTCCGGTGCAAACTTTCATAAAATCCTCATGTTAGGATCTTGATTTGTATGAAGGTAACATCAAAGCGAAATCGACCGAAACATGCTCAAAGAAGACCGTCAACACTTAAGAGGGCAATCCGGTGTGTTTTGCTTCGAGGCATGCTTTCATAAAATCTACATGTTCGGATCTCGATTTGTATGATGGTAACATCAAAGCGAAATCGACCGAAACATGCTCAAAGAAGACCGACAACACTTAAGAGGGCAATCCGGGTGTCTTGGTGTTTACCGAGGCAAACTTTCAAAAATCCACTTGTTGATCTGATTTGAATGAAATTAACATTAAGAAATCGACCAAAAGCTCAATGAGCGGCGACACATCGAGTGCTATCGGTGCTTTTGATGTTTTCAGGCAAACTTTCATAAAATCCACCTATTGTGATCACGAAGGTATGAAAATAACATCAAGGTGAAATCGGAAATATGCTCTAGACCGAAACACTTACGAGGGCAATCCATGTGTTTCAGTGTTTGCCGACAAACTTTCATAAAATCCACTTATTGGATCCCAATTTGAATGAAATTAACACGGCGAAATCGATAAACAAGCTCCAATGAGTGGCGACACTTGAGTAATCCGTGCACTGGTGTTTGCCGGTCAAACTTTCATAAAATCCACATGTTCAGATCTCGATTTGTATGATGGTAACATCAGCAAATCGGCAACATGCTCAAAAAGACCAACAGTTAATGGGCAATCCGGTGTTCTTGGTGTTTACCGAGGCAAACTTTGAAAAATCAAATTGTTCAGATCTCGATTTGAATGAAGTAACAGAGTGAAATAGACCAAAACATGCTCCAATGAGACCGGCACAGGAGTGCTATCGGTGCTTTATGTTTCCGGGCAAACTTTCATAAAATCCATTTGTTAGATCTTGAATTGAATGAAATTTACACGCAAATCGAAAACAAGCTCCATTGAGACGCGACACTTAGGAGTGCAATCTAGTGTATTTTGATTCGAGGTGCAAACTTTCATAAATTCCACGGAAGATCTCGATTTGTATGAAATTAACATCAAAATGAAATCGACCAAAACAAGCTCCAACAAGACCGAAACACTTACTAGGGCAATCCGTGTTCTTGGTTTTTCCTCAGCAAACTTTCAAAACCTACTTGGATCACGATTTGTATGAAAGGAACATCGACAAATCGACAAATAAGCTCCCACAAGACTAACAACACTTACGGGGCAACCGTCATGTTTTCGTGTTTCGATTTGAGGCAAACCTTCATAAAATTAGCTTGTTCAATCTCGATTTGAATGAAATTAACTCGGCAAATTCAAACATGCTCCAATGAGACCGGACACCCTTAGAAGGTGCAATCCGGTGTTTTTCGATGTTTGATCCGTGCAAACTTTCATAAAATCCACGGAGATCTCGATTTTATGAAATTAACATCAAAACGAATTCGATAGAAACAAGCTCCAACAAGGCCGATAGCACTTATGAGGGCCAATCGGTGTCTTCGGTGTGTTTGATTCGGGCAAACTTTCATAAAATCCACTTGTTCGGATCCGATTTGAATGAAATTAACACAGAGCGAAATCGATCGAAACAAGCTCAATGAGACCGCGACACTTCAAGTGCAATCCGGTGCACTTGAAGTGTTTCGCCGGCAAACTTTCATAAAATCCTCATGTTAGGATCTTGATTTGTATGAAGGTAACATCAGCGAATCGACCGAAAACATGCTCAAAGACCGCAACACTTAAGAGGCAATCCGTGTTTTGTTTCGAGGCATGCTTTCATAAAATCTACATGTTCGGATCTCGATTTGTATGATGGTAACATCAAAGCGAAATCGACCGAAACATGCTCAAAGAAGACCGACAACACTTAAGAGGGCAATCCGGCGTGTCTTCGGAGTGTTTCGCTTCGAGGCAAACTTTCAAAAAATCCACTTGTTCGGATGCTGATTTGAATGAAATTAACATTAGAGCGAAATCGACCAAAAGAAGCTCCAATGAGACCGGCGACACATACGAGTGCTATGCGGTGCTTTTTCGGAGTGTTTCGCTGCAGTGCAAACTTTCATAAAATCCACCTATTGTGATCACGAAGTGTATGAAAATAACATCAAGGTGAAATCGGCCGAAATATGCTCTAACAGGACCGACAACACTTACGAGGGCAATCCAGTGTGTTTTCAGTGTGTTTCGCTTCGGAGCAAACTTTCATAAAATCCACTTATTCGGATCCCAATTTGAATGAAATTAACACCAGAGCGAAATCGATCGAAACAAGCTCCAATGAGACTGGCGACACTTGCGAGTGCAATCCGGTGCACTTTCGGAGTGTTTCGCTCCGGTGCAAACTTTCATAAAATCCACATGTTCAGATCTCGATTTGTATGATGGTAACATCAAAGCGAAATCGACCGAAACATGCTCAAAGAAGACCGTCAACAGTTAAGTGGGCAATCCGGTGTGTCTTCGGAGTGTTTCGCTTCGAGGCAAACTTTGAAAAATCAAATTGTTCAGATCTCGATTTGAATGAAGTTAACAGCAGAGTGAAATAGACCAAAACATGCTCCAATGAGACCGGCGACACGTAGGAGTGCTATGCGGTGCTTTTTCGGAGTGTTTCGCTTCGGGGCAAACTTTCATAAAATCCATTTGTTCGTATCTTGAATTGAATGAAATTTACACCAGAGCGAAATCGACCGAAACAAGCTCCATTGAGACCGCGACTTAATTAAAAAAAGTACTTTGTGAATTAATGATTAATAAAAAAAAAAAAGCAGATTTTTGAATTAAATGTTAAAAGAAAAAGACTAGGATGTGAATTAAACTTAATAAATAAAAACAAGTAACTTTTTTTTTAACCTGTTAATAGGAAAAACATACGTTGTTGTAAATTTCTTAAATAGAAAAAACGATTGTTGAATTAAAACTGTTAAAAAAAACAGGAGTGTTAGATTAAAACTGTTAAATAAAGAAACAGGGTTGTTGAATTAACCTAAATAAAGAAAACATGGAGTTTTTTAATTAAACTTGCTAAAAAAAAAACGTGACTTATTTTAATTAAACTGTTTTAATAAAAACAAAATACGTTTTTTTGGAAAACTTTTAATTAAAAAAAACAGACTTTTGGAATTAATGATTTAATAAACAAAAAAACAGAGTTGAATTAAAGTTAAAAGAACAACAGGAGTGGAATTAAACTAATAAATAAAATAATTTTGTCTTTAACCTGTTAATAGAAGAAAAAGATCGTTTTTTAAACTCCTTAAATAGGAAAAAACGACTGTTGAATAAAAACTGTTGAAAAAACAATGACTGTTCGGAATTAAAACGTGTTAATAAAAAAACGGGTTTTGTTTTGAATTAAACCTATAAGAAAACATGGAGTTTGGTCAATTAAACTTGTTAAAACAAAAAACTAGTTTGTTAATTAACTGTTTTAATAAACCAAAATACGCGTTGATTTTGGAATTAAACTTTTAAATAGAAGAAACCGTGACTTTTGTTCGAATTAATCGATTTAATAAAACAAAACAAAGGAAGACGGTGTTTGAATTAAATTGTTAAAAGAACACAACAATAGGACGTTGTTGGGAATTAAACTAATAAATAGGCAAACTTGTAACGTTTTTCGAATTAAACCCTGTTAATAGAACAACAACATGCATGTTGTTATGGATTAAACTTCTATAATACGAAAAACACGTACGTTTGTTCGAATTAAAACTTGTTGACTAAAGAAAGAAATGGACGTTTCGGAATTAAAACTTTGTTTAAATAAGAAAAAACACAGGTTTGTTTTTGAATTTAACCTTCCAGATAAGAAAAACACATGGACGTTTGTTTCGGAATTAAAACTTGTAAATATGAAAAAACAGGTGACGGTTTTGTTACGTAATTAAACCTGTTTAATATAAAACAAACAAGCTGCACGTTTTGTTATTGGAAACTTTCATAATCCACTTGTTGATCGATTTGAATGAAATTAACACGGAAATCGAACAAGCTCAAGAGCGGACACTTGAGTGCATCGTGATGATGTGCGGCAAACTTTAATTCAGAGATCTCGATTTATGAAGTAACAAGAATGAACAGCTCAAAAGCCAACACTAAGCAATCGTCTGTTGTTTGCTTGAACTTTCATAAATCATTGGTTCGATTTGATGAGTAACATCAGCGAATCGAACTAAAACGACAACACTAGGCAATCGTGTGTCTGTTTACGAAACTTAAAATCCCTTTTGATCGATTGAATGAATTAACATCGAATCGCAAACAAGCTCATGAACGGCACTGAGGCATCGTGTTTGTGTTGTGGGCAAATTCTAAAATCACTTTGATCTGATTTAAAACATAGGACACAAACAACACTACAGGCAATCGTTCTGTGTTCTGGCAACTTTCAAATCCTTATCGATTTGAATGAAATTAACAAGAATCGAAACAAGCCCAATGGCGACACTGAGTGCAATCTTGCTTTTGTGTTTCTCAACTTTCAAATCACTTTGATCTCGATTGATGAAATCACGAATCGAACAGCTCAAAAGCACTACGGGCAATCGTTTCTTAGTGTTGAGCGATTAAACTTGTCATTTGATGATTAACAGGATCGACAAAAGCTCAACGTGACACTGAGTGCTATCGTGCTTGTTTCTCGTGCAAATTAAAAAATACATGTTACGTTTGAGTAACTCAAGCGAATCGAAAGTCAAAAGAAACTAGGGCAATCGGTGTTGTGTTACGGCAAACTTTAAAATCTCTTGTGATATTAACGCGATCGAACAAGCTCAATGAACGGAACATAGTGCATCGGTGTTTGACTTTATGCGTCAAATTTCATAAAATCCACTTGGATCATTTAAATTAACTCAAGATCGAACAGCTCAACAAGCAACTTAGAGCAATCGTGTGTTGTTGTTGATTGACAAACTTTCAAAAATCCACTTGTTGGATCGATTTGAATGAAATAACAGCGAATCATAAACAAGCTCAATGAACGGACACTGGTGCAATCGTTTGATTTGCTCGTGCAAACTTTATAAATCCACGTTGATCTCGATTTTATAATACATCAAGATCGGAAACAGCTCAAAGACACTTAGAGCAATCGTGTTCTTGTGTGTTTTGGCAACTTTCATAAAATCCACTGTTGGTCCGATTTGAAGAATAAGGAATCGAAAACTCAAGCCGACACTTAGTGTGCTGTCGAAACTTTCTAAATCCCTGTTAATCGATGATGAAGTAACATCAGAAATCGAACAGCTCAGACGACACTAGCATCGGTGTTTCGTGTTTTGAGCAACTTATAAAATCCACTGTTGATCTGATTTGATGATTACATAGAAATGAACTCTAAAGCAACTAAGCATCGGGTGTCTTAAATTTCGGATTCAAAATCCTTTTATCGATTGAATGAATTAACGGGAATACAAACAAGCAATGAGGCGACCTGAGTGCATCGTGCTTTGGTGTTTGTCGGCAAACTTTCTAATCACTTTGGATCTCGATTGATGAAATTACATAGAAATGAAGTAAAGCAACACTACAGCATCCGTTTCTGGTGTTGTGAACTTTCATAATCCTTTTTGATCCGTTTGAATGAATTAACACGGAATCGAACAAGCTCAATGACGGCACTGATGCACTGCTTTGTGTTGCTCTCAACTTTAAAATCACTTGGATCTCGATTGTGAAACTAAAATCGAAGTCAAAGAAAACCTGAGGCAATCGTTCTGGTGTTTATGGACTTTCAAAATCTCTGTGGTATATAACGATCGAACAAGCTCATGAGCGCACTATCATCGTTGATTTCGTCAAATTAAAATCCATGATCCGATTTAGAGTAACTCAAGCAAATCGAACATAAAGGCGAAAACTTGAGGCAATCGGTCGTGTTACGACAAACTTTCAAAATCCTTTGATCGATTTGAATGAAATAACGGAAATCAAACAAGCTCCACGCACTAGTATCGGTTGATTTTTGTAAATTTCATAAATCCACTTGGATCCGTTTAAATTACATCAAATCGAAAGCTACAAGACAACACTAGCAATCGTGTGTTTTGTGTTACGACAAACTTTCAAAAATCCACTTGTTGCGATTTGAAGAAATAACCGACGAAATCATCAAACAAGCTCCAATGACGGACACTTGGGTGCAATCGTGATTTTTTTCCGACACTTAGGAGTGCAATCTAGTGTATTTTCGGAGTGCTTCGATGCGGTGCAAACTTTCATAAATTCCACCGGAAGATCTCGATTTGTATGAAATTAACATCAAAATGAAATCGACCAAAACAAGCTCCAACAAGACCGACAACACTTACTAGGGCAATCCGGTGTGTCTTCGGTGTGTTTTCCTTCAGTGCAAACTTTCAAAAAACCTACCTGTTCGGATCACGATTTGTATGAAAGGAACATCAGAACGAAATCGACCGAAATAAGCTCCCACAAGACTAACAACACTTACGGGGGCAACCCGTCATGTTTTCGGAGTGTTTCGATTTGAGGCAAACCTTCATAAAATTAGCTTGTTCGAATCTCGATTTGAATGAAATTAACTCCAGAGCGAAATCGTCTGAAACATGCTCCAATGAGACCGGCGACACATAGAAGTGGCATCCAGTGTTTTGTCGGAGTGTTTCGATCCGGTGTGAATTTTCATAAATTCCGCCGGAAGATCTCGACTTGTATGAAATTATCATCAAAACGAAATTGACCAAAACTTGCTCCAACAAGACCGACCACACTTATTAGGGCAATGCGGTGTGTCTTCGGTGTGTTTTGCTTCGGGGAAAACTTTCATTAAATCCGCCTGTTCGGATCTCTATTTGTATGAAAGTAACATCAAGGCGAAATCGACTGAACGAGCTCTAAAAGACCGACAACACTTACAAGGGCAATCCGGTGTGTCTTCGGAGTGTTACGCTTCGGGGCAAACTTTCATAAAATCCGCTTATTTGGATCACGATTTGAATGAAATTAACATCAGAGCGATATCGACCGAAAGAAGCTCCAATGAGACCGGCGACACTTAGAAGTGCAGTCCTGTGCTTTTTCGGATTGTTTCGCTCCAGTGCAAACTTTCATAAAATCCCACCTATTCGGATCTCGATTTGCATGAAATTAACATGAAAGCGAAATTGACCGAAACAAACTCCAACAAGACTGACAACACTTAGAGGCCAATCCGGCGTTTCTTCGGTGTGTTTCGACACGGGGCACACTTACATAAAATCCTCTTGTTTGCATCCCGATTTGAATGAAATTAACACCAGAGCGAAATCGATCGAAACAAGCTCCAATGAGACCGACAACACTTGCGAGTGCAATCCGGTGCACTTTCGGAGTGTTTCACTCCAGTGCAAACTTTCAAAAAATCCACATGTTCGGATCTCGATTTGTATGAGGTAACATCAAAGCGAAATCGACCGAAACAAGCTCAAAGAAGACCGACAACATTTACGAGGGCAATCCGGTGTGTCTTCGGAGTGTTTCGCTTCGGGGCAAACTTTCAAAAAATCCACTTGTTCGGATGCTGATTTGAATGAAACTAACATTAGAGCAAAATCAACCAAAACAAGCTCCAATGAGACCGGTGACACATAGGAGTGCTATGCGGTGCTTTTTCGGAGTGTTTCGCTACGGTGCAAACTTTCATAAAATCCACCTATTGTGATCACGAAGTGTATGAAAATAACATCAAGGCGAAATCGACCGAAAGATGCTCTAACAAGACCGACAACACTTACGAGGGCAATCCAGTGTGTTTTCAGTGTGTTTCGCTTCAGAGAAAACTTTCACAAAATCCACTTGTTCGGATCCCGATTTGAATGAAATTAACACCAGAGTGAAATCGATTGAAACAAGCTCCAATGAGACCGGCGACACTTGCGAGTGCAATCCGGTGCACTTTTGGAGTGTTTCGTTCCAGTGCAAACTTTTATAAAATCCACATGTTCGGATCTCGATTCGTATGATGGTAACATCAAAGCGATATCGACCGAAACATGCTCAAAGAAAACCGTCAACAGTTAAGAGGGCAATCCCGTGTGTCTTCGGAGTGTTTTGCTTCGAGGCAAACTTTCAAAAAATCCACTTGTTCAGATCCCGATTTGAATGAAGTTAACATCAGAGCAAAATAGACCAAAACAAGCTCCAATGAGTCCGGTGACACGTAGGAGTGCTATGCGGTGCTTTTTCGGAGTGTCTCGCTTCGGGGCAAACTTTCATAAAATCCGCTTGTTCGTATCTTGAATTGAATGAAATTAACACCAGAGCGAAATCGATCGAAACAAGCTCCATTGAGACCGGCGACACTTAGGAGTGCAATCCAATGTATTTTCGGAGTGCTTCGATGCGGTGCAAACTTTCATAAATTCCACCGGAAGATCTCGATTTGTACTAAATTAACATCAAAATGAAATTGACCAAAACAAGCTCTAACAAGACCGACAACACTTGCTAGGGTAATCCGGTGTGTCTTCGGTGTGTTTCGCTTTGGTGCATACATTCATAAAATCTACCTGTTCGGATCACGATTTGTATGAAAGGAACATCATAGCGAAATCGACCGAAATAAGGTCCCACAAGACTGACAACACTTACGAGGGCAACTCGTCGTGTTTTCAGAGTGTTTCACTCTGGGGCAAACTTTCGTAAAATCCGTTTGTTCGTATCTTGACTTGAATGAAATTAACACCAGAGCGAAATCGTCCGAAACATGCTCCAATGAGACCGGCGACACTTAGCAGTGTCATCCAGTGTATTGTCGGAGTGTTTCGATCTGGTGCAAACTTTCGTAAGTTCCGCCGAAAGATCTCAATTTGTTTGAAGTTATCATCAAAACGAAATCGACCAAAACAAGCTCCAACAAGACCGACAACACTTATTAGGAACCAAGGAGAAGAACCTCCAAATGCCAAGCATAAAGCACGATCATCATATGCGCAAGTTGGACTTGGAATCAACAAATTCGCTGGTTCGGCCACTACGACAGCATCAACTTCAAACGACCATAACTTTTGATCCAGAAGGTTGTTTGGGGCCCATGAGGACTTTCCTGAAAGCTTTTGTTGTCCTCTTTCCAATGGATTTAGCCCTAGTGCCAAATTCGTCCTAAGCAACAGGAGATCACATAAGAGTGTCGTGGGCCAGAAACTCCGGGTGCTGTGCCACCTTTTCTTTTGGGCCCGAAGCCCATGTAACGCTAGGGCACCCCCTTGGCCGCCCCCCCATGGCTGCTGCACGCCCCTAGCTGCTCTCTAGCCGCCACTTACATCTTTATATTGTTTGCTACCACCGTACTTTAGTTTTGAGTTTTGTTTATTTGATAGTTTAGCCATTGCTACTATTTCGAACCTTTCAGACGTGCTCAACAGCCGCCTAAGAAGGTCCTTATTTCAGAACCCCACCTTATCAATCCTTCATCTTTATTTGCAATTTCAGATTGCCTTTACCTTTGTTCTTGCTTGTTCTTCAATTGCTAGCAGGAATTGAACCTCGCGTTCAGGTTGATCGTGCCCACGGCAAGATCAATAACCCTCCGGAGTTGGTGTAGCGAATGCTAAGGTGCATCATCGTCGTACGGTGTAGTCGGATCGTCAACGTCGCCTCCACCGAATCGATCGTGTATTTCTCATCGAAAGATCGGGACACCAAAGTGCTATCAAGTGGTGTCAGACCGCCAAGTTGCTCGGTGAGAGATTTAGTACCTTAGATTAGTTTTTGTTTTCTATCCAAAATTGAAAATCCTCCACAAAAATTCAACCTTTAGATTCAATCTGGTATTTTAGTGTGTTTTGTTAGGTTTTGATCCATTAGAGTCCTTGTTTTAGTTGCTGATCGTTTTTCCTTCGCGTACTCTTATTTCAATCTGTCATGTTCTTTGTTTTGTTCATAACTTTCGCATACGAGCTCCGATTCAAGTGTTTTTGCACTTTACTGAAACCTTGGGACAAGCTCCACAATAACCTAGTTGGGCACGAAATTTAATTCCATTTAAAAGGATGTTTAATCTTGACATCAAATTCAGGAAGCAAGTTGCAATTGCAATCCAGGTCGGTTCGGTATTTTGATCATAACTCTCACATCCGAACTCTGATTGTGAAGTTTTTATACTTTCCTGAATCCTTGAAGAGTCCTCTGCAAAAACGTTTTTGGGTGTCCTTCGTGATTCGGACTTCTTCAAACCGAATTTGACTCGGATTCGGATTTGGTCAGATCGGCTGAATTTTGTTAAATCTGTGCACCTTAGTATTTTGGCCATAACTTCTACATATGAGCTCTAAATTGTGTGTTTGAATGCTTGTTTTAAATCTTAGAACAGTACCATCATTTTGCTATATTGTGAGCAAGCTTGAATCGGTCATTTTCATGCCTTAATTGCAGCAACAACCTTACTACATAGTTCTGGTCAAATTTGGGTTTGTTTCTTCAATTTGTGTTCTAGCTTTGTTCTTTTGAGTTGGTTGAGTCCAGTAACGTCTACAACCATAAAATTCCAAAATATCAGTGCACATACCTTTGGGAACCAATTCATCCTTTGCGAATACTTTGATCCCAATTGAGACTAGCGATTTGAAATTGCTTGGGGCTGCTCCTTTTGATACGTTGCACTATCATATCTCTTGTGATATCAAGTTAGGGATTCCAAAACTTTGCTCATGCTAGTGTTGGCCGAAAGTCACCAAAAAAAGAGAAAGAAAGAGCCAAAAGGCCAAAAAAAAAGAAAAGAAAAGAGAAAATAAAAGAGAGTAGTGGCCGGCAGCACTACATTGATCAAAACCCTAATTTGTGTTTGTAATTTTCAGATTGTGCAATTGTATTAAGTAGTGAGCAATCTTGTGCCCTTTTACCATTTCTGAAGCAATTAGCTAGCGTCTCTCCATAACTTATGCAACACGAGTTTTGGTGCTGAAATTATTCTTATTTAGCTCATTCCATTGGTTGCATTAAGTTTCATTATCTTTGCGTGTGTGTTGCCTTGAAATTCACAATAACTAGAATTATTAGATTGCGTAGGAAATTCACATAGCCTACCAAGCTCCACATATTCTACCTCGTACGTTTGTTCGTTCTCTTGGCAATCGCTATACCCAATCTTCAGAGAACTTTTGACAACGCCAACGGCCGACAACACTACTACTTGGTAAGAATTTGTAAGAGCTTTGGGTAAAGCTTGAGTGTTGAGTGACTTGTAGCCACTTCCTTGTAGTTGATAGGAACATTATACCTATGATTTTGTTTCTTGTCTTCTACTAACCATGTCAGGTGATGTGGGTTCGATGCATCACTCGCCACACATGAAGGGCATTGTTGCTCACTTTGAGAGGATGACGAGGGTGATGTGACTTTGGGTCCCGATCTTTCGATGAGAGTGATAATTTCGATTTGGAGCAATTGACTTTGACGATCCGACTACAACGTACGACGACGATGCGCCTTAGCAACCGCTAAACCAACTCAGGGGTTATTGATCTTGCCGTTGGCATGATCAACCTGAACATGAGGTTCAATTCCTGCATGCAATCGAAGAACAAGCAAGAACAATGGTAAAGCAATCTGAAATTATGAATATGAATGAAGGCAAAAACAAGGGTGGGGTTCTATTGAAGATCTTGACAAGGTGGCTGTCCAGCACAACTTGAAGACTTAAAGTTTGCACTTGGCTAAACTAATCAAACAAAACCCAAAAAACTAAAATACGGAGGTAGCAAACAATATATAGAGGTAAGTGGCGGCTAGGGAGCAGCTAGGGGCATGCAGCATCCATGGGGGTGCGGCCAAGGGGGTGCCCTAGGGTTATATGGGCTTTGGGCCCAAAAGAAAAGGTGGTGCAGAACCCAGAGTTTCTGGCCCGCGACACTCTTCTGTGATTTCCCGTTGCTTCAAGACGAATTTGGTCGTTTGAAGTTAATGCTATCGCGGAGGCTGAACCCGCGAATTTGTTGATTCCAAGTCCAACTTGGGCATATGATGATCGCGCTTTATGCTTGGCATTTGTAGGTTCTTCTCCTTGGTTCCTAAGGATAATAAGAACATCACAAGAATTAAATATCATTCCATGCTGTGAATCATTTGTGTAAAAACATAGGAACGAATTCACCTGATAATTGAGTAGACATGCTCGAGCACGAGTAGTAGGTCCTTGTAAACTTGTTGTGAATGAGAAGAATCACTCGGCATGGTTGAGTTAAAAGAGAAGATGTCCTCATCACTTACGAGGGCAATCCGGTGTGTCTACAGAGTGTTTCGCTTCGGGGCAAACGTTCGAAAAATCCACTTGTTTGGATACCGATTTGAATGAAATTAACATCAGAGCGAAATTGACCAAAACAAGCTCTAATGAGACCGGCGACACTTAGGAATGCTATGCGGTGCTTTTTCAGAGTGTTTCGCTGCGGTGCAAACTTTCATAAAATCCACCTATTGCGATCTCGAAGTGTACGAAATCAACATCAATGCGAAATTGACCGAAACAAGCTCTAACAAGACCCACAACACTTATGAGGGCAATCCGGTGTGTTTTCAGAGTGTTTCGCTTCGGAGGAAACTTTCATAAAATTCACTTGTTTGGATCCCGATTTGGATGAAATTAACACCAGAGCAAAATCAATCGAAACAAGCTCCAATGAGACTGGTGACACTTTGGAGTGCAATCCGGAGCATTTTCGGAGTGTTTCGCACTGGTGCAAACTTTCATAAAATCCACCGGTTAGGACTTCGATTTTTATGAAATTAACATCAAAACGAAATCGACCAAAACAAGCTACAATGAGACCGGCGACACTTAGGAGTGCAATCTGGTGCTTTTTTGGAGTGTTTCTCTATGGTGCAAACTTCATAAAATCCACCTATTGTGATCTCGAAGTGTATAAAATTAACATCAAGGCGAAATCGACCGAAACAAGCTCTGACATGACCGACAACACTTACAAGGGCAATCCGGCGTGTTTTCAGAGTGTTTTGCTTCGGAGAAATTTTTTATAAAATACACTTGTTCGGATCTCAATTTAAATGAAATTAACACCAGAGCGAAATCGACCGAAACAAGGACCAATGAGACCGGCGACACTTAGGAGTGCAATCCAGTGTTTTTTCGGAATGTTTCACTCCGTTGCAAACATTCATAAAATTCACCCGTTTGAATCATGATTTTATGAAATTAACATAAAAATGAAATCGACCGAAACAAGCTCCAACAAGACCGACAACACTTACGAGGGCAATCCGATGTGTCTTCGGCGTATTTCGCTTCTATGCAAACTTTCATAAAATCCACTTGATTGGATCCCGATTTGAATGAAATTAACACCAGAGCGAAATCGACCGAAACAAGCTCCAAGGAGACCTGATGAGGACATCACCGGCGTTAAAACGACCAGTGTGACCGCTGCACCTTCTTCCTCTCCGGCCGCTCCAACGACTACCGACGCTGCTGCATCTTCGTCACATACGATCGACATTGCGGCATCTTCATCACCGACAGGCCTTAATCCAGAAGCTCAGCCACTCAAAACCACATCAACGGACAAGGGCCTCAAGCACCCACCCCGAGGATAGCCCACGCGCCAAGGAAGGCTCATATGGAAGCCCAAGATGCCAAAAAATCCGGTTCGGCCATCCAGCAGCACGTCAACTTCAAACGGGCATAACTCGGGCTTCCGGACTCCGATTTCAGCGTGCGACCACCCGTTTGAAAGCTTAGGAGATAAGATTTCCAATGGATCTAGCCCCACTTCCAAATTAGCCACAGATCGATAGGAAAATGCAGAAAAATATCACGGGCCAGAAATTCAGGGTGCTACGTTGCCTCACTTTTGGGCCTATGGCCCATGTATCTTAGGGTTTTGGTGGCCACCGCTGTTTTGGCTGCCCTATGCCTCCTGGCCGCCACTATATGTGTGGCCGCCCCCATTCTTTTACGCTTAGATTTTTTTTTGTTTTGGTAGACCCCTTGTGCGTCCTTCCTCGTGTTCGCGTGTGTCGACTAGACCACCCGTGACGAGAAACAGAACCTCACCCTTGTTCTTTGAGATTATTGGATTGGAATTACTCTCACCTTGTTCTTGTATGTTCTCGGTTGCAGCAAGTACAAGGATCGATCGTGTCTTTGATTCGGTTGATCGCCCCGTGTGGTGATGTTGCGATTGCTTGGTTGCTGATCACGTGGTTAGTAGCCAATCTATCTACTTCGTGCACTATCAAACCGACGTATCATTCTCTTCAGAAGATCTGGCCGACCTAGTGCGCATAAAGTGGTATCGGAGCTATGTCCCGAAACAAGACGGTAGGAATGATAGTACCTCCTTACTTGTGGAGGGGAGAGAATACCACCTTAAAACGGAGAGCAACCCTCCCCCCATCAGGCTAGTCTTTTGGGGGCCACATGGGACTCTTATGACCTGGCTATGGTAGCCAAGGTGTGTATTCCCTCGTTGGGCCAAGGCCCACGCCCCTGGGCTAGTTGGGCAGTCCGCTCGCCAAGCGAGGCACGTGCGCCATACGGTTGGGCCACGAAGTGCACGTTGCGCACCCGGGAGGGATGCATCAGTTGGTATCAGAGCGACGGTTGCCTAGTGAGAACACCCTTATATTTGTTTAGTTCATCTTGTTCGTCCTAGAGTCCAGAAAAATAGCCCAAAAAATATATGTTCGTTGGGTGATCAATCTAATCCGAACCCTTTTTTAGCCTTTACTATTACTACCTAGTTTAATTTTTGTTGAATTTGTGTTGCATCGTCGTGTTGTTGCTAGTCTTAGTGTTTTGATCTTTAGAGTTTCAAGTTCTTGTCACGTTCTTGTCACCGAGTTGAACTCCATCACGTCGTGACGTCCAATTCAGATTCTCCTCTGTCCAGTTCGGTATTTTGGTCATAACTCCCTCATACAAACTCGGATTTTGCTGTTCCTATACTTTCCTGAAATCTTGAGAAATTATTTACAACTTTGTCCATTGTGTAACTTTCCAGAAATGCCGTCTTCTTGCCCAAAATCCCATCGGATTGGAATCTGTTTTCATCTTAGATTTTCTGAGCAGTCTGTATTTCGGGGTCAATATCTTTGGCTTCTCTTATCCAAAATAGACGTTCCATATATGAAAATTGATTAGCTCGAAAAGATCTACAACTTTCCAGTTATACGTTTTTGCATTGGAAGCCAATAAAAACCATAAAACAGCATTTGAAGTTTCTGCATAATAGATCTGTTTGTAGCAGGAAATAGTTTGAGTTGTAATTCGTCATATGTGCCACTTTAGATATAGAAGGAAGAAAAATAAGAAAAGGCAACTGCATATAAAACAGCCGCACTAAAAGGTGGAAAAAGGAGCCCTAGCTATTTGCTTGTGTGCTGAGGTCGTTCTGGTTGCTGTTTCTGTGACTTCATTGGTGTCTAGGCTCGCGTCTCTAGTACGGTCTAACCTAGGATCAGCAAAGTACCGCCGTTGAACATTCTTTCAACTTGTTTTGGCTAGTGTGGTTCTAGTTTATCCTATGCTACATATTACACCTATCCAAGCTCCACCTACTATTAACCACAAGAGAAGCACCTTGCAATCGCTTTGTCACCCCTGAGTGCAGATTACCATCATCCACCGATTGAACCTTTAAAAGCTGCAGGGTAAGAACTGGTAAGAACTTGGTGTGAGCTTGAGCGTGTGAGTTCTCTGTTTGTTGTTAATAGTAGGTTCTCTGTCCTCCATAGGAACTAATTAGTAGTTCATAGGAACTATCCTCCACTGTCCATATATTAGTAGTTCATAGGAACTAATTATCTTGTGAGTTCTCTGTTTGTTGCCCCTAACAATGGCAGGTTCACATAGCAAGACAACTTACGAGGATGATATTGAGGATTGTCCATTCTTGACAGAAAGAGAAAAGAAATACTTGCGAAAACATAAGCGACTTGAGTCCCTGCATAAATCAAAGGGTGAGATGGTCGAGTATGGGATTATCCCTTCGACCAAAAATGAGAACACACCACTGAAGAAAGATTTGAAGCTTGCCTCACCCAAGAAGAAGGATAGTAAGTGTATTTCAGTATATAACGATAAGAATGTTCTTGCTATTCCTGCGACTAACCCTGTAGGCAAGAATGATCAAGATGGTGTACACTTGAGTGCTGCAATGACGAAAGCTACAAGAGCCTAAGGTCGCAACATGTACTTAGTGCTCCACAGGCACATGCTAGTCAAACTCAACGCAATAACTTATTCCACACTAAGTTTGTTGTCCGAGAACGTGGGGTACAAGTCATCATAGATGGAGGAAATTGTAGCTAGGGATGGCAATTTTACCCATGGGTTTGGGTATCCGTGGGTACCCGACCCGATAAGAGTGGGTATGGGTAGCACTTTAGACCCATGGGTTTACGGGTTTGGGTACCCGATAAGCCCATAGGATGGGTGTGGGTGTCAATTTGTACCCATGGATACCCAATGGGTATCCTATGACGTGTGGGCCCACTTTTTTAGAGGTATATTAGAAAAACAAACTCACAGACTACTTGGCTGAGTCGGCTCCTCCCTCATTCCCCTTGCCCCCATCACCTCCCTTCCCTTGCCCCATCGCCTGATTGCTTCGGCCTCCCTCCCCACATCTTTGCCTCCCTCGGCGGCGGACGCCTGCTCCTCCCCTCACCGCTGACTCCTCCCATCGGCTCCCTACGGTTCGGCGCGCATAGTGCCCAAAAAAAGAGAGAGAAAGGAGATGTGAAGAGATGGAGAGGGGGAGGAGCATGCGACTGCCGTAGCAGCCCCACCTCTCTGCCTTCGCCCTTCAGTGCTCGCGCACAGATCTGTGTCCGTGGGTACCCATTGGGTATTGGGTACCCATTGGGTTTGGGTATGGGTATAGATTTGTACCCGCAAAGCTTAATGGGTTTGGGTAGATGAGACTTTGTTCGGGTTTGGGTTTGGGTTTAAGGCAGTGGTACCCGGAGGTACCCACCCGATTGCCATCCCTAATTGTAGCAACCTCGCAAGTCAGAACATGGTTAAGAAGCTTGGCGTGACCACAACTCCACTTCAACAACCTTATGAGATCGAATGGTTCAATTCCTGTGGAAAGGTTCAAGTAACACAAACTGTGCAAGTGAATTTCTCTATTGGTTCATATTATGATTTTGTTGATTGTTTTGTTGTACCCATGGAAACATGCATACTTTTATTAGGAAGACCATGGTTATATGACGTAGAAGTTATTCACAATGGTAGAACCAATCAATATTCCTTTATGTATTATACAAAGAAAATGATTTTGGAACCAATGACTCCTGCTGAAATAAATAAAATTATTGCAAAAAGAGTTAAAAGTCATGGCAAAGAGGGTGATGAAATTGTTAACCATGCACAAAACACTGAAACAAAGATAAAGGAGGTAGTTCAATTAGATAAGGTTGTGTCCTCCCCTGATACCGCATTGCAAACACTTGTTTCTTTGTCTTCTGTTGTTACTAACCTTTTGCAGGATCATGAGAAGGAGCCGAGTATGACTCCAATTCAAGAAAGGGAGGATATTGAGGACATCACCAGCGTAAAAATGACCAGTGTGACCGCTGCCCTTTCTTCCTCTCCAGCCGCTCCAACGACTACCGACGCCACTCCATCTTCGTCACATACGATCGACATTGCGGCATCTTCTTCACCGAGAGGCCTTAATCCAGAAGCTCAGCCATTCAAAACCACATCAACGGATAAGGGCCTCAAGCACCCACCCCGAGGACAACCCACGCGCCAAGCAAGGCTCATATGGAAGCCCAAGATGCCAAAAAGCCCGGTTCGGCCATCCAGCAGCACGCCAACTTCAAACGGGCATAACTCGGGCTTCCGAACTCCGATTTCAGCGTGCGACCACCCGTTTGAAAGCTTAGGAGATAAGCTTTCCAATGGATCCAGCCATACTTCCAAATTAGCCCCACATCGACCAGAAAATTAAGAAAAATGTCATGGGCCAGAAATTCAGGGCGCTGCGTCACCTCACTTTTGGGCCTATAGCCCATGTATCTTAGGGTTTTGGTGGCCGCCACTGTTTTGGCTGCCCTACACCTCCTGGCCACTGCTATATATGTGGCCGCCACCGTTCTTTTACGCTTAGGTTTTGTTGTGTTTTGGTAGACCCCTTGTGCGTGCCTCCTCGTATTCGCGTGTGTCGACTAGACCACCCGTGACGAGAAACAGAACATCACCCTTGTTTCTTTGAGATTATTCGATTGGTATAGATCTCACCTTGTTCTTGCATGTTCTCGGTTGCAGCAGGTACAAGGATCGAACGGGTCATTGATTCGGTTGATCGCCTCTTGTGGTGACGTTGCGATTGCTTGGTTGCTGATCTCGTGGTTAGTAGCCGATCCATCTACTTCGTGCGCTATCAAACCGACGTATCATTCTCATCAGAAGATCGGGCCGACCTAGTGTGCATCAAGACCGGCGACACATAGGAGTGCAATCGAGAGCATTTTGGAAGTGTTTCGCTTCGGTGCAAACTTTCATAAAATCTAACTGTTCAGATCTCGATTTGTATGAAAGTAACATCGAAGCGAAATCGACCGAAATAAGCACCCACAGGACCCACAACACTTACGAGGGCAATCCGATGTGTTTTCGGAGTGTTTCGCTTCGGGGCAAACATTCATAAAATCCTCGTTTTCGTATCTCGATTTGAATGAAATTTACAGCAGAGTGAAATCGACCGAAACAAGGTCAAATGAGACCGGCGACACTTAGGAGTGCAATCCAGTATATTTTCGGAGTACTTCGATCCGGTGCAAACATTCATAAATTCCACCAGAAGATCTCGATTGGTATGAAATTAACATCAAAATGAAATCGACTAAAACAAGCTCCAACAAGACCGACAACACTTACTAGGGCAATCCGGTGTGTCTTCGGTGTGTTTCGCTTCGGTGCAAAATTTCATAAATTCTACCAGTTCGGATCACGATTTGAATGAAAGTAACGTCGAAGCGAAATCGACCGAAATAAGCTCTAAGAAGACTCACAACACTTACGAGGGGAATCCGTTGTGTTTTCAGAGTGTTTCGCTTTGGTGCAAACTTTTACAAAAGCCACTTGTTCGTATCTTGATTTGAATGAAATTAACACCAGAGCAAAATCGTCCGAAACAAGCTCCAATGAGACTGGCGACACTTAGGAGTGTAATCCGGTGTATTGTCGGAGTGTTTCGATCCAGTGCAAACTTTCATAAATTCCACTGGAAGATCTCGATTTGAACGAAATTAACATCAAAACGAAATCGACCAAAACAAGCTCCAACAAGACCGACAACACTTACCAGGGCAATACGGTGTGTCTTCAGTGTGTTTCGCTTCGGGGCAAACTTTCATAAAATCCACCTGTTCGGATCTCGATTTGTATGAAAGTAACATCAAGGCGAAATCGGTCAAAACAAGCTCCATCAAGACCGACAACACTTACAAGGGCAATCCGGTGTATCTTCGGAGTGTTTCGCGTCGGGGTAAACTTTCATAAAATCCACTTATTCGGACCACGATTTGAATGAAATTAACATCAGAGCGATATCGACCGAAACAAGCTCCAATGATACCGGCGACACTTAGAAGTGCAATACTGTGCTTTTTCGGAGTGTTTTGCTCCTGTGCAAACTTTCGTAAAATCCCACCTATTCGGATCTCGATTTGTATGAAATTAACATCAAAGCGAAATCGACCGAAACAAGCTCCAACAAGACCGACAATACTTACGAGGCCAATCCAGCGTACCTTCGGTGTGTTTCGATTCAGGGTAGACTTTCACAAAATCCTCTTGTTCGGATCCTGATTTGAATGAAATTAACACTAGAGCGAAATCGATCGAAAGAAGCTCCAATGAGACCGGCGACACTTGCGAGTGCAATCCGGCGTACTTTCCGAGTGTTTCGCTCCAGTGCAAACTTTCATAAAATCCACATGTTCGAATCTCGATTTGTGTGAAGGTAATATCAATGCGAAATCGACCGAAACGAGCTCAAAGAAGACCGACAACACTTACGAGGGAAATCCGTTGTGTCTACGGAGTGTTTCGCTTTGGGGCAAACATTCAAAAAATCCACTTGTTCAGATGCCGATTTGAATGAAATTAACATCAGAGCGAAATCGACCAAATCAAGCTCCAATGAGACCGGCGACACTTAGGAGTGCTATGCGGTGCTTTTTGGGAGTATTTCGCTGTGGTGCAAACTTTCATAAAATCCACCTATTGCGATCTCGAAGTGTATGAAATTAACATCAAGGCGAAATCGACCGAAACTAGCTCTAACAAGACCGACAACAATTACGAAGGCAATCTGTCGTGTTTTCAGAGTATTTCGCTTTGAAGAAAATTTTTATAAAATACACTTGTTCGGATCTCGATTTAAATGAAATTAACACCAGAACAAAATCGATCGAAATAAGCTCCAATGAGACCGGCGACACATAGGAGTTCAATCTGGTGCATTTTCGGAGTGTTTCGCTCCGGTGCAAACTTTCATAAAATCCACCAGTTCGGATCTCGATTTCTATGAAATTTACATTAAAATGAAATCAACCGAAACAAGCTCCAACAAGACCGACAGCACTTACGAGGGCAATCCGATGTATCTTCGGTGTGTTTCGCTTCGGGGCAAACTTTCATAAAATACATTGATCGGATCCCGATTTGAATGAAATTAACACTAGAGTGAAATCGACCGAAACAAGCTCCAAGGAGACCGGCGATACATAGGAGTGCAATCTAGTGCATTTTAGAAGTGTTTCGCTTCAATGCAGACTTTCATAAAATCTGCTGTTCAAATCTTGATTTGTATGAAAGTAACATCGAAGCAAAATCGATCGAAATAAGCTCCCACAAGACTGACAACACTTACAAGGGCAATCCGTTGTGTTTTCGGAGTGTTTTGCTTTGGGGCAAGCTTTCATAAAATCCACTTGTTCGTATCTTGATTTGAATGAAATTAACACCAGGGCGAAATCATACGAAACAAGCTTTGATGAGACCGACGACACTTTGGAGTGTAATCCGGTGTATTGTCGGAGTATTTCGATCCGGTGCAATCTTTCATAAATTCCACCGGAAGATCTCGAATTGTACAAAATTAACATCAAAACGAAATCGACTGATGAGGACATCTCCACAACGGAGGCAACCAGCTCTAACTCCACTCACCAGGATGAACCACCACTTCAAGGACCACTCACTCGAGCCCGTGCGCGTCAACTAAATTATCAGGTGAAGGCGTTCCTAAGTATTCCAATTAATGATACAGCGAATGGGGTGCTACTTAATTTTTGTGATGATGTGATTATTTTTAGGAACCATGGGGAATATCTACAACGCACAAAGGAGTTCGCGTCCGGAAGGAAGAGCAAATTGGCATCAGATTCGGACTCCCAGAGATGGTCAAATTCAAATGGCCATAACTTTTGATCCAGAAGGCTTCTGGAGGTCTACGAGTACAAGAACGAAAGCTCTGGTCGTCCTCTTTCAATCCGATCTGAAATCACCTACAAATTCCTTTCGAGTCAACAGAAATACGCAAAACAATGCAGAGCATTTTTCCAGTCCGAGTCTAATTGGGCTTTATTCTTTTATTCCGAGTTGTAATCAGTAGGTCCATGTTAAGGCCTTGTGCCTTGTGCTGCATGTCCTTGGACTATATATAGCCAGCCGCCACCATGGTTAGGGTTTGTGATGAGGACATCACAACCAAGGATACAACCGCTGCCCCTTCTTCCCCTACGACCACTACTTCGTCCCCGACCGTCGCTGTTTCGGCCGCTACTTCATCTACGACGCTTGGAGGGATTAATCCGGAAGCAAGGCCTTTCCACCCACCTTCGCTGGACCAGCACGTCAATATTATCCACCGAGGACAGCCCACGCGCCAAGGAAGGCCCAAGATCAAGCCCAATTCGTCGACAAGTTCGGTTCGGCCATCCAGGAGCAGCAGTACTTCAAACGGACATAACTTGGGCTCCCGAACTCCGTTTTTAGTGTGCGACCACCCGTTTGAAAGGTATCGAGATATCATTTCCAATGGATCTGGTCTGATGGCCAAATTCCTCCTAGAGTGACAGGAAATCATAGAACAATCTCACGGGATAAAAATCCCAAGTGTTGCGCCACCTTTCTTTTGGGCCCAAGGCCCATGTATCATAGGGTTTTGGTGGCCACTGTTGTTTTGGCTGCCCTACACCTCCTGGCCGCCGCTATATATGTGGCCGCCACCGTTCTTTTACGTTTAGGTTTTGTTGTGTTTGGTAGACCCCGTGTGCGTCCCTCCTCGTGTTTGCGCATGTCGACTAGACCACACGAGCCGAGAAACAGAACCTCAATTTGTTCTTTTGATTTCAATACCATATTTCCAGATTGCTTCATACTTTGTTCTTGCGGGTTCTCGATTTCTTGCAGGAACTACTGATCATTGGATTGTGTATCTGTGTGGATTTGGCATTGCGAATGCGAATCTCCCGACCTGTTGGTAGGAAGCCCTAAATTCGGTGTCATCCACCACCCCAAATCGACGTATCATCATCTCACCGAAAGATCGGGATCGTTGTCCCCATCAAGTTGGTATCAGAGCTCATGGTTGCTCGGTGAGATTTCCCCTCAATTCTGATTTTTTTCACCTAGAGTCCAGAAAAGAACCACAAAAAATTAGTAGATTGGTTTTCTATACGAGCCAATTTGTGCACTAACTTTTACTACTTGTCCTTGGTTTGTTGAATCGTCGGATGCATAATCGTGTCTTTGCTGATTTTAGAGTCTAGTCCCTTTAGAGTTTCGAGTTCTTGTCACGTTCTTGTCTCCGAGTTGAACTCCATCGCGTCGTCACGTCCAAATTCGGATCCTCCTCTGTCCAGTTCGGTATTTTGGTCATAACTCTCTCATACGAACTCGGATTTTGCTGTTCTTGTACTTTCCCGAAAGCTTGAGAAATTATCTACAACTTTGCCCATTGTGAAACTTTCCAGAAACGCCGTCTTCTTGCCCAAAATCCTGTCGGATTGGAATCTGTTTTCGTCCTGGATTTTTTGAGCAGTCTATTTTTTGGGGTCAATATCTCTGGCTTCCCTTATCTAAAATAGACGTTCCATATATGAAAATTGATCAGCTCGAAAAGATCTACAACTTTCCAGTTATACGTTTTTGCATTGGAAGCCAATAAAAACCCGAAAACAGCATTTGAAGTTTCTGCATAGTAGATCTGCTTGTAGTAGAAAAAAAAAGTTTGAGTTGTAATTCATCATATGTGCCACTTTTGATATAGAAGGAAGAAAAATAAGAAAAGGCAAATGCATATAAAAGAGCCGCACTAAAAGGTGGGAAAAGGAGCCCTAGCCATTTATTTGTGTGGTGAGGTCATTCTGGTTGCTGTTTCTGTGACTTCATTGGTGTTTAGGCTCGCGTCTCTAGTACGGTCTAGCCTAGGACCAGCACTGTACTGATTTTGAACGACTTTTCAACTTACTTTGGTTCGGTGGTACTAGTTCCTCCTTTGCTACATATTATTGCCTGTCCAAGCTCCACCACCTTATAACCACACAGGTTCCGGAATTTGCAATCGCGTGCCACATCGAGGACTTGTAAGAACTTGGTAGAAGCTTGAGCGTGTGTGAGGCTTGCCACTGCATACAACCAAGTAGTTCATAGGAGCTTTCATATCTGTGTGAAGTTTCTTTGTTTCTACTAACTATGGCAGGTATTCCAAGCAATCATGGGAGTAACGTCGGCAGTGGAAGTGAACATGAGGACTGCCTCACACCAAAAGAACGGCGTTGGGTCACTCATTTCAACAGGTTGCACAATCAGCATGAGATGCGAACTCGTGACACTCTTGATGCAATTCAAGCGCAATTGGCACCCCTCACTGATCTTCAAGCACAGCTAGCACAACTTCTTCAAGGTGCTGCCCCAAACAATGGTGCCGCTGGTCATGCGTGGGGCCAACGCGGCGCTCCACCAGTTGTCCCTGTTCCTTCAAACGAGGTGGATCAAGAGGAGAACAACTACGCCGCCGATACCAAGGACGACCACAGGGTGAACATGCACAACGACCGAGCTTATCGTCGCCTCCGCAATAATAGACAAGGTATGGCTAGAAATCAGCATGCTCAAAGGGAAGAACGTGATGACTCTATGGCAAAAATGAAATTTACTATACTTCCTTTTGATGGTACATATAATCCTGATGTTTATCTAGATTGGGAGTTGGCGGTAGATCAAAAATTTTCTTGCTGTGACTTCTCTGAGCGTAGAAGGGTTCATGCTGCCACTAGTGAATTTACTGGTTTTGCATCTATTTGGTGGAAAGAACTATGTAGAGCCAACCGTGATGATGTACCTACAACTTGGGATGGGTTGAAGCGTGTCATAAGGGCTAGATTTGTTCCTACATACTATGCTCGTGACTTATTGAATAAAATACAGCGCTTTAATCAAGGTGATAAAACGGTTGAGGAATATTATCAGGAATTGCAAATTGGCATGTTGCTCTGTGGGTTAGAAGAGAATGAAGTTGCAAAAATAGCTAGGTTTTTGGGTGGGCTTAACCGAGAGATACAGGATATACTCGATTATAAAGAATACAATTCTATCACTCGTTTGTACCATCTTGCTTTGAAAGTAGAAAGGGAAGTGAAGAGTCGACGATCGACAACGCGAGGTTATCTTGGAGGCTCTTCCACATCCAAGTCAGTCCAGATCCATAGTCTAGCAATTTCAGCATTCAAAGATTTCACAAGAACATCATGTTTCTCAATTTTCTTGTCGCGTTTGTCAAGCAATTTTCCAAGATGAACAACAGCAATAGTTAATTCATCGTAAGAAGGTTCTACCTCATTGCAGTCGCTGTCATGATCGTCCTCGGAGAAGCTTTCATCACTCCTAGCCATAAGACACAACCCTGTCAATTCATGTTTGCTTGGAGTTGTTGTGTCATCTTCATTGCTCTCTGAATCCACATCACTCAAATTGATTTGTTCAAGAGCGGAAAGGACCTGGTGGACAACTTTGCTGTTGATTAAACTCTTCCTTCTATTGCTTGGAGAGAACTTCTTCTTCTCTTTTCTTTTGTCATTGTCCTTCTTCTCCCTGATGCTTTACCTGCAAGTTTAGGACAATTTGGACGAATGTGGTTTAGATCACCACACTCATAGCATCTTGGAGGGCCACCACCAACTCTCTTCCTCATTCTCATATTCTACAAAGCTTTATAAAAACAAGAAGAGAGTAGTGCCAAGACTTCTCCAGGAAATTCTTCAATCTGTTCATCGGTTAGTAAAGACAAAAAAGACAAAGCAAAACTTGAAGAAGCATTATTCTGAGACATGCTAGATTGGGAGGTCAATGCAATTGATTTATGATCATTCTTACTAGCAAGAACATCCAATTCATGAATTTTTAATTTAGAGAAAAGAACATCTAAAGTAAGTGTACTCATGACAGTTGATTCTCTAACGGATGTAACTTTCATCTCCCAAATTGACATGTCTAATGCACCAAGCAATTGTCTAGCATTAGCAGCATCATCAAAGCTAACTCCAACAGTATACAAATTGCTAAGAATTTTATTAAAACGTGCAAAGAAATCATCTAGCGACTCACCAGGTTTCATCTCAAATCGCATGAATTCTTTTTTATATATATCTTGACGAACCTCTTTGACAGTGTTAAAACCCTCATGATAATCACAAAGAGATTTTCATACCTCATATGCAGACTTGAGATAAATCACACAGTCGAAGTCACTTCTTCCCAATCCTTGGATGATTAAATTTTGTGCTCTGTTGTTTGCTTCAACATGTGCTCGATTTGTGTCATTGACTTCATCATTCTCAGGAACTTGATATGGCTTGTATACCTTCTCCCAGATTGCAAAGCCCTGAGCTTGAATGTATGCTTCCATCTTCGCTTTCCAAAACTGAAAATCAACACCATCGAAAACACAAGGTTTTGTCGAATACCTATCTATCGCTACGGCTTCTAATCACCGGTTAAGATTAATTAGAAAAACCTTGCTCTGATACCACTTGTAGGATCGATATATATTAAACTAGCAATCAGAGGGGGGTGAATGATTGCGCGGAAGCTAAAATCAAATTTTTGATTATTTTTGAAACACCCCAATTAACTGATTCGGATTCGACAAAAACAGATTAACCTATGTTCACTAAAACAGTAAGTTCTGATGATCCCACCATTGGATTGATGTGAAATTGTAACTATAGTAACTAGATTCAATTTAGAAATTAACACAATAAGAATTAATCCGATCGGATCAACGGATCTAAAGATATTACCTTCGCAATTTTGACTGAAACAATAATGACGGGAATTGATCTTACCGCGATGAACCAAATTCTAAAAACGAAAATAATCAGGATTTATGAAGAGTTAACTAACTAAACTTGGAGGTCCGGATCGTGGAGGTGGAGCAGTAGCTTGCATGCATGTGCAGCCATCGTCCACGACTCTAGTCGCTCGAAGCACTCACGACAGGAACACCAGCATGCGCCGCCAGAGAAAAATCCAATACCAACCAAAACATCTCCAAGCCTCACATCACATGCATGCACGTAACAACTTCTAATCACCACAAGAATTGCATGCATGCACTTCAAACTAGCGCTCTGCCTTCAGCCGCAAGGGAATAATGAAGCAAGTGCCAACTCAAAAGTGCTCCAGCCGCAAGCCCTTCAAGAGAAGCCCTCGCCTCCAACGAAAAACGCCTATCCGCTGGACACAAATTATCTAGTCGCCAAGTGCAATGTCTGCCGAAACAACAAAAACTCACGCACTTGCATGAAAAACGGCCGAGACTCTCTAGCCGCCGCAAAAAGCTTGCCGCCAGCAAACAAGCAATTTTATTGATCAGGTTTTGAAGTCCTTTTATACAACTCAAAACCCTAACACATGTATGCATATCCACCTGGTCCAATACACAAGGCCCAATATATGCATACAACCCAAAATTCACACATGCACGCAGACGTCGGCCCGCAGACTCACGTGACTAACCAGCCTTCGTGTGCACCGTTCTCTAGCCCGAACGTCCCGCATGATATCCTCGACAACCAAAACCTTGATTCCTCCCTGAACCTAGTCCCGAACCTCAGTTCCTCCATGAACCTAGTTCCAGTCTCGTCATCGACCACGTTCGCCCTCGAGCAATACCTGTACACGAATAAATAAACAACGCATCCGAGCACAAGTCCACGACTTGACTCAAAGTCAATCCATGCAACCACTCACATGAGTGCATTGCATCAAACAAAATCCATCTTGCTATCCCCAGCATAATAATCATCTCAATATAGCACATGCACAAGCACCACACATGCTATAACCAAACTCACTTTACAATGCCAATTTCACCATTCAACCAATTTTTCATCACATGATCTCACAATCTCCCCCTTGATGAAAACATTGGCAACACCATTTGGACCTAAACATTGGCATTCACCTCACAAGAACAGATGTAAGAAATTTTGTTTATAAAACAAAAAGACAAACAAGGTGACCAAACGGTGACCAAAAGACAAAGAGAGAAAATCTCCCCCTACAAAGAAGAAACAAAATCTCCCCTTATCTAAAAAGAAATCTCCCCCTATGACAAAGAGAAAACTCCCCTAACAGAAAGAAGAAATGTGTATGTGAATGTGTAATGTGTCCTCACATGGAGAACCATGGGTCCTCCACATGGTTCATTGTAAAAAATTTGGTGGGGAAAGTGGGAGGACTTATTTGCAGTTGAAAAAACCAGTGGAGGACCCATCTAGGGGCCCTGAATGGAAAAATCCTAAAAAAGGGCGAAGGACCTATGCACGATTGTAAAAACAGTGGAGGACTCATCTACGAATATACGAAACTATGGGGCCTTTTCTGGAAAAATCCCGAAAAAAGGGTGAAGGGTTTATCCGTAATTAGAAGAAATTATCTATAATTTCGGTTTATCACTGGGTCTATTTTGTAAAATAACCGTTAGAAGGACCTATTAGCGAATTTGAAATTCCCGAAGGGCTTTTTCAAAAAAAATGTGAGTTGGCATGCCTACATGCACGGGATTCTTCTCGGCATAACATAGATATAATATAATAATATGGAATTAGTATACTTCCACTTCAGAGAGAGAGAGAGAGAGAGACGTTTTACATGCAAGGTTCATTTTTTGCTGACTAGATACTGGTATGATTTGTCGTATTTAAATTTCGTAGTGCCTACCAATTTGTAACGCTATATATTGAAACACCCCAAAAATTTCAAAATTTTGTTTATTTATTTTTATTCTGATTTTATTTGAATTTTTTTCTAATTTGTTTGAATTTTATTTGAGCCCTTTCAAAAACTTTCCATTTCAGGAAAGTTTTTGCCCTTTGGCCGCTTTCCTCATTTAGCATTTTTCCCTTTTCGGCCTTAGCCCGGCCGACCGCCCCCGCGCCGCTCGCTCCTTTTTCCTCCATGACCAGTAGCGTCGGCCCATTTATTGTTCCCGGCGCTTAACCCATTGGCCTCGCCTTGGCTGCTCTGTCTGCGCGTCTCGCCGACCCAATGCCGATGTCACCCCCTTCTTCCTTGTGCCCGGTCCGTGCCCCGTCTCGCCCCCATCCTGTTGTCCCTAACTCCATCATCAACGTCAGACGCCTGTCTTGTCCGCCAAGTGCCCTTCTCCCCTACGCCATCGACTCCGCCTCGCTCCATCGCCTCCCCTACCAACCCCGCTCCGTCACATCACCGCAGCGCCCATGTCGTGCCCATCCTCTCTCCCCGTCTCCTCTCTCTGCCGGCCACCACTATAAATAGCCCCGCTCGCACCCTCAATTCCCCGCCCCTAGACTCGCTGCAAGCTTCTCTCCCCGCTCCCCCACTCAGTTCTCCCTCCAATAGCCTCCCCACCCGGGTTCGCCCTTGTCTTCCCTGTCTCCGGCAAAAGTCTCGCCGCCACGCGCCCCCGCTCATTCCCCCACCATTTTTTCCCCACCGCTGGTTCATCGGAAGACCCTTTCCCCGTTCCGCCACTCCATTCCTCCTCCCGAGCCACCGTCCGCCGGATCCGCCTTCGTCGTCCCCGAGTCCAGCAGCCCTTCATCGCCACCCTCTCTCTCGCGTCTCCCTCTCTCTGAGCATCGGACCCCTGCCGTCAGTCCGCACCCGCTCTCGTTGTGTAGCGGGGCCCGCATGTCGATCTCCCCTTCATGTTGCCATGGGCGGCCCAAATCGCCAGTGGTCATGAGCTCTGTTGCACGTGGTCGTGGTCAATTTGCAATGATGGGTCATGGCTAATCGTATGCGGCTCGCACAGTTGTTGTTTATGTTTTAATTAATTTTTGGGTTTTAATTAATTTTTGGGTTTTAATTTCCGAATAAATCCAAAAATTGATTAAAAATTCAAGAAAATTCCCAAAAATCCCAAAAATTCCCAAAATAGCCAAAAATACATACTCTTGACTAGTTCAAGCCACTGAGTTTGAAAATATTCTTCGTTTTGCCATACCAAGTCCAGAAAATTCCAAAAATGCCCCTAAACCCTGTTCCGGCCATTCTTTCTCTCCGATTCTTTTTCCGTTTTCTCTTTCTTTAGTTGTTTTTATTCGTTTATTTATTGGTTGCATTTTCTCACACTAGATCCGATGTTGGAGCAACCATCATCACGAATCCCGGAGCAGGAGCAGTTCTTGGAGCCGTACTAGTAGCCGGAGCCGTTTAGGACCAGACATGACATCTACCACTTCTCGCTGGGCGAACCTTCAACCCCGCAAGGCAAGGCGCACCCTTGAACATGTTGATCCCATTTTCTATATAAATACTGTATATGTAGTTATTGCATCGTTGTCTTGAAATACAGTAGAGAACTAAAAAGGAGCTAATTTAGAATGACTTGATTAGTTAAAACCCACCCCCTTGTTAAGACCATGTTGCTCATGCCATATTCAATTGTTAACCCTAGGTTATCATTAATGAACCTCCGTAGGTTAGCTATAAAAATCTTTCATATTTACGAACTATGGTTCAAAACCCCCGAGTCGTGACTTGGGGTGCTTTTCAAAAACTGCTACAGTTCGGGGGACAGTATTGGGAGGACCACGGAAGGTGGATGCTAGCCCAACCCCTAACCGATGACTAGCCCGAGTGTGGTGTGTGGTAATGGGTACAGTGATACCAATGTTTGTTGTGCGTATTGGGCTGTGTCTTTGGCATTTAAGGATCAACCCCTTGGGCAATGTAAATAATTTTAGTCCTCTCTCAACCACAAGTTGGGCCGGTTAGCTCTGTTGACCTAATCCAACGTAGCCCAGTATATTGTATTTCCCCTTGGAATACCTACGGGTGGACTTCCATTCTCAGTGGAGGAATGGATTGCGTAACGATTTGGGGTGGAACGGGAATGGAATGGGACATTCGCCGGTTCTCATAACAGTGGGTCTTGGAAGCTGGGGACCCTTGTAACCTACTGGGTAGGGGCTAAAGAGGGGAAATCCAATAAAAGGTTATGTTAATCTCGGTCCGACCGCATGCATTAAAGTTGCATGTTACTCACGTGTGGCACCAACGACCGTAGATATCTTGTGGGTACAGTTGAGTAGCTCCGCAAAGTGAACTAAATGGTATTGGAATACGCCATGCTTCCAGTTAATGAAGCTGGGTTAATTTTGAGTGATTCCTGTAACTGAGCTTGAGTAGTTTTAATTATAAACTTGCTGTAATCTGGATTTTGCTAATAACTCAGTGGTGTTGTTAGTGATGGTGTTGATTGATGGTTTGTATTTCATTTGTATTATATAATCTTAATTCTAGCTCATGCATCCACCAAATATCTAAAACCAGTGCCAATTCCTTGAAACTCCGTGCATGTAATATTCAGAATTTCTGTTTGGCTTGTTGAGTACGGTTGTGTACTCACCCTTGCTCCAAATACCCCTTTTAGATTTCAAAGAAGCTGATGAGTTCCAGAAGAACGTAGATGGCGATGATATTTGGTTTTGAAGGTCTTGATCTTTCTGCTCAAGCCTTTCCTGTGGATGTTTTGGTAATGTAACCGGTGCCAGCCGCACTTTTTGTAAAACTCTGGCCGTTATGCCCTTAATTCATCTATAAAATATTCGCATTCGCCTTTATATCTGGCAATGTACGCTTGGTTACCTACATCTAAAATCCTAGGTAACTGTGAAGGTATTTATACGCACCCCCTGAAAAGGGCGGTCCGTTACATATATGTAGATGCGGTCATGGGACCATTAGATGGTGTAGGCCCTGTCCAACACTCCCTTATTGGTCAACTTCATCTGTTCTCCTTGTAGCCCCCGCCGATATAAGGGCATGTACAACAGTCTAGGCAGTTGCTGTCTGTAAGTGTATATCATATTGCATAAAGATAACAAAATAGACAACTTCTACAATAGCTTGTTTGTCAGGCAGTCTATAAACTAATTAATTTATGCATGGGCCCATAAATTACCGTGATCAAGCATGAGTATATAGACGGCTTCTTTCCTACAACGGGCGACAGAGCCGTCGTTTTGCATCGGAGTACGGGCCACTGCTGTCCTCTCCCGAAGAGATGGCAAGTGCCTCTCTCCTCATTAATTCTATGCCACATAGGATAATAAAGATTACGTGGCAACTTGCAGACGGCTCATTAATTACTGTTGTACATGCCCTAATTCAGTCAAGATCTATTTAGATGTGTCAGCCGCTGACATCCGAACAAGCCCTCAAAAGTTCAACGTGCAAGAAGAGGCAAGCGTTTCTTGGGCTATCTTTTGACAAGAGCGAAAAAACTTTGATGGCCTCACTTGACGTAAAAAAGAGAAGCTCTTGGTATATACTGTGGGGACCGTTTCTTGTTGTTGTTTCGTTCGATCACCTACAAAGTGTAAACGGCAATCACACCTTCAGAACTTAGAAGTCAACGATAAGTGCGTATCTTTTTATGTTTTTATTTTCAATTATACGAGGACTTACCAAGCATCACACGCAAAAGATCCACACAACTTGTTGCCCACGCCAAATATCCAATACTTTGACACCAAACTGGAAAAGATTTTTCCTTCCTTATGATCTTGATCGCACAACTAAGCAAAGACTTTTAGTTATGGATGTATTAAACTTCTGATTGACATGTAACACTGCATGTATAGGATCTCTTCTATATATGTTAGCAATATCCACACCCGACAAAATGCCAGAATGCACCCACATACACAACACAAGATTCTCAACTAGCTAATTAGCGGATACGAGAAAGAATTAATAGGGTATCAGAGAATATATCAAATTTGTTAGGATTGTGGTCAACCGAGAACAAGCACACAAATTTGGAGGAAGGATATGCTACTCAGGACGAAAATGAGTTAGCTTTAGTACATGTGCTGGATAAAGAACATGACTCTACTTTTGGGATAGAATTGATAGATGAGGATACTTTGTTGGATCAGGTTGGGGACTCTCAGAAAATTGAGCTCGAAACAGGAATCCTTACTCATGAGAATGAACAATAGAATGAGGTGGAGAACTGTTCACTTATTTCGCCCCATGCAGATTGTTTTTTTTTTTTGAAAATCTAGCCTCCTCCGGCATGGATTTGCAAAAATAACTCTCTCTCCCCACGGAAGGCACAGCACGCGACACCTATCTCATGCCACGCCTGGGTAGCACAGGAGGTGACCAGGGCCACGGTTGCGCTTGTGACCGCGGTAGCACGTGGACAGGCTTGCGGGAAAGGGTGGGTAGTGGCAGGCAGGTGCAGTCACGCACGGGCATGATCATGGGCTGGCGTGGATGTGGGCGCGTGGGTGCAGGTTGGCGTGCGTCGGGCGGAGCGCCTTGCTGCCGCACCTAGGTAGCGCAGAAGGCATGCTTCTGCAGTACTCAAGCGTGACAGCTCATCTTCATGCGATCCCTTGCTCTTCCGCAATGATGGCCACCTCTCGTGCTCCACAAGCATAGCAGGGAATAGATGTCCACCTACCACGCCTTCCGTGGTAGTGGAGGTGTCATTTTGTAAATACATGCACGGGGAGGCTAAATTTTCAAAAAGAAAAAGAAAGCTACGGGTCTAGATAAGTGAACAGTTGTGAGTTGGAGAACATATCTAGCGAGTCATTCTTTGAAGACATGTTAGACAGGGATCCAACACATGGAAGAGTTGATCAACGAACCTTGATGAGATGATGTCCGTGAAACTGTTTTCAGCAATATTGATGCTTCTTTTACTCCAAGTGAGAGGTGGGAAGAAGAATGCACCAGTGGTCGCTGCCGGGCAATGCTTTCGGATACCTAATGATGGAATTCCAATCAAGATTAACGCGCTAGATGGTTTCTCAAAGGAATGAGATATCAGGTACAAGCGACAACTTTGCCATTTTTTAATACAGTAGATAATGATGTTCTTGCTGCTATTGCTTATAGTAGTAGAATAGTTCTAGGCAGGGTTAACAATACCATTTCGACCTCGATTTTTGACAAGCCGACGGTGCTGAAATTTGTGAAAAACCGAATGAAATTCATGAAAAACTGAATAGTTTCAAAAGTCAAATGAATTTGAAATCTAGTCAAATAGCACAACGAAATTCGAATGGAAAGGTTGAAAACCGCTCAAAAAGCAATGAATTTCAAACAGCTATCTTAAAAATCAGCAATAGGTCAAAAATTTAAAAATGTAAAAAAATGCAAAAAAATTGCAAAAAATATTGTAAAACTCCAAACATCGTTTTTCCAAAAAATATTGACACTAGATGTTATAAAGCTATTAATACAAATTTTCGGAAACTTTTGGATAATTTTTCAAATTTCCAATTTTTTTTAATTTGAATTCAACTTGAGCGGTAAACCGAATGAAAAGCATTTCCAAGACAGCATGGTACGAGCGAAATTTGAGCGGTTTTTGATGAAAAGTAAAACCGTGGTTCTGGGTAATGACCATAGGCAAATTGTTATACTTTGATTTCTTTTCTTATGCATAACAGGGTAATGACCATAGGCAAATTGTTATACTTTGATTTCTTTTCTTATGCATAACAGCCCCTGGATTAGTCCAGAGTATAGTGAGATACGACACGAGCGTGCAAGGTCTTAAGAATGATGAAGATGAATCTTCTAGAGAGAATCAGAATAATGATGTTGCAAGAACCACAATGAGAGAGAAAGAATTGGCAAAACTAACCACAAATTCTTTAAGCACAACCAAAAAAAAGTACAAGGGATTGTTGATCTCTTACAACCTCTCGAACCTTTTAGGATTCTCGGATCCTTGCCCTATACAAGGATCTAGTGCTAAATACTAACCTTGACTCTAATCCTCTTATGTACCTTTTGCACTGGATGAGTTTGCTTGTAGTTTCTTAGTTACTTGGGTTCTCCATGACTACCTCTAGGTTTATACAGCCTCTCTAGTTTTCCTCCAAAGCAAATAGGAATTCTTCTCCTATTATGATTAGGAATTCCTCATTCTTTTAGGATTTATCTAGCACAACTTTCAAAATCCTAAAAGGCTAGATATGAGTCACCATATTCATTGAAGTCATCGTGCTTCTCAAAGAACTCGCTCCAAGTCAATTCCTATTTTTTTTCATTTTTCCTCCCACCTTTGGGAGTGTTGCCATCATAGGGGCTTATGGACATCACTGTAATGTGCGCATTTATGTTTGGACTTGGCCTCTCGAACCCTCCACATAAGATCTCTTTCTTTGTGTAGTTTGGTTAACCACAACTTCCATTCCTACAACCCTTAATACCATAGGTTTTGTACCACCTCTATGCTTCACCTGCTCATTGGTATTGCGTGGTTAGTCCCACTACATCTTCCTTCGTCCAATAGCTCACACATTCGCCTTTACATTTGCTAGATTTTGCAATCGTCTTTGCAGTTCCATATATAAATTATAGTTGAGATTTGATTACATACCTTTAATGACAAGGTTTCCTTCTCCTGATTAGAATTTTTTTTAGACATTCTATTGGTAGCCATTCCTTTAGGTTTACCTATCAATCAGTATCATCCATTGCTCTAGATACTTTTCATGATCACATACCCTTTGCATGTAACTCGTATGACTCCACCACCACCTCGAAGTGATACCTCACAACCTTCGAGTTCAAACGACCTCATAGATATTAGATTCTTTTTTAAGCTGGAAACATACTGAACTCCTATCAATGTGTGATATGCTACATCGTACATCACCAATGTAACCGTTCCCAATTCTGTAATTGCATACTCCTTGCAATCAGCCAAGATAATAGTTCCTTGTACCGAGCTTATAATCCATTGTCAAACATCTCCCTCGTTGAAAATATATATAAGCAACAACCTTAATCTCTTATCCATCTGTGAGAAGTACTTAGTTGACTAACGACAAATATGTCTGAATCATCTTTTGCTACCGCCATTGAAAATGTATCATTTATTTGCTTCATACTGGGACAGTCCTTTTTCATATGACCTTCCTAGTCACATAGATAGCATACACATGTGCCTTTAATCTTACCCTTTTTCTTCCTGTAACTCTTGTTTTTGTCTACAATATCTACTATAGGCAATGCTTGGTCATAGTTGGATGAATATTTGGATGGCTTTTTCAAAAACTCTACCTCCAATAGATATGGAACTGCCACGTTGAAGTTGAGAGTGATTTTTCCGACGTGAATATTTATCACCAGTTGCTTCCATGATGGTAGTAGACATGATGCTAGTGTGAAGACTTTATCATTCTCAATTTTCTCATCCACACAAATCAGCTATGTGATAAGCTTTTTGAAGACATTAAGATGGTCAACGAACTATGTACCTTCCTCCATCCTCAACCTATGTAGTTGTCCATCCTCAACCTATATAGTTGTCATTGCAGCACCCACTGATTAGTTAGCGACTTCGCCTCATGCAATTCTTTTAAGTCCATCCATAATTTATTTAGTGAATTCTCCTTGATCACCAAGGGCTTTACCTCATTGGAGATGATCCGAATGGTGGCCCGATCTTCCGACAGGTAGTAGTAAATCGATTGATGGATGAAAGGACCGATATGTCGCCTAGAGGGGGGGTGAATAGGCGTATTAAAAATTTGCAATTAAATAAAATCACTCGAGGACCAATCCCGGACAGTCCGAGCTAATTGTCTGGATAGTCCGGATTAAATGTCCAGATAGTCCGGAGTAAATGGCCGGATAGTCCGGACAAGTGACCTCGAAATGAGATTTTAAATCTTTGCAAATTTCTCAACAATCTAGCTGAATACAAATACTCTAAATGATGTCAGGTACCTGAAGAAAATATAGATCTAAAGCCAAACACAAGGATTAAGTAGATCGGGGCACCAAAAGATCCAAGAACCACAAACCCTAGTACAAGCAAGTAGAGAGTAGGAAGGCAACAATTTTTTACCGAAGTTCGGATTCTTGAAGGAAATCCTACGTCTCCGTTGAGGAGGCACAAAGCCCGGGTCCCTCTTGACCACTTTCCTCCCGGTGTTGCACAAAGCACTCGCCGGTCTTCTTCTTGCCCCTTTCCTTTCGGAGGCGGGACTTGCCTTCACAAACTTCCGGGGCACTCCACACCAAGTCTTGGAGGCTCCCGGTGACTCCTTGCCGTCTAGGAGCCCTTCAAACTCCAAGAGCAACAAATACGCCGCGAAATCGACTTGGAGAATGAAACTTGTGCTCAAGAATCAAGTATGCGAGCTCAAAGCACTTGGATCTCCTCTTTTCTGCCCAAAGATTCAAATCAAATCAAAGATTCAAGGGGGAGAAAGAGGCTAGGGCTCAAGAGAGTGAGGGAGTGAGCTTTGAGAGTTAATGCTGCAATGAATGAGGTCTCTAACGGGTAGATTTGGAGTGAGGGCTTAAATAGGTCACCCAAAATCCAACCGTTACATGTGGGCTGCGCAAACTCCGGAGTATCCGGACAAATAGTCCGAAGTGTCCGGACTTAACATGGTTTGCAAACAACCGAGAGGGTGAGCCCGGAGTGTCCGGACAAAATCTCCGGATACTCCGGACCACCCCGGATACTCCGGACATTTTAACCCCGGAGTGTTCGGACAAAATGTCTGGATACTCGGACTTACGAGAGAAATCAACAGAGACCCTAGCAGAGTGTCCGGACTAAATGTCCGGATACTCCGGCCTGACCCCCTCGGCTAGGAGTACCCCTTAAGAGGAAATGCACTGTTTTAAAATTCTTTTGAGATGCAATTTTCATTCTATGAGCACAAGCATATCCTAGAAGCGATTTTTCGTCGTATCCCCCTTAATAGTACGGCTATCCTTAGACTCAATAAAATAAAAGATTTACAACTGAAGTCTTGATGCTGCCTTTTCAAATTTTAAATATGGTGGGGATCTCCAATCGCCTTTCCAACGATGATATCTTCTTGATCACTACATAGAATCTCACTTGCATCGTTAGTAAACGTAATTGTGTTGCCATAAATCACCAAAACTCTTTGAGGGGCCTAGATGCACTTTCAATCTCCCCCTTTTTGGTGAATTGATGACAACACAATTTTGTTTTGATAAATTTGAAATGATATGATATTTGGAAAACCAAATACACGAAGAAGCTGCCCCTAAATATGTGCATTGGAAGAATTTGATTTGAATATCAAATGCACATATTTAAGATAAATTTTTTCATGAGCTCCCCTTGAATGTTTGCTTTCGTGAGAATATGGCATGTCGCATATAATTTGCACAAATGAGTATGACATGATACCACACAAATGCATTACTTAAAAAGAAAGTATATCATTAAGCAAAGGATAGTTCGACATCCATAGTTCGACAATCAAACTAACACAATTAACAACACAGGCATAAGCACAAGTTCAACGATAACACAATAATTAAGCAATAGTAACCAAAGCAAGCACACAAAGATAACAAACATGATAACGCAAAACTCTCTCCCCCTTTGGCATCAAGACACCAAAAAAAAGAGAGTCTACGGCAGACGATCACTCCTCATCTCCTGACGGCTGATAGTCCTCCTCCTCGCTATCATCGCTGCTGCCACTGACGCTGCCCTGAGGTGCTGAAGGCTGAAGGCCAAAGAGCTGCTGAGTAGCAGAATCCACTGCAGGGGCAACAACAGACTCCTCGGACTCACTGCTGGCAGGAATGTCCTCACCCTGCTGGCGGCGGTAGGCACGGAACTCGCGGCGATGCTCACGCAGCTCATGACGGGTCTCCTTGACTTGCTCAGACATATCCTGGCACAGGCAAAACAAACACTTGAGCATCCTCTTGATAGTGTCTCTGCTGGTGCTAGGGGAGCCTGGAGGAGGAACAGGAGCTGCTGATGAAGCTGGAGCTGGGGCAGGAGGAGGGACAGAAGACCGAGTCGCAGGAGGACGACCCCTGGGACACTTCTCCACAGGAGCTGCAGGAGCTGACGAGACTGACTGAGGATGGACCTTATAGGATACATGCTCCACGTCCTTCACGAAGACGAGGCCCGTGACGTGATCAATCAGTGCCATGATGAAAGGCGCATATCCGCAGCTGCTGGAGTTGCTCAGAGAGTTGTGGCGGATGGCCTCCCAGATAAAATCCATGATGTCAAACCCATGAGTGTGCTCAACCAAATGATACAACAAGTTCCGGACATATGAACTGATGGCTGACGCATCCCCCTCCTTGGGCCAAAGAGTGACCCGAAGCAACCGGAGAAGGACAGCAGGCACTGGCTTAAGACCCTTGATAGTACCAACCACGAAATGCTGAGAGGAGTCATACAAGTCTTCAAGTTGCTCAGGTGCTAACACTTTCTTGTCATGTAACTTTGCATCCCCATCAGTTGACCTCAGATGCAGAACTCTAGCAAAGGTCCTTTTGGTGGCCACATACCATAGATTGTCAGTCATCCACCAAATAGCATCATGCTTCTTATCAAAGTACAGCGTGGCATAGAACTGCATAATTATCTCATCATTCCACGGGTAAAGAAAACTCATAATGTCCTTTACCTTATGACGCTCACAAATCTGGATGACTTCATCAAACATTGGATTTTGAGCTTCAGACATGTAGAGCCAGTCAATCCTTTTCATCTTCATCACTGGGCGCTCCATGGGAAGAAGAACAGTCTCATAAAAATCAGAATGGAACCTGTTCCAGAACCGCTTGTCAACGTATTGATCTTGGTGGAACTCAAGCGGATCCTTGTTCCTCTGTGCTACAATGGCCTTGCCCTTTCCGGAACCCACTCTATAGTCGACCACACGTAGAGGCATCATCTAACCATGGTACCTCCACACGGGCTTATACTTCTCCAGCGGGCCAATCGCTTCACGAGATGTTTGATGATGCTTTTTCTTTTCCTCACGAAGCCTTGCATGGGCGTCCGCGGGATGCTCTTCGGCTTGTTGCTCTTCGGGAACAGCTTGAGCAGGAGATGGAGCAGCGGGAGGAGCGGTAAGAAGGTTGGCACGGCCTTGACTGACTTTCTTGACGGTACGCCGGTGCCTTTTGGAAGGGCTAGGCAACGGCGATGAAGGAGGTGAGTCAACAGGACGCTTGCCAGCTCCGGAACTTCCCTGGGAAGTAGACATCTGATAGGAGACAAGATTGGAGTGACAAAAGGTTCGAATGAAGACAAATTTTACAATTTAAATTTTTGGGCCGAGAGGTACAGCTCGGATACTCCGGACCTTTAGTCTGGACTGTCCGGACAATTAGTCCGGATACTCCGTGGATTTAGTCCGGAGTGTCCGGGGTATAGTCCGGATACTCCGGATAAAATATCCGGAGAGTCCGGGGTGTACAGATTTTAACCCAAAAACCTAACTAGTAAACAATGGATGATCTCTAAGAGCACATTGTAAGGAACAATCAAGGGGATGAATGTACTCTAGCACGAGGGCCCTAACCCTAGGAATTTCACGGATCCAAAAAGGATTAGGGCAAAAGATAACATACCGCAACGAGGAACAACCAAAAGAGGGAATATCGAGTGGAGATCCTTCCCAAAGCCCTCCAAGGAAGATCCGGAGACTCCGGAGAGTGAGGAGCACGTCGGAGATGAAGGAGAAGATGAGGGCGGCGGCTAGGGTGTCGGTTTGAGGAGGAGACGGTTGAAGAAAATGGCAAAAGAAGAGAGAAAATGAGACCCCCGCACGGGCTTAAATACCCACAGCCATCTCAGTCTGGATACTCCGCATAATTAGTCCGGATACTCCGGACTATCCGGACTGTCCGGACATTTTACCCCGGACTGTCCGGGCTGACAGCTCGGGATTCAAACAGGAATTTTCAAGGAATGGATAGGATGATGGACTTGAAGCAATGAGAAAAGAGGTCTTTAATGCCCTTTGCACTTATGTGACTAGCGAACATATAGTCAAGCAAACCATAGTCACACGACATTGGACCGAATCCGAAGATCAAAAGTCAAATAACACAATGAACAAAGAGAAAAGAGGTAAATAAAATTTTGTAAAGCATTTTGCAATCATCAATCAATTTGTGAGCATTTTTCAAGCCAAATTTCGAGAATCTAGAATATTTAGCCCACTCCTCAACTCGCAAAATCTCTTCTCATCAAGTGGCTTGGTAAAAATATCGGCTAATTGGTCGTTTGTACTCACATGTTGGATATCGATATCACCTTTAGTGGAGTGATCTCTTAAGAAGTGGTGGCGAATATCGATATGTTTTGTACGGGAATGTTGGACGGGGTTGTTGGCAATTTTTATGGCGCTCTCATTGTCACACAAAAGTGGAACATGGTTATAGGTTAGGCCATAGTCATTTAGGGTTTGTCTCATCCAAAGCAATTGGGCACAACAACTCCCGGCGGCTATGTATTCGCTTCGGTGTGTGGATAGGCTACGAATTTTGTTTCTTAGAGGACCAAGAGACAAGGGATCTACCCAAGAATTGATATGTCCCCGAAGTACTCTTCCTATCCACCTTACATCCGGCATAATCCGCATTAGAATAGCCAACTAATTCAAAAGATGAACCTTTAGGATACCAAAGCCCAAAATGAGGAGTGTGCACTAAATACCTCAAGATTCTTTTTACGGCCACCATGTGGCACTCTTTGGGAGCGGCTTGAAAATGTGCACACATGCATACACTAAGCATAATATCGGGCCTAGATGCACAAAGATAGAGTAAAGAGCCGATCATCGAATGATATACCTTTTGGACGACCGGTTTACCTTCTTTGTCGAGGTCTAGATGCCCATTGGCTTGCATTGGCGTCTTGATTGGCTTAGCGTTCTCCATCCCAAACTTCTTGAGCTTGTCTTTGATGTACTTGGTTTGGCATAAGAAAGTTCCTTCCTTGAGTTGTTTGACTTGAAATCCGAGGAAGAACTTCAACTCGCCCATCATGGACATCTCGAATCTTTTGGTCATTATCCTGCTAAATTCCTTGCACAGATGTTCGTTAGTAGATCCAAATATAATGTCATCAACATATATTTGACAAACAAATAGATCATTTTCAATATGTTTAGTGAAGAGAGTAGGGTCGGCCTTTCCGACTACAAAACCTTGACCGAGAAGGAAATCTCGAAGACATTCAAACCATGCCCTCGGCGCTTGCTTAAGTCCATAAAGAGCCTTGTGCAGGAAGTAGACATGGTCCGGATGATTTGGGTCTTCGAAGCCGGGTGGTTGCTCAACATAGACCATCTCGGAGAGTGGTCCATTTAAGAAGGCGCTTTTTACGTCCATTTGATACAACTTAAAATCATGGTGAGTAGTAAAGGCAAGTAATATTCTAATTGATTCAAGCCTAGCTACTGGAGCGTATGTTTCATCGAAATCCAAACCTTCTATTTGCGTCAAGCCTTGAGCAACTAACCGGGCTTTATTCCTTGTCACTATTCCGTTCTCGTCTTGCTTGTTCCGAAATACCCATTTGGTTCCAATCACATTTTGTTTGGGTCTTTCGACAAGCTTCCATACTTGGTTCCGTTCGAAGTTATTCAACTCCTCTTGCATGGCCATCACCCAATCCGGATCTTGGAGTGCTTCCTCTACCTTAAGTGGTTCAAGAGAAGACACAAAGGAGTAAAATTCATAAAAGTTGGCAACTCGAGATCGAGTAGATACTCCCTTGTTGATGTCTCCAAGGATATTGTCGATGGGATGGTCTCGTTGCACGCTTTGATGCACTCTCGGATGAGGAACGGTTGCATTTAAGCGTTGAATTGGGCTTCCATCATCTTGTGAGGGGTTCGAGCCATCTTGTGCTTGAATGGATGAGGAAGGAGCACCATTTGGAGCATTGCAGTCCGGAATGTCCGGGGTTAAGTCCGGACACTCCGGACATTATCCCGGATACTCCGGACATTATCCCGGACACTCCGGGTTGGGGTGCTCGGGATTGTGTCCTGCTCCACCGGTTTTACCTCCCCAATAGCTAATTTCATGATTGCTTCGCATGGAGGTTCTTCCCTATCAATTACATCACAATTAACTTGTTCTACTTGAGAACCGTTAGTTTCATCAAATGTTACGTCACGCGAGATTTCAACTACACCGGTGGTGTTATTGAAAACCCGATATGCGTAAGCATTTGATCCATAACCAAGCAAGAAACCTTCATCTACTTTAGGAGCAAATTTAGAGGACTTAGCTTTCTTGTTGAGGATATAGCATTTACTCCCAAAGACTCGGAAGTAGGATACATTTGGCTTCTTGCCGGTGAGGAGCTCGTACGCCGTCTTCTTCAAGATCTTGTGAAGATATAGCCGGTTGGAGCTGTGGCACGCGGTGTTGATGGCCTCCGCCCAGAATATGTCGGAGACCTTGTACTCATCAAGCATCGTGCGCGCCATCTCGATGAGGGTTCGATTCTTCCTCTCGGCTACCCCATTACATTGAGGGAATAGGAGCGAGAACTCGTGTTTGATGCCTTCTTCATCGAGATACTCAACACCGGTATTCTTGAATTCGGTGCCGTTGTCGCTCCGAATTCTCTTGATCATCACTTCGAACTCATTTTGAGCCCTTCTCATGAACTTCTTCAGAGATCCTTGGGCTTCACTTTTATCATGCAAGAAAAACACCCACGTAAATCGAGAAAAGTCATCAACAATAACTAAACCATACTTGTTTCCTCCAATACTTATATAAGCAATCGGGCCGAACAAATCCATGTGAAGCATCTCCAACGGCCTTGAGGTGGTCATCACGTTCTTCGTGGGATGAGAGGCTCCAACTTGTTTCCCGGCTTGACATGCGCTACACACCCTATCTTTTTCAAACACAATATTCATTAGTCCAAGGATATGGTTGCCCTTAATGAGTTTGTGAAGATTCCTCACACCAACATGGGCATGCCGGTGATGTCATAGCCAACCCATGCTCGATTTAGCCATTAAGCATGTTTCAAGGTTAACTCTATCCGTCTTGAAGTCTATGAGATAGAGATTTCCCTTTAAACGACCCTTAACGGCTATTGAACCATCATCCCTCTTAATGACATCCACACCCTTATCACTAAACACACAATTGTAGCCCGCTTCACTTAATTGAGCAACGGACAACAAATTGTAGTTTAGTGATTCAACAAGCAAAACATTATTTATATGGAAATCATTGGTAATTAGGATTTTACCTAAACCTACCACTTCACCTTTTCCATTATCGCCAAAGATGATACTTTCACTATTCGATCCATTCGCCTCCAAATGTGCGAACATTGCCCTTTCTCCAGTCATATGATGCGTACATCCGCTATCCAAAATCCAACTTGATCCGCCGGAAATGTAGGCCTACAAAATAAAATTTAGTTTTTGCTCTTTGGTACCCAAACTTGTTTAGGTCCACGCACGTTAGTAACAAGTGATTTGGGAACCCAAATGGATCGCACATTGGAATGACATTTTGACTTGCCCCCAATGGGACAAGCAACTACTCGACCACAGTTAGTCCTCTTAAGTACATAGGATGCAAAAAAAGTAGAATGAGTTTTGTACTTAGAGTTTTCCTTGCTCTTAACAAAATGGATGGGCTTGTTTAAAGGAGCAATCACAATATTGCCCTTTTTCCCTTTGGGAGGAGTGTATCCAAGTCCATACTTTATAGTATTACCTTGACGCTTACCTAGGAACTCCTCTAGTCCCTTACTTGTCTTGTAGGACTTTTGAAGCCCATCTTCAAGCAATCCCTTGAGCTTCTCATTCTCATATGCTAATACTTGCAATGTCTCAAGGTTAGTAGCATAAGTATCAATATTGGCGTTGTAACATCTAGCGCATCCATTGCTAGTAGAAGGTAATGAAGAATTGGAGTTAATGGTTGAGGTTATCGGAGGGCTATTCTTGAGATCAACAAACTTCAACTCAAGAGCCTTGCAAGCGTCCTTTGCCTTAGCAAGTTCCTCTTCAAGTGAAGCGTTGGTGATCTCGAGACTAGACACCTCGGATTTGGTCAATTTTGAGTTCTTAACTAATTCCTCATTTTTCTCTCTTTCAAAAGATAAGCTCTTCTCTAGCTCACGATTTTTCTCCTTTTCGAGGATAAGCAAATCTTCTTGAGCCTCGAGAGTAGCTTCCTTTTGTTCTATAACTTCCTCTAATTTTTCAATATCCTTGAGAAGCAAATTTAACTTATGAATGTCGAAGTTTTTCATGGATTTAAGTATAGAGTCAACATCGTCATCACTATCGCTATCGCACTCATCTAGACAATCATTAACAATGGAGGGGGTGGAGTCTTTTGATGATACCTTGTGCCCCTTTGCCATAAGGCACATTGGAGCGTTGTTATCGTCATCGCTCAAGTTGTCGAAGAGGCTCTTCGACGTTGTTGACGTGGTAGGCACGGCGATGGCGACGGAGGCAATTCCTCCTTCCTCGTCTGACTCGGAGCTTGAGTCGGAATCGGAGTTTGAATCCCACTCTTCTCCAATATGCGCTTGTCCCTTGTGCTTGTAGTGCTTGAATTTCATACTCTTTTCTTTGTCTTTGCCCCGGTACTTGTCTTTCTTGTGAGGCTTCTCATCTTTGCTCTCCTTATGCGGACATTCGGCAATGAAGTGGCCGGTTTCACCGCATTCATAGCATCTTCGGGTGGAGTGTCTACCCTTTGATTTTCTTCCAAAGCTCTTATATTGACCTCCTTGTCTGAAGTTCTTCTTCTTGAAGAACTTGTTGAACCTTCTCACAAACAGAGCCATATCCTCATTTGTCAACGGACCACAGGACTCTTCATCTTCACTTGAGCTCTCTTCTGCTTGGCGCACTACCTTGACGGCCTTGAGAGCAATACCTTTCTTTTTGCCCGACTTGAGTTCTTCAACAACTTCAGCTTCTTTTACCATCATCTCGTCCATCATGAGCCGGCCGATGACATCATGAGGTGTCAAAGTATCGAAGTTGGGCCGGTCTCGGATTAATTGAACAAGATTGCGGTTGGTAGGAGTGATCACACGAAGAATTATCTTCACCACAGCCTTGTCTGTGAGATCGGTGCATCCAAGACCCTTGGCTTGATTTACCAGCAACATTAATCGGTCAAACATTTTGTTGTAGGACTCTCCTTCTTCCAATGTAAACCGGCTTAGCTCACCAATAATGAGCTCTATCTTCGATTCGCGAACACTTGAAACCCCTTCATGACTGACTAGGAGTCTATCCCAAATAGCCTTTGCTTCCTCGAGTCCGTCGACTCGGTTGAACTCAGAATCACTCAAGGCGTTGAACCAAGCGTTGACTGCCAAATCATTGAAGTGTTGATCTTTATCTTCTATGGGAGTAAGGTTGTTTGGATCAATGGGCTTGAAACCTGTTTGCACAATCTTCCAAATAGAAGGGTGAAGCGATCTCAAATGCATCTTCATCTTATGTTTCCATGCAGCATAGTGAGTGCCATCGAAATGAGGTGCTCGACCGGAGGGCATGGAGACATAAGATGAGGAGCTTGAGACACCAAGAGAGGAATAATCAAATGGAATAGCAACACCAATACCGGAGCCCGTGCCCTTGTCTTGGTCATGGGCTTCGGTATTCTTATCTTCTTGCGACATATTGATTCTCCAAGCGGTTAAGCCAAAATACGGAGATTATGGCTCTGATACCAATTGAAAGGACCGATATGTCGCCTAGAGGGGGGGTGAATAGGCGTATTAAAAATTTGCAATTAAATAAAATCACTCGAGGACCAATCCCGGACAGTCCGAGCTAATTGTCCGGATAGTCCGGATTAAATGTCCGGATAGTCCGGAGTAAATGGCCGGATAGTCTGGACAAGTGACCTCGAAATGAGATTTTAAATCTTTGCAAATTTCTCAACAATCTAGCTGAATACAAATACTCTAAATGATGTCAGGTACCTGAAGAAAATATAGATCTAAAGCCAAACACAAGGATTAAGTAGATCGGGGCACCAAAAGATCCAAGAACCACAAACCCTAGTACAAGCAAGTAGAGAGTAGGAAGGCAATAATTTTTTACCGAAGTTCGGATTCTTGAAGGAAATCCTACGTCTCCATTGAGGAGGCACAAAGCCCGGGTCCCTCTTGACCACTTTCCTCCCGGTGTTGCACAAAGCACTCGCCGGTCTTCTTCTTGCCCCTTTCCTTTCGGAGGCGGGACTTGCCTTCACAAACTTCCAGGGCACTCGACACCAAGTCTTGGAGGCTCCCGGTGACTCCTTGCCGTCTAGGAGCCCTTCAAACTCCAAGAGTAACAAATACACTGCGAAATCGACTTGGAGAATGAAACTTGTGCTCAAGAATCAAGTATGCAAGCTCAAAGCACTTGGATCTCCTCTTTTCTGCCCAAAGATTCAAATCAAATCAAAGATTCAAGGGGGAGAAAGAGGCTAGGGCTCAAGAGAGTGAGGGAGTGAGCTTTGAGAGTTAATGCTGCAATGAATGAGGTCTCTAACGGGTAGATTTGGAGTGAGGGCTTAAATAGGTCACCCAAAATCCAACCGTTACATGTGGGCTGCGCAAACTCCGGAGTATCCGGACAAATAGTTCGGAGTGTCCGGACTTAACATGGTTTGCAAACAACCGAGACGGTGAGCCCGGAGTGTCCGGACAAAATCTCCGGATACTCCGGACCACCCCGGATACTCCGGACATTTTAACCCCGGAGTGTCCGGACAAAATGTCCGGATACTCCGGACTTACCAGAGAAATCCAACCGAGGACCTTAGCCCGGAGTGTCCGGACTAAATGTCCGGATACTCCGGCCTGACCCCCTCGGCCAGGAGTACCCCTTAAGAGGAAATGCACTGTTTTAAAATTCTTTTGAGATGCAATTTTCATTCTATGAGCACAAGCATATCCTAGAAGCGATTTTCCGTCGTATCCCCCTTAATAGTACGGCTATCCTTAGACTCAATAAAATAAAAGATTTACAACTGAAGTCTTGATGCCGCCTTTTCAAATTTTAAATATGGTGGGGATCTCCAATCGCATTTCCAACGATGATATCTTCTTGATCACTGCATAGAATCTCACTTGCATCGTTAGTATACGTAATTGTGTTGCCATAAATCACCAAAACTCTTTGAGGGGCCTAGATGCACTTTCAATGGAGAACTAGACATTGACAATCCAACTTCCAATAGAAACTGATTCGAACTATGCAACCGCTACACCACAGCTCCGCTAGTTATCAACCATGCACAAACACAATTGACCTCGCCAAGAAGGCTCATCCTTGCATGTGAATTGAGAACATAAGCCAGAACGTAGAAGAGGCAATATGAAATTGCGAATAATATTAAGCACACAAGTCGGGGTTCCACAAATCTATGTACAACGAAAATCTGACAAAGTGTCTAATTGTAATATAAGAAAACCCAAGTGTCTACGGTGGCGGCTACTGAATATATGAGAGGGAGGTAGCGGCTATGGTTGTGTGTGGCTAGGGGGCGCACACAACCTGAGCATGGACCCCCTGATGCCTACAAGGCCTGAAACAGCCCAAAACAGCTATACAACACATTATTTGGATTATCAGCAATGAATCTGAGGCTAGGACTGGATCCGTTGGAAAGATCTCAACGTTATCTTTATAACAAGCATAAGAACTCCTCAATTGGACTCCGTGTGAGGGAGATATACTTGTTTTAATGAAGTATTATCTGTTGACTCCGAACTGAATACAAAACCGAATTGTGGATGACTTGGAGTCCAGCTTGATTTGGCATGGCAAGGGTGGAGTCCAGCTGGGGATGTCGTTGGGTGGATGTGCTTCTCTTATGTTCCTAAGTAGTAAAACATCACAAATATTTTGTAGCATCCCATCCTCAATATCATTATTATGAACTACGAGAAACGAGCCCATCTCATGATTTAATTTACATGCACGAGCTCTTGTCATAGGATCATGATGCATGCGTATATCCAAAAGAGTGATGTCCTCATCATCCTCTCTCTCTCTTGAATTGGAGTCGTCTTCGACTCAAGCTCATACTCTTCTCCCACATACGGCTTTAAATCTAAAATATTAAACGTGTGACTAACCCCAAAATGTACCAGCAACTCAAGCTTATATGCATTATTATTAATCTTTTCAATTATTTTAAAAGGACCATTAGCTCGAGGCATTAATTTAGACATTCTCAAAACTAGAAATCTATCTTTTCTCAAATGTAGCCAAACAAGATCACCCGTTTCAAAAGATAAATGTTTTCTACCTTAGCTACCGGCAATCTTATACTTTTCAGTCATCTTTTCTATATTCTCTTTAGTTGTTTTATGCATTTCAAAATAAATTCAGCATGCTTCTTAACATCTAAATTCACCTTTTTAGAAGTAGTCAAGGGCAAAAGATCAATTGAAGCACAATGATTAAACTCGTACACTACCTGTAATGGACTTACCATGGTGGTAGAGTGTACTGATCTGTTATAAGTAAACTCAACGTGCGGTAAACACTCTTCCCAAAACTTCAAATTCTTCTTTAAAATAGTCCTCAACATGGTTGACAACGTACGGTTGATGACCTCCTTTTGTCCATCGGTTTGGGGATGATATATAGTTGAAAACAGCAGTTTTGTCCCCAATTTATTCCATAAGATTCTCCAAAAGTGACTCAAAAACTTAGTGTGACGATCTGAAACAATTGTGTTTAGCACTCCATGTAGGTGTACAATCTCCCTAAAAATTAAATCAGCAATGTTTGTAGCATCATCGCTCTGATGACAATGTATAAAGTGTGCTATTTTAGAAAATCGGTCCACAACTACAAACATGCTATCACTCCTCTCTTTATCCTAGGCAACCCTAAAACAAAGTCCATAAAAATATCCACCCATGAAACGCTAAGAATAAGAAGATGCATATAAAGACTATGTGGATTAGAGCGAGACTTACCTTTATTGCACATAGTGCAGCAGCCACGTAGCGCTCGACGTCATGTCTCATATTTTGCCGAAGGAAGTATGTGGCCAATACATATTTAGTTTTCTTCACTCCAAAATGGCTCATCAAACCACCACCATGCACTTCCTGCAAAAACAAAACGCGAATAGAGCTGGCAGGAACACATAGCTTATTAGCACGATATAGCAATCCATCATTTAGCACATATTTATTCCATGTGCTTTCTTCTCTAAAGTTTTCAAATGCATCTTTAAAGTCCAAATCAGTGGCATATAACTCTTTTATTGTCTCCAAACCAAAAAATTCATGGTCATGTTGAGACAACATAGTATTTCGCCTCGACGACACATCAACAATTACATAGTCTTTTCCCCTCTTGTGTTTAATGATATATGGAAATGACTATATGAATTCAACCCATTTAGCATGTTGTTTATTTAGTTTGGCTTGACTTCTAAATATGCTTCAAAGATTCATAGTCAGAATGAATAACGAACTCTTTATGCCAAAGATTGTGTTGCCATGTTTCTAATACTTGCACTAAAGCATACAACTCTTTATCATAGCTGCAGAAATTCAAGGTTGGCCCATTCAATTTCTCACTAAAGAAAGCAACAGGTTAATCTTCTTGTAGCACACCTCCTATTCTAATTCCACTAGCATCACATTCTAACTCAAATGCCTTACCAAAATCTAGAAGTTGGAGTAGAGGTGCATGTGTAAGCTTCTCTTTCAACATTTTAAAAGTTTGTTATTGTGTTGGTCCCCATTTGAAAGATACGTCCTTCTTTGTCAACTCATTCAACGGGGAAGCAATGGTGCTGAAATCTTTACAAAACGCCTATAGAATCCTGAAAGACCATGAAAACTTCTCACCTGTGTGACTGTCTGAGGGGTTAGCTAGCTCTTGATGCCTTCAATTTTTTCTTTGTCCACTTCAATTCTCTCTAGAGTAACAACGTAGCCAAGAAAAGGACTTGATCCGTGCAAAAGATGCACTTATTAAGGTTACCAAACAAACGTGCTTCTCTCAAAGCATTCAAAAAAGCATGCAAATGTTCTATGTGTTCTTTTTGTGACTTGCTATTGATCAAAATATTATCAAAATATATAACCATAAATTTTCCATTGAAAGCACATAAAACTTCGTCAATCAAACGCATGAAGGTGCTAAGTGCATTAGTTAAACCAAAATGCATGACTGACCACTCAAACAAACCGAACTTAGTTTTACATGATGTTTTCCATTCATCCCCAAATTTCATTCTAATTTGGTGGTATCCACTAAGCAAAGTCAATCTTTGTGAAAATAATAGAACCACTCAACACATCAAGCATGTCATCAAACCTAGGAATAGGATTACGATACCCTATTGTGATATTGTTAATGGCTTTACAATCAATACATATACGCCAACTACCATCTTTCTTAGGAACCAAAGGAATAGGAATGACACATGGACTAAGGCTTTCCCGTACGTACTCTCGGTCCAAAAGCTCTCAGACTTATCGCTGAATTTCCTTAGTCTCCTTCGGATTGGTCCTATATGCATCACGGTTTGGCAAAGTCGCTCTCGGGATCAAGTCAATTTGGTGCTCAACACCTCTGATAGGTGGCAGCCCCGGGGGTATCTTAGCTGAAAACACATTCTCATATTCCTACAAAAGGTTAATGACAGTAGGAGGCAAAGAGCTAGAAATATCATTAAATCAAAATAAAGCCTCTTTGCACATTAAAGCATAGCACGGTGCATCATTCTCATTAATTTTAGCAAGATCAGATTGTGTAGCAAGTATGACTCCACCTTTCAATGAAATTCCCTTGGACCTACAACTAAGTGCTTTCTTGTCTTTCTTAGGTAGGAAAACGTTCTTAGGTACTTGCTAATTTTTATATTGTGGTGCACTCTTTTTATTCTCATTTTCAGCTCTCTCTTTATCATATTGCACAATTTCAGCAGGTGTCATAGGAAGCAAAGTGATTTCTTTCCTTTGTGCATAAGAGTGTATTTATTACTTCTATCGTGATGAATTGCATCAGTATCAAATTCTCATGGATGACCTAATAAAAGTGTACATGCTTGCATAGGAACTACATCAAAATCAGCAAAATCATGGTATGTTACAATGAAAAAATGCACTCTTGCAATTTGTGTTACCTTCACCTCACTGATGTTGTTGAACTTTTGAATATGGTATGGATGAGGATGTGCACGTGTGGTCAAGGAAAGCTTCTTGACCATATCTGAAATCACCAAGTTATTGCAGTTCCGACCATCAATTATCACACGAACACGACGGTCCTAGATGATGAGGTAAATTTGAAACAAATTATGGCATTGTAGCTTCTTCTCTTGCTCCATTTGAGCACTCAACACTCGTTGCACAATTATAGTCCTATCATTCTCTGTGGTAGCAGTTCCTAAAATCTCTTCCCCATCGCTATCCGTCTCATGGTCATCTTCAGTATCTGCATGATTAGCTGCAAGAGCACATTCATCCTTAACATCACTAGCAATAATATACCCACCTTCTTCTGTGGCCATGTATGCTTGCTGACTTGGGCAATTCTTCATGACATGGCTCATTCCCTTGCAATGATAGCACATAATCCCAGTCGTACGACCCATGGAAGCAACTGATGAAAATCTCTTTGTTGGTGCCTGCGTAGTAGTAGATTTACTTACCTTGGGTGCTTGTGATGATGGTGGCGATGCTGCTGAATGCGCCCTACTCGTGGAGGGGGCAGCAAGCTGACTAGCAGGAGGTGGGGTTGATTCGGTTTGGCCCAACGTCGATTTTGATGTTGATGTACTACTGAAGTTGCTCCTAGACCTTTGTTGTCTTCCTTGCAATTCTTTTTTAACCAACATAGCAAGCTGGAACAATCCATTAATTTTATTATATTTTTTGTAATCAATTATATCCTGAATTCCACGTCTAAACCTCTATAAAAAATAAGCCATCTTATCTTCTTTATCCTCAAATACCTCACAACGCAATATGCCTATTTGTAGCTCTTGATAGTACTCCTCTACAGATCTATTACCTTGATTCAAGTATTGCAATTTCTTACATAAACCACGCATATAAGGAGGAATGAATCTATTATGCATAGCCCACTTTAATCTATCCCATGTATCAAGTTGTAAGCCATAATTTACTACTTTATTCCACCACATGATAGCAAAATGTTTGAACTCACTAGTATCTTTTTTGACTCTATGTGCTTCAAGAACTAAATGGGAGTTAAATTTTTGTTCAACAGCCATTTCCCAATCTAAATAAATATCATCATCATATGCACTAGAAAAAAATGGTATGGTAAATTTGACTTTAGAAAAAGGACTATCATATCCACCACCATTGCGCTGATTAAAATTATTATCTCCCATGCCATGATGATTGTGATTCAGGCATTGTTGTTGTCGTACATCCTGTGCAGCTACACGAGCAGTGAAGGCATCACAGTCTTTTCCATCCACATCATCTGCCACGATAGACTCTTCAAGCTCCTCCACTCTTTGAGCCCCATTGAGAGGTGACTATCTCTTAAAGTTCTCCATCCTTGTAAGAAGATTGGCAAGATTGGCAATGCTTCGCTCTATTCTCTCCAATCTGTGTTTCTTACCTCAACCAATCTTTGCAATGTTTGCATTGATGACATTTAGCGTGTTGTTAAACTCTTTTCTCGGAATACACTTATCTCCATTCACATCTTCAGCTTGTGAACCTATCATTGTTAGTAGAAGACAAAAGACAATTCAAAAGTATTATCCCTATCAACTTATTAGGTGGTGGAAGGTGGAATCACTCACTCTCAAGCATCTTACCACGTTCTTGCAAATGTTTTGACTGAAGCATGCTAAATTGCAACGGATATTTATGGGCTACAGCAACGCTTACATGTGTTTGTGCCGCCCATGGACAGCTTACCTCTAAAGCTTGTTGCAACATTTAGATTCGAATTGTGGCAACGCTTATATGCGTTGCAAGAAATTAACCATTGGAAAAAAAATAATTAATATTTATTTGGAGCCAAATAAATATGTACAGGATGCGCAATGCGCATTTGAAACTTTTCCAGATCATCCAAGGCACACACATAGGAAATAAGCACAAATCAGTCTATATTAAAAACAAATATTCACATTATAGATTAGCATTCACAACGCATAATCACGAAAAATATAATTGGTAACAAAATATAAAGATCAAGCAATAAAACAAAATTGTGCAACAAGATCGAAAATATATACCAACACTCCTGTTGAACACTTCCAACTGTTATCATACAACGTTGCACATTATCTTTGCAAGTGAAATGGCAGGAAATGAGGAATACTTTCAATTCAATACATTCTTATGAATAGTTGTCACACCAAGGTGTATCAAAGTTGTAGACAAAAGAACAAAGATGCGAACTTTCATCAAATCCTACTTCGTTGGACATAGAAACCCAATCTCCACTAAGGATAAACAATAGAAAACCAGGAAAGAATCGAGATATCAAGTCAAAAATAGGTTGGGCCACATCGGAATCCATTCTTGATGCACGAATTGGGCAAGAAGGGCCCGAAAAGATCGTGCACTCGTGTCGACGGCCCCGCAACATCAAAAATCGGTTACGGGAAGGATTGAACCAAAATGCTTGAACAAATCAATAGCTCTTAACCAACTCAAGATGGATTGCCTTAAAGCCGAATCTTTCCCCAGGAATCGAATGAAACAAACCACCAAACAGATCAAGAAGAGCATGAACCCTAACAATCCGATCCGCATCGACCCCCAAAATATTGCCCCCAAGAACCCCACAATGCAAACCAAGCATCAAATCAAGAACTCACGCAGTCGGATCTCAAGATCGACTACTCACCTGATTCGCGGGCGTTCCGCTAAATGTGAGGTCAGAAGCGGCAGACGCAGTCTAGATGACGGTGTTCTCTGCTTGGTGAAGGGCTTGGATCGACACCGAGCCTCTCGGCGCCGCCGCCCACGCCCACACGAGGAAGTAGCCGAGCAGAGCCCGCGGCGGCGTTGAGTGACGGATGATCCCCACCGTGAGGTTGAGCTTGTCGCGTGATGAGGCGAAGAGCACGCCCAGATCGCGCTCTTGTCGGCCCCCACGCCGTCACTGTTCGCCACGGCGCACGACCTCCGCCCGCCGGTGCCCACGCATCATCACCGGCGAGGAGGGCCCGATGATCTCTGCGCGTCGCCTCCGGCCCATCGGTGGCAAGCGCTAGGTTAGGGCAAATGCCTCCTCTCTCTCCCCCCCTTTTGGTTTCGTGTGCGGTGAGGAGGCGGCGGTGAGCCGGGATGGCGTGGTATTTAATTAAGCGTGATCCAGATCGCCCGGGGGTAGGCGCGCCGGGGGTGGAGGTAGGGTTGAAAACGGTTCGGATATTTTCCGATCGATCCGGATATTTTCGGATACGGATTATGTCGGATCGGATATTTTTCGGATAGTATCGGATCGGATACGGATACGGATATTTTTTTGTCGGATACGGATACTGATTCAGTAGCTCATTATCCGTCGGATACGGATACGGATTCGGATAATCCGGATAATAGTGGGTCGGATATTCGGATAGCATATGGACTGGGCCAAGACTACTCTTTTGGCCCAAAAAGGTTTCTTAATTTCAGAATTATTTTCTAATTTAGTTAATCTCTAAAGAATGTTTTAATTATTAAAATTAGCAAACCAACTCTAAAAATTATGAAATTTTTTGAGAAAGTTCTAGTAACAATATAACATTTAAAAATTATTTTCAAGATTTTATCAGATTTTTATTTTTCTCAAAAATTAAAAACTCCTATTCTTGATAGGAAAATATATTAAATAAGTAGCTAAAATGCATAAAACTCATAAATACATAATTTGTTAATTTAAACATAATTCAACTAAGATTATAAATCTTGAGTCATTAAATGTAATTGTTATATTCTTTTCTTAGAGATATGATATCTAAGTATTATCAAACATTTAGTATATTATGTGTTTCTATTTGTATCTCTGAGCAAAGATTACCTTTATTTTGTGTTTTAATCTATGTGTATGACGAACTAATTATATGTGTGTGATTAACTAAACCTTATATAATTTTGTTTGCGATATGGTATCTAACTATTGTCTAAGTGAATGAAAATGCATATATTTGTTCAATTTTCAATAATATTTTGATCAAATCAATTAGTTATGTGTTTCTGTTAATTTTTTATGTACAATTTAAGGGGTTATCATGTTCCGATAAATATTCGAAACCGTATCCAATTCGATTCGTATTCGATCCGTATCCGTATTCGATACTATCCGTATCCGTATTCGTATCCGGACTATCCGTATCCGTATCTGCATCCGAGAAAAAATATGAAAACAAATATGGTAGAGCTATTATCCGTCCGTATCCGATCCGTTTTCACCCCTAGGTGGAGGGATCTCTGGACGGGAACGTTGCGCGGGGGGATTTGCAGGAGTGCAGGGGTTCTAGAGAACGGGTGGGAAGAACGGACCACCACCAACTGCAAATTAGAAGTAGTAGATACGTCAGACAATTTGTTTCACGATTCTTCAGACGAAGTGGTTCATGCCAGTGCCACCACTGCATAACTAGATACGCTCTGCGGCTATTACGGGCAACTGCATTGGGACGCCTAGGCCAGAATCATACTGGAAATGCAAATGCATGTGATATACCGCTTCTGACGACCTGAAGAATGCTGACAGTTTACCTACAAAACTAATCTTGGTCTTACAGGAATCTTTGAACTTTCTATCTATAATGATGTAAAAAAAATTTCCGTGGTATATTTTTGAATTTTTTTTAAAAAATGTATTATTAAAAAAAATAGCCTGTGAGGACACACCTCTGTTCGTAGATCCAATAATTAAGCAATGTTAAATTCCTAATCTGAAATGATTCACAGCTTGGTTGGTCAGCGCGGTGCGATGATCAGCGTTAGGTCTTGGGTTCGAGCCCCAGCTTCTACTTTTCTTTTGCAAATATTTTGCTGCACATAGACACGGTTGACTAGAAGTCTACACCACACAGAAAGCCTACACGCAGTAAAAAAAATAAAGGTTCACGCCAGCAGAAACAAAAGGGTTTAATACGGATCCGGCCAAAAAAACAAAGCGATCTACAGATGATTCTTGCAACAGTTGACAAATGTTGCCAATGGTTGTTTAACCCTACGGATGATGCTTGCAACGCTTTGCAAGCGTTGCCACCCTGTTGCTTGCAACGCATAACATCATGTGTTGCTATGTATCCGTTGTTTAACCCTACGGATGATGCTTGCAACGCTTTGCAAGCGTTGCCACCCTGTTGCTTGCAACGCATAACATCATGTGTTGCTATGTATCCGTTGTTAAAGGGGTGTTCCTGTTGTAGTGGCAGCACGTGATGCAACTGGTGGCTGGTTTGTGATACTGTGACTAGAGTGTGAGTGATACGACTACAAAAGAAAACCTGAACTAATAAGAAGTATGTGGAGCTCGGATGGCAATGTTAGGTAGCAAGGAATAAGCAATATCAAAATCAGTTTAGCAAGCTAAATAAATGTCCAAAGTACTTGTCACACTTGCTGGCCTAAGTGCTTTCCTAGAACTAGTTCAACTTAGCAATGGATATATCAAAGTACTAAGGACTCAAAGGATGCAAGCAATCTGATTATCTTCTTCTCTTTCCCTCCTTTTGCTTCTTTTCTTCTCTCTGATTTTTTTGTTTTTTAGTGTGGCTCTTTTTTTTGTTTTTTGCACTTGCCTTTTTTCACTTTTCTTTCTTTTAACTCAAAGGCAAAACAAAAAATCTCACATTTTGGAATAAGAAAAAAAGTTGAATAAATGACCAAAAAAGGCAAAAATAGTACAACAAACTTTTGAGGCCAAGAACATGGTCTTATAGGCCGATTTTAAGGGTAAAAAATTATATAGATCTAAAGACCTGTTTCTATGTTATCCAACGATAGAACATCATATCCATACATTATGGGTGTTCGATGTTGTCTATCATACCTGTGTGGGGCTGGTGTATTGATGCGGGAGGGGTTGCCCGATCTTCACGAAGTAGGAACCAAACAACGAAGATAGCTAAAAACGCAGCCAAGGTAACAGTGCAACCCGATGATCTTGGGGCCAACCACTGCTAATGCAATGACCTGCAACAAGTATTCACCTAATCACACTCTAAGTTCCCAATCCACACAACCACGCACTAAGTTGGAAGCACAGAAAGGTTGTCATCGAACGACCGCCTTTGTAAACTCACAACGTAAGTTTACAAGAGCAAAAGTGGAGAGAACTCTCAAAACAAGATTCTGGAGCAGCTTGGCTGTCCTATGGGGAAATCAGATTGTCAAAGAGTTCTTTTGAGAGTGGGGGTTGGGGTACTTATGCTAGGAACAACCCTCCTAACTGGGTGTGAACACACACCAAAAATAGTGTCAAAATTCGAAGCAACACCAGGCAGAAATATGGAGCCTCGCGCAACATTGAATGCTCTGGATAGCTTGCCTTGAAACTTGCATATCTTTTGACTCAAGTCTGCAAATGATGCACCATTTGTTGTACTGGAAAGAGGACTTTATTTCCCTTCTAATATTATCCTCTAGACATACTGTACTCTCCCAAAATAAATTGGGGTTAGTTGGGAAGTGGAGGAACGAAAATCTAGAACTGTGGAAGCATTTGATGACTTGGACTGTTTGCTAGTCCTCTTGGCATCCATGTTTGCTTTCCATCTTGCACCATTGGTTCCATGGGTCATATGTGGACGTTGTTAAGCAGTGCACATTGATGGCCAAGTCTTGATTCTGGTATTTGGCTTGAATATCTTCATAGGCATGAACCTGAGCATAAAAAGCACACTTGATTTAGGTAGTATATAATTCTCATTAATAACAATATTAGACTCAACTAGAAGCGCATTCACCTCTTGCTATACTTGCTTGGCATGGCTCCTTGTGATAGGTCCCAAATAAGCCTCTTTTGTGGAAGGTTCAACTTGTAACTGTGTAGAATCATCCTGTGGAGGAGATGATGAATAAGGTGAACTAGGGATGTCCTCATCATCCTCCCCATCTTCAAAAGGAGTCATCCTCAACACTGAATCCTCTTGTCCAAAACAAGGTGATAAATCAGCAACATTGTATGTTGAACTCACCCCATAATTTTCTGGAAGCTCGATCTTATAAGCATTGTCATTTATCTTGGCCAATATTTTGAATGGTCCATCTCCTCGAGGCATTAACTTGGACTTGCATTGCTCAGGAAAACGCTCTTTGTGCAGATGCACCCAAACCATATCTCCTGGTTCGAATATCACCTTCTTGCAGTTCTTGTTTGCCTTTACTGCATAGTACTTGGACTTCTCAATTTCTTCTCTAGTCTTCTCATGAATTTTCTTGGCATATGCAGCACGCTTGGAGGCATCGATGTTACTTCATTCTTGCAATGGAAGTGGCAGCAAGTCTATTGGTGCAATTGTCTTAAATCCATAGACCACCTCAAATGGACACATGCTGGTTGTAGAGTGAACCACCCTATTATAAGCAAACTCCACATGGGGTAAACACTCTTCCCACTCCTTCAGGTTCTTCTTGATCATTGTCCGCAGCAAGGCTGAAAGTGTACGGTTCACCACCTCCGTTTGACCATCAGTTTGTGGGTGACATGTGGTTGAAAAGAGCAACTTGGTTCCAAGCTTTGCCCACAGGGTCTTCCAAAAGTAGCTCATAAACTTCACATCACGATCTGAAACAATCGTCCTTGGTATGCCATGCAAATGCACAATTTCCTTGAAAAACAAATCAGCAACATGTGAAGCATCGTCATTCTTTTGGCATGGTATAAAATGTGCCATTTTTGAGAACCTATCAACAACTACAAACACTGAGTCCTTCCCCCACTTTGTCCTAGGAAGTCCTAAAACAAAGTACATGCTAATATCTTCCCAAGGACCATTTGGAATAGGTAGGGGAGTGTATAAACCATGAGGGTTCAGTTTTGACTTAGCATTGTGACATGTGACGCATTGCTGGACGAACCTCTCGACGTCCTTTCTCATTTTTGGCCAATAGTAATGGTTAGCCAACATCTCATAAGTTTTCTCACGGCCAAAATGACCCATGAATCGTCCTGCACGTGATTCCTGCAACAACAATTGCCTAACCGAAGAATCTGGTACACACAATTTGTTAGCCCTAAAAAGAAAACCATCATGCAAATGATATTTATCCCAACCTTTCACATCCTTGCATTTGTCATATGGTTCCGAAAAGTTATAATCATATGGGTATAAATCTTTCAAACTTTCTAGTCCTGGTACTTTAACTTCCAACTGATTCAATAAAACATGTCTACGAGATAAAGCATCAGCAACCTTGTTCTTAAACCTCTCTTATACTTTACGACATACGGGAAAGTTTTAATGAATTCTACCCATTTGGCATGTCTTCTATTCAGCTTGGTTTGGCCTTTCAAATATTTCAAAGCTTCATGATCAAAATGCACTACAAATTCTTTAGGCCATTAGTAATGCTACCATGTTTCAATAGCTCTCACCAAAGCATATAATTCCATATCATACGCAGAATAATTCAATTGTGCACCACTCAGCTTTTCACTAAAATATTGACAAATACTTATACAAGGGGTACCCCACAGCAAGGTATACATCTATTTCAAGATCGTCTCTCTCTCAGTCGTGCGAACATGGCGGCAAGATTGGAAGCAATGGAGAGTGCTAGAGAAGGTATTACCAAAGTCCCCATCCCTCACAGATGGGATTATCACTGAATATTGGCTGGAACACCAGAAGATCCGTTTTGGGCCCAACTCTAGGCCTCGTGGGTCCACAAAGGACCCTCGGCCTCGTTCAGGCCTACCAGGGGTGGTCCGACCTGGCCTCAGGTCAGACGCTCCCGCAGGCTCCGACCTGGCCATAGGTCGGACACCCCCGCAGGCTCCGACTTGGCCTCAGGTCGGATCCTAAACGACCTTCAACTCAACAACCTCTGCCACGTCGCTGGTCACCTGCCCCGTGGAAGCGTCCGTCAAGCACCCGTCTCTTCACCCCGTCAAGCTGGTCACCTGCCCCGTGGAAGACGCCAATGATGGGTCAGGAGGCTGACCCAGTCAAACACCCGTCTCTTCACCCCGTCATAAACAATGGAGAGACGCGCTCCATCCCGAGGCGGCGCCAGAGCGCAACATAGACGACGTCAGCATCTGACAGGTGCACAGAGGGCAGGTGCGCACCTTCCCGACGGAATGCCACCCGTTGTGTCTACCAACCTGGCGTGGGATAAACAGGACCTGTCAGCCATCAAGAACGAAGACCGGGACACCCGGGCGTAGCATACCCCAACCTTTTTTCTCCAAATTCCCGTGTAACCTGCCCCCTTCGCCTATATAAAGGGGGGTAGGGCCCCCGGGGAAGGGGACGAGCACTCGACTCAAACTCCCTTTTGACCCACACTCGATTCGCAGTCGATTCAGTCGGACCCGATCGGTCAAACATACAGACGAATACCCCCAAGCTCCCTCGCTCGGCCGAGTGCTAAGGGCCTGTCCTTAACCCTCGCTGCTAATCCCTTGTAGACCACTGCACCCTGAGCAATAAAACCACCACCACGAACTGGACGTATGGATATTCGGCCCGAACCAGTATACATCTTGGACTCTCGCAGTCTAACCATTCAAGGAGAGGGAACGCGCGGCCCCTATACTTACAAATTTACTTACCGGTTGTACGAAACACCGACAGTTGGTGCGCCAGGTAGGGGCTTCGCGCGTCATCTTCGACATCTCCAGATTCCCAGTCACCTCCTTGATAGCTTTCTTCATCCACGACGGCGCGTTCGCGTCGGGGAGCTGGATTCGCTTCGGCTCCCTCGACTTTGTCGCCACTCCGGCGGGAGAGCTCGTGCTCCTCCCCACCGCTTCTCAGGTCCAGGCCTCCGCTGGGAGCCTGGACTCCGTCACCAACGCCCTTGGTGACCTCCTGCTTGGGGCTCCTGCGCGGACTCCGATGCCAGAACCCTTCAAGCGCTGCACCACCTCTGGCAGCAGCGCGCATGAGCCCCTGCGGGCAAAGGCTTCGCCCCTGTAGGCTTGCGGCTCGTGGCGATGGCTGGCTATGCGCCAGCCTCTGTCCACAAACTGCTGGAGGTCTCCTCTAGCGACGGCTCTAGCTCCGACGTGGAGCACGCTACGGACGAGTTGTACTCTCGCGAGTGCAACATGGCGGGCGAGGCCGACCAGGCCGTGACCCCCGTAAGTCCGGGAACCGCCGCTCGGCGCGCCGAGGCACAGGAGGCGGAGGAGAGCCTCGAGCTCGCCCTTGCTGAGCCAGCAGCAGCAGCGAACACTGGAGGCTCAAAGGCCCGGTGGACAAACTCGAGCCGACTTGGGGCGCCACCAGAGCCCTCACGCGCTGGCTGGCCTTGCGTGCACTCCAGGTCCAATACCAACTGGCCGAGGGGTCTGACGGTCTTCCGTTCTCCCCTCACGCCAGCCAGAACGTCGCTGCAGCAGTGGTGCTGCTCTGCGGCATCCCTGAGCCAGAAGCCCCGGAGGCCAGGGCCATGTACCAGAACCTCCGGGGCTGGTGGAGCGTGCTGCCATGCAGCACATGCAAGGCTCCGACTCCCATCACCCGGGGGTTTCCTCGAGCCACCCGGCCGTGCCGCCGCGTGGGACCCACGGGGTCCAGCGAAGACGGCGCCGCTTCTGGCGGCCCGGGCCTCACGCACTCGGTCTTGGCAGCTTAGGCGGCAGCCGTGGCGTCATGAGGCGCGGAGGAGGGTGATGGACGAAGCGGCCCGGCCACGGGCCATCGACAGCGGTCGACGCCATGACCGCGGCCTAAGCCCTGACGGCCTTGGGCCTCAGGCAATCTGTCGGGAGATCCGAAACGCTGATTTCCCTACCCGGTTCAGGGGACCTGTCAACATCGCCAAGTACACTGGGGTGACAAACCCCAGTGTCTGGTTAGAAGACTACCGGCTCGCATGCCGGGTGGAGGGAGCTACTGATGATCTTTTTATCATCCAATACCTCCCCATTTACCTCGCGGACTCAGCTCGAGCATGGCTCGAGTACCTGCCCACGAACACCATCAGGAACTGGGCCGACTTGAAGAACCTCTTCATCGGCAACTTCTAGGGCACTTAGAAGCGCCTTGGAAACTCCTGGGACCTGAAGGGCTACAAGCAACAACCGAGGAGACTCTCCGGGACTACATCTGGCGCTCCTCCCAACAATGCAATGAGCTCCCCGACATCTGCGACGCCGACGTCGTCGGGGCGTTCATTTACAGCACTACCTCCAAAGCTTTGGTCCACAAGCTGGGCTGCGCCAAGCCCAGGACCACGAAGGAGCTCCTGGACATCGCCACCTACCATGCCTCCGGCGAGGAGGCCGTGGGGGCCATCTTCAACAAGGGGAAGGCCAAGCGCGAGTCCAGCGCTGATGCCGGCGCCCCCTCCGACCGCTCCGATAAACGGAAGCGGAAGGGGAAGCAAGGACACGAAGGCCACGTGGTCGCGGCTGCCGACTGCCCTGCCAAGCAGTAGGCACGGCAGTCGCCCGACCACTTTGAGAAGCTGATGGACAGCCCGTGTCAGCATCACGGGTACCCCGTCAGGCACAAGCTCAGGGAATGCGAAACCCTGAAGCGCCTCATTTCCGGGGCCCCCACGCAGGGCAAAGGGAAGAAGCAGGACCCGGCACCAGAGGCTGGGGCCAAGGAGGTGGACGCCGAGTTCCCCGAACCCGACGGCTGCCTCATTATTTTCGGCGGACCGGCGAGCTACGTCGACAAATGACAGATCAAGCTTGCCTTCCGCGAGGTCCACACGGCGGCTCCCGCCGTACCCAAGTTCCTCCGGTGGTCGGAGTCACCAATCACCTTTGATCGAACCGACCACCCCGACCACGTCCCGCACCTAGGGAGATATCCCCTAGTCATCGCCCCCGTTGTGGGGTCGAAGCGCCTGTCCAAGGTACTCATGGATGGCGGCAGTAGCCTCAACATCCTGTATGTTGAGACTTTTGATGCCATGGGAATTCCTCGCTCGCGTCTCCGACCAAGCAAGGCGCCTTTCCACGGCATCGTCCCAGGCCAGCAGGTCCACCCGCTCGGGCAGATCGATCTGCCCGTTACCTTCGGGAGCCCGGACAACTTTCGCTCCGAAACCCTCACCTTTGAGATTGTGGGGTTTCCTGGCTCCTACCACGCCATCATGGGGAGGCCATGTTACGCCAAGTTCATGGCGGTCCCCAACTACACCTTAAGCTGAAGATGCCGGGGCCACGGGGAGTCATCACCGTGGCGCATCTTCACTCGCCTACTCAAGCTGCGAGCATAGCGATTGAAGTCAGCGTCGACGCTCATCGCGTCCGCCGAGCTCGAAAACCTCCAGAGGGAAACCTCCGAGTCTGCCCCTGACTCCAACAACTTGGGCCCAGGTTCCTTCAAGTTCGCCGAAGACACAAAGGAGGTCGCGATCGATCCCGAGGATCCGACCAAGACCGTGTGGGTCGAAGCCACGCTCCCCACCAAATAGGAAGGCGCGCTCGTCGACTTCCTCTGCGCCAATCGAGATGTCTTCGCATGGAAGCCCTCCGACATGCCAGGCATCCCAAGGGAGGTGGCCGAGCACTCCTTGAATATCCGACCTGGCTCGAAGTCGGTCGCCCAACGCTTGCGCCGCTTTGACGAGGAGAAGTGCAAGATCATAGGGGAGATTGCCAAACTTTTGGCCGCAGGGTTCATAAAAGAGGCACGCCACCCCGAGTGGCTAGCCAACCCTATCCTTGTAAAGAAGAAGTCTGGGCAATGGAGAATGTGTGTTGATTACACAGGCCTCAATAAGGCATCCCAAGGACCCTTTTCCATTGTCTCGCATCGACCAAGTTGTCGACTCCACCGCAGGGTGCGAATCCCTGTCCTTTCTGGATGCCTACTCGGGCTACCACCAGATAGCGATGAAAGAATCTGACCAGCTCGCGACTTCTTTCATCACTCCGTTCGGCTCGTTTTGTTATGTAACAATGTCGTTTGGTCTGAAGAACGCAGGCGCTACATACCAGCAATGTATGCAAACGTGCTTCGACGACCAAATAGGCCGTAACATCGAGGCGTACGTCAACAACATCCTCGTCAAATCTAAGAAGGCCGACGACCTCGTCGACGACTTAGAAGAGACTTTTGCAAACCTCCGGCGGTTTCGCATCAAGCTCAACCTTGAAAAGTGTGTTTTCGGGGTCCCCAAAGGAAAACTACTCGGCTTCATCATCTCCGAGCGCGGCATTGAAGCCAGTCAGAGGAACATCTCTGCGATCATGAAGATGGGCCCGGTGGACAACCTAAAGGGAGTCCAGAAGCTGACAGGATGCCTTGCAGCTTTGAGCCGTTTCGTGTCTCGCCTCGGCGAGCGCGGAATGGACGTAGCGATATTCGGCCCGAACCAGTATACATCTTGGACTCCCACAATCTAACCATTCAAGGAGAGGGAACGCGCGGCTCCTATACTTACAAATTTACTTGCCAGTTGTACGAAACACCGACAAATATGCAACTGGTTTTCTTGCTTGCATTAGAACACCTCCAAGACCTATTCCACTAGCATCACATTCAATCTCAAAAGTTCTAGTAAAATTAGGTAGAACAAGCAATGGTGCTTCGGTTAATCATTTCTTAAGCTTAAGGAAAGCATTTTCTTATGACTCATCACATTTAAAAGCAACACCTTTCTTTGTTAACTCATTCAAAGGTGCATCAATTGTGCTAAAATCTTTCACAAATCTCCTATAGAAACCAGCGAGACCATAAGAACTTCTCACCTGGCTTACATTGATAGGGGTTGGCCAAGACTTGATTGCTTCCACCTTGGTCTCATCCACTTCAATTCCTTGCCCTGAAATAACATAGCCAAGAAAAACAACCTTTTTCGTGCAAAAGTAGCATTTCTCAATGTTAGCATATAGTTTCTCCTCTCTAACACATGTAACACTTTTTTGATATGATCAGTATGTTCCTTTATTGTCCTGCTGTAGATTAGGATATCATCAAAATACACAACAACAAATTTGCTAATGTAAGCTCTCAACACATGGTTCATTAATCTCATGAAAGTACTAGGTGCATTAGTTAACTCGAAGGGCTTTACTAACCATTCGTACAACCCAAATTTTATTTTGAGAGCTATTTTCCATTCATCTCCTTCTTTCATCCTAATCTAATGGTATCCACTTCTCAAATCAATTTTAGTGAAAACAATCAAGCCACTCAATTCATCTATAATATCATCTAACCTAAGAATAGGATGACGATATCTAACTGTAATATTATTGATGACCCTACAATCACCACACATGCGCCATGAATCATCTTTCTTAGGCACCAAAATCACCGGAACAACACAACGGCTTCAGCTTTCACACACATAACCCTTTTCAAGAAGTTCTTGTACATGCCTTTCTATCTTCTTTGTTTCTTCAGGGTTGGTACGGTAAGGTGGTTGATTTGGAAGTGTAGCTCCTAGAATGAGGCCAATTTGATGTTCTATGCCACGGAATGGAGGAAGACCAGCAGGAACTTCCTTCGGAAAGACATCCTTGTAATCCTACAAAACATGGGAAATAGCGCTAGGAAGACAAGTTAAGTCGTTAGCTGAAACTAGATCATCCTTGTACATGAGTACAAAGATCACTTGATCTGGGTGATGCCTCACATCTCTCAATTCTGATTTTGTGACTAACATGACTAAGTTATCTCCCCATCTTTTCATTGTCTCTCATATTTGGCTTGTGGCACTCACTCACTAGTTTGCGGATGTCACTCAAAGTATTTTTCACACCCTCTTTCTCACTTCCTATCTTTAATTCAGAAACTTTTTGCATGTGCTCAGCCATGATCTATTGTGGTGTCATGGGTCTAAGCTCCAAATCCTTTCCTTTCCACTTGAGGGTATATTGGTTGCTTCTCCCACAATGTTTAGCTGAAAGGTCATATTGCCAAGGCCTTCCCAACAGCAAGTGACAAACCTTCATGGGCACGACATCGCACTCAACCGTATCGCTGTAATCACCTATCTTGAATTGCACCTTAACCATGTGGGTAATCTTCATTTCACCACATTCACTCAACCATTGCACATGGTATGGGTAGGGATGCTGCAACAGTTTCAGCCCAAGTTTCTCACACATCTCTTTGCTTGCAAGATTATGACAACTTCCACCATCAATTATGACTTTGCAAACCTTGTCTTGGACCTTTGCTCCTGTTTGAAACAGATTGTGTCGCTGACCATTCTCAATTTCCTTGATCTGAACACTCAACACCTTGGTGACAACAAGTGAAGCACCTTGCTCAAAGTCACAATAGGATTGTTCGTCTCCTCCCGTGGAAACATTATCAACATCCTCTTCCTCTATCTCACTGGACAATGCATACTCTCCATTCTCAGTTACTAGCATGGTTCGAAGGTTTGGACATTCCTTTTGCCACTGACCATGTCCCTTACATTTCAAGCATACGATGCCACTACTCTTTCCCATAGATCCAATGGAGGAAGATGTGGTTGCCGCAGGCGTACTCTTCTCTCTTGGAGTGGTTACCTCATTTGCACTTGTGGCTGCACGCACATTGGAGCGGCTGACTCCACTAGAATTTGATGTGATGCCTCGTCCCACATCGAATTGAGGCACAAACTTGCTCCTAGTTGCTAAAGTAGCTCGAGCACTAAAAGATGTGGACCTGTTTTGCTTGGATTCTTCTTGCAATTGTCGCTCAGCCTTGGAAGATAGATGGCACAAGATCTACAATACTATGGTAAGGTTGCAGATCAACAATTCTCTTCACATTAGTATTTAATCCAAACAAAAATCATGACATGGACTGCTCTTCATCTTCACGTATATTTGCTCTAATCATGCTTTCTCCATCTCCTTGTGATACTCTTCAACTGATTGCTTGCCTTGCCTCAAATTCTAAAGCTTGTCAAAGATATCACACCAGTAATGACTTGGGATGAATCGGGTCCTCATTTCTCTCTTCATTTCAGCCCATGTAGCTACAGTAGGTTCTCCCTCTTCTTCTTGTTGATTCTAAACTTGCTCCCACCAAATTAGAGCATAATCTTCAAATTCAAGAGAAGCCATTGCTAGCTTCTTCTCTTCGGAGTAGTTGTGCAGATCAGATCCACCTTCAAACTTTAGCATGGTAAATTTTAGCTTACCAAACCTCTCCTCAAACCAATCACGACCATGGTGGCCTCGACGACGATACCCATCATTCCAATTTTCTTCAAAGTCTTCATCAATATCACCACGGTGCACATTTTGTCTTCCACAGCCTCTTCCTTGACCACGACCAACAGTAGCTCTACCATTACATCGACCGGGACTGGGAGGTCTTGCGTTACGAGCAGCAACACGATTTCTTTGTTCTTGAGCAATCCGAACAGCAGTTTCTTCATCTATTTCATCCTGCTCTTGACCATGGACACTTGCATCTCCAAGGGCTTGATGTAGCTCTTGCACAATATCAGCAGCAAGGTCAGCTCGCATTGTTGTAAGGTTCTGCGTTAGTTGCTGATTGACATTGCCCACAAGTTGTTGCAAATCTTGGGAGAGCTTGTCTTGCTTCTCTTCTATTGGTTCAAGACTTAATCTGAATTCTCGGCGAAGATGATCACGCAACGTGTTGAAGTGTAGCCGTGTGATGGGCTGATTGGCATTCCCAACACCCTCAATATCACAGTCTTCGTGACCTGCCATGGTTAGTTGGAAAGTACCAGAAAAGATAATATATTTGTGGATCAACTCATGCTCACCTTCTCTTACCAAGTAAAGGTCATGTAAATTCCCAATGAGTACAAAATGTGCTCAACCGATGTGCTGGTGCTCAAGTGAATACAAGTCAAGGATTGCACATGCAATGGCTGTTTTGTGGAGCTTGGACAGGATGTATATGTAGCAAAAGAGTAACTAATCTGCAATCTAGATATTGTTAAACTAAGTAATCATCCAAATAAGAATCTAATGCTTTTGTTGCTGAATAAGATATATGTAAAGAACAAGCAACTCACACCAATGAATCAGATTTTCTACAAGCAAGGATCCTAGATATTGGAGATCGCAAACTGGAATTACTCAAAATATAAGTGAAGAACAGTCCCAGATTTTCTCTCTTCTTTCTTTCTTTTGAACAGCACTTTCTTTTTTTTTCTGAAAAACACTTAGCAGGGGACTGAGATTGGGATGCACACTTTGGGAGCTTCATGAAATTTTTCAAAGGATGAACTCAAACTACCACAACAGCAGCTGAAACCTTGACAGCAAAAAACCACGAACAGATCTGATTTTTGAGGATGGAAAACAAGGTGGTATTCAGATCTAACAAGGGGGAATGGATTGGCCATGAAAAGATCTTTCAAACAAGCATAAGAACACCAAAAATGGACTCTGGATGTGAAAGATAAACCCGATTTGGTGAAGGGTGCAGGTCTGAAATCTGTGCACGAAAATGAACACAAGAGAAGCTCAAAAGATGGGGAAACACTCAGCAACTAAAAACACCTGATCTAATGAACAAGAACTTGATGAAACTTACTAAGCAACAGACCAAAGGCTGCAAATGTCTAGGTAAAGGTAAATCTTTTTGTGGGGCTATTTTCTGGATTATAGGAATAACAACAACAAGAACTAAACTATTGGTTCAAGATCCTACCGTGTCAACCGAGGCTCTGATACCAAATGATGCGGGAGGGGTTGCCTGATCTTCACGAAGTAGGAACCACACAACGAAGATAGCTAGCAACGCAGCCAAGGTAGCAGTGCAACCCGACGATCTTGGGGCCAACCACTGCTAATGCAATGACTTGCAACAAGTATTCGCCTAATCACACTCTAACTTCCCAATCCACACAACCACGCACTAAGTTGGAACCACAGAAAGGTTGTCGTCGAACGACCGCCTTTGTAAACTCACAAGGTATGTTTACAAGAGCAAAACTGGAGAGAACTCTCAAAACAAGATTCTGGAGCAGCTTGGCTATCCTATGGGGGAATCAGAATGTCAAAGAGTTCTTTTGAGAGTGGGGGTTGGGGTACTTATGCTAGGAACAACCCTCCTAGCTAGGTCTGAACACACACCAAAAATAGTGCCAAAATTCGAAGCAACACTAGGCAGAAATATGGAGCCTCGCGCAACATTGAATGCTCTGGATAGCTTGCCTTGAAACTTGCATATCTTTTGACTCATGTCTCCAAATGATGCACCATTTGTTGTGCTGGAAAGAGGACTTGATTTTCCTTCTAATATTGTCCTCTAGACATGTTGTACTCTCCCAAAATAAATTGGGGTTAGTTGGGAAGTGGAGGAACAAAAATCTGAAACTGTGAAGCATTTGGTGACTTGGAATGTTTGCTAGTCCTCTTGGCCTCCAAGTTTGCTTCCATCTTGCACCATTGGTTCCATGGTTCATATGTGGATGTTGTCAAGCAGTGCACACAGATGGCCAAGTCTTGATTCTTGTATTCGGCTTGAATTATCGTCATAGGCATGAACCTGAGTACAAGAAGCTCACTTGATTTAGGTAGTATATAATTCTCGTTAATAATAATATTAGACTCAACTAGGAGCGCATTCACCTCTTGCTCTACTTGCTTAGCACGACTCCTTGTGATAAGTCCCAAATAAGCCTCTTTTGTGGAAGGTTCAACTTATAACTGTGTAGAATCATCCCGTGGAGGAGATGATGAATAAGGTGAACTAGGGATGTCCTCATCATGTATCCTCTACAGGTTGTATAACTTTTTGCATACCCTGTGGAGTTTCTGTGGAAATTGAAACACTTTCCAATGGTTCTCGAATTTTTTCAAGTTGCACCATGCTCCCACAAACTCCCTTGGAAAGAAATTCTTTTTCCAAAAGTACACCATTACGAGCAACAAACATGTTGTTCTCTTCTTTTTTTGTAAAAATAATATCCTTTGGTTTCCTTAGGATACCCCACAAAGAAGCATTTTCGTGACTTGGGCACGAATTGAGGAGTGGCAAATATCCAATTATTCCATTTATCAAACATCAAGTATTTTACATAAGCCTTACAACCCCATACTTTGAGAAAAGATAATCCGAGATGCTTTTCAGTCCATATCTGATATAATGTGTCTTCTCTACTGATTTGGATAGAACCCTGTTAATAGTGAACACAGCTGTTTCTAAAGCAAATCCCCAAAAGTATAATGGCATATCACTTTGGCTCATCATTGATCAAACCATGTCTAACAAAGTTCGGTTTTATTGTTCAGATACCCCATTCCATGAGGCGTTCCTAGCGATGTAAACTGTGGAACAATTCCACATTTCATTAGATGATCACCAAACTCATGGCTCAAATATTCTCCTCCATGATCTGATTGTAAAGTTTTGATTGTCTTGTCAAGCTGATTTTGTACCTCATTCTAAAATTCCTTGAACTTTTCGAAGGGTTCAGACTTATGCGTCATTAAGTAGATGTAATCCTGTCTACTAAAGTCATCAATAAAAGTTATGAAATACTAAAAACCATCTCTGGCCGTTACACTCATCGGTCCACATATATCTATATGTACAATGTCCAATAAGTCATTTGCCCTCTCGCTTATACCAAAGAAAGTCGTCTTAGTCATCTTGCCAAGTAAACAAGATTTACACGTTTCAAATTATTCAAAATCAAATGAATCTAGAAGACCTTCCTTTTGGAGCTTCATTATGTGTTTCTCATTTATATGACCTAAGGGATAATGATAAATGTAAGTGGGATTCAAATCATTAGGTCGAAGCCTCTAGATTTGGGAGTCTTTTGTGCTGATTTTTCTGTTTCTTCTAGAGACTCTCTTCGTTGTTTGATTGCTTCTAAGTCCCGTGATCTCTTCTTCTGGCATAGGAGACTTGGTCACATTGGTTTTGATCATTTGACCAAAGTTAGCAGCCATGACCTCATTCGTGGTTTTCTCAAACTCAAGATTGTAAAAGACATAGTTTGCTCTGCCTTCCGACATGGCAAGATGGTTACTGCTTCTCATCATCCAATCACCTTAGTGAAGACTGATGCACTGGGACAGCTTTTACATATGGACATTGTTTTTCTAGCTAGAGTTTAGTCAGCAGGAGACAAGTGGTATGTTCTTGCCATTGTTGATAATTTTTCAAGGTATTCTTGGGTAATTTTCATGGCCTTGAAGGATAAGACTTTTTCTCACTTCAGGGGTTTGGTCAGCAGGTTGTCTCTTGAGCTCCCAAGTGCATTACGAGCTATATGCAGTGATAATGGCACGGATATCAAGAAATTCCTATTTTGATAGTTTTTGTGTGGAGTCTAGTTTGGAGCATCAGTTCTCTTCTCCCTACGCCTCTCAGCAAAATGGCATAGTGGAAAGGAAGAACAGAACCCTAGTTGAGATGGCCAGAACGATGCTAGACGAGTACAGTACTCCTAGGAAGTTTTGGACTGAGATTATAGCTACTACTTGCCATGTTTCTTATCATGTTTTCTTGAGAGCACATTTGCATCGTACTTCTTATGAGTTGAGGTATGGGCGAAAGCCCAGTGTTTGGATAATTATTTGGATAACTTTCGAAGCTCCATTAGGTTGCATTTCTTGCATATAAAAATAAAAAAGGAAGAAAATGCCATCTATATTGCCAAAAGAGGGAGAAATCGTAGAAAAAGGCATCATTAAAAAATATGAATGCATTTTGGTTCTTTTGATCTTGGTATAACTTTGCTAGATCTTGGTATTACTTTGCTAATTCTTGTGGATCATAAGAGCATTTGAAGTTCTTTTTAGATTTTAGAGCTTTTGTGAAAACTTGCTCTTTCTTAAGTATAGCTCAAAATTTCCTCTCACCAACTTGGTCATGATTTCTTTTTCTTACTTTTGAACCAAGTTTGTTTTGCATTCAAATTGCTTTCTTCTTTTTCAAATTCAAAACTTATGCCTTTTTGTGTATTTATCAATATACTAATCAAGGGGGAGATTAAAGGACCAAGTGGCGGTCTATCATGTTTGTAATGAGAAATTGACAGGATTTGAGCTTGGTTTGCTTTGGAATTGAGTTTGATTTGAATTGGATTTTCAATTTGGAGCAATTTGAGATTTGATTGCCTTTTCCAGTGCTACTAGTCATGGTAGAGCGGTGCTACTGGCCGGGCGGTAGCACCGGATCTTCTGAGCACTAATATTTTAATTAAGGATTTTTTTATGATTATTGCATATCTTTTGGACATTGCTATGTGATGGGTTTTCCTTGTATTTGATGGTTGCACGACGACGGTGGTAGGTCATGGTAAGGCAAAGGATGACCGAGACTAAGTGAGGTGCGTCAGAGGTCCAAACGATCGAAGTTCGCCAGAAGATGATCGGAGACGGAGTCCAAGCAAGCCAAAAAGATAAGAAAAAGTGATGATGCTTGCTAGATCATGGTCTGTTTGATAGGTTAGCGGGTCTAGATACTATGCTTTAAAAACAGTGCAAGAAAACCCATTATGTGTGTGAGTTTTGGGTTAGCCCTTGCATAGCTGTGTGAGTGGGTTAATCCTAGCCCTTTGATGAGTGCTGTAGGGTTGACAAACACATCCAAGGATAGTAGGTGGCCCAAGAGTAGTATAAAAAGAGGGGGGGTAGCCTCCTCCTCTTAAAGGTTATGGAGGTTTTTGTGCTCCTTTGAGTTTTACCCACTTTATTCTGAGGCTTTGTAAACCTCCCCTTCCTGAAATGCAAATTATTTTCAATCATACTTGAATTTACATTACGCATTTACTTTATATCTTCAATTCAGCATTTAAATTTTTGCAATTTACTTTCTCGCAATTTGAATTTGCTTCCCCTCCTTCTAAATGCTACTGATCTAGGATGTCTTGGGTGTGCTCATATAATTTTACACCTCTCTTGCACTCTAGGATAGACTAGAGATCAAGTTTTCTATCAAGTTGCAACTCTATCCAGAACTTGTTCTTTGCATAGTAGTCAGTGTTTGATTTTTAGCAAAATCATTTTTGAGTTATTATTGTTGGATAAGGCAAGTGACTATCTTATCCATCTATGGAAAAATTGGGGAGTCCACTGGTTGCACCGTTTGGACACCATGACGTGAATACCGAGCCCCAAACTTTCTGCTCGAAATTCTTGACAGTCTGTGGTGTTTGATTTTTCCTGTTTTTCTACAAGGTGTTTTGAGTGATCTTTGGTAGAGTGCTTCACGACTTATTTTCTCATAGGAAGAAAAATTCCTAAAATTTTTAGAGTACCAAAAATCCACCAACCACCTGCTCCAATTGAGGACAATTTCTAGAAAATCTGTTTTACTTTTCAGAAAGTGACTTTTGTGATTTGACTTAATCTCCTTTCTAGAAGCAAGGTTTGAATTGATTCCTTTTTTTTTGGACAATTGACAACCAGGATTGTGATCAAAAAATTCTCCACATATTCCATGATTCTCATCCATGCAAGCTAGGGGTACACATAGTTGTCTAATTGTTCGGGTTTTCGAGGGTTGGTGAATTTAGGAGCACCAGTCCGAAGAAAAATCTTCAAAGCAGATTTATATTACGATCCTTTATTATTTCTTTCTTGTGATCTTTTTAAGGTCTTTGTTGGAGTATTTTGTGGGGAAAAATTTTGTTTTGCGACCATTCACCCTCCTCTGTTCGCCATCTCGATTTTTTATAGACCCTATAGCTACTCAAGGAACACGAGTAACCTATAAAAAAACCATCAGAAGAATGACACTAAAATTTTTCCAGGTTACCAGTCTTCAAAATAAAACACTTGCAACAAAACACACAAAAATAAGACATCGGACTTTCGCTCAAACCTTAAGTCATAAGAAGTGCGATGCAAATATGTTTTCAAGAATACACGATTAGAAACATAACAAGTAGTAGCTATAGCCTCAGCCCAAAACTTCCTAGGAGTATTGATGAGGACATCTCCACAACAGATACAATCAGCGCTAACTCATCTCACCAAAATGTACAAGGACCACTCACTCGAGCGCGTGCACGCAAATTAAATTATCAGGTGAAGTCGTTCCTAAGTGTTCCTACTAATGACTTAGTGAATGGAATGCTATTTAATTCTTGTGATCATGTTATTCTTATTAGGAACCAGAGAGAAGAGCCACCAAGTGCAAAGAGACTCGAATCCAAGCCGGAGGCTTGAAGGAAGTCCAAGTCAGATTCGGACTCGCAGACAGCATCAACTTCAAACACTCATAACTTTTGATCTAGAGCACTTCTGGAGGCCCACGAGTACAGTATTGAAAGATCTGCTCGTCCTCTTTCAAACGGATCTGAAATCACCTTAAAATTCCTTCTGAGTCAACGGGAAACTGCAAAACAATGGAGACTACTTTTCCAGTCCGAGTCAGTTTGGGCTGCGGGTTTTCTAATCCGAGTTGTATTAGTTAGGCCCATGTTAAGGCCTGGTGCTGCATGCCCTTGGACTATAAATAGCCAGCCGCCACCATAATTAGGGTTTGGGTTTTGTTTGATTAGGTTAGCCATTGCTACCGCTTGTACTCGCGCGTGCCGACTAGGCCGCCCGTCTACTTGATTATCGGAACCCCAACTTCGAGTGTTCTTATTCCAGAATCAATCTACATTCATATTCGCAATTGAGTTGCTTGTGATCTCTTGTTCTTGCTGGTTCTTTGATTGCTTGCAGGAACAAAGACCTTCGTGGTCAGGTTGGTCGCGCTTCCGCGAGATCAATAACCTTCAGGAGGGTGGTGTACCGGTCGCTAAGGCGCAACATCGGTTCGTTGTAGTCGGGCCGCCAACTTCGTCCTCCACCAAATCGACGCTACCTATTCTCATCGAAAGATCGGGACGCCTAGTCCATATCAAGTGGTATCAGAGCTCAAGGTTGCTCGGTGAGATCTTCTATCAATTTGCGTTTTTCTACCTAGAGTCCAGAAAATTTGCCCCACCAAAAACAAGATTTGTTCCTCTGTCCAAGACTTTTTGTGCCTTGCTTTTACTGCGTAGTTCTCCGCTTGTTGAATTCACGGTTGCTTCGTCGAGTTGGGTTGCTGGTCTTTAGTTTCTGCCCTTAGAGTTTCGAGTTCGAGTCACGTGTTGATCACAGTTGCGTTCGTAATTTTTGAGTCAGAGTCCTTAGTAGATATCAGATTCCAAAAAAAAAGAAAAAAAGGAGAAACAGGAGTGCCTTCAGAAAACTGCTCGCCTGGCGCCCACCGTGGTCGCCCGAGTGGTCGCCCATCGCGTGGCCTGGTCGCCGAGTGCTCGCCCATCGATTGGCATGGTCACCCGAGTGCTCGCCCAACTCGTGTTCTGGTCGCCGAGTGCTCGCCCATCGCTTGGCGTGGTCGCCCGAGTGCTCGCCCGAGTGCTCGCCCGTCGCGTGCGGTGCTCGCCCGAGTACTCGCCCATCGCGTGCAGTGGTCGCCCAAAGTGCAGTGCTCGCCTGAGTGCTCGCCCGTCGCGTATACTGGTCGCCGAGTGCTCACCAACTGCAACAAACTGGTCGCCCAAGTGTTCACCGGCTGCGTATCAGAGAAGAAAAAGGCAAGTGCAACTTTCAAAAGCCGCACTAGATCAATTGCAAACCAAAGTTTAGAGAGAGAGTTGTTGGAGTGCGTGGTGAGTGTTGTTGGAGTCTTTGTGAGTCTGTTATTCAGTTTTAGGGCTCCCACAAAAAAAATCAAAATCAAAAAAAAAGAAGAAAGAAAGTGGAGCCCTAGCTGCTTGCTTTGTGTTGAGAACGTTTCTGTGGCATCGTTGGTGATTAGGCTCGCGTCTCTAGTGTGGTTGAAGTTAGGACCAGCACCATACTGTCGTGGAACGTTTATTCAACTTGTTGTGACTATTGTGGTATGAGCTATCCTTTGCTACAATTGCCAGCCACCTATAGCTCCACAGAAAAACTACAACTTACCAGACTCTTGCGTTTGGCACCTGTACACCACCTCTCCAGGAGATTTTGACTTGCGGTCGCCGACACCTTCTGCTAAGGCTTGGTAAGAACCGGTAAGAACTTGGTGATACAAGTTGAGAGTTGAGAGACAGTGCCCTTTCCTGCAATTGTTTATTCTTTTGTTTTCTAACCATGTCAGGAACAGCGAGCAATGATGGACAGCATTCCCCTCGCACTCGGGGAATCATTCAACATTTCGAGCGCCAAGTCAAGCTGCATGCAGAGGGCCTCGATGGCGATGTGCAGGTGGTAAATGAGCGGCTGGGACAGGTGGAGAAGGCTCAGATTGACACCAACGCCAGGCTGACAAATTTGGAGGATTCTGTTGGCACCATCAATACCAACAGCGGAGGTTTTGCGGCGCCTTGAGAACATGGGCCGAGTACCTCCTGTGGCACGCGGTAATGGTGTGTTGGGCAGCGAGGTGGATGAGAACGTCGACGACTACGCTGCTGACTCGGAGCTTGAGGAAGACCCTACACGGCGTCAACTTCACCGCAATCGGCATGGTATGGGTCCTTTGTGCCCCCGGCATGAGGTACGTGACTATGATGATTCACTTGGTAAGGTTAAGTTTACCATGCCTCCTTTTGATGGTAAATATGATCCTGATGCATACCTCACATGGGAATTAGCAGTCGAACAAAAGTTTGCATGTCATGAGTATCCTGAAAACAAAAGAGTTCGAGCTGCCACTAGTGAGTTCACTGATTTTGCATCTATTTGGTGGAGTGAGTTTCGACGTAAGAATCCCGATGCCGCACAAAACTGGGTTGATTTGAAAAGAATCATGCGAGCTAGATTTGTTCCTCTTATTACCGGCGTGATTTGTTGAATAAGCTTCAGCTTGCTTAGGCAAGATAGCAAGAGTGTAGAGGAATACTATCGGGAATTACAAATGGGCATGTTCTTGTTGTGGTATAGATGAGTCTGAGGAGGCTGCTATGGCTAGATTTATGGGTGGGCTGAACCGTGAGATTTATGACATTCTTAGCTACAAGGAATATAATTCAATCACTCGCTTGTTTCATCTTGCTTGCCATTTGAGCGAGAAGTGCAGGGGACAGCATAAATGGTCTAGCACGAGAACTAATGTTTCTGCAGGTCGTGCTAACACTTGGTCAACACGAGCTCCATTGACCACCACAAGGCAACCGACTGCACCATCCTCCAACAACAACAAGAACCGACCTCCATCTACCGCGCCGATTGCCAAGGCTTCGGAGGTAACAAAAACTGCACCAGAGCCCGCCAGGAGCTCTGCTTCGGTTGCTTCGACTGGGAGAACGAGGGATGTGCAATGTCATCAATGCAAAGGGTATGGTCACATGAGGAGTCAATGCCCAAGCAAGCGTGTACTGATTGTGCGAGACAATGGTGAGTATTCTTCTGCTAGTGATTTAGATGAAGATACATATGCTATGCTTGCAGCTGACAATGCAGGGAGCGGAGATGATCAAGACCAGGAAGATCACATTGAAGCCGACCATGCTGACCATTATGAGAGCCTCATTGTACAGCGTGCATTGAGTGTCCAGATTGAAAAGGCCGATCAAAATCAGCGGCACAACCTGTTCCAAACCAAGTGTGTCGTCAAGGAGCGAGCATGTCGTGTGATCATTGACGGAGGAAGTTGCAACAACCTTGCCAGCTTGGACATGGTGGAAAAGCTTTCGTTGGATACAAGACCACACCCCCAGCCCTACTATGTTCAATGGTTCAACAACATTGGTAAGGTTAAGGTTACACGCTTGGTGAGAGTACAGTTTGCTATTGGTTCCTATCATGATTTTGCTGAATGTGATGTCGTACCTATGCAAGCATGTTCTATATTGTTAGGTAGACCATGGAAATATGATAAAAATTCTGTGCATGATGGTCGAACCAACCAGTATTCTTTTGTGCATAAGGGAAGGAAGATTGTATTGCATCCTATGACCCCTGATTCCATTCTTAAGGAGGACATTGCTAGAGCTAGTAAGCAAAAGATTGATGAAAATGCTAAAAAGAAAGCTTCTAGTTCTGCTTGTGATAACAAAAATGAGATTAAGTTGAAAGGTGCATGTTTTCTCCCTGCCAAATCTGATGTGAAGGAACTACTTGTTGATGAATCTGTTTGCTATGCCTTAGTTTGCAAGGATGCATTATTCTCACTTGAGAAGATACTTGCTGTTTTGCCTCCTGCTGTGACTAACCTTTTGTAGGAGTATGCTGATGTTTTTCCCAAGGACATTCCTCCCGGCTTGCCACCAATTCGAGGAATTGAACATCAGATTGATCTTATTCCTGGAGCATCGTTGCCCAATCGAGCGCCATATAGGACTAATTCGGAAGAAACTAAGGAGATACAATGCCAAGTGCAAGAACTGCTTGACAAAGGGTACGTGCGTGAATCTCTTAGTCCTTGTGCTGTTCCAGTTCTTTTAGTTCCTAAGAAGGATGGATCATGGCGCATGTGTGTGGATTGTAGAGCAATCAATAACATTACAATTAGATATCGTCATCCTATTCCTAGGTTAGATGATATGCTTGATGAATTAAGTGGCTCTACTGTGTTCTCTAAGGTTGATTTGCGTAGTGGTTACCACCAAATCCGCATGAAATTAGGAGATGAATGGAAAACAGCTTTCAAAACTAAGTTCGGTCTATATGAGTGGTTAGTGATGCCTTTTGGATTGGCTAACGCACCTAGCACTTTCATGAGACTAATGAATGAAGTTTTGCATGCTTTCATTGGTAGATTTGTGGTGGTATACTTTGATGATATCTTGATCTATAGCAAATCATTAGAAGAACATCTTGCTCATTTGCGTGCTGTTTTTGATGCCTTACGAGATGCACGCTTATTTGGTAACCTTGAGAAGTGCACATTTTGCACCGATCGAGTTGCTTTTCTTGGCTATGTTGTTACTCCATAGGGAATTGAAGTTGATCAAGCCAAAGTTGAGGCAATTCAGAGTTGGCCGACTCCTAAAACGGTCACACAGGTGCGGAGTTTCCTTGGCCTTGCAGGGTTCTATCGTCGCTTCGTGAAAGATTTCAGTACAATTGCCGCACCGCTGAATGAGTTGTGCAAGAAAGGCGTGGCTTTCCATTAGGGCAAGTCACATGAAGATGCCTTTGATTTGTTGAAAGAGAAGTTGACTCATGCACCACTGCTCCAACTTCCAGACTTTGGTAAGACTTTTGAACTTGAGTGTGATGCTAGTGGTATCGGGATTGGAGGCGTGCTGATCCAAGAAGGTAAGCCAGTTGCTTATTTCAGTGAGAAATTATCTGGGCCTCGTTTGAACTATTCAACTTATGATAAGGAATTGTATGCACTGGTTCGGACATTAGAGACTTGGCAACATTATTTGTGGCCCAAAGAGTTTGTTATACATTCTGATCATGAATCCTTGAAGCGCATTCGTAGCCAAAATAAGTTGAACCGTAGGCATGCAACCTGGGTCGAATTCATTGAGTCTTTTCCTTATGTTATCAAACACAAGAAGGGGAAGGAAAATATTATTGCTGATGCTTTATCTCGACGATATACCATGCTTCCACAACTAGACTCTAAAATCTTTGGCTTGGAAACAATTAAAGAGCAATATGCGCATGATGCTGATTTTCAGGATGTTTTGCTAAATTGTAAAGAAGGACGAGTTTGGAATAAGTTCATTGTTAATGATGGATTTGTGTTTCGTTCTAACAAGCTATGCATTCCAGTTGGATCTGTTCGTTTGTTGTTACTTCAGGAAGCGCATGGAGGAGGACTGATGGGTCACTTTGGTGTAAAGAAAACAGAGGATGTGTTGGCTAACCATTTTTATTGGCCAAAGATGAGACTCGATGTGGAGCGCTATGTCTCTCGCTGTTCTACCTGCAATAAAGCTAAATCACGACTAAATCCGCATGGTTTATATATGCCTCTTCCTGTTCCTAGTGCTCCATGGGAGGATATTTCAATGGATTTTGTTTTAGGCCTACCTAGAACAAAGAGGGGAGGGATAGCATATTTGTTGTCGTGGATAGGTTTTCTAAGATGGCACATTTTATGCCTTGTCATAAGAGCGATGATGCTACAAACATTGCTGATTTGTTTTTCAGGGAGATAGTTCGCCTACATGGGGTGCCTTCCACAATTGTGTCAGACCGGGATGCAAAATTTTTTAGTCATTTTTGGCGGACGCTTTGGAAGAAACTGGGTACCAAGCTCTTGTTTTCTACTACATGTCACCCTCAAACTGATGGCCAGACTGAGGTTGTCAACAGAACATTGTCTACAATGTTGAGAGCCATTTTGAAGAAAAATTTTAAGATGTGGGAAGAGTGTCTACCTCATGTGGAGTTTGCCTACAACCGCTCATTGCATTCAACTACCAAGATGACTCCTTTCCAGGTGGTATATGGTTTCAATCCTCGTGCACCCATTGATATTTTACCTTTACCATGTTCTGAAAGAGTAAATTTAGATGCTGCTCAACGTGCTGAATTTGTGCTGAAATTGCATGAGACTACTAAAGATAATATTGAGCGCATGAATGCTAAATATAGAGCTGCTGGTAATCAAGGTAGAAAGGAATTAACTTTTGAACCTAGAGATCTTGTTTGGTTGCACTTGAGAAAGGATAGGTTTCCTAATTTGCGAAAGTCTAAATTGATGCCTAGAGCTGATGGTCCTTTTAAAGTTCTTGCTAAGATAAATGATAATGCATACAAGCTTGATTTGCCTGCAGACTACGGCGTAAGCAATTCTTTCAATGTCGCTGATTTGAAGCCGTACATGGGTGATGAAGATGAGCTTGAGTCGAGGACGACTCCATTTCAAGAGGGGGAGGATGATGAGGACATCTCCACAACAGATACAATCAGCGCTAACTCATCTCACCAAAATGTACAAGGACCACTCACTCGAGCGCGTGCACGCAAATTAAATTATCAGGTGAAGTCGTTCCTAAGTGTTCCTACTAATGACTTAGTGAATGGAATGCTATTTAATTCTTGAGATCATGTTATTCTTATTAGGAACCAGGGAGAAGAGCCGCCAAGTGCAAAGAGACTCGAATCCAAGCCGGAGGCTTGAAGGAAGTCCAAGTCAGATTCGGACTCGCAGACAGCATCAACTTCAAACACTCATAACTTTTGATCTAGAGCACTTCTGGAGGCCCACGAGTACATTATTGAAAGATCTGCTCGTCCTCTTTCAAACGGATCTGAAATCACCTTAAAATTCCTTCCGAGTCAACGGGAAACTGCAAAACAATAGAGACTACTTTTCCTATCCGAGTCAGTTTGGGCTGCGGGTTTTCTAATCCGAGTTGTATTAGTTAGGCCCATGTTAAGGCCTGGTGCTGCATGCCCTTGGACTATAAATAGCCAGCCGCCACCATAATTAGGGTTTGGGTTTTGTTTGATTAGGTTAGCCATTGCTACCGCTTGTACTCGCGCGTGCCGACTAGGCCGCCCGTCTACTTGATTATCGGAACCCCAACTTCGAGTGTTCTTATTCCAGAATCAATCTACATTCATATTCGCAATTGAGTTGCTTGTGATCTCTTGTTCTTGCTGGTTCTTCGATTGCTTGCAGGAACAAAGACCTTCGTGGGCAGGTTGGTCGCGCTTCCGCGAGATCAATAACCTTCAGGAGGGTGGTGTACCGGTCGCTAAGGCGCAACGTCGGTTCGTTGTAGTCGGGCCGCCAACTTCGTCCTCCACCAAATCGACGCTACCTATTCTCATCGAAAGATCGGGACGCCTAGTCCATATCAAGTATTTTACCTATCTAGCATTGTCTTGGCCATCTCTACTAGGGTCCTGTTCTTTCTTTCCACTACGTCATTTTGCTGAGGGACGTAGGGAGAAGAACTGATGCTTTAACCAAACTCCACATAGAAACTCTCAAAGTATGAGTTTCTGAACTCTATGCCATTATCTCTGCGTATAGCTCATAAGGCACCTAGGAGTTCAAAAAACAACCTACTGACGAAACCTCTGAAATGAGAAAAAGTCTTATCCTTCGAGGACATGAAAAACACCTAAGAATACCTCAAAAAATCATTGACAATGACAAGAACACACCACTTCCCACCTGCAGACTGCACTGTAGCTGGACCAATAATGTCCATTGTAAACGTTGTCCCATTGCATCAGTCATCACAACAGTGATTAGAGTTTACGTAAGCCACGAATGAGATCATGGTTCCTAACTCTGGTCAAATGATCCAAGCTGATGTGACCAAGTCTCCTATGCTAGAAGGAGAGATCACAGGACTCTGAAGCAATCAAACAATGAAGAGAGCATCAAGAAGCAGAAAAATCAGCACGAAAGATTCTCCCAAATCTAGAAATCTCATAAACTAACTCTTCTGATGAATCAAGGATTCTATAAGCACTACTCTTGCAGATCGTCCTCGCCCTCATCACTCTATTCTCTGTGTCAGAGAGGTTGATGTCGTTGGGTGCGGCGAGAATGCGGTGGAAGAGTTTCTTGTTATTCGAGAAGTTGCGATACTTCTTCTCACGCACCGGCTCGCAAGCTAGAGGCTTCTTGTTGCGGTTCTTGTCGATGTAGTCATTCTTAGCTAAACCTCTGGTGTCGTTATTGCCCTTCTCTAGCTTGGGGTAATTCACCCAAATGTGGTTGGGGCCACCATACTCGAAGCCGGTGATCGTTCCGCTTCTCTTCCTCTGCCTCACCCACTTATATGCATGAGAGAATTTACGAGCTAAAAGAGCAAGCGTATTTTTTAGAAATTTTTTAGTTGGCCATCGCTTAGCACGCAAAGGGCGGACGGAGAGAGAAAAACCAGTAGAAGAATCAGAAGTTGATCCAGTTGGATCGATGACCAAGGCCATCGACTAAGATTCTGTCTTTCATCGATTCTGTCTTTCAAGAAATGACATCAATGTCATGAGTCTTGAGTTGAAAATAAAACCCATCAAGAGTCAGAGTTGGTAATGTCCTTGATGGTGGTCACTTTCATCTCCCAAACTCGAAAATCAAGTGCGGTTAAGAAATGTCGAGCATTACCCGAATCAGGGTATATGCAAACAACTGCTCGGAGGTCACCCAAAATCTTTCTAAAATGACCAAAACACTTGTTAAGACTCTCACCAGCGTGTTGTTCACATTTGTTGTAATCATGCTTGTACTGATCCTATCTCACTATCTTGATTTGGGTAGTACCCATTGGTAATCATCGAGGGTCATCCAAAACTGGTTAGTGGATCGAAGGTGAGAGATCTTATTGTACTCACTGTGACTAAGGCCCTCTATGAGGAAGTTCCTCGCCTTAGCATTTACCTCAACGTCGGCCATATTGCCAGCTGTGATGTTATCATTGGTAGGAACCTCATACGGGAGCTTCACCTTTTGCCAAATCAGGAAGCTCTGGGCAGTGATGTATGACTTCATTCATGACATCGAAAAAGAAAAATCAACTTCAGAAAAGATGAAAGGCTTGGTGGAATATTTGTCCATCGCCATGGCTCTTGAGACCGGTCAAGATCTATGGAACACCAAACCGACTCTGATACCAATTGAAGGATCGAGATGGTGATCAGAGGGGAGTAGAATAATCTCAAGATAAAATTTTTGCTTAGACAAAGTGATCCAAACAAGTCTACACTAAATAAAATCAAAATAGACCAAGAAATCAAACTAAAACAGTCTTGACTGCTTAGACCGGTACTACCGCGTATGCATGGTCGGTAGCACCGAAGGTCGGTATTACTGCACATGGACCGGTAGTACCGTACGAGGGCCAGTAGTACCGAGCTCAAGAATAGCAACTAGAACAGAGAGAAAAATAGCATGAACTCAAATGCTAAATTGATGCAACTTTTGATTGGCTAGACACAAACTCATGAAACTTGGTAGAGGTAATCTTAAGGATGTCATGAACTTATTCCAACCTTCAATCACATGGATAGACATCAAAGTTCTGACCTTTTTGGCCAGGAAAAGAAAACACACCAAGTTCAAGCAAAACTCAAGAATTTGATCTTAGACTTACTCATGGGGTTTTAATGATCAAGATGATCTTGGATAACCTCTCATTTCTCACAGCAAGTAAGGACTCAAGTCAAAATCTTCGCAAACATGATTTATAAGAATAAATCACTCAAGAACACAATACTGGTCTCTTGCAAAAAAAAATGTAACGATTCTTCGAAATAAGAAGCAATAGCATGTAGAAGGAGATGACACAAATCTAGATTGCATATAAGTAAATTGCAAGAATGTAAGTGCGGAATTTAAATGATTGAAAGTAAATTGCTGAATTTAACATGTAATGTAAAAGTGGAAATTAGATTCAAGCATAATGAAATGTCTTTTTTCATTTTTGATGGAGAGATTACAAAACTTCACAACAAGGTGGGCAAACCTCAAAGGAGCATAACAATCTCTAAACCTTCAAGAGGGGAAGGTTACCCCACCCCTCTATTTATACCACTCTTGGGCCACCTATCACCCTTGGATGAGTCCCTCAACCCTAGGACACTCCATCAAAGGCTAGGATTGATGCACTCACACAGCCATGAAGAGCTAACCCAAAACCCACCTAACAAAATAGGTTTTCTTCCATGGTTTTCAAAGCACACTAACTTGACCCACTATCCTATCAACTAGACCACGATCTGACAGCCCTCCTTGATCCACGTAGCGTCTAACTAGCATCTATTCCTCTTCTTGTCTTCTAGGGTTGCACCGACTCCATCTCTGATCATCGTCTGGTGATCCTCGACCATCTAGACCTTTGATACTCCTTGCCTAGTCCCGGTCATCTTCTGCCTCACCATGATCAAAACCCAACGTCCCGCAACCATCAAAGATAAGGAAGCCCATCACATAGCAATATCAAAAAAGAAATGCAATAAACATCACAAAATCAACAAGTATATCCAATTCCGCTCATAAAGGCCTGTGCTACTGCCCTTAAGCTGATGGCATCGCCGGCCTAGTCATACAACCCCCTGGCTAGTATGACAGCCCTCGAAAATTGCAAAAACACCGAACTGAGGCCGGTGCTACTGCCCCCAAGCTAGTAGCACCGCCCGATGCCAAACCAGAAATCACCCTCTGGAATTTTGACACCGGGGACAGGTCCGATGCTACCGCTCATTTCCGATACTAAACCCTCACATGGCCGATAGTACCGCCCTTCATCCTGATGCAAAGAGGTGCTTCTCTGGAATTTCCACATCGGAGTCAGACCTGGTGCTACCGCTCATGTCCGGCGCTATCGCTCTCACATAGCTGGTAGCACCGACTTGACTTGGGAACTCTCAAAACTCTTCAAATTTTAATTTAAACTACAAATCAACTACAAACACAAACACCATTAGATCCAATATTGTCAATAACTCATCACAAATACGGATAGACCACCACATGGTATTTCACTATGGCTATTTTTCATGACACAGAGGTCATGACCATGCATCACATACATGGGAGGCATACTATTCACATATTATCCTACAAAAATAAGTTATGCAAAGAATCTAATATATTGACCTAAGCGGGGTCGAGGGGCGGCATATTCGATATATAGATTTCCATGGTAAAATTTTATTAAATTAATCAAATTAATCAAATTCTGACTTGATCTCATCGACTCGATTTCCTTTGAAAAATCACTATGCTTGATTGGACCTGTAAAACTAAACGTCGTTGTTCACCCTGATGGAGAAAACTAACCGGTAAGGGTGATCAAACAACGCCACTATGTCCAGCCAACACAATCAGAACAGATTGATCTATCATGAAACTTTACATCCGAAAGCTAAAACCTAATTGATCTCATCAACTTATTACTAACAACCGATTAATCTGATGAATCGATCTAGGTCATCATAAAAAACCAGCAGTACATGGACATGGTATGTTATTATTATGCTAATCTTTTTATTTGTAAGTGTATGGGCGTGGTTTGGTAATGTTGGTTGCATGTACTAGTTGAAGGGATACAGGTAGGCTACACTAGCAGTCAATAAAAATTTCTACCTCATAAACTAGAAAGCCTCACAAGTAAATGATAATGGATTGTTACCACTAGATGTGCAGTGCAGCAAAAGATTTTTGATGCAGCCCGAATCAACAAAGTGCGCATCCAGTTGTAGCGGTCGATCTTCCTCGTTGCGGTGGTCGATCCTCCTGACATGGTGGTCGATTGTCCCGATCAGTATCATAGTAGCAACAATGCCTCTGTCAGTGTCCACACGTTCTGGGAAAGAATGCCATGCGTCGATGCGCCAGCACTAGAGCGCAAGGGAAGGCTCAAGTGGTGATGGCTAGAGTTTTAGTGGTTGTGCCCTCTCTTGTCATCTATTGCAACCACGAACCCCTTTAAATAGCCACCCTTTCCTCATGGTGAAACCCTACATTAGAACTCAACTAAAGGACAAAACCCACTTGGCCTATTAGTGGCGGATCGAATCCATACCACTATATTACAACCACTTAAGTGTGTGACTCTCTAGGTTCATGCATATTTGGCACGACTCAGAAACTCCTTTCCGATAGCGGTACCTAGCACTACATATCGATTCCCAAATATCCATAAAACATCGAACGAACCTACTATAGTATGATAATGTTATGTTCCCTTTGCTTCACGATACTAGATCGAGCTCAAGGCGAGAGTCGTGTCATCCTATGACAACTTGATCTCTTCACTCATACTGTAGTGGAATCTAGGTTGACTCTCAATCACATTCGGCATGGTCATGCACTTCCTTAATCCATCTACATTGAGGGGCCCAGAGATATCTCTCCGTTATATAGGAGGAGTAAATTACATCTTAATCATTCATATACCTCAGCATGTTTCATGGTAAACCCGAAAGTTTCCTTTATAACTACCTGGTTAAAGAGTAGTGTTTGGTAGCTCCTAAGTAAACCATTACACATCTAGAAAACCAATGACAATCTTAGGTCTAAGGATCATACATACACCATATGCATAAGACCAACTGATGACACATAAGAATGTATATAACAATTCTTGCAGTGTTTAATATGAGTCTATCCAATGCATGTTCTCTAACATGTGTCCACATTATTGATTGGATATCTCCATATCTCTATCAACCGTGAAACATGGTCATCAATCAATACATGTACTGATCTATGAAGCATAATCGTCCTATATTATGATAACCGATTAGGGATAACTTGAATAACATCGATATATGAAAAAAGTTGCACGAACAAGTCACTTGTTGATTAATTCAATCTATATTTATTCAAAGGACAACCAATTATACTGGTTTATAAACATAAGACATGATATAATCATCTCTATGATTGCCTCAAGGGCATATCACCAACACTAGTCACACTGATCATGGGACTAGTATGGTGTCCACATCAGGGTCAGAATCATAGATTCCAGTCTTGACAAATTTGTTTATGCTGATGCAAAACCACATAGTACACCAATGATTCTTATGACATTACATACAAAGCAAGATCCACATAATCCTAGATGAGAATATAAGGAGATGTTAGGGACTAAAACTTGATATCGAGTGCTATTGGTGCATTTCTATACCTTGCTACTTTTATGAGGCTTGACATTGCTTTTGCACTAAATTGTTTTGAAAGATTTTTGTGTGAACCCACGAGGAGGCACTAGACTGAATTAAACACATTCCTAGGTACATGAGAAATACACTGGATTTTGGACTTTTTACCCAAAAAGTCAAGAAAATAAAATAAGTGGTTACTTCAATGCTGCTATTTAATTGTTTGATCCCCATAATGTCATATCTTAGATTGGATATGTCTTCTTCATAAGGGAAACAATTACAATTTCAAGGGAATCATGGAAGTAGTCAATAGTTGTTATGTCAACTGAGATGACTCGTGAGAGCATTTGTACAACACCCTAAAAATTTGAAAATTATTAATTAATCTTTTATATCTGACTTTCTACAATTTTCCTTGAATTTTTAGCATTTTATTAATATTTTTCCTATTTTCAAATTTATGAAAAGAATTGCCACAAAAAAATTTAAAACCCAAAAATTTCGAAAAATAATTTTTTTAGGATCTAAATATTACATACTATTTTATAGAATTTTTCTTGAATTTTTAGAGGCATGTTACTATTTTTCCCGAGCCTATTTAATTTTCAGCACAAAATAAAATCCGAAAATGACATATGGAACCGGACCCCACCTGTCAAAAGCATCTTCTAGCTCTAGCCGATCCAAGCCAGAGAAGTTCGTTCTCTTCCCTTCCTCCATTAAAGCAACAAAGAAGCTCTAAAACTCCATCAATTTCGCACCAAATATACTCAAATTTCTGTAAAACGGATTCCTATCAATCTCCTCTTTCAATCCATGGTGTCAATTCCCCAAATTACTTGATTTATTGCCAAAATTTCCTCCAAATCCAATTTGACCCCAAATTAGGGTTTCCATGTATATGCTTGTTTCGGGGCTATAAAAGCAAACACCGAGGAGCTCTCCACCACCCCATCGCATTGTGCAAAACCCTAAGTGTTTCCCCATGGAAAGATTGCCAGATTTTGGAGGTAATCCAAGCCATGGCCATCTTATTTCCTAGCAAAATTCACCGCCACCATGCCTCCTCCCCCATTGGTGACAATGGCAGCAAGCTTGCCATGTCGATGCCAACCCGCTGCCCCCGACTGGGCACCACCCTGGCCCCCTGCACCCCTTCAGTTTTGGCTAGACAGCTCCACTCTCGCTGCCGTGTGAACAATATTCATTACACATCATTGATCATGTTGATCCAAGATTTTAAATTGTATTTTGAATTTAAATTATTGCATGCATAATTTTATCGTTGTAATTAAATCCCAGTTTTAAATGATTAGTTACTCCTAATTGTTATGACCTCAATTATATTGACTTTGAAATATTTATACCTTGTCACCTTAGATCGAAATATCATTGGTTGATACATTATTGTATTATTAACTAGTGCTATATAATAAATGGCTTAGACATGTTTAGGCATGAATTTAGGACTTTTTGGGGATTTATGCCAAACTAAGAGTTATGTTGAAAATAAAGTTATTCCTTGATGTTAGTGCACCATGGAATGTTAAGAAAGTTAATGTTATTCAAAAGAAAGTGAAACATGATTTTGATCGAGTGAGAATTGGTTGTTAGGAGGCGGTGCCATGGTTTTGGGTTTGTGATATGATTGTCTAGTCAATTAAAGACCGGTTTGTGTTTCACTGATTGTAAAGACTTATCGTGCTTCCACATGTCTAGAACGGGACAGACCAGGCTATCCATATTGCCATATACCATGGACAGATGTGCCATTAAGATGAAAGTGGTGTGAGCATGAGGCTGACACTTAGCGCAAGAGGGGCTTTTGGATTTGGCGGTTTAACCCAACCAGCAGTGAAACCTTAGCAGGCATGACTACATGGATGGAGCTTTATAGGGACCTTGTCTCGATTTTTTCTACTGCACACCAAATGAAGTGCGTAGTTGGCAAAAGGAGATGATCATGTCTTATGGGTAAAGTTGTACAACCTCTGTAGAGTGAAAACTAATTGATTAGCTATGCACATGATCAAGGGCATGCCGAGCAAGCCATTCACAAACTAGACTTTGGATTTTAAAATGTTTTGAGGAAAGTTGTTTATAAGTGGAGAGAGTCCACATGGTAAAATTTGGGATGAATCTTCGGGTTAGAACCCGTGTTGAAAATTTCATTATAAGTCGATTTTATTGTATCAATTATGCATTAGAAATTACTAATTATATTTGAAATCTTGCTTTATGCACAAATTAACCATATTATGCCGTCCTTTGTGACCCATCATTAATAATGCATTTACTGAGTGACTTGCGGAGCACTTTTGTGCTCACTCTTGCTTACTCTATCTTTTTAGAGAGGGAGTTCTATGTCGTTGAGGACTATTTGGACTAGGCCTCTTCCCAGCCGATTAGTTGTGGCGAATCAATTGGGCTTTACTACAGTTTCCTTTATTTCTACTGCTTTATTATTATTTCGCCTATGTGCTACTTTTATATGAAACTCTGATTATTAATAAAATGCATTGTATATGTTGTGATAACATTTTTTCTATGTGTACTAGCTTTTCCTAGACTAGTATAGGATACATAGAAGATTTCAAAGTATTTTTTCGGGGTCCGACAGAGGTGATATTAGAGACAAATCGACTATAGGAGTCGCCTTAGTTAGAATCGTTTAACCTTAAGGACATATTTTGAAGTAATAAAATATTTTGGAAAAGTTCTCATCTTGCTCTATCTTTTCCTTACCTCTAATCCTTTTTTGGAAATAAGTTGCATCCATCTCTTTTCTATTTTCAAATAATTAGATAGCCAGAGATAAACATGAAGCAAGCAATGGATGGACAAATATGTCAAAGTCTACTCCCACATTCGCCTCGAAGAAATGAAGCAACAAATGCCATGAACATCAAAAACAGATCTTAGGAGATACCGTAATTAAGGTCTAGGCCAAGCTATTCATTTCAATAGATGACATTGTGAGCTGTCCTATTTCCTCTTTTTTTTGGCAGCCACAATAAATAAGTTATTTCAATAAAAGAAAAAAAGTGGGTGTTATTGTTTCCTTGTTCGATGTGCAATCTTTATTCCCCTTGCCCTCAATCTTTCCTACCTTTTTTGAAACCCTTCTAATGGTGAACCCCACTTCAACAGAACTGGATTGATCTGAATAACAAGGCCACTGAGAACAATAATGCATAGAATCTTGAGCCATGTCCTCTAGCTGAAAGCCTAAGTTGGCAGCAAATGATGACCAATCAAAATCAATTAATTCAACTCCTCGTCCAAAGCATTAACAACACTCAGATTGCTCAGGCTGCTGCACCTCAACCTCATCAGTAGTCATGCCTATCAAAGTTTGTGCGGACTAGACCTCTCACGTTTTCTAGTAGCACCGAGCTAATGGAATCTGATGATTGGCTCAAGATAATTGAAAAGAAACTGGATATTATCCTTTGCAGTGGCTAGGAAAGAGTTCTCGTTACCCCTACTAGCTCAATGGATCAACTTTAGAATGGTGGGACAACTACTATATCACACACCAGAATGATCAGGCCATTACTTGGGATGAGTTCATTCAGGCTTCTTGGTGAGCTTATTTTCCATCTGGTATTATCACCCTGAAGAAGGAATTTCACAATCTTCATCAAGGAGGTTGTACCATGACCGAGTATCTGCATAGGTTTAACTAGTTAGCATGGTATGCACCAGAAGACGTGGCCATGGATGAGGCTAAGAAGGAAAGATTCCTCGAAGTGCTCAACAACGAGTTGTCTATCCAACTTATCTCCCATGACTACTCCGACTTCCAGCAACAGGTCAACAAGGCATTTTATCTGGAAGGCAAGCACCAGGAAATGGATGGCTACCCAAAGGTCCAATCTTAGAGCTTCTCCCAAATATCGGATGGTTCCACCGTAGTCAGTCCAACCTGAGCTGGTCGCTAAAATTGAGGGGTCATCCATAGTGAATCGCCCCAACAGTTTAGTGATCTCCAATGCAACCCAGAGTGGACCAACACAGAAGGATTCTCCGCTTATCACTAGAGTCACATGCCTCGACTCTAAGGAAGTTGGTGATGAGGACATTACCAGTATGGATACGACCAGTGTGACCGCTGCCCATTCTTCCTCTTCGGCCGCTCTATTGACTACGATTTTGTCCTGAGATTAAATAAAAATAAATAATTACATAAATAATAATAATAAATAAATAAAATACACTAAAGGCTAAAATCCGTTAGAACATAAAAAAATGATGAATAAAGGGCGTGAATTATATTGAAATAACAATCATTATGATACACGTGAACTACATGACTAGAAAATAGTCTGACAATCAATATTTCACTAACAAGATTTGAAGTCCTACATGTGTTACACTAATGTGATAATATCTCAGTCATACATGAGTTGAATAAACATACGCATGTATCCATGGATTAATTAAGCTCTTGGACAAAACTCACACTCATGGCCACGTAGCAAATAAAGCGGCTCCACACGAGGCCTTTGATACCAATACAACTCAAAAAAAAATCAATCAAGAAGATGTATGTGCACGGATTAAGTGCTTGCAAGCTGAATAATTTATGCATCGCCAATTAATTTACGACAAAAAAATGGTGCCATGAGCTATGCTAGCTGCGTCCGAAAGAATACAAGCGTGCCGCCATGGTCATGTGCATGCATGCATGAGTTATTAAAAGTTTTTCTAATCAACTAACTAATTAATTACTTGATTGGACCCACCGGTCAGCCAATTATGATAGCACAATGGGCTGCATATATATAAACCATTCCTTGCTTAAGTAATTAATTAGTGGATCCATTAAGTACGTAAAGAAGGAAGGCAGGAAAGAAAATCCCACGTCACTTTGGAGTAGTGCATGCGTGGATAAGGCTTGCATGTACTAGTCAATTTCTCCATTAGCTAATCTCAGCCACATGCATATGCATGCAGGCACATATGAGCAGAAAGAGCGCGCAATAAGGAGGGAAGTTGAACCACATATGTGCATGAAGGAACAAATCACTTCTGTAAAAAAAATCATGGCCAAGCATGCATTCTCACGTCTCGCACGCAACCACGTAGTTCGGAGGGAAGTTGGGCCACGTTCATGAGCGGGTACATACTGCAAAAAAATGATACGCGGAAAAAATCGTCAATCAAATTAAACTGTCGCAGTTACGCTCATACATAGGTTCCATATTGGCAAATACCATGTCATGATCGAATAGTAACACGGACTAAACAAATGATAAAAGCTCCATGAAAATGAGTACTAAGCATGCATGCGTGAATTAAGAGTTTGTCTAATTTAACCAAGTAGGCACTTCGTTGGGTTTATACACACTACACCATGACACAAATATAGCGACAGACTTCTGTCGGGAAAGGTTGATGTTCAATGTCGAACAGTCTGTCGGTAATTCGTTACGACAGATTATATGTCGGTAATTCGTTTATTACGGACAAACGGTCTGTCGGCAAAACTGAGAATTTATAGGGTCGAACTGTCTGTCGGTAGTGGTATTTATACGGTCAAGCGGTCTGTCGAGAATGATTGATATGTCCCGCCGAAAATGTTCACGCGAGCGCGAAGTCACCCTAACTTGCGCGGGCTGGGCCAAAATTTTTGGTTCGCTGCTTTACCCTAATTCTCCGCCCCCAGCCAAAATCCCCATCGTCTCACAAGAAGGAGCGCCGCCCCCTTTCGATCACGCCACAGCCCCGCCGCCCCAACCATCGCCGCACCAGCTCCGCCCTGCTGCCCCCAGCTGCACCAGTTCCGCCCCCAGGTGCCTCGCCGCCCCAACCCCCAATCGCGCCGCCACCAGCTCCGCTCCCTGCTGCCCCCAGCTCCGCCCCCAGCCGCCCCGTCGCCCCAACCCCCAATCGCGACCAGCTCCGCCCTAGCTGCCCCAGCCGCAGACTCAGCTCCGCTTCACCGCCTCGCCGCTCATGGACTTCGACGCCGAGACCCTCGCCCGAAGCCGCAGCCCTACGACGACCTCGAGGACGACCTCGGCGACGGCGGCGGCGCCGATCGAACTGCGATCGCTCCCCAACCCTGCACGGCGAAGACGACGCGGGTCTCGCCCAAGCCGAAGCGCCTACTCAAGAAGGCAAGGGCTGGGAAGGCATCGATGGCATGCCCGTGACGGGCCGGACGACTGGGGAGGAGGCGACGGCGTTAGCGGATGCGGATATGGACCCGGAGGCCGACGCAGCGAAGAAGAGGAAGGTCTCGTCAGCGCTCAGGACCTCGCGAGGGGTGGGGGCAAGGAGAAGAAGAGGAGGAAGGAGGACGGGAGGGAGAGGGAGAGGGGCATGGGGCTGTCGAGGGAGAAGAGGGGCTCAGGAGGGAAGGGCGTGGTGGCCACGAGGAGCAGGATGAAGGGGAGAGGGAGATCCAAGAGCTCTGGGATACCATCGCCGGAGGCGACTCTGAGGTAACAATTGCTTCCGATGTCTTAATGTATTCGAGATGCTCTTCACCCGGAATTTATTGTATGTGCTTGTATGTTGTAAAAGGTGATTGATATTGCTTGTCTGGGTGATGAGGCTGCTGGCTACGGACGAATTAGTTTGTATATTGGTGCTGATGGTTCATGCGGTTGTTACAGAATACAGATTGCTTCAGGCTGATGTGGGTTTGTTAGATTCTGCAGACTTTTCTTAGGTTGGAAAATTTGCTGTAGTACACCATTTGCTATTTGTTATTTTTCAGGTAGCTGTATCTAGAAGGATATCATTGCTTGAGGATCGTTCTCAGTTATTGTTTGAGTGAGTTGTGCCTCCCTTCTCATATAATGTAAACTCTTATTCCGGACAACTCTATCAATTTTATGAGCTGCTACCAATGTGAAGTTCTGGAGTTTGATGAATTGTTCTTTCAGGATGGAATCTGTTTATAGAACTTGGGTGCATGAGCGCAGTAGCGGAGTTAGTTCTGAGGAGGTAAACGATTTGCAGAGGGAACTTCAGACAGCATTAGGGACAGCAAAATGGCAGGTGTGTGTTCCTCTAGAATTTAGTTGTCAACTTATTCATACATTGTCTTGCTACTGATTGCTAGTGGTTGTCACACAGTTGGAGCAGTTCGAGCGAGCTGTAAGTTTGAGCAATGATAAATACTCTTTGGAAGAGGGTACAGTGGCGAGGCGTCGGCAGTTTGTTGTAGCAATAGAGGACCAGATTTCTCGAGTAGAGAAAGCAATAAATGATTCTTCAATTGACAATGGTAGGCGAGGACTCAACTGGGTGAAGTTAGATGATGAGGATTGAGATGATCTCGTTGCTTTCCTTTCAGCACCTGCACAGTTATCTCCAGAAATGAAGAAAAGAGACAGTCCGCCCAGACAAAAGAATGTGTTAGTTGGCGCAAATGATCACAGGGATGTGGCTGTGATCAGTAAAGACCGGCATAAATTTGAAGTGTCACCCAGGGGAATTTCTAATGTTGAGAGTGAAGGTTGTGGTCTAGCTGATCATTTAAATAGCCACATAAGAAATATGAGTTCTAGTGGTGCTCATTGGATGATTGATATTGATGAGAATGATGAAGATAGAAAATTGTCCCCAAACAGGGTTGAGGCATCAAGTCAAACTTCCACCTTTTCTGGCATCCTGAAAAGCGCAGAATCATTAACAAGAGTGAGATGGTTCAGGAATAACTTGTGGAAACCTAAGAGTGATGAGCATATTCCACTAAGATATGATATGTCAAATCACCTTGACTTCAGGGGTATAACCTTATTAGCACAGGTATGAGTTATGACTACTAATACTGCTGCATTACACTATTGTAGACATAAGAAATACAAAGAGATGTTACTGATGTCTGATTTGATTTGTCAGATACATTGCTTAAACTAATAGATTCAAACAAGCAAATTGATTTTTACAATCTTAACTTGTTCGAGAAACTGTAGTATTATTTTAGCTAATTTCATACAACTGTGTTGTTTGTCATGCTTTTACAGCGATTTAATGGGCTAACTGAAAGAAGCAGGAGTTGTTTCAGCAGTTGGAAGGAAAATTCTAGAATATCTGGAAGAATGGGTGGGCTTCATATACAAGGCCAGCAACACAATACTCAGTTTGGTCGTTCCATTCGGATTACACTGCTACTGGTGTTGAGTATATTTCTGATTGTTAGTGTCAAACTCATCTACTTTCCTACTCTGAGAATGTATCCACATACTGTATAGAAAAAGAGGAACTTATATCTGTCATGCTATGAGAACATTCATCTGTCCTATCCTATGTAGATGTCTCCATCGAGTGCAGATTTTACATGTCTGTTATGGATTTGTTTATTACCATAAATGCTTATAGCATACACTGCTTCTATATCCATATTTTAAGATGGTTCCATTTTGTTATGTCTCCTTATCTGGTAACATGTAACATGGGCATGAAGTGTTGGTCATGGGCTCATGACATGTGGTTGTGTAATTGTCATGTACGAATATACTTGGCAGGGCCATTCGTATTCAAGTGAATGGAATATGAATTGAAAACAAAGTATAAAAGTTTGCTTTGATACTTTGGCTCCAATGAGTGGACTATGCATCCTTTTACATCATATTAAAGTATATTTTTATTGTACAATTGGGAACTCTTGGCAAGTGCAACAGACATGAATGTGTGCCACTGTTCAGTTATATCCATTCTGATAATCTACTTATTTGTTTTGCAGTACTATTTCTCGTCTACTCTGCATGACTATGCTCAGATTGGTGTTTGCTGGTGAAGCGGCACTGGGACATTTAAACATGATTGGGCGGTATAGGAAAATATTCATTGTTGTACTACAAATCACGATTGGTGTTATGCACATGCTCAGGCAAACCGAGCAGGTAAATTACACATGGGGCTGCATATGGGAGAAGAAAAGGAAGCACAATTGCAAGGATTTTATCTGTGCGATACAAAAATTCAATATCAGAAACATGAAGTCATCGACGGAAAATCAACCTGAGATGAATCCAAGTTATGGTTAATTTGGACTCTGGATGATTTCTGCCAATAGGAAGTGGCACTTCTACTTTCTTTCTCCTCGCTACTCTCTACTGTACTCCAGGAAGGCAATTGTAAAAAGATGTAGAGCCGTTGGAAAAAAGAACAAAAAAAAAAAGTTGCTGAATGATTTCTATGATTTGTGTAACTACGAGTTTTGGTAAAATAAACTGCTTGAAGGATCTGAAGGTTATTCATACCACTACATGTGTGGCACTTTTGAAGCATGTATGATTCTTTGTTCACATGTGCTTGTGTTATTGTGAGAAGCGTTGGTTACCTTGGATTATGTGATCTTGGAGTACTGAATGATCATTTATGTTTTCTCTTCATGTGTCGAAATGTATGGTAAAAAAATTCTGAAATCTGAATGATATGATAAATGTATATTACTGATTCATGCATACAAAAATATGTTGTTTGCAATGGTATACACTATGCTGTCTAACAGTCTGTCGGCAAATAGCATTTTCTGAGGCAAAACGTCTGTCGGCAAATAGCATTTTCTGAGGCAAAACGTCTGTCGGCAAAGATTTGTCTGTCGGTAAAGATTGTTTGTCGGTAAAGATTTGTCTGTCGGTAAAAGTGTAGTATCGTGGACAAATCGCTCGTCGGTAATGTTTTGTCTGCATCGGCAAAGGTCTTTAACGATGATCTTTCCTCGACAGCATCATCTGCTCGGTAAATCCTTTACCGGCTGCACCGATCGATGTTATATATGCCCTTTGCCGATGCACATGCTGTCGTTATATTTGGGTCATGGTGTAGTGACACCAGTCAAAACATGCATGCATAGCATCTCCCATGTTGCAAAGAAAGTGGCGTCGTAGCCGCATGCGTAAAGGAATTAAGCATTGCTCTGATTAATAAATGAATTAAGAATAATTAGTGTGCCCACATCTCTGTCAAAGCATGCTGTGCGTCGCTACCATGTAAAAAAAAAGACAGAGATATCTCACAAAGAATCGGCATTTGTTCAATGACAACGTATTCTGTGCACACAGGCTCTCCCGTGTACGCACCGTGCACATCAACTAAAAAAAGTTGTGAAAAATTCTGAAAAAAATTATAGATGTACTTCATAGATTACTCTATCTATTTATAAAATTGTAGATTCAAATTCATTATATATTAAGAGTTAAAAAAAAGAGAAAATTAAAACTTGTCAGAATTTTCTCTTTTTTGTAACTCTTGATATATAATGAATTTGATCTTGAAACTTCATACATAAGTAGAGTAGTCTATGAAGTACATCTACAATTTTTTCAGAATTTTTCACGACTTTTTTTAGTTGGTGTGCACGGTGTGTACACGGGAGGGCCTGTGTGCACAGGATACGTTGCCTTGTTTAATACAGGCATAATAAAATAAACAAACTATATGTCTCCGTTACACTACGTGCATAAAATGTACACTACTACAGCGAGGCTTATATCAGACGCACGATCACAGATGGTTTTGAAAAATCGTCTGTAATATGGAACATCACAGACGGTTATGTACTCAAACCGTCAGTGCATATATCACAGACGGTTTTATATTACAGCCATCTGTGATACAAGAAATATCACAGATGGTTTCTAAATATAACCGTCTGTGATGGCTACAGTACTCATTACAGACGGTTTCGAAGTAAAACCGTCTGTGATTTCACAGACGGTTATATAACACAACCGTCTGTAATATCTACAGTAATCATTACAGACGGTTATATTTAGAAACCGTCTGTGATAATACCGTCTCCCGTAAAAAGAGAGCCTCGATCCATCCACTTCGTTTATAGGGTTTCGGTTTCTATCTTAAGTGGCGGCTGTGGAAGTGAGGCGATTTTTTGAAAGAAAGCCATTGATTTCGAAGGGTGATATTAGATTCATTTGATTTTGGTGATCTAAGGTTAGTAATGAGTTCTCTAATTGCATGCGCATCGAATTCAATATCTAGGTTTGTTAGGACAGAATTAATTTAAAGATTGTTTGATTAGATCTAGTTTAATTGTAGCTGGATCCATATGTTGTTTGTGATATTTAGTTAGTATTGTGTTTTAATTGCATTATATTCAACATCTATCTTGATAAGGAAGGAATTTGATGATTTTTTTAGATCTATCTTGTAGAACCATGTGTTGGTTGTTTGATGAATAAGGTTAGCTAGTAATGGTTCTATTTGCATAATATAATATTCGATCATGATGTAGCTAGCTAGCTTGTTAAGGATAGAATTTAAAGATTGTTTAGATCTAGCTTATAGATCAATTCAAGTCTTTTGGTGATCTAAGGTTAGTAATGGGTTCTAATTTCATTATTATATTGAAGATTAATTTGAATTGTGTTAATTATTTCTTTGTGATGTAATTAAGGTATGTAATTGCATAATTAGTTTAAGAATGTGTGCATACGCACTACACCTGGTGCGCTTAATATTTAACACTAAGTGTTACATGTGTAGCGTAGATGGATCGAAGCTGGATGTACGCTGAGAACCGTACGAGTGCTGAGTACCTTATTGGCGTCTCCACTTTCAAAAGAGTTGCAGAGGAGGATATGTTTAATAAGGGGGTGCAATTCATGTCATGTTCGTGCATTGATTGCGAAAATCTCAAGATGTTTCAAACTCAAAGCAGATCGGCTAACACTTGATTCAAGGGTTTCAAAAGGGCTATACATGTTGGACCACCATGGCGAAGAGCATAATATACGTGAAGCGCAAGTAGTGTTAATATCGTCGACGATGTCAATGATATGTCGGATGATCATATCGATTGTGCTTCCGATGAGGACAAAGTTGCACGATGACAATTTGGATCAGATGCTACGCGATGCGTAAGGAAACCTTGATGACAGGGAATATGGACAGTTCCAAGGCTTAATGAAGGACTCGGAGAAACCTTTGTTCGCAGGGTGCAAGTTGAAATACACAAGGTTATCATCCGTGCTTGAACTACTCAAGTTGAAGGCAAGCAACGGTTGGTCCGACAAGAGTTTCACAGCGCTGTTACGTCTATTGGCGGACATGCTTCCAGAGGGAAATGAGTTGCCGACAAGCACCTACAAAGCCAAGGTGTTCTTTGTCCCTTGGGAATGGAAGTAGAAAGAATACATGCATGTCCAAACGATCAGATCCTCGCACCGCAAAGAGTACACAAACTTGCATATATGTCCGTGTGCAACGATCCCAGACAAGCGTAAGAGTCATTCAGATGATGATGGCGAGAGCATTGAGGTGAAAAAGGTCCTCCGCTAAGGTGGCATGGTATCTGCTGTAATTCCCGCTTGAAGCGTTTGTTTGCGAACCCAAAGGAGGCAAAACTGCTATGCTGGCACTTTGAGGAGCGTAAGAATGATGGAATGCTAAGGCACCTCGCTGATTCCATCCAAAGGAGAAACATCGACAGAGCTTTCAAGAATTTGGTGCGGATCCGAGAAATATAAGGTTTGGATTGAGTACAGATGGAATGAATCCTTTCGGTAACATGAGCAAGTAGGCATAGCACTTGGCCCAGAATCAGATTCACAACCTTTCTCCTTGGTTGTGTATGAAGCGGAAGTACATTATGTTGTCTCAGGCTTATCCAAGGACCGAAACAACCTGGGAACGATATTGATGTGTACCTAGCTCCATTGGTGGAAGATCTAAAACACCGTGGGTTACTGGGTACACGATGGGATGCGTATAAACGAGAGAACTTTACTTTGCATCGCTTGTTGTTCGCACCATAAATGATTACCCCGCCTTGCTAACTGTCGTGCCAGAGTACAAAAGGAATCAAAGCTCGCACTCACCGCTTAGATGATACCGAGAGTTTATGGTGAATCACTCCCGCAAAACCGTGTACATGCGCCATCGTAGGTTCCTTCGGAGGAATCACCCATATCGCAAGATGAAGCAACTTTTCGACGGAAGGAACGAAATGGTCCAGCTCCAAGGCGTTTGAGCGGAGAGATGTTCATGACATTGTTAAGGATTTGGATGTTGCGACGGAAAGGGACGTAAATCAAGTACCCGTGAAAAGAGCATGTGGAAGAAGAGATCAATATTCGGGACCTACCTTCTTTGGGAGCACCTAGAAGTTCGCCATCGCATCGATGTCATGCACGAGAGAAGAATGTCCGTGATGGCGTGATTGGTCTCTTACTCAACATTAAGGGTAAAACAAAGGATGGTATCAACGCACGGCTTGACTTGGTCGATATGGGCATAAGACCCGAGTTAGCACCGAAAGAGACCGTAAAGGTCAGACGCATTTGGAACTCGCTTGTTATACTCTGTCAAAGGCCGAAGAACTGAATCGTGCGCTGCTTGCATGGTGTGAAAGTTCCGTCGGTTATTCCTCCAACATGAAGAGACTTGTTTCATTGCAAGATTTGAAATTAACCGCATGAAGTCTCATGATTGTCATGTGTTGATGACATAGATGCTCCTCGTCGCAATTAGAAGTATTTTGCGGCCAAGGTCCGAGAGACAATCACTAGGCTGTGTTATTTCTTTAACACAATCGCCGAAGGTCATCGATCCCGAAGGACTAGATGCTCGCAAGTCGAGGTGGTGATGACTCTATGTAATCTTGAGATGTATTTCCCTCCATCATTTTTCGATATCATGGTCCATCTCATTGTTCACCTTATGACAGAGATAAAGATATGCGGGCCAGTATTCCTACATAGCATGTACCCGTTCGAGAGGTACATGGGAATTCTCAAGTCTTACGTATGGAATCGATCTCGTCCGGAGGGTAGCATTGTCGAAGGTTATGCAACGTAAGAGGTCGCCGAAGTTCTCGCCGATTACATGGCCCTGGTCGAACCAATAGGTGTGCCTCGATCTCGCCATGAGGGGAGGCTCCAAGGTATCGGGACCATCGGAAGGAAAGCAATCACGCCTGATTCGGTTGCGTATGCTCGAGCCCATTTCACGGTTTTGCAACACATGGTCAGTAGTGTCCGCCTATATCGCCGAAAGCACAAGCAATGGCTAAGGCAAGAGAATCCAGATGGCAGAGTCTTGGATCACGAGACAAGATAACCTTCAGCTCAACAAATAGTTGAAGGAGCGACCTATCACTGGAGCTCGTCGGATGACACGCCGACATGGTTGGCAAAAGGACCAACTTTTACAGCTTGTCACATGGAAAGGATATGACTTAAATGGGTACACATTTTACACGAGAGATCAGGATATGAAGAGCACAAACCGTAACAGCGGTGTCCGTGATAGATGCATTCAATAATACTGGTTGACGAGGAGCTCCTACTATGGGTTCATAGAGGAGATATGGGAGCTCGACCACGACTTTTCAAGATTCCCTATTTTGGTGCCGTTGGGTCCACCTCCAAAGACGTGAAGGTTGACAGAATGGCATCACCATCGTGGACCTCGAACATGTCGGATACCAAGATGAACCATTCGTGACTCGCTAACCAAGTTGTTCAAGTCTTCTATGTAACCAATTCGGCCCAACAAGAAGCGCCACGTAGTTCTTCAGGAAAAAGGAGAATTGTCGGAGTTGAGAATGTAGTAGATGAGGAAGAGTACAATCAATTTGATGAGTTGCCACCTATCGGAAATGACATCCTCGGTCCGGAAGAACAACATGAGGAAGCAAGTTACACACGCGTCGATCATCATGAAGGGCTAATTTTCACAAAAGAATAAGCATGTGGTGGCGAAGTTATGAGAAGGGTGCATTGTCATCATGCTTACTAATTTTCATGTGTAATAATATTACATTAATGCTATTGTAAAGATGATATGACCCATCATGCTTTGTACATACAATTGTGATGATCTTTGTAAGTAGCTTCAGAAGCATCCGAATTATGTATATAGGATTGTGATGATCATTGTAAGTAGCTTCAGAAGCATCCGGATTGATGTAAAAGATGCAAGTATGAGAGCACGATTTATTCCTTAATATCAATATGATTCCACATACATGATTCAAAGATGGCCATTCGCATATAATTGATGACAAGAAATAAATTATGTAGACTATGGCAAACAAGAACAAAATCGATCATGTCTACTTTGGCAATATGGAAATAGTTGTATGTGATTGCTCTCAGATTTTAGGGTTTGAATTGAGGATTAGAATTCCACATCAACCACAAGATGCCTATATTTCGTTAACGACAACTTTTCCGTAAGATACAACAAAGTGGCATGCATAAGAGTCGATCGAATCGAACCGACAAGTGAATGTCGATGAATAAGTATATATCACGACGGTTCTTTAACATAACAACAGGATGATGTTATTTGTCATGCACGGTTATGTTACCTAACCGTCTGGATATTCAACATCGCTGCATTTGTTCTATTATAGAACCATCTCGTGATATTCAACATCACTGCATCGTTCTATTATAGAACCGTCAGTGATAATACATCATGCATCGCTATATTTTAGAACCGTCTCGTGATGTGCTCTCTCTATATATCTCCCGCGTGCAGGCTCATTCAGCAAGCGGCAAACCCTAACTCTTTGAGACGTTTTGTGTCCCTGGCGGCCTCTCCCTCCCGGCCCTCCCCCCCGGCGTTCTCCCCTGGCGTCCTCCTCCCGGCGTCCTCCCCTCGGCGCCCTCCCTCCCCGGCGTCCTCCCCTTCGGCGCCCTCCCCGGATCGACGTGTTCCCCATCGTCGTCCTCCCCTGCAGCGACGTGGTCCCCTCGGTGACCTCCCCATCGTCGTTCCTCCCCGCAGCCGACGGTTCCCCATCGTCGTTCTGGCCTCTCTCCGAAAACCGCTTGCTTGCTATTCGGTGTAAGTGTGCTCGCGATCTTTCTTTCTTTCTCTGCTATCGTGGGTGATTGGTATCGCTCTATGAGTATCATGAACCGATCGAGTATTTCGGGGACTAGCCATCGAGCTAGAGGCCGCTTCTCGATCCTGGAGGCTCGATTTTGTTCTACTACCGCGCTCGATGATGATTCAATTAAATGAGGCTATATTGATCTCGCTAGTTAGTGAGTTCCTTCGTGATTCAAAGACTGCTTAGATCATTGTGTCTAGAATTCAACTTGGTCGTTGTTGTCATTGTACATGTGATATGCTATCCCGTCTGTGATTCAGCTCTTATACTCGCACTTATTTCGCTTGTCTGCGTGTGGATGTCCTAGTTTTAGGGAGGTCTTTGCGAAATTTTTATTAAGTTCGCAACCTCCTAGTTCGCTTGTCCTCATTGCTCAAGAGCTTTTCATAGTCCATAGTTGAGTTCTAGTGAATCAATTTTCTTAACCAAAGCTTGAATTGCGAGATTCACTAATCTCGATTTGTATACCCTGTGATATATTGTTGAAATTGATGTTGACGGTTCTTAATTAAGAGCAACCCATCAATTTAGATAATCTGAGAGCAAAGTTGCTTATAAGCTAGTCCTTTGTGTTATCTTGTTTATGTCATACCTCTTGTGTGTGAATTATGTATTCTCATATATATGCTTAAGAGGAATAATAAACAAAGTCTTGCTCTTATACTCGCACTTATTTCTGCTTGTCTGCTGTGTGGATGTCCTAGTTTTAGGGAGGTGCCACTAAATTTTTATTAAGTTCGGCAACTTCCTAGTTCGCTTCTTTTGCTAAAAGGATAATAACAAGCCATTTAGGCTAGTTCTTTTAAAAGGCTAATAACAAGCCATTTAGGCTAGTTCTTTTAAAAGGCTAATAACAAGCCATGGTATCCACAAACTTATTCACTCTAATTTGATTTTATTTGTTCTTCTCTTTTAGTTCTTTGAAACTATTTTAACTTATAAAGAAGATGTCGCCCTCTAATCCATCGCTCAAGGACATGATGTGCCCTCAAAAGAAGAATCGACCCGCATGCAAGAGGACCAAACAAAAGGCCAACAGATCGATATACCATTACAGAGATTGATCCAAAGGATGGGGCCCTAGAAAGCCAAAAAGGCGCGAATGCATTTCGAGTATGTGCGGATAGTAGCACGGAACGGGTTCCGATCACGCTATCTTCCCGGAGGTTGGTGACTATTGAGGCTCGCAATGCCTTGTCGACGGAAGTTCTTTCATCGCTCAACATTCCGGAAGAATTCGCCCCTAGTGCGACGGTATGCACCGCTATGCAGAAAGGCATGGAAGACCTTCAAGCATACGCCAGAGACTACGCCAAGAAGAATATAGATCCATACTCTAAGTATGGGTTCATTGATGCGACACGTGGTGGCGTTTTGTTGAGATGAAGACGACAGATTTAATTCGCAAGGCCAAAGTGAAGCAAACAAGGTCTTGCAGCAAGGAACACTCACCCCCACAGACTCGCAACCGCCGCTACGCTGGGAAGAGAGCGCAATGGGACAGGAGGACGAGGAGGGTATCTCGCCATTTCCAAGAATCACAGATCCACGTGCGAGACGGCTAAGAGCGAGGTCTTCGCCACATCCTCCGCAACCGCCTCTTCAGAAACCCCGCGGACGAGGAAGTCCGCCAACGCCGTAATATATAAATCGAACTACCAAATTTACGTAATTAGTCCATGACTTCATAAGTGAAATAACTTGTCGATCTTGCGGTAGCGTTGAGTACACAATCGGCCGATGGCTCTTTTTGCCGACAGGAGAAAGATGCACCGTCCATGGCCTTGGGAAACAAGGAACACCCCGGTCGCATAAGAGGCATAGGGTTTTTGTTCCATGGAAAACTGGATTCTGAAGACTTCCACGATATCAAGTAAGAAGAGAACTAAAGCCGAGCGAGTCAAATCTTATAAAGAATTTGGAGGACAAGTTGAGAGAAGAGTTGAGGGGAGAACTGAGAGAAGAATTTTATGAAAGGATAAGAATCCTCGAGGAAAGGCTCACCAATCAAGAAAGAAATACTGTACAAGCCCCTAAGTATGTCCGCAAGTCAGCCCCATCGCCTGTGAAGAGCATTTGTGCATCCGCTCCTCCAAGTGACATAGATGAACATAGCGGGACTTATCCTGTATGTGACATTAAGGTGGCCACGCAGTGCAATCTCCAAGTGAGAATTAACAATGGCACCGTTCCTCTGACGGCTGCTTGGGGCATGGCATATCCATCCACTAAGGGGACCATGGTGCACGGTACCATGATAGCGCTGGGTTTCACCAAGGTTAATGTGGACGGGGTATTTGATAGTTTCAAAATTGTCGATCTACAGAAGCCGCCAAACGACGAGATCGTGAAACTTGGGGATGCCATTGGCACATTCATCCAATGGCCTAGAAGCGACATCTCCCTGGTCGCCCCTTCTGTCATGCAACAACCGCGACGATCTGATTCGCCTATTGTATCGCCGTCTGATCAGTTGGCTACCAAATCGCGATCGTCTGACAAGAGACTCCACTTGATGTACATAATGTTGACCTCTTTCCTGCCCATTCCTCTCCCGTGAAGGGTTCATACAAAACAAAGAAAGGCAAGGGCAAACAGAAGAAAGAAGGGCAAGAACAAGTCATCGACTATCCATCCGCCGAGTTGGCTAAACAATACAAGCTAGGAGAGCCGTTATTAACGAAAGGCAGCGAACTTCACTTAGTATACCTTGCCAACAATTGCATAAGTGGTACACCCAAGAAGCTGGAAAGCCAGAGCGTGAACGCATAACAAGTATCGCATATGTTCTAGTATGAACATCTATTCAACGACTCATGGGGGCTTCTTCACGGTCGATTTTCAGACTTGTTCCATCTCTACAACCTCGACGCCTCGACGCCAAGACTCATAAGATCTTTGGACCTTGTAAGTGTGTGCTATCACAGTCTACATTCGCCTAATAGTGATAAATGTACTCCAATATATATATAATTCGCTTTGTGTATATAGATACATGCAACTTGAAGCGACACGGCAGAAACTATCGATCGGTTTCTCGACCCACATATAGTCTCAAAGCAAACAATGGATGATGATATAAACATGGTCGAGAAATACGTGATAGAGGCATTGCTAGCACAAAAGATAAAGAATTCATACTTATACCCCATAACCCTGTAAGTGCTACCACATGCTATACTTTGGTCTCAGATTGTGCACACAACTCGCTTTTGTTCATTGTCCATTGTGATATACCTGTGTAGGTTTCACTGGGTTCTAATTGTAATTGAACCAGCCACAAACCGGGTTAAGTACCTTGATTCCGGACGTGGCGGAAACCACGACTTGACACCTATCGCAAAATTACTCACCAGGTAATCACGTTTCCTACGTACATGGTCGTGTAAGTTGTTCCAGGTTTATATTGCTATTGGAATGGCTTAGGCTAACCTTTTGCAATCTTGTAGAGCGTTCAAACACGTGAAAGATTGGACTAAACTACAGCATGATTTGAACTTTCCGGTATCCGCTATACACAACAATTCTATATCAAACCCCGTAATAGTGACTCTAGAACTAACCGTAGGTTTTATTTGCAGTGCCACCAGCAAGGTTAGGGAAATAACCTATGTGGATTTTATGTTTGCTACAACATGCAAACCATCGTTGCTAAAAAAAGTAGCAGTACAGTTAAAACTGTGTTGACTGAGGCCCATTTGAGCAGCATTAGGGGGAAAGTTTGTTTCTTCTTGCTCACCGAAGTAATACATAAAAAAGGCGTGTTCCACACAGCCTGATAACTTCTGGAGTTGTACAATTGTCAAATGGTATTCATTAATTCAGAAAATATGTCAAAAACTTGTGGTTATTCTTGTTTGTACGATTCATTGTATTGTCACATGATATTATCCTTAATACATATTTGCTCATCTTGAATGCAACAACTTAACAATGTCTTGCTTGTTGGAACTAGATATTTTTCCTACACCCTCAGCAGAACCTCCATTATTTATGGTTTGTTATTCGAAATTTCCATCTACTTAGGTATTCCTGCATCAATATTTACGAGACACGGCCAGTTATAGATGTTGTAATTGAATATCTGCACTTCCTATATGCATTGAGGTAACAGTTTGTCCGATCAGGATAGACTTAAAATATAAACATTTGTAGCGCTTTTTCTCCCTTCTTATGATAATGTTGATGGAACTCGACTAATAAATCAACGGCAACCACGGTCTTCTCCATCGAACCGGACACACTAGAGTGTGTGATTTGCTTCATGCCATACGAAGTGGCTTTGCGCAGGGTCACCGTAGTGCCACGGTGCAGAGTAGCCGGACGACATGCTCTTATGCAGCGTCACCGTCGTGCCACGGTGGGAGAACATGGTACTTTGGTAAAAATTGTAGATGTACTTGATAGATTACTTTAGGTAGGGTAATTAAAGATTGAACAAATGTGATTGCAAGTCGGGTCTTCCATGCTCGGAAGGACTTTGGAACACCCGACTTGAATGGAGAAGAGGAGCGGGAGGAAGCCGATGGACAGTGGTACGCGGAAGAAGACAGCCTTGGTTTAGCCGGACGACATGCTCTTAGACAGATGATGATTGGAGTGGTGTTCACGCGGAAGAAGACATGCCTTGGTTATAGATAAGGCTGCCTTCTTCCACGCACTCACCGCCCATCGGCTTCCTCCCGCCTTCTTTTCTCCATTCAAGTCGGTGTTCCAAAGTCCTTCCGCATGGAAGACCCGACTTGCAATCACATTTGTTCAATCTTTAATTACCCTACCTAAAGTAATCTATCAAGTACATCTACAATTTTACCAAAGTACCATGTTCTCCCACTGTGGCACGACGGTGACGCCGCATAAGAGCATGTCGTCCGGCCATTTCAAGACCGTGGCACTACGGTGACCTCAGCAAAGCCACTTTGTATGGCATGAAGCAAATCACACACTCGTGTGTCCGGTTCGATGGAGAAGACCGTGGTTGCCGCCGCCTCGCCATCTTTGCTCATGGTCTTGGTTGATTTATTAGTCGAGTTCCATCAACATTATCATAAAAAGGGAGAAAAAGCGCTACAAATGTTTATATTTTAAGTCTATCCTGATCGGACAAATTGTTGCCTCAATGCATATAGGAAGTGCAGATATTCAATTACAACATCTATAACTGGTTGTGCCTTATAAATATCGTTGTAGAAATATTGATGGAAATTTCAAACAACACCATAACTAATGGAGGTTCTGCTGGGGGTGTGGGAAAAAAGGTCATCACATACGGTTCTTATTTGAAACCGTCTGTGATAAGTTCATATCACAGACGGTTATGATTTGAAACCGTCTGTGATAAGTTCATATCACAGACGGTTGTGATTTGAAACCGTCTGTGATATTTAGTTATCACAGACGGTTGTAATTTTAAACCGTCTATGATATTTAGTTATCACAGACGGTTTCAAATCATAACCGTCTGTGATAATTAAATTTCACAGACGGTTTATTAATACAACCGTTTGTGATATATATTTTCTCAGATAGGTAGAGAACCGTCTCTCATGATCTCCTTCATCACAGACTTATTGTTACTGACGGTTCACAAAACCGTCTCTGATGACGTTCGCGAACCGTCTGTGATGATGTTTTCTGTAGTAGTGGTATGATGCGCTAATAGTAACACAAATATTAGAGACAACCTCCGGTTACAGTACGTGCAAGCGTTCAATATTTACGAGCATTATACAATGCTAGTTGTAACACAATGCGGAATAAAAATAAACGAAACAAGGAGAAATAAAAATAAATTAAAAATGATAAAATAGGTTAAACTCCTATTATGTTGCGTGTGTAGGTTCTCTAAAAATAAATACTATGCACCAAATAAAAAATTGATTAACGTGAAAACAATTAAAATATCCCGAGCGAGCATTCATCGACGCCAAGATTGAAGACTTCTCTTTTTATATTTTTTTAATGTCATATGTCGCAAGTTGGTGTAATCTTTATGTTGGAATTCTTAATCAGGGGTTTTCTCGCAAAGAGATGTAATTAACAGAATTTTTATGTAAATGTATGAATTCTGGAAGTAATGTACCTGCAATACCTGATATTTGATATTTCTTAGTCTCATATTCGATCAAATTTAAACAACTTGTCTCTAATGACGTTGGAGACGGGTTCATGCCCATTTCCCCGTCGTCACGTTCGAACGACTACCGACGCCACTCCATCTTCGTCATATATGATCGACACTGCGGCATCTTCATCACCGTGAGGCCTTAATCCAGAAGCTCAGCCATTCAAAACCACATCAACGGACAAGGGCCTCAAGCACCCACCCCGAGGACAGCCCACGAGCCAAGAAAGGCCCGTGTGTAAGCTCAAGATGCTAAAAACCCCGGTTTGGCCATTCAGAAGCACGTCAACTTCAAACGGGCGTAACTTGGGCTGCCGGACTCCGATTTCAGCGTGCGACCACCCGTTTGAAAGATTAGGAGATAAGATTTCCAATGGATCTAGCCCCACTTCCAAATTCTCTCAAAATCGACAGAAAAATATGGAACAATATCATGGATCAGAAATTTAGGGTGCTGTGTCACCTCACTTTTGGACCTATGGCCCATGTATGTTAGGGTTTTGGTGGCCGCCCTACACCTCCTGGCTGTCGCTATATATATGGCTACCACCGTTCTTCTATGCTTAGGTTTTGTTGTGTGTGGTTGACCCCCTTGTGCGTCCCTCCTCGTGTTCGCGTGTGTCGACTAGACCACCCTTGACGAGAGACAAAACCTCACCCTTGTTTCCTTAAGATTATTGGATTGAAATTGCTTTCACCTTGTTCTTGCCTATTCTCGGTAGCAGCACTTACAAGGATCGATCGGGTCATGATTTGGTTGATTGCATCGTGTGGTGACGTAGCAATTGCTTGGTTGCTGATCTCATGGTTAGTAACCGAACCATCTACTCCATACCACATCGAAACCGACGTATCGTTCTCATCAGAAGATCGAGCCAACCCTCGTGCGCATCAGTTGGGCACTATGCCCAAAATTGCACCAAGAAGCAAAATGCAAGACCAAACATGAACAACTCCGGAGCCTCTAACAATGCATCAAGAAGACCACAAAACTTTGGCAGAGGATGCTTGAACAATATCACAACTCAGGTAGAACAAGACATGTACTAGGGTACGCTCAAGAATTAAGTTGAAGGATTTGTAAACCTACCTTTTTGGTAGCCTCTCTCAATCATGGGGATAAGATTCCTTTTAATGAATAGTTTGTAACACATAAAAAATTTGAAAATTATTAATTAATATTTTATTTCTTATTTCTTACAATTTTCCTTGAATTTTTAGCATTTTATAAATATTTTGATATTTTTAGAATTATGAAAATAATTACTATAGAAAAATTTAAAATCCAAAAATTTCTAAAAACAATTTTATTAGGTTCCAAATATTCTATATTATTTTAGAGAATTTTTTCTAAATTTTTAGATCCTTGTAACTATTTTCTCGAGCCTATTTAATTTTAGCACAAAATAAAATCCGAAAATGACAAGTGAGACTGGATCCCACTTGTCAGGAGCATCTTCTAGCTCCAGCCGATACAGGCCAGAGAAGCTCATTCCCTTCCCTCCCTCCATTAAAGCAAGAAAGAAGCTCCGAAACTACATCAATCCCGCACCAAATCTTCTCAAATTTGTGTAAAACGGATTCCTATCGATCTCCTCTTTCCATCCATGGTGTCAATTCCCCAAATTTCATGCTCTATTGCCAAAATTTCCTCCTAATCTGATTTGACCCCAAATTAAGTTTTCCATGTATATGCTTGTTTTAGGGCTATAAAAGTTGGCACCAAGGAGCTCTCCTCCACCCCATTGCATTGCGCAAAACCCCAAGTGCTTCCCCCTAGCAATGATCGCTGGATTTTGGAGGTAACCCAAGCCATGGACGTCAACAACCCTGGCAAAATTCGCCGCTACCATGCCTCCTCCCCTGCACCCCTTCGGTTTTGGCAAGAGAACTCTGCTCCTTGTTGCTGTGTGAATAGTATTCGTGAGTGAACAGTACCATAGCTATAATGCCATTTCTCTTTTTCTTGGATTTTGATCTTTCAGGAGCCTATTTTCACCTGTTCGAACTGCAATTGGCTCCATTTTTTCTAAATTCATCTAAAATTCTAAATTTCTCTATTATGCTAGTTTGATATTATATTTGAATTTAGAGTTTTTCTCATATATATTTCTGAGACACAACCGATGATTTTGAGTAGCTACTCTACGACCAAGGCAAGTTACACACCCTTGATTGTGTTAATCCTAGTTTTCAAATTATATTTTCAATTTAAATTATTGCATGTATATTTTTATCAATGTAATTAAATCCCAGTTTTAAATGATTAGTTACTCCTAATTATTACAACCTCAATTGACTACGAAATATTTATACCTTGTTCCTTTAGAGCAAAATATTACTAGCTGATACATTATTGTATTATTAACTAGTGCTATATAGTAAATGGTTTAGACAAGAATTTAGGACATTTTGGAGATTTACGACAAACCAAGATTTGTGCTAAAGATAAAGTTATTTCTTAGTGTCAAGGCACCGTAAAATGTTATGAAAGATGATGTTATTCAAAAGAAGGTGAAATATGATTTAGACTAGATGAGAATTCGTTGTCAGGTGGTGGTGCCATGGTTCTAGTTTTCTGATAAGCTCGCCTAGTCAATTAAGGACTAGTCTGTGTTTTGCTGAATGTGAAGCCTTACCATACTTTCACAAGTTTGGAATGGGACAAACCTGGCTATCCGTATTGCAACATACCATTGACAATCGTGCTATTAGGACGAAAGTAGTGTAAGCATATGGCTACCACTCGGTGCAAGAGCGGTTTAACCCTACCAGTAGTGAAACCTTAGCGGGCATGACTACATGGATGGAGCTTTATAGGAGCCTTGTTGTGATTTTCTTTGCCAAACACTAAAGAAAGTGTGTAGTTGGCAAAATGAGATGATTATATCTTGTGAGTAAAGTTGTACAATCTCTGCAGAGTGAAAACTAATCAATTAGCCATGCCCGCGTTAATGGGCATGCCGAGCAAGGCATTCACGGACTAGACTTCAGATTTTAAAATATTTTTAGAAAAGTAGTTTATAAATGCAGAGAGTTCATATAGGAAATTTTGGGATGAAACTCTGGGTTGGAGCCGATGTTGAAATTGATTATAACTTGATTTTATTATATCAATTACAGGATCCATTTAATTTCTTTTTCTGCAAGAAAAGTAGGGATGACAGTTTTACTCGACGCGATAAGGGTGGGTATGGGTAGCACTTCAGACCCATGGGTTTTCAGGTTTGGGTACCCGATAAGGACACATGATGGGTGTGGGTGTCAATTTGTAGCTATGGGTACCTGATGGGTATCCTGTAATTTGTGGGTCCCACTTTTTATAAGATATATATTAGAAAATTGAAACAGTAACTATCTAAATGAGAGGGTGAGACACACATAAAGCTTTAAAAGGCAATTCTATATTCAGAAATATGTTGAGCATATATCATGCTTTGAATTTATTTTGCACATATTATGCTCTAAATTGTTGTGCATATATCATGCTCTTTCTTTTAGGTGATACTCTATTATCTGTTAGCATCCTACTATCATCGTAGTTGTAAGTGTTCAGTGTATACCATGTGTCTGAGTTAAATGCTAGTCAATTGAGTTTCCTATCTTATATTAGTCATGAATGAGCATATATATCATTGTCCCACATTTTACTCTAATGTTTATCATCTTATTCATCGAAACCAAATACAATATCTATGAAAACACATTTGTTTCTCTGAAAACATTATGGAATGGTGTAGTATTTACCATCAAATATCTTATATGTATTCACTTGAACTTATAGTATCATTGGTCACCTATAGGCTATCATGATGTGCTGATTAAATGAAATAAACTGAAGTATCATTGGTCGCTCATAGCCCATGTTAACTCTCTCTTTTCAGCATAGCCTGCTACTCATGGGTACCTATCGGATTGGGATATGGGCACATATCTGTGTCTGATAAATCTAGTGAGTTTGGGTGGACGATATTATTTCGGGTTTGGATGGACGACAGTCGTACCCGAAAGACCTGACTGCTGTCCCTAAAAAAAGTCCACTCCTCTCTTCTCCTATATACATAGAGAGAGAAACAATAACGAAGCCAGCTATGGATTTACATTTCTTGTCTCTATTATGATATTGTATTTATATATCGTCTTGATCAATGACAGCCATCAGCAACCATTCAAATGCTTAATCGGACAAAAAAAATCAGACGTGCGTGTGATCTTGTGAAAAGAAGTCATCGTGCTTACCCATTTTTTCTCTGTTGTCCGGAGAAGTACGACACAGATATTGCTGCACTGCACGTGCACTTGCGCCAATCAGCTGGCCTGATCACACTAGGCTAGTCGGCGTATCGTGCCGCGTCAACGATCGACGACACGTGGTTAGCTCTCCTCTCCCACCGACAAGCACTTGCGGTCACGCAACTCACAGCATTTAACTCCCCTACCCTCCCCAACGGCCACGACCCATCACCATCGCTAGCTCCTAGCCGAGCTGAGCCTCGCATGAACTCCGACGAATCATCAATTATCACGGTATAAGCCGTTGCTATATAAATACAAAGGCGTCTGCTAGGTGCCGATCAGTGATCAAGATTAGCAAGGATAGCAGCTAGTATCAAGAGCTTAGCGGCTGGCCGGACCGGCAGGAACGGCGGCGATTGATGGCTGGGGAAGCGGTGCTGAATAGGGTGGTGTTCGCGTTGAACGGGCGGCGGTACGAGTTGGCCGCCGGCGACGCCGACCCATCGACGACGCTGCTCGAGTTCATACGCACCCGGACGCCCTTCAAGGGGCCCAAGCTCGGCTGCGGCGAAGGTACGTATGTAAACGTGCATGCGAGCTCCCTAGATGTTCTAGCTCCGTGTACCCTGCTAATTATTTTGCAGTAACCTATAAAGCAAACCAGTGTTTCCTGACTGTGTGGTAGAGTGATATAAGATTGTATCCCGATTTCTTGACGAGAGCGATAACTTCGATTTGGTAGAACTGACTTTTACGATCCGACTACAACATATGACGACGATGTGTCTTAGCAATCGATAAACTAACTTCAAAAGATTTTTGATCTTACCATGGGCACGATCAACCTGAACACGAGATTCAATTCCTACAAGCAACCGAAGAACAAACAAGAAAAATAGTAAAAATAATATAAAATTTCAAATAAGAATCGAACGTGGGTTCTACAGTCCGTGCTTTTGCCCCCCAAGGTCCCCACGATCTCGATCTATATCAATGGATCTTAAGATGATATGATACCGTGAGCCTAGTTCATTTCAATCCAGATCCTATATATGCGTGATCTTGCCTAGCAATGTGAAATACTAGTTAGTTTAGAATTCCATGCATTGCTGCTGACGACGCTATATTTTAACATAGAGGAAACTTTTTTTTTAAAAAAAATCACTTGCATTGTTGCGATCGACCACTGAATTTTAACAAGAGCAGAGGAAAATTTCTTTAGAATAACAGAGAAAATTTTTGAAAAATAACTGTAACTCAACGTTAACATAGAGAGGGCAAAATTTTATCAAAAAAATTCTTTAAAAAACAAAAAAATAATTTTCAAAAGAATAAAAAATACTGTACCTTCACACTGTAGAAACTACAGTGATCAGGGCTTGTGGCACCACGCGGCACACCCCTCTTTACATCCCAACATTTGTGATATATATAGATTTGTCCAGACCTTGAATTCGTTAGAATTATAATTCTCAAGGCACAATATACTATCAACATAAACAAAAAGAAGTCCGGACTACGATCTTGAATGTAACAACCATATTGCATCCATCCATGGTGGTTTGTATCTAACAACAGCCCTAACTAGAAAGAAATTATTGACTCAGAACTAGGGTGGAGAAAATCAAAAAATTCAATTTTCAAATAATTTTTTATTTTCAAAAATCAGTAAAATCGAGTGACAATTGATCGAAAATCTGTAGAAACCACAGAAGTTCCAACTCAAATTTTTTGAACTCGGTGGTCAAATAATAGATAAAAAGAAAATTGAGCGATTTTACCAATTTTTGAGCGATTTTCACTGATTTTTGATCGGTTTTCTTTGATTTTTGAGCGATTTTTTTTTATTTTTGAGTAATTTTTTATTTTTAGCGCACTAAAGAAAAATTGGAAAAAGTCCATAAGATTCTAATAAAATTCAAAATTATCTAAAAAAAACCAATTAATCTATAAAACAACTCAGAGAAATTTAAACTTTTTTGAAATTATTTAGTGCATCTAAAAACAATTGAAAACAAAAATTAATAAAAAGGAACAGAGACACTGTCAAATTTTTATAAACTGTTACAATATTTATTATGCTTTGAAATTTTAATGGAACAATAAATAGTGTACAAGGATCATGTACTAAAATTTTTAAAATATTAGACTTCATTTATTGTCCGTATAAAATCAAAAATAGAAGAGCGTATACAATGATAGTAGAACTTTTATAATATAAAAGAAAATACACTTGTTTGGTCAGCATCTGAAAATTTTACAACATCATTAACATTTTTGATAGCATCACATAAAAAGTTTAAGAAATATTAGACTTCATTAGTGTCCCCAGAAAATCAAAAAATGAAGAGCATATATTCTGACAGTATTACTATTAGAATTTTTTAAAAATATAAATATCTACTAATCATCTAAAAATTTTACAGCATCATTAATATTTCCTTAGGATCTAATACAAAAATTTTCAAAAAAATTTAACACTTTTTGTTGAATGTTTTTAAATTTTCCTTATTTTCTGAATTTGCATTCGAACTCTACCATTTTACTGAGCTGTTTTTATTGCCGAACCACCTCGATACATGTGGAAATCGCAATTTTTGGTTGAAAATCGTCAATTTTGTGAACCTTGCTCAGAACATGGTTAGTAATTACAATGTTCTGTTCACAAAGACTATTATATGTCCACCATAGCAATAATGATTGAAAATACTTTTGCAAAAAAAATCATATATAGTACTAGCATAAATCCCATAAATATGGCAATAATTTAATTCTTCCACACCGCATAATAAAAATATACTCCATCCAATCACACATATATATCATTTTGGACATTGACATAATCCTCAAAAGTAACGTTGACCACTAATTTCTCTCGTAACATATTTAGAAACCCAATAAAATTATAATATTATGAAAGTACTTTCTATGACAAATCTACACATGCGAGTTTGATGTATCTAATCTATATATTTAAATGGCAAACCAATATTTCAAAAGGTTGACACGAGATGGTTTTGTGACCGGAGGGAGTATATCTTACCAAATTTGGTAGACAAGAAGAACGGTGCAAATTTAGTAAGGACAGCTTGATAAACGGAAAGCACTAGTTTGGCAAACGAAGTTTTGGCAAACAGAGGTATAGATGTGAGTTGTCTTGTACAGCCAAAATGCTCGGTTCGCGGTGTGGTCCCCTTCATTCTATTGAGTGTTGGCTAACGTCAATTGTACAATAAATTGTCTGTTTTTTTTGGGAAAAAGGTAATTGTTGGTAGCTTTCTATATAAGAGTTGTCTTAGATGTTTCTGCGTCACATAGCCAATTCTGCTCATGTGTTTCCATTTGCACAAAAACTCCGAACACTGAATCAAACTACGAAGCGCTGTGAATTGCCCACAAATGCTCAATAGGATCATCTCGAAGCCTCTCATGTATTTCCCTGTCTTCAATCTCCTGGTGTATCTTTAAGAACTCCCTATTTTAAGGTTTAGGGGCTGGTTTAGGGGCTTCCTGGGAATTGGGGCTGAGGAGGCAAATTTAGAGGCCTCCTAATTTTAGGGGCTGGATTAGGGGTCCTGCTGGATCTGTATTTTTTACTAAACTCCCTATTTTAAGGTTTAGAGGCTGGTTTAGGGGCCCTACTGGAGATGCTCTTACACTTCCCTTGTTATTAATGTGTTAGGTTTCCTTTGATAAATTGCAACTTACTGAAAGTTTGCATAAGATACGTCTACATTTTGATTGCTTTCTATACTCGTCTACATATGTAGATGTATCTATCTTTCGACTCCCGTACAAAATCACATTCAGTTAGGTCATCTGGAATGTGCTTTTTTCCATCTGTCCGTCAGAACAACCCCAAATGATCCAAATAATGTTGATGGCTGATCAACTAATAGGGTCTTCTCTGAGAAAGAGACACTCGTTGACATTGAGATTAGCTGTTAATGTGGAAGATAGCATGTCCTTTTCTTAAACAAATAATTTTTTAAATTGCCGGCAATTATGTAACAAGATACTATAAAACGTATATATTTATATTTTTTTATGTGAGGACATATGTATGAAATATACACCTAGATCTAATCTATACTTATACTAATTAGGCACTCTAAGAAAATTATGACAAAAATAAGAAAAAAAGAAAGAGATCTAGCCAACTATATGATGAACCCAAGTTATAACAGTTTATATTAAAATAAGGAGTACATGTCATGTACCATAAAAACTAACTGAAATTTAGAATAAAAAAATTAGTAAGTCGATTTCCATATGTACTTCAAAGTAAATCCCCATGTCGGACTCAGAAACTATGTTTCTAAACCCTGTATATTTACCGTGGTAGTCCCACTATCAATCGCTAGCACACACATCCAACATTGACATACTAAATCCATACACAATGGAGAGACAAAGTATTAGTTAATATTAAGCATACAAAGTTATGTCTAACTTGACTAGTTTGACATCGAAAGGGGCCGACTGACCAACTAACTTTACACGAAAAAAGTACATAGCAGAAATGAAAGCAAACAGTGTGAAAGTCCAACTGGCATGCTTAACCCGCCCACAGGAAACTAACTGAATGAGACCTAGGAAATTGGCGTCCTCATCACCGAAACCCATGGCATAAAATTAACCATACGACGGTATTCTCCCTTATCTTCTGAATAAGTTCAACAATCCATGGTGAGTATGAAAAATCATACTTCTCAAAGCTTTTAAACAAAGGTATATAGTATGCAAGACTATGTCAATTGAAGTGGCTATCCTACTATATTTTAAAATTTTGTATGAAGCAATCTTTTTTTTTTTGGAATTGCTAATTTAAGGACACCCTCATCAAAGCTTTTGTGAAGACATCTTTTCCTCGTGACAAGTAGTAGCACCACCCCCTTAAAGACTCTCTTCTTATCACAAGTGACATCACCTCCTTCCTTAACCCATTTTTGTTCTCCTTCAAAAACCCTCTCCTTTTGATAAGTGGCATTACTCAAAAGCTTTTGTGAAGACATCTTTTCCTTGTGACAAGTAGTAGCACCACCCCCTTAAAGACTCTCTTCTTATCACAAGTGACATCACCTCCTTCCTTAATCCATTTTTGTTCTCCCTCAAAAACCCTCTCCTTTTGATAAGTGGCATTACTCTCTTCATTCCCTTTTCTCCTCCATTCTCTTTGCATCAAACACAAAATAGTTTTTATGTTTCAAATTTTTCCCTCAAGTTTTTGAAAATAAGTGTTTTTAACCACTTTTGAAAGTTACTTGAGCAAACTTTTCCAACTGAAAGTTTGTTGAATAGAAACTTTTTGATCCAGAATTTTTGAATTGAAAGTTTTCGAAGCTAAAATTTTTTATTTAATTTTTTTTCAAGTTAAAACTTTCTAATTTGAAATTTTTTGAGTTCAAACTTTCCAATATAAAATTTTTTGATTGAAAATGTTTCGAGTTGAATTTTAAATCGAAGCTTTTCGAACCAAAAGTTTTTTGAATTGAAACTTTTCAAACCGATATCTTTTGAATAAAAACTTTTTTCAGTTGTAAATTCCGAATTGAAACTTTATGATTTGAAAATGTTTGATTTAAAATATTTTGTGTTGAAACTTTCTGAGTTTAAGCTGTTTCTATTTGAAACTTTTCGAGTTGAATTTTTCTGAGTTGAAACTTTATGGTTTGAATTTTTTTGATTTAAATGTTTTGAGTTTTAAATTTTGAGTTGAATTTTTTTCAAGTTGAAACTTTCTATTTAAAATTGTCAAAGTTTAAATTTTCTAATTTTAAAATTTTGTGTTAGAGAGGGAAGGAGTGGAGGGTAGAAGTGAGTTGGAAAAGAAGAGCCGGATGGATAAGATGACATGTAGCATTCTAGTTTTCTTAAATTTATTATTTTAAGATTAATCTTAAAATCGTTAGGGCAGTCCCAACTTATGGTTTCCATGAGCAGTGTCTAAAGAAGAGAGAGAACAATAAACAAATGCATAGTTTCCCAACCTATGGTTTCCATGAGCAGTGTCTAAAGGAGAGAGAGAGCAATACTAGAGGAGAGAGAGAGAGCAATAAACCAATGCATGCACCACAAACACACATTGGTTAGCGCGCAGAAATGTCCAACCCCGATTTTACTCGTTTCTTGTGTCTTGGTACCCGCGCTGACCCAGTTTTTTGCATGAGACACGGTTTCTTGGTTTTTCCTTCTCTCCCTTCCTTAATTCCTATGCCACATCAGATTTTTGCTTAGTTAGCAGCGTAATTAATTCTATAGACACCAGCTGAGGTGGTGGGTTGGGACTACCTTTATACCCAACTTTCTAGATTACACCTACCCCGGGAGAGGCGCACCGACCGGTAGATCGGGCTAGTCGGCCTTTCTAAAGGGCAGGCTTAGGCACGGTTTCTTTTAAGGAGTTTATTTAGCGCGCGTGACAAGGGAAAGGATAAATATGGGTTGCTGCCGCGAGCGCTCGTTTTAGGTCATTGACCTGCCCGAGGGTTTGGCTCACATGTGCTTGGAAGTCTCAATGACGTTGAATTCCTTCAGGTTTTAAAGCACAAATCAAATCCAAATGGGAAAAAATAATATCAATATATTTGCTATTCTAGTTCTGTTAGGGCGTTCAGTTCTTTTAGTCAAGCTACGTCTAGCACACTTGAGATGGTTGATAGGATATAACATGTTATGACTAATTCATATTATTGTGCTTTATTGCAGGCGGATGTGGGGCATGTGTAGTCGTTATAGCTAAGTATAATCCAACGACAGATGAAGTTACTGAATTTACTGCAAGTTCATGCCTAACACTTGTTTACAGTATAAATTTATGTTCAATCATCACCACTGAGGGTCTGGGGAATACCCAAGATGGTTTTCATGCAATTCAGAAAAGAATGTCTGGGTTTCATGCTTCTCAGTGTGGCTTCTGCACCCCTGGCATGTGCATGTCTATGTTCTCTTCCCTTGTCAATGCTGACAAATCAAAAAAGCCTGAACCACCAAATGGTTTCTCAAAGCTAACAGTGTCTGAAGCAGAAAGGGCTTTCTCAGGCAACTTGTGTCGATGCACTGGTTACCGACCGATTGTTGATGCCTGCAAAAGTTTTGCATCAGATGTTGACTTGGAGGATTTAGGCCTTAATATATTCTGGAAGAAAGGTGATAAGCAACCAGATGTTAGCAAACTGCCAAGTTACACCCTTGGAGGTGGAATCTGCACTTTCCCAGACTTTCTGAAATCTGAGATCAAATCTTCGCTAGATTATCTGAATGATGCTAATGTTACAGTATGCCGGGAAGGTTGGTATTATCCTAAAAGTATTAAACAGTATTATGATTTAATAAATTCTAGCATATTTAGTGAATGCTCTGTCAAAGTGGTGGTTGCAAACACGAGTGCTGGTGTATACAAGGATCAAGACCTTTATAGTAAGTATATTGACATAGGTGGCATTCCAGAACTTTCAGCTATTGTATGGAAAGATGGGGGTATTGAAATTGGAGCTGCTACACCAATTTCAAGGACCATCGAGATACTTAATAAAGAAAATGAAGCCATGTCCTCTCCAAATGGAGGTGTGGTTTTCAGAAAACTTGCTGAGCACATGGGTAAAGTGGCTACACCATTTGTCCGCAACACAGCAAGCATTGGCGGAAACATAATTTTGGCACAAAAATACCCATTTCCTTCAGACATTGCAACCATACTTCTTGGTGCTGGTTCAACTGTTTGTCTTCAGGTTGCCTCAGAAACACTACATGTTACTTTGGAAGAATTTCTAAAGCAGCCTCCTCTTGATCCTAGTACATTACTCCTGAGCGTATTTATTCCTCATTGGACTTCAGATTCTCTGAAAGATACTAGTTTGATCTTTGAAACTTACCGAGCAGCGCCTCGTCCTCTTGGCAATGCTGTTTCATATGTTAATTCTGCATTCTTGGGATATGTTTCTTTCGATGAATCATCAGGTGGTCATATATTGAGTAACCTGCACCTCGCTTTTGGTGCCTATGGAACGGAATATGCTATTAGAGCAAGAAAGGTTGAGGAACACCTCGCTGGAAAAATGCTCACTGCATCGGTTGTACTTCAAGCAGTTCAATTACTTAGAGAAATAATTGTACCAACGGAAGGAACATCACATCCCGAATACAGAGTCAGTGTGGCTGTTGGATTTCTCTTCAGTTTCTTATCTCCACTTACTAAAGGCATAACAGAGCCTGGAAAAACCCTGAGCATTAGTTCTAGTAATTCTGAACATACAGATCTCTGTAACCTGCCATTGTGTTCACGTCGAGAAACAGTTTCCAGTGATGAATATAGACCAGTTGGTGAGCCGATTAAGAAGTATGGAGTCGAGCTTCAAGCTTCTGGTATGTTGTTACATTATATCATCAGAATGACTAATACAGTCAAGATGATTTTTCCCAAAGTATACGTCTTCTAGGATAAGTGATCAACTTTCCTTTGTGTAATGCAGGGGAAGCAGTATATGTAGATGATAGTCCTGCTCCAAAGAACTGCCTCTATGGAGAATTTATTTACAGCACACAACCTCTTGCTTATGTCAAGAGTATTAAATTCAAGCCTTCCTTAGCAGCAGAGAAGATCATCACAGTTGTTTCTGCCGAGGACATTCCAAGTAAAGGGAAAAATATTGGATCAACCTTCATGTTTGGGGATGAACCACTTTTCGGTGCTCCAATTGCTGAGTTTGCTGGACAGGCTCTTGGTGTCGTGGTACTTACCTTTTCATCTTTCTCATATTTGCTCCCGGAGCTACTGCTGCCTCAGCAACACACCATTCTATAATAAAACATATTTTTGAATATTACGAATGTGTCTTTCTTCCATACTCATGTAATCATGTTACTAAAATAATAAACTTTAACTCAGATTGCAGAATCTCAAAGATATGCCGACTTGGCAGCAAAACAGGTTGTTGTTGAATATGACACGGAAAATTTGAAGCCACCAATATTAACCGTGGAACAAGCAGTGCAAAACAATAGCTATTTCAAAGTCTCCCCAGATAGGTATCCAAAACAAGTCGGTGATTTTTCCAAGGGCATGGCAGAAGCTGATCATAAGATACTATCAGCAGAAGTATGTTAATTTTAACATCCTTTAAGACCTTTTTCATAAGTTCATCTCAGTTGCTTTTTTGAGAAACCATTGGAAGTTATGAGATACTTTTCTACTTTTACAGTTTGGCACTTAACTCTCCAAACTTATTAGTTTATTTTCTATGGGGTATAATTTATATCGAGACCGAAATAAAGTATCACATTTGAGCAATCAAAAGAAGATTTAGACCAGTGTGCATATTACAAAATGAGAAACTACTTCATCCTTTTATTGATACTGTTCTAATGTACGGCACTTTTGCTTTCCATATAAATTCAAATTAACTTTTGTGGTGTTTTTAGTTAAAACGTACTCTTGCAACCGTTTTGGATGGGTACCAATTACTTTGCAAACTAAAATAGCAATTATAAACTACATATTGCCGTGTACAAAAGTTTGGGATGGAGATCCTCTGCAGTTGCTACTAGTCACTGACAGGTGGGTCCCACGCAGTAAAAGGCCCACCTGCAGTGACCCAACGGCAGAGAAAAATAACTGCAGAGGATCCGCGTCCAAAAGTTTGATATTGAAGGGATGCAACTTTCTCGAAGTTATATCATAAGACCCATAATTACTGCTCTCAGTACAAATGCAACTTCGTGGAAACCAATCGAGAATACATTGTGTCTTGTATCATGTAATAACAAATGTGATTTTGATGATTGCAGGTAAAACTGGCCTCTCAGTACTACTTCTACATGGAAACACAGACGGCACTAGCAATTCCAGATGAGGATAACACCATTGTTGTCTACAGTTCATCACAATACCCTGAACTTGCACAGAGTGTTATAGCGAAGTGCCTCGGCATTTCGTTCAGCAGTGTGCGTGTCATTACAAGAAGGGTTGGTGGAGGCTTTGGTGGAAAGGCATTCAGATCATTCAATGTGAGAATCTGACAACTTAGAACAGTAGTCCATGTAATTCAAAAGTTTTACTCCAAAGGAGAGTTTATATTAGATTAATATCTTCCAAACCTGTGAGTTCACATGCAAGACCTCTTGGTTAGTTTTCGGACTAACTGTTTCAGAATGTTCTTTGCATGCATTTGTAAATCATATTATTCCTGATTTTTAGGACCTGTTTCATGAGAAATTCAAGTTGAGAAAATACATTCAATATTTTCCCATGTGTTACGACTAAAATATTATTAGATGTTTACGTTTAGCAATCATATATATTTTGACTGTACCACATTAACAACTGCAGTATTACTTCTAGGATATGCCTACAACAAACATGACAACATTAATCAAAGGTACACATTCGATGAGTTCATGACCCATGATCCAAAGAATTAGTATAGTATGATTAGTGTTCTATTGACAGTTTTTAACACGAGATTTGACATTTAGGCTTCATGTACCATCCATCAACTTCCAAGCTAGAAAGCAACAAACGTTGATCATATCAGCTGTTGCTGCTGACTTATCCAATATATGCTTTTGTAGGTTGCAACAGCGGCTGCGCTTTGTGCATACAAGTTACGCCGTCCCGTGCGGATGTATCTCAATCGCAGTACTGATATGATCATGATTGGGAGTCGGCACCCAATGAAAGCTTATTACTCTGTTGGTTTCAAGTCTGATGGGAAAATTACAGCCTTGCACCTAGATGTACTAATTAATGCGGGTATATCTGCAGATGCGAGCCCCTTGATACCAGACGTTATTATATCAGGTCTGAAGAAGTACAACTGGGGTGCTCTCTCATTTGACATCAAGGTCTGCAAAACAAACAATACCTCCAAATCAGTAATGCGTGCTCCTGGAGATATACAAGGCTCTTTTATTGCCGAAGCTATCATTGAGCATGTTGCTGCAGTGCTCTCGCTCGATGCTAACTCTGTCAGGCAAAAGAATTTTCACAGCTATGACAGTCTTGTGTTATTCTACCCAGAAAGTGCAGGCGAAGCTTCTACATACACATTACATTCTGTTTTTGATAGATTGGCCTCGACTTCGAGCTACGTGCATCGAGCTGAAACCATCAAGCAATTTAACAGTTGCAATAAGTGGCGAAAGCGGGGTATCTCTTGTGTGCCCCTTGTTTTCAAGGTGGCACCAAAGCCAGCTCCTGGAAGAGTTTCTGTGCTCAATGACGGCTCCATTGTTGTTGAGGTTGGAGGAATCGAAATTGGCCAAGGACTGTGGACGAAAGTACAGCAGATGACCGCTTATGCTTTGGGACAGTTATGGCCTAATGGGTGTGAAGGCCTTCTTGAGAGAGTCCGTGTTCTTCAGTCTGATACATTGAACTTGATCCAAGGTGGAATTACTGCTGGCAGTACTTCATCTGAATCTAGTTGTGCAGCAATCCTTCAGGCGTGCAACATGCTGATTGACATATTAAAGCCGGTCATGGATAGGCTCAAACAGCAATCAGGCGTTGTCTCATGGGATTCATTGATTTCTAAGGTGATTTTATTTCCCTCTGATTTCTCTTCATGCTGCAAAGAATTTCTTGTTTGTTCGTGGAACCACATCTTTCTATGTGCTAATACCTGATCTTTATTTAATTCAATGTTCCCAAACAGGCCTCTCAGGAAAATGTTAATTTGTCTGCAAGTGCATACTGGGTAGCTGGCCAAGAATCCAATAGCTATCTCAACTATGGAGCTGGTATAAGTGAGGTGCACCAAATTTCCAGCTAAATTTCAATTGCATGACAGAAGTTTAATTGCAGTTAGATGTTTTATATGTGATTGTTTTACTATTCAACACCTTCTGGAAATGCAGGTGGAGATTGACCTTCTTACAGGAGCAATTACTTTACTAAGGAGTGATCTTGTGTATGACTGTGGCAAGAGCTTGAACCCTGCAGTGGACTTGGGCCAGGTTTGCTATAGATTTTTCCTTTCCTATTTCAAGTTTTTATGCATTTCCAAAAAAGAGTACATTTCATTCACTTGTGGTGCGTAGCATATATATTTTCAGTAAAAGACTACTCAAAACAATGTACTTGAAAAATCTGAATCCCAATTCCCAATGCAACAACATCTTTTTCCATTTGTCATTCAAACAAGTGTTAGCATGGAGAGAAAATATTATAGCTGGAATTATCAACAGCTTCTCGTTGTAAATGTTGATCAGAACCAGTAAACATCCATTGGAGAGATGTGGAACGGTGATAACTTTATAGGTGGAGGAGGGGACCGACTGGGGGAGGAACGTATCTAGAAGTGGCAGCCAAAGAAGAGAAATTGCAGAGAAGTTGAGAAACATTCGGCAAGGAGCAGTGGAACTACACCAGTGTAACTAATGAACCACACCAGTGCAGAACACCAGTTTACTGTCGGGTCCACATCAGCATCATTGTCGGATGTGGACCCGGTATAACCTAAGTGGTAGTGATAGTCGAGGACTATCACTGCCGGATATAAGCCGGCAGTGATAATTACTATCACTGTTGGTTTATACTTACCAAACTGTAGTGATAATCACTATCACTGCCGGTTCATACTGTCCAACCGGCAGTGATAACTCTGTGTCCTACTACAGAACTGGCATTCGATACCGGTTCAAAAAGGCCTTTACTACCGGCTTTTGAACCGGTACAAGCCATCCGGGACTGATGCTCAAGGACATCAGTCCCGGTTCCCTCACCCGGTACTGATAGAGTACCAGTACCGGTTGAAGACCACACGTGGCAGCGCATCATGAGCCCCTGTGGCCCTTATTAGTACTGGTTGGAGGAACCAACCGGTACTGATGAGGGCATCATCAGTATCGGTCGGTGTCTTCAACCGGTACTGATGTGTTGTATATATAATATATATATGTGTGTGTGTCCACTAGCTATTATATATATTTGTGTGTGTTAAATCACAACTAATTAAAGCACATATAATCAATCATGCACATCTGATTGATAATTAAATAACTGAACATTCATTAACAAATTTAATTACATGTAATGTATTACAATATGTACACATATGTGTTCTTCTGTTCATTGGGATCACATAATAATAGTCTTTCTTTTCCTTTTGTTCATCGGGATCGTTTACGTGCATCGCAATCGCTAACCGTCGACCCCGACAGTTCACCGGTCCTTATCAAAGGGCTCAACCTATTTACATTTGGTTCGTGAAACTCGCCTTTCGGATTTATGACCTCATCGTAAATGAAGCCGACGAGTTGTTCTTGGATTGCTCTCACTCGCGCTGGCGAGAGTTTCGATGCTTGTTCCGCCAAATGTTGAGGCACCTACCATTAAGTCATTAACTAATCAATCCTTGAATTTGTACAAGATATAAGGAGTACCTAGACATCATTAAAGCTAGTAATTATATTTACTCACCCCTTTGTTGCTTTTTAGCATGCGGTCAACGGCTCCGGTTTGGGTGTGCATAAACTCACATACATAGTAGCCGCATAAATTGTTGCCCAGCGGCTGTCTCAAGATCTGCGGTGAAAAAAGTTGAAAGCGTGAAATGGATGCAAAGAAATTAAGTTAACTAACTAAAAAGCTAGCATTATAATATGCGTACTTGAGAAGCAATTGTAATATCAAATTTCTTCTTGAATGTGCCCCTGTTTTTAGCACGGAACCATGTGAATGCACTACACATGTGATTACGAATTGTACATGATTAGAATTTGTTTCAAATGGAAGGAAATAGAACTAGTACAATAATGAAAGGAACAAGTATTAATACCAGTTGAGCATGTCTATAAAGTTTTGAAACTTTTTAACTGGTCTCCTTTGCGAGTCCATAACTGTGATTAGGCTACGATCTAGCTAGATCATAAGTAGAATCCAGTGAAAACTGTACATATATATGTCAACGTAGATAACTAATTAGTTTTAACATTGTGTTATGAAAAAGGAGTAAAACGAGGCGGTACGAAAACACGTACTCAAATGAGTAGGGTTGATATATCTTTGACTTATATTGTTGTCCCATTAGCATATTGTATATGTTAGTCTGTGAAATTTGGGTGGTCTCTAATAGTTGTCTCATTGATAATTACTGGGTCCATGAAGCCTATGTCAAAGATACGATCCCTTCGGCATCTTTGTATCTCCATTCTACATAAGAAGAAATTAGTTAGACTTGCAAGTTAGTATAGTACAAGGGCGCGCACGATGATTTAATAAGACACTTACAGAGTCCAGCAACTCAGCATGGCCGCGCCGAGGGCGTCTGTCTGGTATAGATCATACATGACGTTCCATTCGATATAAAATTCACCGTCCCCGTGGTAAAAATCTTGGTCCTTGTACTTGACAGCGAACAAATCTAGACCCTGCTTGGCCGCGTCCAAGTACCATTCGTGGAATTGCCGCATCTTTGTTGGTAGCTGGAGCAGCTCCTCACGCCTGACCAATGATGCGCCATGTTTAAATGGCCATCTTACTTAGACATACTCAATATTCGCCGTGCCCAATACTTGATCTGAGTTAAGTCCAGTTTCTTTCAAGAATTTTTGCATCCCCTTGGCCTTCTCCTCAGCTGATGTCCTCTCTTCTAACATCTTCTTCTTGTGGCTTTTCTTAGTTAATGTGCGCTCGTAGTTTGATAGGAGAGGCATTTCTTTTTTATCCTTCAAATTTTTAATAGTCCTCAAGCCTTTGTGAAATTTTTCCGTGCCAAATTGAACCTTCTTCTCTGGTGACTTAGGTCTAAAAAATGTAGTTACCTCTCCTTTTACTACTTTCTTGGTCTCCTCCTCGGTCATATCATACGGCCGCTTCGGAAGTACAGCCAGCTTCTTGGATTGGGTGGAGGACCCCGTCTTCTTGGGAGCTGCTGGCCAAGCTGGCTTGTTTGTCTTGGTCGACGTCTTCTTGGGAGGAGACGGGCTTCTTTTGGAGCTTATGTTTGAAGGAGGTGCTGTAGGAGTTGGCGCCTTCTTGGGAGGAGATCTAGATGGGCTTCTTCTGGGGCTTATGTCTACCGAAGGTGGTGTAGGAGTCGAGTTTCTTCGCGGAGAGGACACGTCCATGTTATCACGAAAAATTATGTATCGTTTGCGTCGCAGGATGAAATTGTGTATCGCCTCTCCTAGCTTCGTAGTCCTGTCACCTCCGGGGATTTCGTGGTCAAGGTCCTCGCACCCTGGGCAAACCTCCTCCACCGAGACCTTGGAGTAGCCTGATGGTATCTGTTGGCCATGGATGAGCGGCCCTGGCTCCACTGGATGAGCCATGCCGTGGGCCGCCTTGAAGGAGAGGTTCCGCGCTTGGACATGCAGCTCACAAGGTGTCCACTGCCGGATGTTGTCTACAGGATAGTGGTCCAAGTCCGCTTTGGGCAGCCCACCGGAAGCGCAATTGCTCCGCTGCATGGAGGGGCTGATGATGTTAGGATTACTTGGAGGTTCCTGGCCCGTCTCCCGCTGTTGGCTCAAGGCTAACTGCACCTCTCTTCGGATCTCTTCTTGCGTTATCTCCTGTGTTTGATTCAGGCGTTCTTCAAGTGCACTAAGCTGTTGTGTTTGTCGAGCCTTGCTTCTCACCCGACTCCTATAGGTCTCGGCGTCCTGAGAGAAACCAACCTTCCAGGGGACGACGCCAACGCCCCGTGTAAGTCCGGGTGCTCTGGGTTTTGTAGGGCCCTTGTTAGCTCGTCGTTCTCTCTGTTTGGCACGAAGGTGCCCTTTGAAGACTCCTCGATCGACTGTGCAAGCCTTCTGGCCATATCTCGCAACACCTCCCCAAACACCACATTGCCTTCATCATCAAGGGCACTGCCGTGAGCATAGTACCAATGCTTTGCTTTGTCAGGCCATTCCATTGTTGCGGGTGTGACACCCTTAAATAGCAGGTCTTGTTCCCTCTTCTCCCATTTGGGTATTGCTTGGCGGTAACCACCAGGGCCGAGTCGGTGGTGGTAACTCTTCTTCTGTGCATTCAGCTTGTTTTTCTCACTCAAACTTTGACCTTCGTCCGAGGTCTTGTAGCTCACGAATGCATCCCAATGGTCCTGCAACTTTAGGTACTTGTTGAAGTCGGGCGTTTGATTCTTACTAATATACTCCGTGTTCAACTTCTTTTTATAAGTCTGGAATGCAATGGCCATTTTCTTCAGAGTGTAACTCTTCACCTTCTCTTCGGTCCCTTGGGGGAAGGTGAATGTCTCCTTCATATCGTTCCAAAGCATATTCTTCGTATCTTTAGGGACCTGATCCCATTTCGCTATACTAATGGGCACGTGGTCCCTAACGTGGACGCCGCATGCCGAATTGAATGGCCCAGACCCCCCAAGGGTGCAAGAGGTTGGTTGTTCTCGCCAACTTCGGTGATAACGTATCTTGCCTTCGACTTCTTGCTTGGACCTCGCTGATGTGATTGCCTGCTTGGTTGATCAATCTAAAAGTACGGTACAATCATGATCAGGTCAGAATGTTGGCTTAGCATGATAGTGGAACCGACAAGCATGAACGGGACCGATTGTTACCTCGCTGGCCTCATCGTGCTCTGTGGCCTCATCGGCCTCGGTGGCCTCGACAGCCACGGGTTCAAGCTCTCCTGCCTCATGACCATCATTTCCCGCAATCAAATTTCGCATAAATTCTTCTTGATCAACAATTTCGTCTGCCATCGTTGTTTCTTAGGCTAGAAGAAGGCACTGAAAATTAACGATAATATGTCAACAAAAGGTCAAATACTATCGACAAGTATACTTATACGTTTTATGTAAAGCTGATGGTACTACTCTAAAACGGCGAGGAGGACGGTGGGGAAGAGAAGGTAGAGAGGACGAGCCAAATACTATCGACAAGTATAGTTATACATTTCACATGATACATATACAATTGACAATTCACATATACTTATACATTTCACATATACTAACACATTTCACATGATACATATACAATTTAACATTTCACATATACTTACACATTTCACATGATACATATACAATTGACAATTCACGTATACTTATATATTTCACATATACTTACACATGATACTTATACATTAGAAAAATTCACATGATACATATACATCTCAAAATGAAAAAAATTCATATATTCTTTAGAATATTATTGCTTATTTGCTTAACATGGAATGATATGCTTAAAAAAGCCAAGGAGGAAGGTTGTACATACAAAAAATCACCGGCCAAGTGCTATGACAACTACTCATGTTGCCGAAAGGATTCATCCCATCCGTGCTGAGTCCGAACCTTATATTCCTCATATCATATGCAAAGTGTTTCTTGTATTTTCTATCAATATTCCTCCACTGCGCGGAGTCAACAGGGTGTCTAAGCATTCCATCCTTTTTACGCTCCTCAGCGTGCCATCGCAGCAATTAAGCATGCCTTTTGTTCGCAAACAGACACTTCAGACGGGGGATTATAGGGAAATACCACACCACCTTGGTCGGAGGTCTTTTCTTCTTACGCTGCCCCTCGATATCGTCATCACCGCGCTTATACCGAGATGCCTTGCAAACGGGACACGCATCCAAATTTGCAAACTCATTGTGATATAATATGCAATCGTTTGGACATGCGTGTATTTTCTACACTTCCAGTCCCAACGTGCAAACAACCTACTTGGCCTCATACGTGGTTGCTGGCAACATGTTACCCTCTGGAAGGATATCTCTGAAGAAACCTAACAGCTCTGTGAAACTCTTATCGGACCAACCATTACTTGCCTTCAACTGCAGCAGCGTAACCATAACATGCAGCTTTTTGAACTCCTCTTTGTAGTCTGGGTACAATGGTGTTGTAGAATCCTCTACCATACGTTGAAACTTCTGAAAATCCCTTTCACTCGTGAGGTCCTCCTCCCCATCATGCAACATCTGTTCTAGATCATCTTCATGGTTATCGATGAACGTCTCTTCATGGGTGTCGACGAACGTATTTTTGACCGTGGTCGAGTCGTTGTCTTCATCATCATCAATCAGATGCCCTTCAGGTACAATCTCATCTTCATCGTGCTCGGTCCAACAGGTATAGGTAGGATTGAAACCCCTTCGAAGCAAGTGCGCACGGATCACCTCAAGGTTCAAAAATTGGTTCTCATTCTTGCAATCGATGGACGAGTAACAAATATAGTCCATCATCTTATTTGACTTGTACGCCGCAGCCGCGCTCAGAAAACTAGTCACACTGTTAAAGTACTCTCTATCGCGACAGTCCGCTTCATACATCTATTTTCGGTCCATCTACAAATATTTATAACAAATAAAATCTCAATAAATCAATAAGTGCTCACAAATTGTTTTATACATTTAATTTGTTATGTAGTGCTAATTAATCTAGAAATTTTCATTACTTATAAATCTATATCCAAATCTCAATTGTAAAATCAATTAAATAATTGCTATTAGTTATATATAATGGTCCGTCCAACAAATTTGAGTACTATTTTATCTCATTTGAGTACTATTGTCTCCTCTTCTCTCATTTCAGTACTATTTTATCAAGGAGTATTGGATGAGGAACATAATTCTTTTATGCATGGCCTTTTTACATCAATTATATACTTTTTCATACATTGGACATTTACTTTTTCTAAATGATTATAATAATCAATACTCCATACATTACAAATTGAAGCATGTCCTTCGTACAAAATGTTTATATTACAAATTGAAGCTTGACCTTCATACAAAATAAATCATATCCTTAATTATACAACTAAGTTACAATCCGACCTTCATGGTTATCGATGAACGTTTGCCTAGTACGTGGTTGCTATTAGTTATATATAAATCTATATCCAAATCTCGATTGTAAAATCAATTAAATAATTGCTATTAGTTATATATAATGGTCCGTTCAGTAAATTTACATTACTTACAGAAGTATTAAATTAACACACATGAAATAAAGAAACAATTTTAAGTAATTAGATTAAACAATAGTTAATTATGAAGTGCTACCACATTTAAATTCAATCAACGTATTAAATGCAATCACTAATTTAGTCCTCTAAATACTTAAATTCAACCTACATCATAATCTCACCAATCATTATACATATAAAAGTTGGTAATTTCAAATCTAGCCTCCAGATTAGAGCTCTAATTATATTGACTAGGCAATCAATAATTCTCACAACCTACAACAATATAGAACTTAATATCCAACTAAATAAATTACCAAAGAAATATACATCAAGATACAAACCTTAGATCACAAGTTAGAAACGAATTACACCAAACTTGAGAGCAAAAGTTCGCCCCCTCTCCGCCCCAATCGAGCAAGAACAGAGCTCCTCTCTCTGTTCTGGACAGGTTAGAGAAGGGAGCCAGGGTATATATAGTGCCATATTATCACTGCCGGTTTTTTCTCTAGAACCGACAGTAATATATCATTGCCACTTCTATCTCTAAAACCGACAGTGATATTGCTGTCGTTTCCCGCGCAAATGACTTTATCACTACCGCTTATACTGTTCACCCGGCAGTAATGTATCACATCAATACCGGTTGGATATACCAATCGGGACTGATGACTCACATCAGTCCCGGTTGGATACACCAACCGGGACTGAATCCCCAGTTTGCCCTAGGCACTATCAGTATCGGTTGGTGTATCAAACCGGTACTGATGTGATATATTACTGCCGGTGAACAGTATAAGTGGCAGTGATAAAGTCATTTGTGCGGGAAACGGCAACAATATTATCACTGTCGGTGTTCTCTCTAAAACCAGTACTGATAATATGAACCTTCCAACTCCCGCCGCCAACCATCAGGGTTCCCCATTCCTCTGTCAACTGTTGCGCTTCCCCATTTCGGTAACTGTTTTGCTTCCCATTCCTCCTCTATATAATCCCAACTCCTCAATCTGTAGCCTCCTCACAATCCACCACTGCTGCAAGAATGGCCCCCCACAAGAAGCGGGCATGTACTGGGCAAAGCCCCAATCCGCCGCTAGAGAAGGAGGTGGAGGAGGCGCCAGAGAAGGAGGAGGAGGAGGTGGAGGAGGAGGAAAAGGAGGCAGAGGAGGAGGAGGAGGGCAACGACGACGATAGCGGCGGCGGCGAGGTCCTTCGGCGTTGGGGCAGGACCAACTCCGCCACCGAATCGGATTCAGATTCGGAGGAGGAGGAGCACCACCGCAACTCCGATCGGTCATCCGGTGGCAGCTCCGGCGACGAGGAGGAGGAGGAGGACGACGACGATGACTTTTGGATATAGGATTTCGCGCTATTTTGGGTTTCAAATGGTTAATAGCCATTGGCCCGTTATATTTTGTATATATAATTAGGACTAAATATGTAATAATGGACAGTATAACTAATTATGTTTTGTAAATGTTCTGTGTTTTAACTAATACATATCACGCAAATTACAAATTTTGTAAATGTTCTGTGTTTTAACTAATACATATCCCGCAAATTACAAATTTTGTAAATGTTCTGTGCGAGATAAGTTACAATTTTTTAATATGTTCTGTTTTTTAACTAATTATGCTTTGATATGTTCTGTGCGAGATAAATTACAATGTTTGATATGTTCTGTATCTTAACTAATTATGAGGAACAGTAATATCACTGTCGGTTCTAGAGTAAAACAGGCAGTGAAAATGGTCTTATCACTGCCAGTTGATAGCAGAACCGGCAATGATAAATCACTACCGATTGTTTATATAAACCGGTAGTGATATCTTCTTATCACTACCGGGTCTCTCTAAACCCGGCACTGATATTGCCTCTATTCGTGCGGCAAAATTATACTATTCTTATCCCTGCCGGTTGAAGTTAGAACCGGCAGTGATAATATTATCACTGCCGGTTCAAATTAGAACCGGCAATGATAATATTATCACTGCCGGCTCGGGCCTACCCGGCAGTGATGGGGCGTCGCGGATGAAGCAGTCTCTAGTAGTGCCACTATAAGTTATAGATTACTGAATTACCATTAAATTAGCAGACTCGTAGCGAAAGTAGAGTCAATGTAGCGCGATGGTGTTGATGTAGTCGTATTAGCCTAGAGCCTCCTTCAACAGCTCATTGTGACCATCGTAGGCTGAGAATCATCCTAGTGTTGAAACTTCATAACAACGCCTTTAAGGTATCTACACGTACGAGGCAGAAATATCACGTGCCAGAGTTCTAGCGTCGGTTGTGCAGTTCTGAGGGAGGAGGAGTGGAAGCTAGAGTTTTGTGAATTCCGAATTCTTACTATGTCTCTTTTTAAATATACACCCAATAATGGGCTCTACATTAGAGGATCACCATCTAAATTAAGTCCTAACCATTTAAGCGTGTGACCCTATAGGTTCACGTATACCTAGACATGGCTTGAGTACTTTTACTCGACGATTAATCAGTACCGGTTCCTAGTAGGACGTTCCGACTCTCAAGTGTATGCAAAGAACACATTAGACAAACATAAACAATATTGTATATGCATTTCCCTTTGCCTTATAATATCGATCAAACTCAAGGTGAGTACATGTCATCCTTATTTAGCTAGCTCGACAACTCTTTCTCGATCATGTGAGTCGGAATCCCCAACTACGGTTAACTCTTTAACCACAAGTAGCATGGCTATGTATTTCCAGAATCTGACCACTCGAGAGGTCTAGAGTTATCTCTCCCGTTAAATGGATGGGCAAATCCTATCTTGATCGATCATGTTTCGTAGCATACTTCATGACAAATCCAAAAGCCACATTTATAACTACTCAGTTACGAAGTAGCGTTTGGCAATTCTTAAGTCTTGAAAAATAGTTTGCAAAAAAAAACTATAAATTTGTCTACAAATACCAACGAGTAATACACAAATACAATTGCAGAGTTACAATCTGGTTAGCAAAAGTCTATTTACTTCAATCCTATGTCTTATGGTTTTTGGTTTTTGGAGGTAACTTGCTAGCAAAACACTTTTATGAGGTAGCTTCAAATTCTCATATAATCAAGAGTAAAAGTTGAAATAAGAATCTGGAGTTGTACCAAACAGACCCTAAGGTTTATTGCTCTGTCCACCTAGTCTAAAATCACTAATTACTAGAACATAAGTTGCGTCGTTGATAATTCTTTGTCTCCGTCATGCAACTTTCTTTTCACTTCACATATGACGTCGGGCCTCTTCAAGTTGCACTTGGAAGTTTGTGCTTTTTATTTGCGAAATTCCTGCCCTGCCAGTTTCCAAATAGACGATTTAGAATGTGTGTAAGTCAAACTTTAATACTTTCGGTACTAGCACACACAAATATTGAAAGATACTAATAGATATTTGTTATCAAAAATACTTCTGTACGATTATTTATTTATAATTGTCTGTAACATAATTAGGAAAACTAATGGTGAAAGTTATATATTAGAGACCATGTCAATGTGTGAGACTACAACTATTTGTAAACAGATGGAGTACTGCAGTTCTTTCCACAGTCGTTCTAATCTGTAGTATATGATGGCATCACATCTGATCTCTCGTCTTATCTTGCAGATTGAAGGTGCATTTATACAAGGAATTGGTTTCTTCATATATGAAGAACACCAGACAAACAGTGATGGGCTGGTTGTTAGCGACAGTACATGGGACTACAAGATCCCAAGTGTCGACACGATCCCAAAGCAGTTCAATGCTGAGGTGCTGAACACTGGATATCATAAGAACCGTGTGCTTTCTTCAAAAGGTAGTAACATGATTTCCTCAATGCAATATGATTTTGATGGCTTCAAATAAACATCGGTCGAAATAACTTTAACTACTGCTTCTGCCAGCTTCTGGGGAACCTGCCGTAGTTCTTGCATCATCCGTCCATTGTGCGGTTAGAGAAGCTATCCGAGCGGCGAGAAAGGAGTTCGCAGACAGCACTGGATCTAGAAGCTCACATCTGACGTTTCAGCTTGACGTTCCTGCACCAATGACAGTAATAAAGGAATTATGCGGTTTAAATATCGTGGAGAAGTACTTAGAAAATCTATCTACCCACGAACTATCAACTGGGGCATAGTCTGCTATCATCATAAGAGTGGTGTGACCAGAAGTCTAAGAAAAAATATTGTGTAACTTTGAACTGTAAAATAAACAGAAACGATTGAAATGTCTACGATATAAATGGCTGTGCTTTGACATTTTCGTAATCCAAATAAAATTATTTGTATTCGTGTACCCTGATTGAAGCAAACGGAAGGTGGCCATTTGGGGCGAAATTGCCATTTAGTCATATTCTGCATGCGCTCTGATGCTAAGCACAATGTGCATGGCTGGGTGAAAAGGCCTAGTTCAAGCAAAGCCGCGAAGGTAAAAGATATAATAATAATAATAATAATAATAATAATAATAATAATAATAATAATAAATCTTTTGGGAAAAAAGGAGCTTCCCTGTTCTCATGGACAATCATGGGCATAGGTTTGGCATCTGAACATGAGACCGCAAGCTCTGCAGATACCATTGTCTAACACCCACTTCATGCACTTCAGCGTCCATCCCCATATGATCTCTGCTGACCATGCCAATTCCTATGGCAGCATCAACATTCCTATGCCAATTCCTATGGCACGTTCACTGGGAAGGGAGAAATTGTAGGCCAATTCCTATGGCACGTTCACTGGGAAGGGAGAAATTGTAGAACAGCAAGATTGGCCTTAGCCTATTTTTTCAGTATCCACTGGACTGTTGCATTTCCAAAAATAGCTTCTCAATGTGTTGTCGTAATTTCAATGACGTGGAGCAACATGTAAGCTTGGGTTATATTCAAATTTAGTTAAAGAATGTATGACATGTGAAAAGCTGGACTAACTCAATTAACCTGTGAGCAGTGGTCATTTTCTGTTGAGAGGCAAGGCACTATCAATTTAGCAATACCTGGTTAATTAGGAACCAAGCCCAAATACAAAGACAAGTCTTGCCCTATTGCACACAAGTACATCATAGACGGTTTTACGAACCATCTGTAACTAACTACCAGTGATGAGAATGGTGATCACAGATGGTTTGTGAACCGTCTGTGAAAATAGTCATCACTGTGATGTAGACCCTTCATAGACGGTTTCAGTTTAGAACCGTCTGTGATGAGGGCTACACCACAGAAGATTCTTATTTAGAACCGTTTGTCCTACCAAATTTCCATTATTTACAATGTTTTATTTATTGGCTAACCTCAGGAAATGCTAGTTACGCCCTCTGAAACAAAAGAGATTACAGAGCATCACCAACAAATTAATATGACATACATTTCAAAAATGAACTCAGATCACATATTACAACATATATATAGCACATCCATTTCAGAAATCAACTCAGATCACACATTACAATATACAACGCATCCATTTCAAAAATCAACTCACATGTATAAAAACCAACTGAATTCATAACTACAACTCATAAATTCACAACATAATATTCACAAATTAATCAAAGTGGTGAAGCTTGAGTGTTATTCGCCTTTTGGATTTACGACCTCACGCAGTAAGAAGGTACAGAGTTGTCCTCGAATTCCTACCAGTTCGGCCTATTCTAATGAAGATTTAGCGCATTTTCAAGCCTACTGATGGGAAGAGTAAAGTCTTGCATGTATATAAATTGATAAATGGAAACAATTATTGCAAGACTGATAAACCTCTAAGACATTGGCTTTCTGTGCACTAATGAGGAGTTGCATATTGTGGCAAACATAGATAGTTTAATTAGTTCTAGAGTTATTATTATGGAGTGTGAAGGATTATTGCGTTCTAGCGGATACCAGAAATTTATGAATGTGCTTCAACTTCGATGAGTCATCGTGTGACCCTCCATGAGCTCTATAGATATCGAACGACATCTCGAGTAAATTTTTGATAGGCTTTAAGTCGTGAGTTCTGCCCTTTTTAGAATTAAGGTAAAATACTTGATTCTGTCTTGGTATAATTACAAGTAAAACCCAATGAAACCTACAAAGGTATATCTCTATGGTCATTCATCCTAACTTCGAGCTGCGTGTAAAGTATGTCAACTGAATGAATCACTTATCCTGGATTGTGGGGTAGAAGTTTGAAATTTTTATCCTTCTGAGCTAGCAATCCTTTTTCCACGTACTCCTAGACGATTAGTAAATTTTCGTCCATGGTTTGCTTATACACCATGTGTGGGTCGTGGAAACCCACTATTTCTTTCCTTACTTTGGCTTCCATGATCATGTATCTATATATACAAAATTAAGGATCATACATATGTGACATTTATCGATACAATATGAATGTGACTGTGATTACACACACTTACAATATCTATCATCTGATAAGTGAGGTGTCAAGGGCGTTAAGGTTGTACAGATAAAAAAGTCATTGAAGCCAACCACGAAGAAGCTATCAAAAAATCGGTGCAAAAAATATTCCTTCTTGAAGCTGACCAAGATACTCTAGGCCCATTGTGCCTCTGGCTTGTTGGCTTGTTCCATACACCAGTCTTGCAATTTAATGTAGGCTAATGTAAGTGTGTGCCGGTGCTCTTCTGGTACGAACGACTGTCCCAGCTTGTATTGCGACACCAATGGGGCCAACGAAAAATCATGGGCTAATATGGTCCCCTTTGATTTGCCCTTTTGGCCGCCTCGCCGTCTATCATAAGTCATCTTCATGGGAGACGACTGGGCCCTAATTGAAGTAATGGCCTATGCCTTATGAGACACGATAGCTGATTTGGTGGGCTCCACTAGTACAGCATATGGCTCCAGTAGTGCTAGTAGTTCCAGCGCATCACGTGGCTACGTTAGTGCTTGTAGCTTCGGTGCTGCAGGGTGATCATCGAAGGAGGTGTCCCTCTTAGACTACTAGATGAATATATATTCTAATGGCATCCCCTAGTGTGATGATCTCATTGCTTGGGGGCATTTTCATCGTGATGCCCATGCAAATTTCATATACACCATCGTCTTGGACCTTCATGTAGCCTAGATCTACCTTGCAACTGTGCACACCGACCCTAGACCAGATGGATACATGCATCCCCAAGCAGCCTAGAGGGGAATGGAGCCATTGGAAAGCCTCACTTAGAGATTGCACGATATGGCCACCTACATAAGGGTATACAATTAGCAAATATGTCAAACAGATCTATCTAAGGAGTACTATAGACATGTATATTAGTAAGGTGTTGTCGCGAGGAGATCTGGCATTGTCCACGTCCATCTCAGGGGTGGACACACAGTTGCTCCGATGGTTAGTTGGGTTGAACTACATTTGTGATTCTAGAGCTTGCACATTATGTGCCTTTCTCTCCGCAGCCACCCTTTGATCCATCCTTTCCTCATGGCTTCATAGCTGATTTTCGAACTACGCTCTTAGCCTTTCCTCAGTCAGGGCTACTAGCTGCCTCTCATGTTTGGTTTTGCTTCTCTTCCTACTCTGGTACATGTCAGAGTCTTGTGAGAATCCCATTTTCCAGGGAATGAAAACACCTTAGCTTTCGAAGTCATCTACATTATGATCAGCTAAGATCCGAAGGACACCACCTTGGCTTGGGTTCAATTGGCTTTCATACTTTTCTCTTGCTAAATCAACTTGACCCACAGAGCTTCACCCTCTTCTGCATGCACTCGGGCTTCGTTTGGCATGCGAATCCTTTGATTGATCGATTTTTTATGACTTTCATTAGAACAGTCTTGTATTAGCTTAGATATTCTATCTTTAGCCGATCGCCTTAGCTAGTCACCTTGACAAGGGTAGTGTTCCATCATCAGGCATGTGTATGGTGACGACAGGCTGACCCCCTCTCCCAACAAAATTGCAAGAAGTGGCATCGTTGTTGAGCTTTTTCCAAATTATTGGGCCAGTACAAATATCTAGCCAACATGCAGGAAAACACAGCCTATCATTTCTCCTTTCATATTTCTCCAGCAACTGGAAGAAAGTTGGCTTTGGCTTAAGAATCTACTATCGTGGTGGCAATGATCTCTCTACCTTATACCACTTGCCAATTGCACCTTTAGGATTGACAGTCCTTGAACTTTTCCTTTTCTACCGGTCTCTATTTGCAGTGAATCAACCGTAATCTTTAGGGTCTCCATGTCACTAGAACTCGATTATATGTCCATATGTCAAGCAGTGTTCAAGAGTTCGCTCGGTGGATTCGTGGCGGTTAGGTACCGCTAAGCGTCAAGGCCGTATTTGCAGTGCAATTGTGGGCCTCGGCGTTTTAACCCTCGGCGGCCGAGAATTAATATAATTCATATATATTATTGATTTTATTATGAATAAAAAATTTTAGTTTTCTTTTCTAGTTATTTGCAAATTGCAAGACAACAAATATTAAAGTAGAATATTAAACTAAAATACTTGAACACATACTACTCAATTAATCAAGTAATAAATTAAGTAGTAAGTGCTATGTTAGTGACTTAGTATATCTTATTTTGTGGGCGACGACGTGAATCTTTCAATCATGATCACCAGGTCATGTAAACAGCAGATCAAAATGGTCTCTCTCATAATTTTGTGCTAGCCGCCATGCCCGCCAAGGCCCGCCAAGGACCGCTAAGGAGCGCCAAGACCGGCTAAGAACCGCAATTTTGGTCCAACCGCCAAACAGGCCGCCAAGGGCTGAATTCATTGCGTTTATAGCCGCCAACCGCAATATCGGCCGCAATATCGCCGCCAAGTACCGAATTTTTTAACACTGATGTCAAGCAACCTTTGACCCTGTATCCTGCATTGGCTCTTTTCCTTTTCTAATGCATTGAAACATTTTAAGCGTAAAAGGATTAGCATCAACCTGCATCGTCGTCTATTCTCAAACTTTAATCGATCATCCTCTATAGCTTATTGTATTTGTTGTTGATGAGAAAAAGAATGATGCCATTTGCAATATCTTCACTTTTTAATTTCATCAGCTGACAGTATAACATGTCCTTTATGTAACCGAATAATCTTTTCTTGTAAGAGTAAGTCAAAAATATGGTCATAATTAGAGACAGCAAAAGCATACTTTATTTCCGACTTATTCTTATTTGGCTTAGGCCAAGAATAAACTAAGGACTTTTTATATTCCTTAACCTATTTGGCTATATTTATTTTAGCCTCGTCATCTTCAAAAGATTTACTTGAATAGTACTAGACAAGGTTGACCTTAGCTTTATCCTTGTCTTTGTTATTATTCCTAAACTTATCTCTAAAACTTCTATTATCTGTAAAACGGCCTTCTTGAGCTGATACCCTATGCAATAGATGATTTAAATCGGTGAACTCTTGTCCACTAAATTTCTCCCTCAATTGGGGAATTAACCCCTGGAAGGCCAAATCAGCTAATTGGTTATCTAGTAAAGTGACACTAAATCACTGATTTCTCACTTCCCTAAATCTCTTAATGTATTCTATTATCGTTTCTTCAAATTCCTAGCAAATAGAGCTCAAGTAAGCAATTCTAAGTTTCAGACTGCTAGAAAAAGTATTCATAGAATCAGCTTTCCAAATCGGTCTAAAATGAACTAAATTCGAAGGAAGCTCGTAAACCATGTAAAAGAGTAGCTCTTGACAAAGATAGGGGGAATAACCTACTTTTTAATCCGTTGGACTGAGCAGCTTCATCACATTGTGCAATGAAACGTCCAACGTGCTCCAAGGTAGTTATGGAATCATCCTCAGAGAATTTTGCAAAATCAGAGACCTTAAAGTTATTGGGGTAAGGCATCTGATCAATGTAATCAGGATATGGATTTCGATAGCCAATAACCTTCCTCTTTCAATTGTATGCCAAACTGATCCGTCAATATTGTAGATTTTTTATTGGCCCAATTTACTGTGTTAGCCGATGCAGTGTTGGAGCCTACCAATTATACTCGTAATTGGCAATTTGCCCCCTGAGCATAAGTTCGGGTTGACGAGATGGTTGAGCTGATACGTACTAAGGAAATTTCTCAAGTCCATTATTGCTCCTAGCAACCAACTTTGGTACCGTTCAGGGTTTTGAATACGTTATAACCTTATATGGAGCCTATTCCTTTGTAGAATTGTCTCAGCATATTGCGAATACCTGTTAGGTTCAATCAATTGTAGAAATGATTAGGGAAAGTGTAGAATGGAGCCAAGAGTTGTAAGTTGGCTGGTGAGTCCAACTTAGCTGCATCGGTATATGTTTGATAATGTGCAATCCTGCTTGCATGAGGATCCCATAGTAGTATGATAGTAGGCCGGGTTGGCAACATAGTCAAGGATGAAGTCATAGCCGATGGTTTAGGATCAGCTATGGGGCTTTGAGTGCTTTGTGCTACCGAATAAATAGGGTAATTTAGCAATATTTACATTGGAACTAGTAGGCTTCCAGCTGATGCCAATTCTTGTGCAATGGTCTTAACACTGTTAGCAACCATCGGCTTAATAATTGTGACTAGAGCCAATGATTGGTTAATTAAAGCATGGTGCATAGATTGGTTAATCATAGCAGATGACTCAGCTTATGCATGCATGGTTGACTCACCGAGGTATTGGAAATCTTTGCATTGCTGAGGGCATTAAGAGTCAGTAATGCAGCCTTTTGAGTAACAACATGTCAGGTTTTTTGATAACAGCTCAGCATCGTCTCTTCGAGCGTGGCTTTTTGACCTTTAATCTCTTTATGTTGCTTTGATATTAAATAGTCAAATACTCATCACACATCTATGTGTGGACCTCCCATGGTCTCACAAACAAATAAACATGGAATTATGCTAGAAAAATTAAACCTAGAGATATGAAGTCTCCAACGTGTGCTAAGTCTAAGGTTCAACAAATTAATGGAAGCCAGTGTATCTAAAAGTTCAATTTCTAGGTATTAATATGAATTTTTAGAATTCACTAACTATTTTTCAAAGTTACCGAAAACTTCAAGGTCCAGATTGTAAATTTATCACAGTTGATAAATATTTGTGCAAATAACCAAAAATTTAGGGATTAAAATGCAAAAATAATGTTTTCTTTTTTGGAAAAAATAACTAGGCAGTATGTGTGGACTTGTTGTGGTCAACAGGTCAGTTGGCCCACAATTGCCCATGGCAGCCCATTGTAGCCAATGAGGTGGGTAGCCGAACTTATCATAGTGTGGGCGTGGCACCAATAGGGCTTGATAGTCATAGAGCATGACCATGGTCGATGGGTTGTTGATGGGCATGACTAGTACTTAGTTGGTGGATGGTCTGGCTTGGCTAGATGAGTGTAGCTGCACTATAGACACAGTGTTGGCACCAAAAAATGTGATGGAGGATTGATCGGCCACAACACACGACGAACACCAGGCTCAAGGTGTGTCAACCAATTTGATCCTACAATCAGTAAGATAGAAAACATATACTCAAAGCTGATCCAGCAGACAATTAGCAAAGATCTAAATAGCCAAGGAAAGAGGCGATTAAATGTACGGAAACGATAAGTCTAATCAACCGATTAGGGTTGATTAGATGGTAAGAGGTAGACCTTCCTAAAAATCAAACCTGGTTGGTGTAATCGAGGGATAAACAATCGGCAATGTACAACTTTATTGATCAAGATCAGATTACAAGAAAGAATCTAAATTACCAAGCTACTCCTATTTGTTAAGAAAGTAAATAATAGTAAATGCAAGTTATTTGATTGATTTTGTTGTTCTCGTCACTTGCCCTTGACAATCTTTTATAGCACATTGGTTGATCGTATTCTTCTATAATACGTTATCCATCATGATCCGCATCAGCCTCTACTTAGATAACTTCCAATGTTAGATCAGTATCGGTTATAATTCGATTTTTAACTTTTCCTTCCTTATCCAATATCAGCCAAAACACCACTTTATCCTTAGCTTGACAATTTGGTCATGCTTGGCTAAATTCTAGGGCAAACACACAACCAACTAGATAAAATTATTTTTTCTGGATGAACAATAACTATTCAAGCCATAATGTTCCAATTTGATTAAACTACTAATCTAGGCAATTAGGAAAATTAATCTACAAGATTAGAAACTATTCAGAAGTGATTAACTTATGGCTCATAGTAAATTCATCACTTGATGCCGGTTGAAATTCGATACAATTTAGATTGATGCAGGCAGACGATCCTAATCGGCCTCGGGGAGCTTCGTGCTTGTACCGCAAACACTGGTGGAGGCCATGTGTTTGTTGACAAGTTGCCTAATTAAGCTGATTATCTTCCATGACTGCCACCTTGTGCCACTACTACAAAAGGGGTTGTATTAGACATGTCATCATAGATGATTTTTTATAAAAACCATCTGGAATGAATCTCGAGCATATCACAGATAGTTTTTGACTAAAACCATCTATGATGTGGCCCTCATTCTAGATAGTTAAAGCCAAAAACCATCTATGCTGACTATTTCTATGTAAATAAGAATAGAGAGCCTTGACGTCCTCTATATTTTTAGGGTTTCATAAGCTATTTTTCAGGTGGCTGTATTTAAGAGATGATCTGGTGGAAAGAGACAGTAGATTTGGAGGTGTAATTGTAGATCCTTGTGCTCTAGGTTATCTAGGTAGTAATTGGTTCAAATTTGCCTTATATTTAAGATCTAGCTTGGTAAAGAGAGAAATGAAGCTGGTTTCCAGATTTAGCTAGCTTGGTGTAGATCTATTTGTTCTCTATGATGTAAAGTAGTAACTGATCTAGCTTTGCATTAAAGATCTAGCTTGGTAAAGAGGGAAATGAAGCTAGTTAATAAATGGATATAGCTTGGTGTAGATCCATTTGTTCTCTGTGATGTAAAGTAGTAATTGCTTCTAATCTTATTATACTCAATATGTAGATATTTAATTAAAGGAAGATGACCTAGGCTAATAATGGATTGTAATAGCATTATATTCAAGGTACATACATCTAGCTTAGCAAAGAGGCAATTGAAGATGGTTTTGATATAGCTTGGTGTAGATCCATTTATTCTTTTTCATCTAAAGTGGTAATTAGTTCTAATTGCGTTATACTCAAGATGTAGCTAGCTATGTAAAGAGATAATTGAAGATGCTGAGTTTAAATGTAGCTTACATATATTTATATATATCCATTCGTTCTTTTTGATGTTACGAGGTATATATGTAAGTTAATCGACAAGTTTAAATGTAGCTTATATGTAGCATATGTGTGCATGTGTACTTAATTAATTATTTAATACCTATTGTTACATTCGTAGCGTAGATGGATCGAAGATGGATGTATGCTAAGAGCTATGCGAGTGCCGAGTATATTAATGGTGTCTCTAATTTTAGAAAAGCTACAGTGGAAGATATGTTGAACAAGGGCGTAGAATTTATGCCTTGTCCATGCATTGGCTGCAAGAATCTGAGGATGTTTTGAAACCCAACGTAGATCGAAGTACACTAGATTCTATGGGGTTTCAAAAGGTGGTATACATGTTTGACCCATCATGGTGAAGAGCAGATTTTGTTGGGAGTAAGTAGTACTAATATCGTCGACGAAGTCAACGATACTCCAGATGATATCGACTGTGCTTTCGATATGGATAGGTTTCACAATGACAATCTGAATTAGATGCTAGGGATGTAGAAGGGAACCGTGATAAGCAGGAGTTTGTAAAATTCTGGGACTTAATGGATGACTTGGAGAAATATTTATTCCTGGGCTGCAAGTCCAAATACATAAGGTTGTCAGTCGTGTTGGAATTGTTGAAATTAAAAGCAAGCAATTGTTGGTCTGACAAGAGTTTCACGACGTTGTTAGGTCTACTAGCAGACATGCTTTTGGAGGGAAATGTGTTGCCGACAAGCAGCTACAAAGCCAAGAAGGTTCTTTGTCTATTGGGAACGGAAGTATAAAGAATACATGCTCGTCCGAACTATTATATCCTCTACGAAAAGAGTACGCAAACTTACATGTATGTTTGATGTGCAACATATCCCGGTACGAATGTAAAGATAGATTAGATAATGATGACGAGGGCATCAAGGTGAAGAAAGGACCTCCTGCGAAGGTGGCATGATATCTGCCTGTAATTCCCCATTTGAAGTGTTTGTGTTGTGAACCCAAATGAGGCAAAATTGCTTCAGTGGCACTCGAATGAGTGTAAGAACGATGGAATGATAAGGCACCCTGCTGATTGAACCCAGTGGAGAAACATCGATAGGAGGTTTCAAGAATTTACAGTGGATCCGATGAATATAAGGTTTGGATTGAGTACAGATGAAATGAATCCTTTCGGCAACATGAGCAGCTGTCATAGCACTTGGGCCATGAATCTCTGTGCGTACAACCTTTCTCCTTGGTTGTATATGAAGCGAAAGTACATTTTTCTATCTATACTCATCCAAGGCCTGAAGCAACTTGGGAACGATATTGATGTGTACCTAGCACCATTGGTGGAAGATCTGAAAACATTGTGGGATCCTGTGGTACAGGTACGGGATGCTCGCAAATAAGAGTTCTTCACTTTGCACTATCTGTTATTCTGCACCATAAATGATTATCCTACCTTTGCTAACCTGTCAGGGCAGAGTACAAAAGGAGCTAAAGTTTGTACTCACTGCTTGGATGACACCGAGAATGTGTGGCTGAATCACTCATGCAAAACTATGTACATGCATCACCGTAGATTCCTTCAGAGGAATCACCCATATCGCAAGATATGGAAACAATTCGATAGAATGACCGAAGATGGTTTGGCTCCAAAGCCTTTAAGCGGGATAGACATTCATGATATGGTTAAAAACTTGTATGTTGCACTTGAAAAGGGACGTAAATCGAGGACCCGTGAGAAGAGCATGTGGAAGAAGACATCAATATTTGGGACCTACCTCATTGGGAGCACTAGAAGGTCGGCACTACATTAAAATGATGTACGTAGAGAAGAATGTCTGTGATAGCTTGATTAGTCTCTTACTGAACATTAAGGGTAAAACAAAGGACGATATCAATGCATGGCTTGACTTGGTTGGTATGGGCATCAGATCTGAGTTAGAACTAAAAGAGACCGACAAAGGCTGAATGTACTGCAAACCTGCTTGTTACACTCTGTCCAAGGCTGAGAGAACTAAACTTTTCCAGTACTTGTATGGTGTGAAAGTTCTATCCGGTTACTCATCCAACATTAAGAGACTTGTTTTGATGCAAGATTTGAGTTTAACTAGCATAAAGTCTCATGATTGCCATGTGCTTATGAGACAGATGCTCCCTGTGGCAATTAGAAGTATTTTACCGAGCAAGGTCTAGAGATAATTACAAGACTAAGTTATTTCTTTAACACAATTGCTCAGAAAGTCATCTATCTCGAAGGACTAGATGCTCTGCAGGGCGAGGTGGTAATGACTATGTAATCTTGAGATGTATTTCTCTCCATCGTTTTTCGATGTCATGGTCTATCTCATTTGTTTACCTTGTGAGGGAGATAAAGATGTGGTGGATGAGGAAGAATACAATCAATTTGACGAGTTGCCTCCTATCGGTACTGGAGTCACAGTTCAGGAAGATCAACTGGGGAAAACTAGATACACCCGTGTCGATCATTGTTAAGGGCTAATTTTTATGCAGAAGAATAAACAAGTGGAGTTATGATGAGATCGTCATGTTTATTTCAAGTGTACCTGTATTATAATTAATGAGATATATCTATGTGTTATGGTTAGTGAGATGTATGTACCATTTATAATTAATGAGATGTATGTGTTACAATTAATTATAATTAACTGGGGTCTAAAACTGTAAATGTTTGTATTATATGCCCATATTATGAACTACATAAAAACAAGCTTAAAAAATACTAGAAACAAAATGCTTAAAATACTACTAAAAAACTACTTACAAGTGAACTACTTAACAACAAAAACCTTAAAAAAACTACTTAGAAAAATACATACCTCAAAAAACTTCTTACAAGTGAACTACTTAACAACAAAAACCTTAAAAAAACTACTTACAAAAAAACGTGCCTCAAAAAACTACTTACAAGTGAACTACTTAATAATAAAAACCTTAAAAAACTATTACAAATAAACATGCTTAAACAATCTACTTAAAAAACAACTTTACACTAAATAGGCTTATCATAGACGGTTCAATATTAGAACCATTCACGATATCCCTCTGCTGCCTGTGTCCTACCCACTACCCACCCTGCGCCATGTGCCCACTGCCCACTACCCCAGTACACTGCCTAGCCTTGCAAAAAAATTTCTTTCCCTTGGATTCGAACCCGAAACCTCTTATATGCAGGTGAAGCTGGTTGTCAACTGAGCCTAGTATACCTCTTGTGAATGCTAATGCGCATTATTTATAAGACATAGACTACAACGCAGACGGTTTAATATTGGAACCATCTGCGATGTGCATCCTTTACCTCCCATGCGGTTCCTCTACCCTCTACCTGAAGGCATACTGAGTGCCTCTTTTGCCCCAAAACCTAGTTACCACCAGCGTCTCCTCCTTGGCGGTTACCCCCCACCTCCCTGTGCCCTCCCCTCACCCTCTCCCCATCGGTGGTGCCCTCTCTCCCTCGACGATGCCCTCTCCTGCTCAACGATGCCCTCCCCACGCCCCTCCCCCTTGGTGATGCCCTCCTCGTGCCCCCTTCCCCTCCGTGACACCCACCCCCTCGCTGTCTCCCCCATGTTAGCTCCGCCCTGGTGAGTTGTCCCCCGTATGATCAACAAAGGCATTCAGCCTCAATAGATACCTCACATGCTTATCTAGGTGTTCTCCGTTCAAGTAGATTTGGGGGTTCTGGAGATGGATTTTCGGTACCCTGCATTTCTAGGACATGTACATTTATCTGTGTGCAACATACCCCACATATAGCCTGGCTATGTTTCGGTTTGGGTCAAAGCTAGTTTCTTATGCAAGGAAGATGAAAATTGTTTCGGTGTGGGATGCATAAGGAAGGTCGTGGAGTAAGTTCTACTTAACATTGATCATTTCTATTTTTCTACTGATGGTATGCGATCATTGTCCTAGGGTTGGATTTTGTTCTATTCGCCTGTTCGTTCTAATTTTTTGGAGGTTTGGTTGTTTGTGATAGTATTTCTTAGGAAGTGAGACTTGGTTTGTGAATTGTAATGTAGAGAAATAAGTTGTGTTGAAACTTTGACATTGGTAGTAAACGAATAATATCTAGGTGAGCTGATATTGGGTGATCTCAGTTGGTATTAGTTAGGTTTGGTCATGGTGTACTTGGTGATAGTGTGATATGGGCTGGCATCGGGCTTAAAGTGGGGTTTTAGTTGTTAATGTAGTTTTTTTTACCTCTTCCTTTTTTGGGCCATGAACACATATTCTACTGTCAAATCGAGCATTCTAGCAGGGTGCACATAAATTTCAATTTACTTTTGCATTAAGATTTCTATTAATTTTTGGATATGAATATTCCTTGCTATAAGCAAATTAATATTTTGTTGAACTAAGGTTAAGCTTTCAAGTTGATGGCTTGAAGGTTAGTGTGTGGATATGTGTTTGGTTAGGAGTCTCAGTGTTGTTCTTTAATATAGGAATATATTTCGTTGCAGAAGTTCAATTTGCCAATTCTGGAGTTTTGGATGGTTTAACTTGTAGTTTTTAAAGAGGTTGAGCTTTGGAATATAGATTCTACATATATTGTGATTTAGACCACCCTTTTTCGCTCTTGAAATGTTCAGTGATCACTGAGTAAGAAGAGTTGCCCCGTTTGGAAATTGAATTGGTATATTCACAAATATCTATGTAATACTACAAAGCCTCGCTCCAAATTTTTGACCAGCCGTTGGGAGTGTTTTGGCCGATCGGCAGGTATTCTCGGGGATGGTTGGCCCATTTAGGGGAGTTAGGGTTGAAAATAGTCTTGTGTGGGAGGGGTTTTGTTGGAATTTCCCCTCCCCACCTACCTCTCCTCAACTTTTCCCAATTGTGTGGCTGAAAATTGGTGTTGGCTGCCTTCTCCAAAATGTCCCACGCGCCATGCCCTCCTCTCCCTGCCGACTTCATCCAGGCTCCTCCAAGTCGAGCTCCTCTCCCTGCGCCTCCTCTCCTCCATCCCGAGCTCATCTCCCTACGCCTCCTCTCCTCCAGCTCGAGCTCCCTCCCTGCCCCTGCCGAATCCAGCCTAAGCTGCCCCTTGCCGTGTCCCCTCCAGCCCGAGCTGCTCGCCGAGTCCCCTCCTGCCGAGCTGCTCCCCTAGCTGGCACCCTGCTCGCCCTGGCCGAGCGCTCTTCCCCTGGCGTCCTACTCCCCATGGCATCCTCCCTGCCGGCAGCTCCTCTCCTCCTCCTGGTTCGACAGCAGCAGGGGTAGCAGCACCGCCAGCAGTAGAGCAGCAGCCTCCGACCGATGCCCCTCCAACCTCTCCCCCACCTCCCTCCTTCCTCCATGAATCCATGAGCAAGATTTGAGGTATAATTTTTGGGGAGAAATTAGCTTGCATGAAGGGTGTTTGATGAAATGCCTAGCTAGGTTTTCATGAGATGAAATGATTGTGCATGCCATGTGTTCGATGAAATGGCTGTGAGGGGTACATGTGTGTAGTGGCTCAGTAGGTGTGATGTTTGAAATAATAGCTGCTTTGTTGAATCCATATATGGAAATGAATAATGTGGAAATATGTGAGGGGTCAAGCTTAGCTGATTTATTAAGCCTTTTTGGTTTAGTTGGTGTTGACTGTTTCAGGCAATCAATACGAGGTTTGATTTCAGATAGATAATGCAGGGCTAGTTTGGCATTGGATATGTTGTGTTGCGAAATATAGTTAGTTACAGCTCAAGCAATGGAATTTGTGGTATTTTGGTTTACTTGTGCATGCTAGGTGTTTGTTGAAATGCTTAAAAGTTTGATTGTATGGTATTGCACTGTGTTTTTGAGTGATGTTCTGTGAGTCCTTGAGCTAAGCATATTGCTTCCCTTACTAATGGTATTAGCTCATCTATTACAATTATGAATAAAGATCTGAAATGTTTAAGGCCTTATATGACATTGTGGGCAATCCTAGCCAAGGATTAAAAATCAATTCTTTTACCAACCTCTTGCTATCTACATGATAACTTGAAAATGCCTGTGTTGATATTAGTTGAAATATGTAAGGGACGCTTGTGTTTTGCACTCTTTTGTGCTTGTATGGCATATATAAGGCCCAAAGTTGTCGGTGCACTGAGTTAATGAGGCATAGATATATATAGATGTTCTGGGATTTAGAGACAGTAAGACATGCATATATTATTGGGTTCTGCATTAATATGTGGTTAGGGTTGTAGGACCCAGAATCCGACTCATATGTATAGATGTTTTGCTCCAATGATGATTAGATTCAGGGAATTGTGTGTATCCACTGTTGTTCATTGAGGCATAGAAAAGGGTCCAGCTTGCTTTCTGCAATGGTTAATCTGTCATTTGAGTTGTTGTATACGAAAGCTTAAGTAGAAACCATAACTCTTAAAACCTTATGAGTACAACTTGAATTACTGCTTCGATTGAAAGTTCAAGTCTTAATTCCAGATTGTAGAGTATCTCTTTTATGTCTGGTCTGTTGTGCATGTAATTCGGTGAATGTGACAATCGTGCCTTGCCCTATTTTGGGTTGTTGTTCTCTAGGGTTGGTGGTTTCTAGCGCTGCAATGGGCCGTCAGTTTCTCGCCAAGGTTAAAGGCAAGTACATCGAGCTGTGTGTCTAATTGAGTTGTTCATTGTTATTTATCTGTTCGTAGCTAATTTCTATTGATTTTGGCAAGTATGAGTTATATTGGTGATCGTCCCTTCGCGGACGTGATTAGCTATTGGATTCGGGTGGTCACTAGTAAGCCTTAATCTCGGTGAGTTTATTGTACCTTTGTTAATATTGCAGTGAGTAGCGAGAATAGGGTACAGGGATACTCATGGTTAATTTACAAGAGATGTATTTATTTGTGCCTCGTCTGGGGAATTGAGTTGAGTATGTTGATTGAAATGAGTTTTAGTTGAGAATTGATGATTGAAATGTGTTTTAGTTGAGAATTGTTGATTGAAATGTGTTTTAGTTGAGAATTGTTGATTGAAATGTGTTTTAGTTGAGAATTGATGTTGCATCCTTGCATTCATGATATGCATTCATAAAAAAAGAAGAGGCGACCCATGTCGATGCGGGCCTCTGTGTTCACACGTAGTGAACACGAAAGTCCTACCTCGTAGTCTCATTCATCAAGGTGAATGAGAGCAAAACAGTAAGAGTAGGCACCTTCCACGGGATGGAAGGGACGTGAGGGTGCACACCGATGGGTGGGCACTCGGCAGTACCGGTACGTGCATCGAAATGAGCATTCATGTGCATTGCATCTTTAATAATGAGTGTTGTGGTAAATGGTATGTCATATGGGTGGCGATTATGGTAAAGTAAGGTTGAGTCGTGGACTTAACCCAAAAACTGGGGAGATTGAATTGAATTGATGAATTAGCGCATTTCTTTTCTTTGCTTTGCTAATTAAGTTGTATGAATATCGTGGAGTGAATTTTGAGTTTTGAACTTGAATAAAATTGATGAAAATGGTTTGAGTTGCAATAAGGGGTGGTTGAGTCGAGAGACGTTGTGGTTTAGAGCCAAGTGATGTCCTTTTTGCGTTGAGTGGTTTTATTATCAAGTTGATGACTTGAATACGATAATTTTTGGGTATGCTCAAGTTATTGATGGGTATAAATGCGTATCGTCCGGATGTTGCTTCATTTGTATTACTTGCTTTTATTGTCAAGCTCTTGTTTACTTTGCTGAGTTTGAACTCACGCTTGTTATTTAATGTTTGTAAGTGTTTTGAAGCCGGCATGCATGGATGGGGGTAGTAGCACAATCACTTTGCATCATCACTGTTCCATCATATTGATTTATAATTCTGATCTTATTAGCTCGAAAAAAAAATTCTTGTAAAAAGTTGTTTGCGGTTATGTTTAATGAGTCCCTGTCCTGTAATAATTATGTGGTGAAATTGATCAATTTCTATTGGATGTGTGATTGGTTAACTAAGAACCTATTAGAATGATATCTTATAACTGCAAATGTCTTCTGTCTGCTAAGTGGATGTCCTAGTTTTAGGGGAGGTGCTGCCGAAATTTTTAATAATTTTGACAACCTCCTAGTTGTTCGCTTGCTTTGCGAAAATTTATTCTTAGTGATTTGTAGTTCTTGGTGCAAGAGGGTATAACATTCGGGGCACGGGGTGCCGAGGTGTTACAATCTACTAATCTATTCTATGTAGATTCAAGATAATATAATAGAAAGACTAAAGTGTCATAGAAAAAACTATATGTAGTTCTTACTAACACACTATATGATTCACTTGGATTGATCAAACGTGTTTTGTGCTGTGTTGATGTGACTTGTTGCTAGTGGATGTGTTATTCAACTTTCTTCCAAGAATGATTATATAATTATTCTTTAAAATCAAGTGGCTGCCTAGTCTTACACTCCTACACTACTACAAAACACATAATAGGTGACGGTATATCTGTGTTGATTTTTTTGGAACTGACACATATGAAGTTAACACCTAATTAGTGATGTCTATCTGTGTCGGTTTTTTTGGAACCGACACAGATAATGTTTTTGTGTCTATTCGAAACTTCAAAATGGCAGGAACACTATTTATGTCGATATGTAATTGTAACCGACAAAAATAGTTACTTATTAGTGTCGGTTTCAATTACTAATCGACACAAATAGTGTAACTCTATTATTTGTGTTGGTTTGTAAATGGAACCGACACAAATAATAACTTATTTGTGTCGGTTCTAACTAAAACCAACACAAATAATTGAATATGTGTGCCGGTTCTAACTAAAAACCGACATATATAATACAACCTATATAACTACTGTGCATACTGTAGCTCACAGCTCCATGGTCTTCTTCCTCCTGAGAGCATACACAAAGTTTAATATTTCCCATTCCATTTGGAAGGTTTCTTGTGCTTATACATCCTCTAGGTGTTCCAAGATGTGTAATTTGTTCTCCTCTCTTGATTTGTGGTGATCTAGTTGCAATTTAATGTTTAGACAAGTTCAATTAAGGTTAATTTATATATAGTCGACATTAAGGTTTAGATTTTATTTGTTTTTATTTTCCTAGCATTTTGAAGATGATGAATTTGTTACCTAGCTCCATTAGATAAAGTTTTGCCTAGCTTTATATAATATAGATTAAAATTATGTCCATCTACTATTTTTAGCAAATTAATTATTATCAAACATATATTAAATTTAATATATTAAGATACTATATTTTAATAAGCATTGATTTGTAGTGATCTAATTGCAATGAGTAATTGACTGGATTTGAGCTTGGTTTGCTTTGGAATTGAGTTTGATGTTAATTGGATTTCTAATTCGAAGCAATTTGATATTTGATTGCCTTTTCCAATGCTACTGGCCAGGCGGTAGCAACAGATCCTAGTGCGGTGTGAGAGGGTGTGTTTTTCGGGTCTTAAGCAATCCGATGCCACCAGATTTTGTGAGGATTATTTCATATCCTTTTGGACATTACTATTTGATGGGTTTTCCTTGTCTTTGATTGTTGCAGCATGACGGTGCTAGATCATAGTGAGGCGGAGGATGATCAGGACTAGGCGATGTGCGTCGGAGGTCCAGATGATGGGGGATCGTCGGAAGATGATCGGAGACAGAGTTCGTACAAGCCAAGAAGATAAGAAAAGGAGATGATGCTAGCTAGATGCCGCATGGATCAACGAGAGTCGTTGGATCGTGGTCTAGTTGATAGGTTAGCGGGTCTAGATAGTATGCTTTAAAAACCATGCAAGAAAACCCATTATGTGTGTGGATTTTGGGTTAGCCCTTGCATGGATATGTGAGTGAGTTAATCCTAGCCCTTGGATGAGTGCTTTAGGGTTGAGGGACTCATTCAAGTGTGGTAGGTGGCCCAAGAGTAGTATAAATAGATGGGGATGGGTAGCCTCCTCCTCTGGATGGTGATAGAGGTTTTTGTACTCCTTTGAGCTTTGCCCACTTTGTCGTGAGGCTTTGTAAACCCGCTCCTTCTAAAAATGCAAATTTTTTTCATTCATGCTTGAATTTACATAACGCGCTTACTTTATGTCTTAAATTCAGCATTTAAATTCCTGCAATTTACTTTTTCATAATTTACTTTCTTGCAATTTGGATTTGCCTCTCCTCCTTCTAAATGCTGCTGATCTTGGATGTCTTGAGTGTGTTTATATGGTTTTACATCATTCTTGCACTCTAGGATAGGCTAGAGATCAAGTTTCTCTGTCCAGAACTTGTTCTACTTGTAGCAGTCAGTTTTTAATTTTTAGCAAAATCTAGAAAAATTATTTTTGAGTGATTCTTATTATATATGGTGTGAGACTCTTGTATCCATCTGTGGAAAAATTTAGGAGTCCAATGGTCACACCGTTTGGGCGCCATAAGCTGAAAACCGAGCCCCAAACTTTCTGCTGAAAGTTTGAGATAATATGTGATATTTGATTTTTGCTGATTTTTCTACGTGGATTTTTGAGGTGATATATGGTGGAGTGCTTCAAGTCACATTTCCCCATAAGAAGAAAAATGTGCAAAATTTTCAGAGCACTAGAAGTCCACCAACCACCTGCTCTAATTGGGGACAGTTTCTAAAAATTCTGTTTTTGCTTTTCTGAAAGTGACTTTTGTGATTTCGCTCAATCTCTTAAAAGCAAGAGTTGAATTGATTCCTTTTGTTTTGGATACTTGACAACTAGGGTTGTGACTTAAAAATCCCTACATATTCCATGGTTCTCACCCATTTAAGTTAGGGGTACACATAATTGTCAAGTTGTTCGGGTCTTTCACGATTCCTTTTGCGCGATCTTTTTGAGGTCTTAGTTGTAGTATTTTGTGGAAATTTTTTTGTTTGTGACCATTCATCCCCCCTCTGTTTGCCATCTTGATCCTTCATTTAGTATCAAAGCCAGTTTTACTCTTTCATAGATCTTAACCGGTTTCGAGAGCCATGGCGACAAACAAGTATTCCACTAAGCCTCCCATCTTTTGTGGTGTCGATTTTTCATTTTGGAAGTCTTGGATAGAGTCATACATCACTACCCAGGGCTTCCTAATATGGCAGAAGGTGAAGCTCCCGTATGAGGCTCCTGCCGATGAGAATGTCACGGTCGGCAATATGGCTGACGTTGAGGCAAATGCTAATGCAAGGAACATTCTCACACAGGGACTCAGCCGCAGTGAGTATGATAGGATTGCTCACCTGCGATCCGCTCAAAAGATTTGGGTGACCTTTGATGCTTACCATGAGGGCACTACCCAAATCAAGACCGTAAGGCAGGATCAACACAAGCGTGAATATAACAAATTTGAACAACATGCTGGTGACTCGGACAATGGTCGATATTTTCTGACCACACTCAATCTTCATGTTTGGGAGATGAAAGTGATCACCATCAAGAACACTACCAACTTGTTGACATTGACTCTTGACAGGCTCTATTTCCGACTTAAGACTCATGAGATCGACGTCATCTCTCGCAAGACGAAATCATAGTCGATGGCCTTGATCACTGATCCCATTGGATCTTTTTTGAATTCTTCTACTAGATTTTCTCTCTCCACCCTTTGCGAACTAAGCGATGACCAACTGGAAAAATTTCCAGAAAATGAGCTTGCTCTTTTTAGCTCGCAAATTCTCTCATGCATACAAGAGGGTGAGAGAGAGGAAGAGAGGTGGCATGATCACTTGCTTCGAATGTGGTGGCCCCAACCACATTTGAGCGAACTGTCTCAAGCTAGAGAAGGGTAAGAATGACTTCGGCAGTTCCGACAAGAACGATTACACCGACAAGAACCGCAAAAAGAAGCCTCTAGTTCGAGAGACGATGCACGAGAAGATGTACCGCAACTTCTCAAAGAACAAGAAGCACTTCCACCGCATCCTCGCCGCCCTCGACGACATTAGCCTCTCCAACACAGAGACTTGGAGCAACGAAGGTGAGGATGATCCACAACAGAAGAAAGGTAGCAACGACTTCTCTGGCATATGCTTCATGGTAGACGCCAACGGTATCAGTGACTCCGAGTTCTACAGTGACTCGGACGAGGTACTCACCTACGACCAACTCAATGAAGCTTTCTGTAAGCTAGGATAATTTCTTGCTATAACTAGAGTTAGGTGTATGGAGCTTGAGAAGGAAGCAGATACCTTGACTCGGGAGTTAGCTTCTCTTAGATTTTCTCCCTCCTGAGTCAGTGATGATTGTGTGTTTTGTGATGCTTTGCTTGTGGAGCTAGAGAACATAAGGACTTTGCATGATAGTGTACAAACTGAACTTCAAAGTCTTAGGTTGAAGAATGCTAGCACTTGTTCTGTTGATGTTTCTTCTTTGGATGCTAGTTTTCTTCGTGCTCACTCTATTCCTTCTTGCTCAAATTGCCCTAAGTTACTGAAATTGATGACATGAGTGCTCACCTTAAGAAGCTTTTTTCTAGAAATGATAAAGTTGAAATGCATGCTTCTAAGGACACTATCAGCTCATGTGAGGGTTGTAAGCAACTAAAACTTGACAATGAAGCTTTAAAAGCCAAGTGTGCTAAATTTGATAAGGACTTACTAGATAAGTCACATAAGAGTTACTTGCATTATTCTGTGATTGAGGTGGACTTGGATAAAATTTAAGTCAAACTTAGGAAGAAGTTAGAAGACCAAACCCATAAGATTAGAGAAGCTCCTTGTGTTTCTTGTGAGGCCCTCAAGATTGAGGCAGTTGTACTGAGGGAGAAAAATGCACATGTTGGTGTTTCTTCTTCTCTTTCTGGTTCTTCTTCCTCTCACCCCTGCTCTTCATGTGCCTCTTTCTTCCGGGAGTGTGAGTATCTCATGAGCACTCTCGAGAAGTTTGTAGGAGGTAAGAAAAAGCTAAACTTCATTCTAAATCAATCAAAAAATTACCAGATTTAATCAGGGCCTAGGATTTGACTACTTGGAGCATGCTAGAACTCATCCTCCGACCATAGTGTGTGGCTTTAAGAGTGGAGAGATTGTGGTTGCTCCCAGAGTGAGTATCACTGTATTTAAGTCTGCTGGGATTGTCTATAGGACTTATGAGTAGAAGGGTGCTTCTCCTATCACTCTGCCTCAAGCAAGGCGAAGTATTCATGCACCTTCTGTAAGAAGGATGGTCACCTAGCAGATTTCTATTTTAGGCGTGCCAAGATCATGAGGTGTGAGCGTGTTGCTACTTTTAGGGGTATTCAGGGTCATCCCGAGATTCTGAGTGCTCCTAAGGCACACACTGCTTCTAGATAGGTTAGAGAGTCGCCTGTTTTTAGGCAGCGTCCAGGACTCGGTTTTTATGCTGTTTTGGGCTATTGACTTACTGATGTATATGGATTCCTATTGACTCTAATTTTATGTGTCAGTATTGAACCTATATGTGTTGATCCAGAGTGGTACATGCTTAGGTGGTTCAGAGCTAGCATTTTTGCATACAGTGGAATGAATGCTACTGTTTTTGTATTTTAGACAGGGAGCAGTGCTTAGGTTTACCAATTTCATTTTCTTGAGATCATGTCTATTGCACCCTATTATCTCCCTGATCACTGCATTATGCTTAAGTTGGTGATTTATCCCTAGTCAATGTTGAGTAAAGCTACTCATGGGGATTTAGATACACAAGGGTTCTGTGTTGCGATTGATTGATTGATTGGTTGGTAATTTGTATCTATGCTTGATTTCTGATTTTCAGGAGGAGTGGCCTCTTCTTCGCGCGCCACTCCACCTCCCGCGGTTAAAGGCAAGTGCATTCCCTAGATCGTGGCTAGGATGATTAATTGATTGTTTGCTTTTAGCGTACACAATTGCCGATGAATACTCCAGAGGTAAGCTTTGCTTGGCTATAATTAGAAAATGGTTCCTTGTATGAAAATGCTAATGATGAGTAAATGGTTAAGGGAATGGATGCAAGTACATTGGGCTGGGTGTCTAATTGAGTTGTTCATTGTTATTTATCTGTTCATAGCTAATTTCTATTGATTGTGGCAAGTATGAGTTATATTGGTGATCGTCCCTTCGCGGACGTGATTAGCTATTGGATTCAGGTGGTCACTAGTAAGCCTTAATCTCGGTGAATTTACTGTACCTTTGTTAATATTGCAGTGAGTAGCGAGAATAGGGTACAGGGATACTCGTGGTTAATTTACAAGAGATGTATTTAATTGTGCCTCGTCTGGGGAATTGAGTTGAGTATGTTGATTGAAATGAGTTTTATTTGAGAATTGATGATTGAAATGTGTTTTAGTTGAGAATTAATGTTGCATCCTTGCATTCATGATATGCATTCATAAAAAGGAAGAGGCGACCCATGTCGATGCGGGCCTCTGTGTTCACACGTAGTGAACATGAAAGTGCTACCTCGTAGTCTCATTCATCGAGGTGAATCAGAGCGAGACAGTAAGAGTAGGCACCTTCCACGGGATGGAAGGGACGTGAGGGTGCACACCGATGGGTGGGCACTCGGCAGTACCGGTACGTGCATCGAGAAGAGCATTCATGTGCATTGCATCTTTAATAATGAGTTTTGTGGTGATGGTATGTCAGGGGAGATTGATTTGAATTTGATGAATGAGTGCATTTCATTGCCTTGCTAATTAGGTCCTGGCTTTGAGCGATGGCCATCTTGCGCTCAATAGTCCGAAGCCAATCGTCGGCCTCGAGTGGATCCGCAGCACGGGAGAATGTTGGCGGCTTCGTGCGAAGAAACTCGCCGAGTCCGCTGGCCGCGTGATGTCCTGCCCCCTCGGCTCCTCGAAAAGGGGCTAGGGCATAGGCCGTGTTACGGGCGATCTGCTGCAGGATCAAAGTTTGATCTTGCCGGTTTTGCTCAATCAGAGCGAGGACTTGAGCCATGGTAGGAGGGGGTGGAAGTTCCTCCTCCACGCAAGGGTGGTGCTGATTTTGGCGATGCGAGGACTCCGGGTGGTCAGGAGTGACCCCCTGAGTTGGATCCTCAGTCACCTGGGAGCCAGTGGATTGCGGCCTCGCCTCACGCTGAGATTGTGAACGAGTGGTAACTCCCGCCATCTGTTGCCAAAACCAAGTTAGCAACAAGTAGCAGAAGGGCCACAACCACGCCGAACTAGAATATTCGGACAACAAGTCATACAAATTTAAATTCTACATGTATACAGCAAGAAAACATGCACCAAATCCAAAAGACATCAAGATAAGAAGGCTCTTAAGCCACAACATCACCCGTGAAAGCAAATAACAAGATTCCGATACATTAGCACAAGTTCACAACCCGTAGGTCAAAAGCGATAACTAAGGGTGACAAGTCCAAATATAAGAGCTAGCATAGGTTCATAAGGTAGCCTATTACATCAATTAAATCAGTTCAGCTCATCTCTACTTGCCCTCCACGATGAGCTTGACCGGGACAACTCAAATGTCTCTAAGGAATCCATGGGGAAACACATCCAAAAGATGATATCCCGGGGATCCGGTGTCTTTGGGGTCCAAGGGGTTAGTGAGACGCTGTGGTGATCCTATATAGAACCTAGGTGCCCCCGGAGACTCCTGGACACGCCGACGCATCACATTTCCCGAGTTGATGCGCGTGTTGTTGCGCACAACGTCTTGGGTCTCTATCCCCAGCACATGCGAAAACTGAAAGGCGGGTGGGGCTACATCGTGTGGCGTCGTGGAGTTGCGCCCACACAATATGTCCCGTGGCACCAAGTTAATCTGGACAACTTGGTGAAGATGCCCTTGTGCCGCATAGAGTCGGGCACGAGTCTCCCATAGCTCATGGACAATGCAACGATTAGCCCAGTCCAAAGCACGGACCAAACCTGACAACTGTCGAATAGAAGAGTCTTCACCCATCTCAATTTCAGCAACACTGTTGACTTCATCTGTTGGTCCTCGTTGCGGGAAATACTGATACGGAGGTAAGGTCAGCTCCCACAAGTCATGACGGAGATGGCACATGGCCACATACGCCACCTCTTGGATAGCCATTCCGATAGACGTCCCCCTCGCTCGAAAGTGATAGGGAATGCTCCCCGTCACCATCCTAGCGATGATGTGAACCGTGGTAGTGTATGTCTTCAATCCGGGTCCTATGGCACGACCATAAACCGCGTACTCTGGTGCATAAGTGAAATTAGCTCTCCACAGCATATCCCTCAGGAGGGAAGAATAGCCCTCCACATCTTCAGCGCGGGTGACTAAAACCAATGGCCCAAAACTCATCTGTCACGTTGAAAAGGATGAGAGGGTTAGAAACTCATTTGCATAACCAAATGAACATAAGGGTGAGATACAGAACTAAGAGGGGTAAGAAATAAAGGAATGCACAATGTTACCAGTTCTGAAATTATTTGATAGCAAAATAACTTTTGACTCAAAACACCCTCTAACTAGTCGTAGCATGGCCGTTCTAACCTACAGTCAACCTGGCTCTGATACCAAGCCTGTGGGGAACCGTCCCCGGGACTCCACTGATTCACCCAATTGCGCGGTACATCTCAAGTGAATCAAGGGAACCTCGGGCGTTCCACGATTATACCCGTGTTGGTCCCAGGATAGTTCGCCAACACGAGCATTCTCATCCAACAGTTGACATCACAACACATACACAATTATCGGAAGCATAAACGTTATTACATTCCAAAAGTAGGACTGCCGTCCATAACGGCATATTTAGAGTTATTACATCAAGTAGCAGCAGAATTCATAAGATAAACAACAAAAGGGCCAGCATGGCATTCCCCCAAACCCTCAGGCAACCAACTGGGGCAAGAACGACAACTAAACGTTAGAATCAGTAAATCGCCTTTAAAAGTCCCGGCAAGGCCTCATCCTCACCTGCAGCAAGTGGACAATCTGATTGAGTACAAAGAGTGTACTCAAGACAACAATATACATTGCATGTTGATTTCTAGCTACATGTGGTTGCTACATCAAAGGAAGGCAAATGGCAATTTCAAAGATAAAGCAATATTTGGGATAAATCGAAGCATGTATAGATTGATAAGAATTTGCATTTAGTAAGCATTTGCAAAATCTAATACATAATATAACATCATCATAATCACATTTGCATCATGCCTTCAAGCATTTTCCGAACTATGAGTTCCATCGCTCATGTTCGACTACACACACAATTACTCCAATACTTGTGTCTTTTTCCCACTCCCATCCAATTCCTACAAGTCCTTAATACTTGCCCAGTGACTGACAGTTCAAGCGATCGTCCTTAACCATGGACGCGGCTATTCGAATAGTTTAAACTCTGCAGAGGTACGACTTTATCCACACGACACGTCACACTCGTAAGCCAAGCTATTAACACATTTCCTTTGATGTGTCGACCGAGGTGATCGTGACAAACCATTTTCCAGTATGCATGGTAGTGTATCTAAACCATCCGAATGACTGTGACCCTTGGTTCCGCGTGCCCTGTGCCCGGTGTGTGTGGATCAAGGAGTACACCCGTTGTTGGACATCCCCAACTCAACAAAGTTTGAGGGACTCCGAGGACATTCCTTGGCGCTCCACTAAGCCCAAGGAATTCCGGCGGTCATTCCTTGACGCTCCACTAAGCTCAAGGAATTCCGAGTGCACATGGTTTACATAACCTAGTCATACATAAGTACTTGGTTACGCCGGTCACATAAACAGCGTGTGGTTCGCACGATAGTTACTCAAAGAGACGTCACCAGGATTTAATCCTTAGGGTTCTTAACCAACATCTCAATCATTAACCAACATTTGAAACCATCAACATCATAATAATTCTCAATCGTTGCGACCAATGGACTAAGTCCATCTATCGCGGTTTCTAACGATGTTCTAAGCATGGCTAAGCAATTCGTACGAACCCATATAATAAGAATAAACCCTCCTCCTAGGGCGACAATCGAACTCAAAAGGAACATGATAAGGGGATAACATCACAATGTGGTAATAGCTAAGAATTCTACCCAATCATAGTTGTAATTAAAAGTAAGCATGCAATTGATAAAATAAATCCAACAATATAAATTTCAAACAGTAGGAGCAATCATGGTCAAGGAGTAAAGTAGTGCCTTGCTGCTCGTTCTTGACTTCGAAAGCGTAGTCGTATTCGGGAGTGCCTTCCGAAGCGTCAACACCTAACGAGAAAATCCAAATCCATAAACACCAAATCAAGAATCCAAATGGTGCACATGATTAAAGGATGCATGACATGCTCGTGATGCGTAATACTAATTATAATATAAAAATACCAATTGAGTTTTGCGTCCAAGTTCAAGTCCTAGGGCTTTTATTGAAATATGTCCGGAGTATCCGGACTTTTAACCTCGGAGTGTCCGGGTTGACCCCCTCGGTCTCACGAATTCTGCCCCATCCGGAGTATCCAGATGAAATCCCTGGACTATCTGGGTTGAAACCCCGGACTATCCGGATAAATTCCCCGGATTATCCGGGTTGAGCGGTCTGTTTCAAAAATGGCTATTTGTCTATTGTCCTCTACACTTCAAAGGAATGGACTAGTGTTTTAAAGGGATGGACTAGGGCAGAATATTACCACTACAAGATTGCTTTAGCACTTGGTGAAGGTTGGTTTCGGCAAGGGAATGACAAGAAGGTGTCGCAACGCCGGTTCTCGTGGTGCGTCTCCTCCTAGCTCGTGTAGACGACGATGACCTCACTTCCATGCGACATGCGCAACCCGATTCAAGGTGTGATGATGGATTCCATGGAGAAGAAAGAAATGAGTCACAATGGCAAAATTTCAGAACATGGTGAGAAAGAGAACCGGTTGCCACTCACCCAGAACTTGGTGCCTCAAGAATCCATTTGGATGGATTTGAAGCTCTCGATCTTGGCTTCAAGGTGGTATAACATGCACAAGCTTAAACTCAAAACTTGTGGGGATTTGAGGGGAAGAATGGCAAGGGTTGGAGAAAGGTGTGCTTGCTGTTTTTGCTGGTTTGGGATGAACAAATGGTCAGTAGGGGAGGAGAAACCAAGGTAGAGAGCCTTATATATGGCTGCCCACTCATGCTTACATGTGGGGTTAGGTCCCACATGTCATAGGGTGAGTGAAAAGGGTGGGTATGGGTGATTGAAGTGAGAAAAGTCATGGAAAGGATGTGCAGCCCACAAGTTCGCATGCAAGGTAGGTCCCATGTGTCATTGATGGGTTAGGTAAGTGGGTAGAGGTGAGTAAAGTGAAAAATGGTATGTTAGGTATGTGCAGCCTACTCTCCTTTCTCTTATGAACATGGCCCACATGTCATTGACTAAGGTGAAATAACATGTGTGCAGTTTTGGAAAATGATTGTTGGGATTTTGTTACTCCCTCTTTATGCAAGATGAATGTCCTAACTCTTGTATGATTATAATTAAATGAGGATAAAATGACATTATGGAAGATGTTAGCATGACAAGCTTCGCTTACCGGATTAATGAAAATTGGGCTGTTACATTGGTATAATCAACACACATGCGCCAAATTTTATTCTTTTTGCAAATAAGAACTAAGTTCGCTAACCAGTTGGGATGATACACTTCTTTAATAAAACCAGCAGCTAAAAGTTTAGTGATCTCTTCCCTGATAGCGTCACGGTGATCTTGCGTGAACGGCCGGAGCTGCTGCTTGATAGGCCTCGCCTTCTCATTGACATTCAGAGCATGCTCGATCACCTCCCTGGGGACGCTAGGCATGTCAGAAGGCTTCTAAGCAAAGATGTCTCTGTTCGCCTGGAGGAAGGTGGTGAGCGCGTCTTGCTATTTGTGATCAAGGCCTATCCCAATCAGGGCTATCTTGGCCGAGTTAGACGGGTCGAGGGCAATCTTCTTGGCCCCTTCATCAGGTTTTATTTCTAACTTGGCCTGCTTCTTGGCTGGGACGTTTTCTTCCTCTTGTAGGCTCGCCACTGCTAGTCGGATCTTCTCCCTGTTAACCAACGCCTCCTGCATCTCAGCCATGTCGCAGTTCTCTCTATCGCACATGAAGGACTACTTGACATCACCACGAACCATGACAATGCCTTTAGGCCCTGCCATCTTCATGCTAGATATGTGTAATGTGGCACAACCATAAATTTGGCTAGGCCTGGCCTTCCCAAGATGGCATGGTATGCCGTTTCAAAATCAGCCACTTCAAAATTCAGGTATTTCGTCTAGTAATTCTCCTTGGTCCCGAACATGACAGGTAGGGTATCTGCTCGAGTGGCATTGCAGAGGTCCCGGGGATTACCCCATGGAATAGCGATGAGCCACGCTTCAGCTCCGAGCGAGGAATCTTCATGTCGTCGAAGGTCTTGGAGAAAAGGACATTGAGTCTGCTCCCTCCGTCAACTAACACCCTCTTGAGCTTGATGCTGTGAATAACAGGGTCTAGGACTAGAGGATATCTACTCGGATAGGGAATATGGTCGGGGTGATCCGAGTGGTCAAATGTGATTGGAACCTCGGACCACCTTAGGTACTAGGGGTCGCTGGCATGACTGCATTGCCCTCCCGAGCGGTAAGCTTTTGCTTCCGCTTGGACTCATAGGTAGTAGAGCCCCCAAATATGTAGTTGAGTTCACGCTCGGTCATCTGGTAACCATCATCTTTAGGGGGGTCCTGCTTCTTGTTGTCCTCACCTTTGTCTGGATCCGATCACTTTTTGCTTTCTCGCGCGAACCTTCTCAAGGTGAAGCAATCCTTGGCTGCAAGTTTCCCCTTGGGATGGAAAGGACAAATCGTATCCATTACCTTGTCATAATCATATGTTCGCGACACTCGGGGCCGACCGCACTCAGCTACCACGACCAACTCCTCGCCCTTCTACCTCTTGTCCTTTTGCTTGGAGGACTCAGCGTGATCTTTCTTGTCCTTCTGCCATGGACAATCATCCTAGCGCTCGGCTAGGGCATCCGAGGCCATGGCGTAGCGGTCTGCTAAGGCGAACATGTCCTTTACCGTAGTCGACAGCTTCCGAGACATCTTCTTGATCAGTTCGACATCACTGACTCCCTTTTGGAAAGCCGCTATGACGACCGCTTCTGAGACATCCCGAATCATGTTCTTCTTCTAAGTGAAGTGTCGAATGAACTCTCGAAGAGACTCATTTTTCTTCTAATGAAGTTGATATAGGTCCCACGGGGTTCCAGGCCTCTCATAGGTGCTCTGGAAATTGGCTATGAATTGCTCACAGAGATCTCCCTAGGAATCTATTGAATTCTCTACAAGTCTCGTGAGCCAGGTTTGGGCCGATGGGGAGAGTGTGACCGGTAAGTAATTCACCATCACGTGATGGTCACCTTCGGCTACCTTGATTGCAAGGGAGTAAATCTGCAGCCAAGCTTCTGGGTCCCTCTCCCTGTTGAATTTGGTAATGTACTTAGGGTTGAAACCTTCGGGCCAGACCACACGGTGGAGTTGGGTAGTGAAAGCGCGAACCACATCAATGGGTCCGTCATTCCGCTGGTGCAAAGATCAACGTGGTGGCATTCAGACTTGGCGGTGGTGATCCCTGCGATCGTCGTGATTGCCACACCGGTCATCACAGTCATCCCGGTCATCACGATCGATGCCAAAATGCTCGTAGGAGTCCTCGCGCCAGCGCCTTTCATCATCTTCCCACTCACGCGGCCTAGCATTAAGGTCCAAGCGGAGGTCGCGGTTAAGGCAGCGGGCGTCCTCGCCACGACGAAGCTCATGCCGACTGCGCGAGGACCGACTGTGGGCGGTATGACTACAGGCAGTCTGAGTGGCCACGTGAGTGTGGGAGTATGTTTTCTCCACTGGTTCTTCCTAGTTGTGCTGGATCGCTGCCGCCATCACCATGGCCTTAACTTAGGTCATGATCGAGCAGCCGGACTGTCGAACCCGAGCATTGGTTTCAGGGTGTCGAGTAGCGTCTTGGAGGTGACGATGTTCTGCTACGGCGTATGGAAAACCGATTGGCCCCCATTTTTGCCTGCATAATGTCCTCATTGACATTGTGGCCTCAGGCCTGGAGAGCCTTTGCGTGCACTTCCTATGCCTCACGATGAAGGCACTCTGCCTCGCGGCGTCTGCAGCTTCCTTTTGGCGCTGGGACTCAGTCCGCGGGTCTTCGATCACATAGATGCCATGGATACCTTGGTAACTTCCTTCGCTACTCTCTGACTTGGCTTCTAAGTCAGAAGAGCAAGAAGGAGACAGATCGATCTGGTCTCCAAATCTGAGTGGGGTGCTGCTAATGACACCTACCACTCGGGAAGAAAGCCCCCGGCTTACTACTTGCGAGTAGATGGCCAGGGTGTTCCCCGACCCAAACTAAAGTCCGGATGAAGAACTGGTGGAACCCTTCTTAGATCGGATCTGATCCATGTCCGAGAGAGCAAGCTTCCCGAGGTCATCGGCGATGAAGTCTAGGCTCCCAAACGAAAAACCTAGGTAGGGATGAAGGTGACGATGATTCCGCCGATTGTCGCTATCGAGCTTGATGAGATTGATCTTCGCACTTCCCCTACTTGGCGCACCAACTGTAGATGTTTATTGTTGGCAATAATGAATATGGGGCTAGGCACTGGATCCAAACTCGAAGGTAGCACAAGACATGAGATTTATACAAGTTCAGGCTCTCGCAGAGGAGATAATACCCTTGTCCTGTACTCTGGGATTATGTGTATGATTGTGTGTTATATGTGTTGCCCCGTCCCCCCTTTATATAGTAGAGGGGTGCGGTTAGTTACAAGATGGAGATTCTATCTTTATCCTTATCTGCCGAATATGGTAACAACCAGGATTACAATCGTATCGTACCTAATCAAGGCTGGTTACTATCCTTAGGGTGTTCTTGTTGCACACGTGGGTAGCAGTCTAGGTGATACCCACCTTTAAGCAATCGGCTCGGCCCATCCCCTCTTGGGAGGTCCTTATGGCCTACCATGCGGATACTCGGAGTCCATGTGCTCCACAAGTGTGAAGGTGGACAAGTATGGTTTCACTATTGTGGACATTGATCATGTTGGATATAGAGACGAACAATTCGTACTTGCGAAGCAAGTATCACATGTCTTCTATGTAATTGACCTGGTAGATAAGAAGCGTCATGTTGTTCTTCAAGGAAAAAGAATAATCGTCGAAGTTGGGAATGTCGTGGATGAGGATGAGTACAACCAGTTCTATGAGTTGCCTCCTTTCGTAGATGGCAGCATCATTCTAGAGGAAGAAACCACTAAGGAAGAAGCTACCTATCATCGCGATTATCATGAAGAAAGGCAAATTGTGAAAGAAAATTAGCTAGGAGTAATGGCAATGTGATGTAAAAAATATAATGTAAATATGATATAAAAAATATGCCTTTGTGTGGACTTTTAGTTAATTTTCTCTGTTGGTTACATTTTTTTGAATATATAGGCAATATAAGTTAAATAAAATATATATGTAGTATAAGTTAAATATAGGTATTATAAGTTAAATAAAATATATAGGTAGTATAAGTTAAATATGAAAAACTGTGAAGATAGTATTAGTGTTGGTTTTTAAATGGAACCGACACAAATATGACACTTTTAGTGTGAGTTCTATAATAAAATCGACACTGAAAATGGTATTTGTGTCAGTTCTATAATAAAACCAACACTGAAAATATTATTTGTGTCGGTTTTTAAATAGAACCGACACAAATACAAAACCCTATATAAGACGAGATTCCCAACCAACGCCCTCTAAGCCCTATCATGCCAGCCTTCTCAATGTGCTCCCCAGATGCTGGCCTCCTCCGCACGCTCCTCCAGGCCATTCTCCCCCAAAGACTAGCCTCGTCCACGCCACCATCGTCCCTATCGAGGTCGCCGCCTTCGAGCTCACTACCGCTGCCTCCTCCACACTGGGCCACTTCCGCGCACTCCTCCTCCACATGCTCCTCTTCCGAGCCATCGAGCTCCACCTCCTCCACCACGCCGGCCTCCTCGGCACGCTCCTCCTAGCCGCCTTCGAGCTCACCGCCGTCGCCTCCTCCAAGCCAGTAGATTAGGTGAGAAATATGGTTCAGCATAATCTAGTAATCTTCAGTTCAATAATTTTCAATTAGTTCTTGCCTAGTAGTTGAAAATGCCAATAGTAGTTGAAAATGACACTAGTTTAGAGAATGTTGAAGACATGTAAATGATTAGTAGTTAATCATTTTCAACTGCTATTTGTAAGTGATGTATCCTTAATGGACTTAATTTTTATACATCACGTGTGCAATAGTTTAGCTTAGTATCTACTTGATTTGCGAATAGATGTACGACATTAAGTCTTTAGCTTAATTTTTGGTTCTGAATCCTGATTTATGCTTACATGTGAAGATTTTACTCTGCAATATGTTTTTTTACATATCCTAATGCACAACTGTGCCCCTGATCAATTGCCCTATCATTCCAAGTGTGTATTGTCTATTTCAAATAGGTGGACTATTTATAATTACCATGAGTTGTGAATTTCAGATGGTAAATTGCTTTTAACTTTACTACCATCCGCATGTACCATCAGATTTAACTATTCCTGGTGGTTTATTTTGGCAATTCTGGTAGCAGTAGTTCTGTTCACTAGAAAGGGCACCTAGCTAGCTATCTTAGACATTATTCTTTGTGAACCACCAGGAGCAATACTAGGGGAGATATACCCTTGTCAAATTTTATTGACATGATTAGCACTGAATTATATTATTGATAGAGGTTAGATCGAGTTAGGCTAGTTCCAAACAGAAGACTTCCTAGTTATATAGGGCGATATAATGGATGTTAATGTCACATATGACTTTATATAATTAAATTATAGATAAATAATACTGGATGTCTGAAGCTATTGAATCATACATGCAATAAAAATTGATCAAAATGAAGGGTTTTACACTGTGCTTACTGCAAGTTAAAGGGTGAGATAAATAATACTGTATGTCTATACTACAATTGTATATATATGTTGCTCAACGTTGGAGACTGCTCTTTAGAGTACATAGTAGCAAGATTTAGTTGGTCTAATATTAGTGTGATTTGTTTCATTTGGACTAGTTGGTGACACAGCTATTTGGGCCGGCCTAAGAGCAAGTACAGTAACAAAGAAAACCACTTATTCTATCTCTCATCCATGTCGGTGCATGTTCAAAAGATCAAAACTTTTAGCATGCATGCCTCAAATCTGTTGTCCATTTAATTAATTGATGAAAATAGTTTTACTTTGTAGGCAATAGTTTTGCTTAAAAAGAAGAAAGATCCTAACATTGTGCACTATATATGGAGGGGACCTTTGAGCCTTGCTCGAGTAGGAGCCCAAGCCTAAGTGGCTTCCTCAACCTCAGCCCAGTTGCTAGCGCTGAGGACCCAGCTACCACCAGTGCCGAGGTCCCACCTACTGTCGATGTTGAACCAGCAAGCCGTCGTGGCTGAGGGCAAACCAAAACGCTTGAAGGCTGATATACCATCTTCGATGTATCAGATTTTGGGGCCCCTATTAAACCACAAAATGTAGTGGCTAGATACATGTCAACCTGTGGGTATATCGTAAGAGATAAAGTGCCAATCACTTATCAGGACTGGCATAAAGTGCCCCGCACCACCAAAGCAGACTTTGGATAGAGCTCAAACAAAGCTTTGAATTCCCCGAAGAAGCTGAAGATCTCATGCGTCGGGATGCATTGATGACCATGGGTACGGCATGGAAGAACTTCAAGATCCGGTTGAATTGCAAATATGTGAAGAAAAACCGATCTACCATCGAGGACTATCCGAGATTGGAACCTTACTGGGATGAGTTTGTGGCAATGAAGTTACAAGAAGCAACAAAGAAGTCAAGTGAGAACCACAAGGAAATCTCTAGAAAGAACATTCATTCCCACAGTCTAGGCACGGGTGGGTACGCGGGAAAATTCCTCATTGGGAGAGTCAAGAAGCAGAGGACTTTCAGTCAATTGGCAAAAGTCCCTTGTTTGAACTACCAGACTGAGTCAAGCACTATGTACTAGCAAGGGCAATTGTCACATTTGGCAGGGGCTTGTCCTTCAGAAACAACGAAGATGAAGCAGTTTCCCAAAGAGTTCAAGAGTTGTCTGTCCCGACTACCTAAGGCACCTTCATTCTAGATAGGCAGAAGGATGAACTTACCTTGGTCTTAGGAACCAAAAAGCACCCTAGTCGGACACGAGGCGTTGGGGTTAAGGTACCCTGGAGCAAGGGATTCCCAAAGCATCCCGACTCTTATAGGAGTCGGAAGAGAGCAAAAAAAGAGTGTGCCGAATATGAACGAGAAGTAACGAAGCAAGCGATGCTTCGAGATTTACAAGGTACCATAGAACAACAAGTACAAAGACAAGAACAAGCAGTGATGAGCCATGTAGAAGTTGAGAACATTGTTCTCCCCAGCACCTCACGCCACCACAGTTGTTGTGCATCCACACCACTGCCAAAGGATTTATTAGCCCACTATCCCGTGGACGACATACAATATCCAACACCGTGCCAGCTCAACATTCCTCTCATGAACATATCCATTCAGGCCACTATAGGCATGGCTTATCTGTGCCAAGAACGGGGTGTTTTGCACAACTCCCCAATCGCATCGGGATACACAAAGGTCGAGGTAGACAAGATACTTTCGCATTTCACCGATATGATGACGGAAATGCCCGTAAATGACGTGACAACTCTAGGAAGTGCCATCCACACATTCAGCCAATGGTGCAAGTTAGACATCGCCCTCGACCTTCAAGCGCCTGCCTATCCTGCAATAGATCCTCCGCAGCCGTCACCAGCACCTCAGTGTCAAGAGAACATTGTCAGCCCTTCACAAAAGATATGTGAAAACCAATCATGCCTCATACAAAGAAATTGGACATGTGGCAAGCCATGTTAACTACATTAGGCGAGGCTAAGACTGAATATGATGTTGTCCATAGCCAATTTAAGGGCAAGGCGAAGTTCAACAAACAAGATAGGGTAGAAAGACTAAGATTCAAGATGGAGAAGCTATTTGTGACCTAAACAATGTTTGATACCCTAACATTAATGATGCAAAGATTGCATATCTAGTATATGTAGCTGTCCAACTAGGACGTACTACCGAAGGCGATCACTAGAATTTTCAAAGAGGAGATAATATTTCAGGTTTGTAGGCGAAATTTGTTGGGTCTTGGGGCCTGCAGGGAGGGAATTACCATTTTTTTCCAAACCCTAGCCCTAACTTCTAGCCAGCCCACCCCTTTTTCCTAGTTGGCCCCTCTCTCCCGTTCCTACGCCCACTTCCAAGACAACAACAGGTCCTTCCTCTTTTCCTCCTCACCTAAGTCAGCAACAGATCCTTCCTCCTCCCACCTGGACTCCCTCCCCACTCCTCCTGGCTCGGCCTTCCTCCTCAGCTGTGAAAGCCTCTTGGCCTGAGTCCTCCCTCATGGTTTCCTCCCCAACTGAAACTAGTAGGTGTAAGTGCGGTAATATCTGTTTTAGTGGGTTGTTGATCTTGCAAGTTAGTATTTAGGCAATTCTTGCTAGGGTTCTTTAGCTTGAGTTGACTTTAGATGGGGCTATGGGGGACTAGGGCTGATTAGGTCAGTTTCTGTTTTCGGGCAATATATACCCCTCTGTAAGGGTTGGTTTTAGAGGACACTAGAGGCATTTTCTGATAGTTTGGTTCTAGCAAAATTTGTAGATCAATGCCTCCCCATTAATTTGAGAGCAAGAACACCCATTTTGGTTCAACCATTTAAAAGTTATGCTTGTTTAACTGCCGGCTGTACTGAATCTGTGTGCTTCTGCAGCTGTTGTGGTAATCTATCCTTTAAGGCTAATTAGAGGCCGAATCAGAATTTCTTATTGCCTAGTAAAATTGGGGTATTTCTTGTAGATGCTGAAAATGTCTTTATTTGCTTGATTTAGATTTGTAGAGCATTAGTTATGAGGTGTTGAAGCTGATTGTCCAGTGGGCAGACTGAATCTGAATGCATTAGCAGTTGTCTTGGAAATCTGTTGTTTAGGGCTAATTAGAGGCTGAATAAAATTTTTTCATTAGCTAGAAAAATGATGTGACTTTGGGTCCCGATCTTTCGATGAGAGTGATACTTCGATTTGGAGGAATTGACTTTGACGATCCGATTACAACGTACGACGACGATGCACCTTAGCAATCGCTAAACCAACTCCAGAGGGTTATTGATCTTGCCGTTGGCACGATCAACCTGAACACGAGGTTCAATTCCTGCATGCAACCGAAGAACAAGCAAGAACAAAGGTAAAGGCAATCTGAAATTGCAAATAAAGACGAAGGATCGATAATGTGGGGTTCTGAAATAAGGAGCTTCTTAGGCGGCTGTTGAGCACATCTGGAAGACTCAAAATAGTAGCAATGGCTAAACTATCAAATAAACAAAACCCAAGTCTCTACGGTGGCCTATTGCCTTTATTATATAGCGGAGCGAGGGAGGTGGATACTAAACACTAGGCAATATGGGACTAAACATGCAGCCATGCAACTTGGGCCTTCATGGGCCAGAGGTGGGAGGAAGCCCTAGGGTTAGATGGGCTTTGGGCCCAAAAGAAAAGGTGGCGCAGCACTCGGAGTTTCTGGCCCGTGACACTCTTCTGCGATTTCCCATTGCTTCAAGATGAATTTGGCATTGGGGCTGGATCCATTGGAAAGTAGACTCTGAGATCTTTCAAACGTGTACTCATGGGCCTTCAGAAACCTCCGGAATCAAAAGTTATGGCCTTTTAAAGTTAGCGCTGTTGGTGAGGCCGAACTGGACTCGGGCTTGTTCTCTTCCCAATCTGACTTGAACTTGATCTTTGGCCCAATTTTGGTCCACAAGGGTCCTTCTCCATGGTTCCTAAGTACAATCAAATCATCACAAGTATTAAATAGCATCCCATTCAAATTATCACCAATGGGGAGGCTTAGGAACGCATTCACCTGATGATTAAACTGTCATGCACGGGCTCGAGTAACTTGTGCTTGTATAATCGTAGCGGGTTCGAATTGATGTGTAGATGTGGCTGTATCCATGGAAGTGATGTCCTCATCAAAAAAGTTGGAAAATTTCCTATAGATGCTAAAAATGTCTTCATTTGCCTGATTTGGATTTGTATAGCATTAGTTATGAAGGGTTAAACCTGACTGTCTAGTGGGCAGACTGAACCTGAATGCAGATTCTATTTTAGCATGGCAAATGACTTGTGCAACTTGGTAATTAAATAGCAATGGGTAGGAATTCCTGTGTAGTTGTTGCAAAAAAATAGCTTTCTCTATTTAGGCCTAGGAGCTATTTGTTAGCATCCATTGACCGCTGGGATAGCATGTGGTTCATAGTTTGTTGTGAAGGGTAACTAACCTTGGGGATTGGGGCTTATTGCTTTGTGTTTTTATTGCTTGCATGTTTTGTTTTGGCTCGAATTCGAGGAGTTGTATATGCTGCAGGTGGTGTGACATCGGGGGTGGTCTCAAGCACATGCCCCACCTCTTCGCACGGTAAAGAGGCAATTATAATGTGCAAAAGATGATTCATATGAAATGTTGGCATTTGATGATATTATGTATGTCATTGCTGTACCTTAGCTATCTAGATGTCTTATATGAGATTTTGTAGTTGATGAAATTACTTGTGCTTGCATTTGTGAAGATGATTCATGACATCTGAAAAGAATGTGTAGTTTTTATATCGCATCCTTTGCATTCATGTCATGGAAAGAAATTCTAGCCGGGTCAATGAGAAAGTCATATGAGGACATATGACTATTCGAGAGTGCTCATAAGAAGCCCTACCTCGTAGTCCCATCCACAGCGATGGATCGGAGCGAGTCCTTAAGAGTAGGCTCCTCCAAAGGGATGGAAGGGTGTGACACCGACGGGTGTGCACTCTTGCTATACCGGTATAGTCTTAAAAGATTGCAGTTCTTTGAGCATAAATGCATAATGCATTGTACGAGTGAGACTTGAATGAAGCTTTCTGATAAGGTTGGCCAGTTGTATGTTCATGGGAGGTGTTTTATCATGCTATGGTATATCTCATGTATGTTTAATTTTGCCCGTTATACTTTCTTGAGTTTTATGAACTCACACTTGTGCTTCTTTATGTGTTGTTTAGGTGCTCTGATAACGACATCCAGGGATGGGTCGAAGCTCCACACTTCACACTATCATGCCATACTTGATTGTAGATTTGGGGAGCAACTTCCTCTCACTAACTAAATAGTAGTTCGGTTTTGGATCACTTTAGAAGAACTTTGTGAGGGTGGACTATTTGTGTAATGTTTCTTTGTATGTGGGATTATTGTTAAATCTGGTGGTGGTAAACTTAAACTGGACCTATTTTGTTAAGTAGTTGATGTTGAAATTGTTGTACTTATAGTTATTTCGTAATTGTGTTGTAGTGACCTTGTTGAATACTTGCTTTCTTGGTCATAATAATATCCTGGTTATGCAATGGACCCTATTGTTGATCTATTCATGCCATGTTGTGGATGTTGAATTTATATTGCATAATGTCTTTCCTAGTTGGTATTAGGCTTGTGATACCCATTATGTTGTTCCTCTCATGTCTATGCCCATGTTGGTGGTCTTAGCTCTCTTTGGCGGAGAGTATTGTAATTAGTTGCTTACTGAAATTGTTTATGCATTGGAGGTTTCGGTAAGTTTTATGTTTGTTAGTGACATTGTGGGCATGGTTCGTGTCCGGGTGTTACAGTTGGTATCAGAGCGGGCTTTAGGTCTGTGTTGCACGAATTTTGTAAATTACCCTAGAGCAAATTAAAACTTTGCTTGGTGAAATTAGAAACATGGATTAGGTGTCTTTTAAAATCATGTCATATGTTAGTAACCTTAAATTTTGACTTAGGTTGGTCAAACAATTTTAAAATTTGACACACTCTGTTGCACAATAGGAGGGGTTTGGAAAATCATTGCATTGCGCTTAAATGCTTAAGTTTAATGCTATACCAAGGAGTAGAGGATGTGGTCGTTGTGGCCGCGGAGGCCATGGCGTAGGTAGTAGACAACCATTCCAGGAGGTGAATGGGTCTATCACCAAGGGAAGCGGCACACCCAACCTTCATGCTTCCCGCAGGATGGTGCTCATGTTGGTCAGGCTGAGGCGGGCGTAGCAGTTGCAATGGTAGCCCTATTGTAGGCCCTCCAAAGATTGGTCCAGGCAGCTCCTGCAGCTATGCCTCCACTTGTGGCTGTCCCTGCTATCTCCCTCACGGCACCAAAGCCTAGGATGAGCCTCTTGGCATTGATGTCTCTCTGCCTGGACACCTTTGACGGTGCAGGCACACCGTCCAGGCAATGGATTGGCTGTGGTATATGGAGAGGCAGTTTGGGGCCCAAGAGATGACCTCTCTCCAGAGAGCTCGCTTTGTGGCCTTCCAATTGCAGGGCCAGGCTGACATTTGGTGGGAGGGGGAGCTTGCAGCTAGGACCCTAGCCCACGAGTCTGTTTCGTCAGAGGACTTCACTGAGTAGTGTCAACTGAAGTTCTATCTGGAGTTCTTCCTTGAGAGGGTGAAGTACTCATTATCCACCCTCTCCTAAGGAAGGAAGTCATTAGCTGAGTATGAGGCGAAATTCAACAACATTGTCTACTTCATACTAGCTATGGCAGTTGAAGATCGTGACAAGACTCAGCGGTTCCGTAAGGGCCTCAATCAGGAGTATCGAGTTGTCATGGGAAAGACTATCCCACGTGACTTTATCTTAGTGGTTGAGCAGGCTCGGGCATGGAGTTGGTGTTAGAGCTCTCCAGGGAGAAGCAAAACCCTGGTGGATCTGGGGCTCCTACATCTTTTGGTGGTAGCCAGAAGAGGGTCTTCGGAGAGGGAGGTGGGTCCTCTCAACGACCCACTTCCAAGAAGTTCAAGGGAGCCAATGTTCCTCATTCTCGACCAAGTCAAAGTAGTCCTGACCATTCTCTTCAACAGCACCTCACTCTACTTTGACTTATCCAACTGTTCGTCCCAAGCCTGGTCAGGGTATGATATGCTTTATGTGTGGAGGTGGAAGGATACCGCGCTTCAGAGTGTTCATAGTCTAGGGAGTGTCGCCAGTATGGCCGCTCTGGATACATGAGGCGAGTGTGCATGGAGAATCCAAGTAGCATCATCAAGTGGGAGCCTATGCAACCCACTCCGACTCCAGCTACTTCTTCCAGAGCATCAATTCACTTGATGTTGGCTACACCTAGTCATCCACAGTCCCCTTTGTGGGTGCCACCCTTGGGTTCTTACTGGCATCCGCGTGTTGGCTCCTCCGCAGTTTCCCGCAAAACCTCTAGCTTTTAGGGCACCTCAACTGAGTGCCGGGGCTTCCCCTTCCTCGACACCGCCAAGAGTTTTTGCCTTGCCATCTTCAGAGTCGGCGGGTGCCCAGACGTGGTGATAGGTACTGTTTTGGTGGATTCGCTTGAGGCCTACATTCTTTTTGATTTAGGGGCATCCTATTCTTTCATGTTGAAGGATTTCACTAGAAGGGCCAATTTGGGAATGCAGCTTATCGCTAAGACAGTGTTAGTCAGCTCTCCGGGTGGTTTCATTTCTAGCTCCACGGTTTGCCCTAGTTGTGTTATTACATTGGATGGTGAGGAGTTTCCCGCTAACCTCATGGTGATTCAACTGACTCCTTTTGATGTCATTTTGGGAATGGATTGGCTATATCAGTACCATACCAAAATTTGTTGTTTCCGGAAGACAGTTTCTTTGCATGCTCCTTCAGGAGGGGAGTTGGTCTTCTAGGGTAGTAGGCCAATTAATTCTCTTTTTGTACCGACCAGTTTGTTCCTTGGCCGCCATGTGCTAAAATCTAGGGCTTTTCTTGCCCTTGTCAGCAAGCCAAATGCCTCTGCTCGTATAGACGAGAGATTCCGATGAAGGGTAAGTATCCTAATGTGTTTCCTAAGGAGCTTCCAGATTGTCTACTCAACGGGATGTAGAGTTTCGAATTGATCTCATTCCAGGCGCACACCCTATCTTGGTATCTCCTTATCGTCTAGCTCATCTTGTCTAGGATGAATTGAAAAGGCAATTGGACAACTTGTTGTCCAAGGGATTAATTCGGCATAGCATGTCACCTTGGGGAGCGCTAGTGTTGTTTATAGCTAAGAAAGATGGGGGTTGGAGAATGTGCGTTGACTATCACGCTCTTAATCAGGTGACAATCAAGGGCAAATATCCTTTATCCCGTATTGAGGACTTGTTGGATCAGTTGTGGAGAGCACGAGTGTTTTCCAAAATTGACCTTTAGTCGCGGTATAATCAGATTTGGGTGAGGGAGCAAGATATTGAAAAGACAGCTTTCACCACTAGGTATGGGCATTTTGAGTTTAAAGTTATATCTTTTGGTCTAACCAGTGCTCCTGCTATTTTTATGGAGACGATGAATAGTATGCTACACTGCTACCTTGATGATTTTGTGGTAGTGTTCATTGACATCATACTGATTTATTCCAGGGCAGAGGAGGAGCATGAGGGTCATTTGAGGTTGGTGCATAATACCTTGAGGGAGAACCAATTCTTTGCGAAGTTCAAGAAGTGTGAGTTCTAGATTTCTGAAGTAGGTTTCCTAGGTCATATTATCCACCAAGAAGGAATTTCTGTGGATCCTAGAAAAATCTCCACCATTGTGGATTGGGAGAGACCTTCAAATATCAAAGAAGTGTGGTGCTTTCTTGGGTTGGCTGGTTATTACCGGTGTTTTGTGCATGACTTCTAGATTATTGCTAGGCCCCTATCGTAGCTAACTCGGAAGGGTGTGAAATTCCAGTGAACTGCTGATTGTGAGCAAAGCTTCTGTACTTTGAAGGAGAAGTTAGTGACTACTCCTGTTCTCACCCTTCGAAAGCCCGAAAAGCGCTTCACAATATATTCTGATGCCTCAAGAGTGGGACTGGGTTGTGTACTCATGTAGGAGGGTAAGGTGATAGTGTATTTTTAAGGCAGTTGAAGAAGCATGAACAGATTTACCCAACCCATGATCTTAAAAACTTGCTGCAATGGTCTTTGCATTGAAGATTTAGAGGCTTACTTGTATGGTGAGTCGTGTGACAATTTCACTGACCACAAGAGCCTCAAATATATCTTTACTTAGAAAGATCTGAATCTGAGGCAAAGGAGGTGGCTGGAGATGATAAAAGATTATGACCTTACCATTCAATATCATCCAGAAAAGGCTAATGTAGTGGCGGAAGTGCTTAGTAGCTAGATGACACCCTGTTATTCAAAGTCTCATTGCTGAATTTGAATGTTAGGAGTCACCTATTGCTTTGCAGGCACCGTGCAAGCTGAAACTCAGTTGATTTTGGAGCCTACCATTCTGGATCATGTGCGTGAGGGACAACAATATGATCGGTTGCTTCAGCAAGTGAGAAAACGCATTGTAGAAGGAAAAACTAGGGATTTCAGCTTAGATAATGCTGGTGTTTTGCGGTTTAAGGGCCGCCTTTGTGTACCCAAAAATCCTAAGTAAAGGATGATATATTGAAAGAGGCTCATCATACCCTGTATACTGTCTATCCTTGTGGGACTAAAATGTATCGGAATTTGAAAAAGAGTTTCCAGTGGAAAAGAATGATAATACATATTGCTCGCTATATAGCATCTTGTGGGATTTGTCAAAGGGTAAAGGCTGAACATAAATGACCCGTGGGATTGTTGCAACCATTGGACATTCCTGTATGGCCTTGGGATGACATTTCCATGGATTTTTTGGTTGGGCTATCTCGTACTCCATGAGGGAAGGATGCTATTAGGGTTTTGGTGGATCGTCTTAGCAAATCTACTCACTTTATTCCCATTCGCACAACCAATTTAGTGAGTGAGTTGGCCCCTATTTATGTGTGAGAAATCGTGAGGCTACATGGCGTGCCTAAGATGATTGTTTCTGATCGCGATGCAAAGTTCGTCTCCAAGTTCTGGGAGAGTTTCCAAGGTGCCATGGGCACACAGCTTCATCTTAGTACCGCTTTCAATCCTCAAACAGATAGTCAAACTGAGCGTACTATCCAGACCTTGGAGGATATGCTTAGATCTTGTGTATTGGCATGGAAGGGCAGTTATGAAGATCACTTGGCTCTTGCTGAATTTGCTTATAATAATAGCTATCAAGCAAGTATTCGGGCTGCTCCTTATGAAGTCCTTTATGGGTGGAACTGCAGGTCATCGCTTTGTTGGGATGTAGTAGATGAAAGAGCGATTCTTGGTCCTGACTGGGTTTACCAGACTATTGACCGAGTGGTAGAGGTGATGTAGAACCTCCTTATTGCTCAGAGTAGACAGAAAAGCTATACTGATATAAGGAGATAAGATTTAGAGTTTGAGGTGGGTGACAGCGTGATCCTACCGGTGTCCCCCACCAAGGGTGTGGTTCAATTTGGCTCTAAGGGAAAGCTTAGTCCATGCTTTATTGATCTGTTCCCTATTGTCGCTAAGGTTGGAAGATTGGCTTATTGATTGGAGCTTCCCATTTCAGTGCAGGCAGTGCACAATGTATTCCACATATCCATGTTAAGAAAGTACTTGCATGATTCAGAGCTAGTAGTGCCTCTTGAGCCATTGGTGATTGAGCCATCTAGTGCAAATCTTGGGGAAACCTAAGATGGTTTTGAAAAATAGAACCTTAAGGTTTGTCAAAGTGTTGTGGTCACAACAATCTGAGCAAGAAGCAACATGGGAATTGGAGTCTCACATGCAATAGAGTTATCTATAGCTGTTCACCTCAAGTGTATTATATGACTTAGCTTCTCTTTTCTTTGAGGGCGTGAACCTAGCATTCTTAGAATTCAGGGTCGAATTCTCTCAAGGGGGGGAGAATGTAATATTTTAGGTTCGTAGGGGAAATTTATTGGGTTTCAGGGCTTGTAGGGAGGGAATTACGATTTTTTCCAAACCCTAGCCCCCAACTTCCAGCCAGCCCCTCCCTTCCCTTGCTGCACCCACTTTATCTCCAAGACAGCAGTATCTCCTTCCTATTTTCCTCCTCTCGCCTAGACTCCCTCCCCCACACCTCCTGGCTCCATCCTGGCTCAGCCTTCCTCCCAAGCCGCCAAAGCCTCCTGGCCTGATTCTCCCTCATGGTTTCCTCCCCAACCGAAACTGGTAGGTGTAACTGCGGTAATTTATGTTTTAGAGGATTGTCGATCTTGCATGTTGGTATTTAGGGAGTTATTGCTAGGGTTCAAGCTTATGTTGAGTTTAGATGGGGATATGGAGGATTAGGACTGATTAGGTTAGTTTTTGTTTTTGGGCAGAATAGACCCCTTTGTTAGGGCTGGTTTTAGAGGATTATAGAGGCATTTCCTAAGGATTTGGTTGTAGCAAAGGTTATAGATCGTCACCTCCCCTTTGATTTGAGAGCAAGAACACCCATTTTGATTTAGCTATTTAAAATTTATGCTTGTTTTACTACCGGCTGTACTGAATCTTTGTGCTTCTACAGCTATTGTGGTAATTTGTAGTTTAAGGCCGGTTAGAGGACGAACAGAATTTCACATTACCTAGAAAAGTTAGAAAATTTCCTGTAGATACTGAAAATATCTTTATTTGCTTGGTTTGGATTTGTATAGTATTAGTAATGAGGTGTTGAAGCTGACTGTCTAGTGGGCAGACAGAATCTGAATGCATTAGCAGCTATCTCAGAAAGCTGTTGTTTAGGGCTAATTAGATGCCGATTCAAAAATTTTCATTCGCTATAAAAAGTTGAGAAATTTCTTGTAGATGCTGAAAATGTCTTCATTTGCTTGGTTTGGATTTGTATAGCATTAGTTACGAGGTGTTGAAGCTGACTGTCCAATGGGCAAACAAAATCTGAATGCATTAGCAGCTATCTTGGAAATCCATTGTTTAGGGCTAATTAGAGGCCAAATCAAAAAATTTAATTCGCTAGAAAAAGTTGGGAAATTTCCTATAGATGCTGAAAATGTCTTCATTTACTAGATTTGGATTTGTATAGCATTAGTTATGAGGTGTTGAAACTGACTGTCTAGTGGGCAGACTGAACCTGAATGCGGATGCTGTTTTAGCGTGGCAAATGACTTGTGGAATTTGGTAATTAAACAGCAACAGGTAGAAATTCCTATGTAGATGTTCCAAAAAGGAATGGCATTTTCTGGTAATGCTTAGGAGTTATTTGTTAGCATCTATTGACCACCAGGACAACATGTGGTTTGTAGTTTGTTGTGAAGGGTAACTAACCTTGGGGATTGGGGCTTAGTGCTTTATGTTTTTATTGGTTGCACGTTCTGTTTTGGCTTGAATTCAAGGAGTTGTATGTGCTGCAGGTGGTGTGACAATAGGGGTGGTCTCAAGCACACGCCGCACCTCTTCACGCGGTATAGAGGCAAGTATAACGTGCAAAAGATGATTCATATGAATTGTTTGCATTTGGTGATATTATTTATGTCATTACTGTACCTTAGCTATGTAAATGTCTTATATGAGATTGTGCAGTTGATGAAATTACTTGTGCTCGCATTTGCGAAGATGATTCATGAAATCTGAAAAGAAAGTGTAGTTTTTATATCGCATCCTTTGCATGCATGTCATGGAAAGAAATTTAAACCGGGTCAGTGAGAAAGTCATATGAGGATATACGACTATTCCAAAGAGCTCATAAGAAGCCCTACCTCGTAGTCCCATCCAAAGGGATGGATGGGAGCAAGTCCTTAAGAGTAGGCCCCTCCACAGGGATGGAAGGGAAAGGAAGGGTGTGACACAGACGGGTATGCACTCTAGCTATACCGGTATAGGCTTAAAAGAGAGCAGTTCTTTTTGCTGAGGTTCGCGAGTTGTATGTTTTTGGGAGGTGTTTTATCATGCTATGGTATATTCTCGTGTATGTTTAATTTTTCCCATTTTACTTTGTTGAGTTTTATGAACTCACACTTGTGTTTCTTTATGTGTTGTTTAGGTGCTCTGATAATGACATTTAGGGATGGGTCATAGCTCCACACTTTACACTCATGCCATACTTGCTTGTAGATTTGGGAAGCAACTTCCTCTCATTAACTAAATAGTAGTTTGGTTTTGTATCACTTTAGAAGAACTTTGTGAGGGTGGACTATTTGTGTAATGTGTCTACGTATGTGGGATCATGGATAAATCTAGTGGTGGTGAACTTAAATTAGCCCTATTTTGTTAAGTAGTTGATGCTGAAATTGTTGTACTTATGGTTATTTCGTAGTTGTGTTGTAGTGACCATGTTGAATACTTGCTATCTTGGTCATAAGAATATCCTAGTTATGCATTGGACCCTATTGTTGATCTATTCATGCCATGTTGTGGATGCTGAATTTAGATTGTAGAATGTTTTACCTAGTTGGTATTAGACTTGTGATACCCATTATTTTGTTCCTCTCATGCCTATGCCCATGTTGGTGGTCTTAGCTCTCTTTGGTGGAGAGTTTTGTAATTAGTTGCTTGCTGAAATTGTTTATGCATTGGAGGTTTCGTTACATTTTGTGTTTGGTTAGTGACATTCTGGGTACAGTTCGTGTCTGGGTGTTACAGGAGCATTTTCCATATGTGGGGCTTGGCTACTTCCTAGTTGAATTCGATAACTTATACAATATGTACTACTAGGATGCCCTCAATGTGTCTTTTTTGAGATGCTGTACACTATAAGTGTGAACTACAGAAATCATTATTTACATTAATGTAATACCGAGAAATGTAATGTCAAAATTCTTTATTGTGTAGGTACGAGACTATTGAACTAAGAAGACCCAAAGCACTTAGTGCAGCATTCTTCGACTCGGGAATAGTTTATGAACCTGAACTCTGAAGAACACCAAATGAGGCTGAGGAATACATATATAAGTCTTTCATTAAACTTCAAGACAAGGAATTGATATTTTTACCCTACAACTTCAAGTAAGTGGTTCACTAGCTAGTTAGATCACTCGATCGTGTTCCTTATTCTCATTGCAATCTTAGCACTAATGACTATGGCATATTACCTGTGTATGTAGAGTCCACTGGATACTCATTGCTATTACACTAGAGAAAATCAAAATGGTTGTCCTGGACCCCCTTGACAAAGATGAAAAACTTTACAAGGACATGACAGATATACTCCAAAAGACCTTCAAAAGATACTGTAAAAAGTTCACGAGATACCACCCATACCATGAATCCCTCTCAATCTATACTAAATTCCCGGTACACTCACCATATTCTTATATCGCATTTTGTAGTAAATAACTCGTATCATGACATTGTAGTTTATTTATTCTTTGCAGTGTCACAAACAGTCGAAAGGCACAAATTTATGTTGGTACTTTGTCTGCCAATACATGTGGGAAATCTTAGGTTCTACATTAGTAGACAATGACGTAGAGGTTAGTAATGCTAACAACACAAATTGTGTCGTACCTAACAATTTCTATTAAACATCTCAGATCAATATTTTTCTACTTATAGCACCTCAAATTTCCTACGAGAGGACTGCTTCATAATGAAGTCAAAGCCATTCAGGGACTTGCCTGGTTCATCATGAATCAAATCATCAACAAGAATGGAAAGTTTCATGACCCTGACAACAATGACCCAGTCTTCTATACTAATTTGGAACATGTCGTGTCTCTGTCCCATTCCGATTGATATATGTAAAAAATGATGTACAAAGTGTGAAATGATGTTTCATTGGAGTATTCAACATGTATTGGGATAATTTGATGATAAATTATTGTGTGAAATGATGTTTCATTGATATATGCATGTTGATGTAGGTATATTGTGTGTGTATGCTGTTTCAGAGGTCATGGCTTGTTCCTTAGGTTAGCCAAAAATATATATTACTACAATCCAATATTTACTACACCACATTGATTCTGTAAAAATATATATGCTAATTTTGGTGTATTAATTTTTTTTCTAAAGCCACACTGACAGTATGTATAACTTTGTGTGTCAGTTCATGGAACGAACTGACACTGATATGTGAACTATTTCTGTCATTCTTTCTGAGAAAACTATATGCCATTAAATGTCTAATGTGTTCATTGCACTTCTTTTATTGCCTGTGTAATTTTTTTAGCAGTTATGGAAGATTATTGTTTGTCTTGTCTTTCTTTTGTTTTTATATACATTAGGAAGATACAAATATATATGTATTTCTACATGTTTTTAGGTCTTTGACCAGGCAATCCAATATTCTTTTCCAAGCACAAAAGAGGTGATATAGCTGTGGTCCTCTCTCTCTCTCTCCGTATTATCATGCATCTTATCTTAGGATTACCTGTGATGAGGAAATCCCAATCATGGATATGACCACTACCCCTTCTCTCCTTACGACACCTTCATCCCTAACTTTCGGTGTTTCGGCTGCTACTTCGTCTACGTCGCATAGAGGGCTTAATCCAGAAGCACAACCTTTTCCAGTAACCTTTGCTGGACTAGCGCCTTGAGACCACTCACTGAGGATAGCCCACATGCTAAGGAAGGCCTACGTTGAAGCCCAATTCATTGCCGAGTCCAGTTCAGCCATCCAGCAGCACGTCAACTTCAAACCGACGTATCTTGGGCTCTCGAACTCCATTTTTGACGTACAACCACTCGTTAGAAAGCCTTAAAGATATGCTTTCTAATAGACCTAGTTCCACAAATTGATTCCTCCAGGTGCAATGGAAAATCACAGAAAAGTATCACAGACCAGAATTTCAGGGTGCTGCACCACCTTTCTTTTGGGCCCAAGGCCCATGTATCTTTTGGGCGTGGTGCTGGTGGCCAACCCTAGGTTGGGCGCTCCTTTGGCCACCTCCTCTGGTGTGGGTGCCCCTCCTTATATGGGTGTCGCCTCCGTACGTTGTTCTTTAGGTTTTATTGTGTTTGGTAAACCCCGTGTGCATCCCTCCTCGTATTTGCGCATGTCAACTAGACCGTCCGAGTCGAGAAACAGAACCTCATCCTTGTTCATGAATTTTGGTTAATCCAAGTTTCAATTTGCTTCTCACTTGTTCTTGCAATTTCCTTGATTGCTAGCAGGGGTAAGGGTCCACCGCGTTAGGATGTGGTTGATCGACTTGAGTTGGTGGCGTTGTGATTGCCGGTTCCCTTCCTCACTGGTTGGAAGCCAAGATCACTAGTTCATCATCTCCCAAATTGACGCATCGTTCTCATCAGATGATCGGGCCTCCCCCGTGCGCATCAAGTGGTATCAGAGCATCGATTGCCTGGTGAGAACACATCTATCCTAGTTGTTTAGATCTGTTTTGTTCATCCTAGTGTCCAGAAAATAGCCATACAAAAAAATGTCGTGTGATTCCTTTTTGATCCTAGCCCATTTAGCCCCAACTATTTCTACCTAGTTCATTTATTTATTGAATTTTTGTTACATCATCGAGTCATTGCTGGTCTTAGTGTTAGTCCTTTAGAGTTTCGAGTTCTTGTCATGTAGCCATCACAAATTCATTCGTGTGCTTCTTTTGTGACGTTGCCACTATCATCTGCCCGTGTTCATCCACAACAACCACTATTTCTTGGTTTTGACCACTGCCTCCATTCATCGCCCTCCTATTATCATCCCGTGTCTACCGAACAAAACCACCATGATCAAAACCAGATCACATCCCCCTTTCTTTTTTTTCAGTCACACCCCTTGTTTTTAGGGATTTTCTGATGAGGTCATCCCAACACGTGCTGCACCATCACAAGAAAACCAAGGATATGATGATGCAAACCATGGACCGATTACATGCAGCCGTGCAAAGAAGCTACAACAAGAGGTGACTTCACTCCTTTGTGAATTTAACATTTCAAATGAGGATAATTTTATTCTACCTAAAAGTTCTACACTCTTGTTGCTTAGGTTTACACATGAAAAAATGGAGGATGCTCAAGCGTGGAGGAGGTACTTGAACAAGGACGATGTGGAATCTAACATGGATTGCAACTTCCAACAGTTGTGCACATCAACCAGACATGTTTAGGTGGTTATAACGCATATTGTTTGAAAGATAATTGAGTCTACTTTCCAACACAACAAACGGCGAGTCTTTTGGGCTTCCCAGTAGGGAGTAATGACCATTGTACTGAAGAGCGTACAGGCTGTTAAAATGCTGCGCGAATTCTATTTGCTTTCACACCTAAACTATTTGCTTTCACACCTCAACTAGGAGAGATGTTCCTAGTATAAATACCCATGTTTTCTACCCATTTGGAACACACTTGGATATTCAGAATATAGACCCTTTGTTCAGCTATGTGCTATCAAACTTAGAGAGAGAGAGATCTCTACCCCTTTGCTCTTGTGATTTCCCCACGGAATTGCAGAAGCGATCGTATCATCGACTCCCAATCGGTGCTCCTGCTCCATTGATTGCAGGTTGTGTTGGTTGGTTTCTTGAGAGTGTGGTTGGACGAATCCTCAATTCAGGTTGCCGTATTGCGACGGTGGTTGACTTTGAGTTCATTTCTCAGGCTGCACTAGTTATCTTGGCTGCTTGCAGCTAGTTATCGTGTTCGTGATCCTACGCTGTGAAGATCGGGACCCCGTGCCACATCATCTGGTATCAAAGTTTTCATTGCCATGGTAGGATTCTTTACCCTTAGCTACATATATTTGTGTTCTGTCCTATCCACTAGAAAGCCTTAAAAAATTAGCTTTTGTTCAATCTGTTATTTTGGTGAGTGTTGTTAAGTTTCTGTCCATTAGAGTCTTTGTTCTTGTTACTGATCATAATTTCCTTCGCGTATCCCTTGAGCCATTTATCTATCCACATCATTTGTATGTACATCTGAAAACCCCAATAATAATAATAATAATAATAATAATATATTAGCCCATTTCCTTCCTTCATGAAAACCTTGTTTACCCAGCTCTAGCCTCTGGTTGTGTTGAGAATACATGTTCAAGTTGTGCAAGTGCTATAGTTGTTAGTTGCTTTCAAATTATATAAAAAAACAAAGAAAGCAAGACAAAAGAGTTTTAAAAAAAGTGGTGCAAAAAAAAGAGTTACAAAAAAAATGGTGAAAGAAAGAATCATCTTGATCATTTGCACAAGTGTTGAAATCTCACCAAGTTGTGCAACCAGATTGCTATCTGTCTTTGGTGCAATTTTGCTAGGTATATCTTATGAACCATCATTCCCTAGCATAATCCTTGTTTGCATCAAAAATCTGAATCTTCTTTGTGTGTGAGTTGCTCATATACACCACTCATATCCTTGTGATCAGTGCTAGACATTGGACTACTAGTTTGGAATGTTACTTAGCTTTACAATATCTGAAATTCAGATTGTTTTTTTGTGCATCATTCCCAACCAAGCTCCACAAAGAAACCGACCGAAAATGGAACGCTGGTCATGTATTCGTCTAACCATCACCTGTACCACCACACATATCCTTCTGTAACTTCCAGGGAAAGCATAAGAGCTTCGGTTGGTAAGGATAAGTGAGGTTGAGAGCATTGATCATATAACATATTGTGTTTGCCTTGCTGTTTTGATTAACTAATCATGTCAGATCAAGGAGACAACGAGGTGAATAATCAACGAGACCCTAATGCACCGGTTAATTGGTTCGAATACCAAGCCTTACGAGACACGCTACGACGAGAGTTCAATCAAGGAAATGAACAAATAAGGGAAGAACTAAATAAGTCCATCCAAGATCTCCAAATTGATGTGAATCAGCAACTTGCCGTACTTCACACTAACATAGTTAATGACATTGTACGACAACTATGACCACAAGCTCAAGATGGTACTCCACTTGATGAGACCGATGAGGAAGCTACTGCCCGAAGGGCTCATGCTTGTAATGCAGTTCGTCCACCCGTTGGACCAGCTAGAGGTGGTGAAGATCGTGGTCTAGGAAGGGGACGTGGTATGGGTCGTGGCGGTGCGGCACATGCACCAATTCGCCTCAATTTGCAGCCACGCAATGAAAGAAATCAACGCAACGACCGCAATGACAATAACCATCTTGAGGAGCAAAGGTATGGAAAACTATAGTTTTCTATGCCTAAGTTTGCAGGTTCCAATAACCCGGAGGATTGCCTAACTTGGGAGCTGAAAGTTGACAAGATCTTCCGTCTGCACAACTACACCGAAGAAAAGAAGCTTGCCATGGCATCACTTGAATTTGATGATTATGCGCTGGTTTGGTAGGAACAAATTCAAAGCAAAGAATAGAACATGGCGAGAATCCCATTGCGTCATGGGCTGAGATGAAGGTGGAGATGAGAGCAAGGTTTGTCGCTCGACATTATAAGCGTGATCTTTTTGATAACCAGCAGGGATTAAAGCAAGGAAACCGAACGGTTGATGAGTATTACAAAGAGATGGAGATGGCCATGATCCGTGCCAACGTATATGAGCATGAAAAGCAAACCATGGCATGTTTCCTCGCTGGACTGAATTATCCAATCAAGCGCATCACTGAATTTCATCCTTATAGCAATGTGGAGTTAGTGCATCAAGCAACCAAGGCTGAGAGGCAAGTGCAGCAAGACTCGAAGATAACAAAGAGCACTTCATTTGCTCCTCGTTCAGCACCTACAACAGGTAAATCCATTTCTCGGTTCAATTCATTTCATGCTAACAATTCTAGTTCTCATGTAGGTCAAAGTGGAAAAGAGCCAACTAATCCAAATGCTAAGCATGGCCCAGCAGCTAGTGCTACTTCTTCTACGGGTTCAACAGCAAAGAGTAGTGCAATTCAATGTTTCAAATGTTTGGGACGTGGTCATATTGCAAAAGATTGTCCAAACAACCGCACCATGCTATAACAGAAGGAGGTGAGTATGAATCAGCAAGTGAAGGAGAACAGGAAGAACAATTGGAAGAGGCACATGAAAATAATGAAGAAACATACTGTGAATATGAGAGAGGAACTGCTCTTGTAATCACTCAAATTCTAAGTGTACAGCTAAAAGAAGCCGAGAATGGACAGCGCCATAATCTTTTCCAAACAAGAGCAAAAGTGGAAGACAAAGTATGCAAGGTGATCATTGATGGAGGAAGTTGCCATAACCTTGCTAGTAAAGAGATGGTTGAAAAGCTTGGGCTGAATTTGCTGCGACACCCTCACCCATATCATGTGCAATGGTTAAATGATTCGGGAACCATCAAGATTGCACATAGGGTGAAGGTTCTGTTCAAAATTGGTGATTATGTTGACACTGTGGAGTGTGATGTGGCACCAATGACAGTATGTCATCTGCTATTGGGAAGGCCATGGCAATATGATCGTTCATCCCAACATTGTGGTCGCACAAACAATTACACCATCAAGTGGAAAGGGAGAGACTTGGTGCTTAAGCCTATGACCCCTCAACAAATCATGGCTGAACATTTGCAAAAGAGTTCAGAAGTGAAGGTGATTAGTGAGAGTGAAAAAGAGAAAAGAAATTTGAGTGCCCTCCACAAATCGGTAAGTGAGAGCCATAAGCCAAATATGAAAGACAAAGAGAAGAATGAGATCTCAAATTTAGTCACGATAGCCACCAAATATGAAATGAGAGATGTGAGGAATCACCCAGACCAAGTACTCATTGCACTTGTGTACAAAGATACTTTGTTTTCAACTAACGACTTAACATCTCTTCCCAGTGCTATGTCTCGTCTTTTGCAGGACTACCAAGACATTTTTCAAGAAGAAACCCCTGCTGGACTTTCTCCTTTGCGTGGTATTGAACACCAAATTGATCTCATCCCTGGAGCTACATTACCTAATTGGCCACCATACCGCACTAACCCTAAAGAAACCAAGGAAATACAAAGGCAAGTACAAGCACTTTTAGATAAAGGTTATGTGCGAGAAAGCTTAAGTCCATGTGCTGTCTCTGTGATTTTGGTACCAAAGAAAGATGGCACTTGGAGAATGTGTGTTGATTGTAGGGCTATTAACAACATAACTGTTCGTTATCGTCATCCTATTCCGAGGCTAGACGTGACGAATTAAGTGGTTCTATGTTATTTTCTAAAATTGATTTGAGAAGTGGATATCATCAAATAAGATGAAAATTGGAGATGAGTGGAAAACTACTTTTAAAACAAAGTTTGGGTTGTATGAATGGTTAGTTATGCCTTTCAGTTTGACTAATGCTCCTAGTACCTTCATGAGATTAATGAATCATGTTTTACGGGCATTTATTGGAAAATTTGTTGTTGTTTATTTTGATGACATCCTAATTTATAGCAAGATATTTGAGAAGCATGTTGATCACGTACAACAAGTTTTGGATGTGCTAAGAAAGGAGAGAAACTATTTGCTAACCTTGAGAAGTGCACATTTTGCACAGAACAAGTTGTGTTTCTCGGTTTTGTTGTTTCAAGTGCTGGAATTCAAGTAGATGAATCAAAAGTGAAAGCAATAAAGGAATGGCCAACTCCTATGAATGTTAGCCAGATTTGTCAAAGATTTCAGTACCATACCTGCTCCTCTAAATAAATTGACAAAGAAAGGAGTTGCTTTTGAATGGGGTGAATCACAAGAAAATGCTTTTCAACAATTAAATAAACTTTTGACTGAAGCACCATTGCTTATTCTACCTTATTTCACTAAAACTATTGAGATTGAATGTGATGCTAGTGGAATTGGGATTAGAGGTGTTCTCATGCAAGATACAAAACCTGTAGCATACTTTACTGAAAAACTTGGAGGAGCGCAATTAAATTTTTCTGTGTATGACAAAGAATTGTATGCTTTGGTCAGAGTGCTTGAAACTTGGCAACATTACTTATGGCCAAAAGAATTTGTCATTCATTCTGATCATGAGGCCTTGAAGTACTTGAAGGGCCAAGCTAAGCTAAATCGACGACATGCCAAATGGGTTGAATTCATTGAAACCTTTCCATATGTTGTGAAATATAAAAAATGTAAGGATAATGTTGTTGCTGATGCTTTGTCTCGTCGAAGTATTTTATTAAATCAGCTTGAAGTAAAAGTACCTAGACTAGAGATCTTAAAAGAATTATATTCTGCTGATCAAGAATTTTTAGAAGCATACAAGAAATGTGCAACTGGAAAAGGATGGGAAAATATCATATGCATGATGGATTTTTGTTTGGGAACATATCCTGTGCAAATAAAGTTTCGGTGCAACCTTGGTGCAACCCAACTAACAAAAGTTTCAAAAAATTCTAAAAAAAATCATGGATGTACATCTCAGCTTACCCCATCTACATATATAATTTCATGATCAAATTCGTCCTGTGCTAGGAGTAATAAAAAACAAACTTGATCATGAACAAAAATAGTTCCTGTTGATGATCAAGTTTGTTTTTTTTGTAACTTCTAGTACAAGATGAATTTGATCATGAAATTTTATATGTAGATGGGGTAAGCTGAGATGTACATCCATGATTTTTTTAGAATTTTTTGAAATTTTTGTTAGTTGGGTTGCACCAAGGTTGCTCCGAAACTTTATTTGCACCAGATATGTTCCCTTTTTGTTTAGAGCTAACAAGTTATGTGTTCCAAATTCTTCTGTTAGACTCTTGTTGCTACAGGAAGCCCATTCAGGAGGCTTGATGGGTCACTTTGGATGGAAGAAAACCTATGAGCTGTTAGTTGATCATTTCTATTGGCCAAAGATGAGGAGAGATGTCGAGAGATTCCTGCAACGCTGCAGCACTTGTCACAAAGCTAAGTCAACATCGAAACCCTATGGTTTATATACTCCATTACCTGTACCTAGTGTTCCTTGGGAAGACATTAGCATGGACTTTGTTTTGGGTTTACCTCGGATGAAGAGGGGGAGAGATTCCATTTTTTGTTGTGATTGATAGATTTTCAAAGATGGCACATTTTATACCATATCATAAAAATGATGATGCTTCCCACATAGTTTCTTTGTTTTTCAGGGAAATTGTGAGACTATATTGAATACCAAGAACGATTGTTTCAGATCGTGACATGAAGTTTTTAAGTTACTTTTGGAAGACAATGTGGGCAAAACTTGGGACGAAGCTGTTGTTTTCTACCACTTGTCATCCACAAACGGATGGACAAACTGAGGTGGTGAATAGAACACTCTCCATGTTGTTGCGAACAATGATAAAGAAAAATCTGAAGGAGTGGGAAGAATGCTTACCGCATGTGGAATTTGCTTACAACAGGGTAGTACACTCCAGCACTATCATGTGTCCATTTGAAATTGTTTATGGCTTTAAACCAGTTGCTCCCACAGATTTGATACCACTACCATTGCAGGAAAAAAGTAACATGGATGCCTCAAAGCATGCTGCATATGTCAAGAAGATACCTGAGAAAACAAAGGAAGAAATCGAGAAGAAGGCCAAATATTATGCTGAGAAGGCCAACAAGAACAGAAAGAAAATGATATTCAAACCTGGAGATTTAGTTTGGGTACATCTACGCAAAGAGCGTTTTCCAGAGAAGCGCAAATCAAAATTGATGCCACGAGGAGATGGTCCATTCAAAGTTTTGGCTAAAGTCAATGACAATGCATACAAGATTGAGCTTCCTGGAGGCCATGGTGTTAGCACCACGTTCAATGTTGCTGATCTTACACCATTCTTTAGCTCGGAAGATTCAGAGTCGAGGACGACTCCTTTCCAAGAGGGGGAGGATGATGAGGTCATCCCAACACGTGCTGCACCATCACAAGAAAACCAAAGATATGATGATGCAAACCATGGACTGATTACACGCAGCCGTGCAAAGAAGCTACAACAAGAGGTGACTTCACTCCTTTGTGAATTTAACATTTCAAATGAGGAGAATTTTATACTACCTAAAAGTTCTACACTCTTGTTGCTTAGGTTTACACATGAAGAAATGGAGGATGCTCAAGCGTGGAAGAGGTACATGAACATGGACGATGTGGAAGCTAACATGTATTGCAACTTCCAAGAGTTGGGCACATCAACCAGACATGTTTAGGTGGTTATAACGCATATGGTTTGAAAGATAATTGAATCTACTTTCCAACACAGCAAACGGCGGGTCTTTTGGGCTTCCCAGTAGGGAGTAATGACCATTGTACTGAAGAGCGTACAGGCTGTTAAAATGCTGCGTGAATTCTATTTGCTTTCACACCTAAACTATTTGCTTTCACACCTCAACTAGGAGAGACGTTCCTAGTATAAATACCCATGTATTCTACCCATTTGGAACACACTTGGATATTCAGAATATAGACCCTTTGTTCAGCTATGTGCTATCAAACTTATAGAGAGAGATCTCTACCCCTTTGCTCTTGTGATTTCCCCATGGAATTGCAGAAGCGATCGTATCATCGACTCCCAATCGGTGCTCCTGCTCCATTGATTGCAGGTTGTGTTGGTTGGTTTCTTGAGAGTGTGGTTGGACGAATCCTCAATTCAGGTTGCCGTATTGTGACGGTGGTTGGCTTTGAGTTCATTTGTCAGGCTGCACTAGTTATCTTGGCTGCTTGTAGCTAGTTATCATGTTCGTGATCCTACGCCGTGAAGATCGGGACCCCGTGCCGGATCATTTTCCTTGCCAACCAGATTGTTGTTCCCACAAAAATAGCCATTTCCCAAAATAATAGCTGCGTCTATCTCCCCCATGGCTGAGCCTAGCCACGTTCTCCCTCCATCTTCCATAAGACACAGTACCAAAAATAGTGCTTCGGTTGCCAAGTTTATCTAGCCGTGCAACCTTTGCCTTTTTAGGGATTTTGCCACCTCTCCCTTCCATCAATAGCCAGGCCGAAGTGCACTACACCCCTCTTTCCACAGCTTCGGTTGATCAAAAAAAGAAAAGAAAAAGGCTAGTGCAGTTACAAAAGCTGCTGCAAATCAGAGAGGAAAAATGCAGGTGCAAATTCAAAAGCTGCACTAGAATAATCATGAATCAAAGTTCAGAGAGAGAGAGAATCTTTTAATTACCAATATACCACTGGTAAAATAAGTGTGGTGACTGTTGCTTGGAGTCCTTTTGAGTCCATTGTTCGGTTTTAGGGCTCCCTCAAAAAAAAATTCTTAAAAAAATCAGAAAAAAAGGAGCCCTAGCTGCTTGCTTTATGTTGAGGACGTTCTCATTGTGTTTCTGTGACATCGTTGGTGATTAGGCTTACATCTCTAGCACGGTCTAGCCTAGGACTAGCACAATACCACTATTGAACGTTTATTTAACTTGCTTTGGCTAATGTAGTTCTAGTTTTCCTTTACTACAAAAAATACATGTCTAAGCTCCACCTCTCACTATAAGATAACATGGATTTCCCGGCGTTTATTTTACCCGGCGTTTAATCTAAACGCCCCTAATAATCCTAAAGCCGGCGTTTATTATCATTCGAGGCATTTAATTTCGGCGTTTATACGCCGGTTAGAGTCTACCACGGCGCTTATAAGCGTGAATTCCACTCTATACCGGCGTTTATAAACGCCGGGTTAGAATCTTCACGCGCTTATAAGCGTCGGGAATTTCACTCTATACCGGCATTTATAAAGCCGGGTTAGAGTCTACGGCGCTTATAAATGCCGAGAATTCCACTCTATACGGCGTTTATAACGCCGGTTTAGAATCTTCCGGCGCTTATAAACGCCGAATTCCACTCTTCTGGCATTTATAACGCTGGTTCTGATCTTCCGCGGCTTATAAGCGGGAATTCCACTCTATCTGGCGTTTATAGCGCGCTTATAAACGCCGGTATAGAGTGGAATTTCCGCTTATAAGCCGTGGAACTATTTCCAACGTTCTTATATGAATACCACAAGGGAATTTGAAAGAAATGAAATTAAATAATATTATATTTGAAATAATTGAAACTCATATTCCATTTGCAATAATTTTTGTCCAAATATTTCATTTTCGATGATATTTTGTCTAAAATTTCAAATTTTGTCTGAAAATTCAATTTTCGTTGATATTTTGTTTGAAAATTCAAATTTTTTCGACCATCTGATTTTGTGACACTTATCAATTTCAGATGCTACTTTTCGTTATCTTTCCAATGAGCCAAAGAACATACGATTGGAGGTACGAGTCAAAAGTTATGTCTATTTTAAGAAATATGCTCGGATTTCGTATTTGCAAACTAGAATTTGGTGTCCAAAAGAATATAATTGGAGATCTTATCGTATGATGATTTTGCTAATTACCTCAATAGTTTGCTAATTTGAAATAATTGAAAATCGGTGTTCGGGTGTTTAACAGGGTTAAGGGGAGGAGGGACGCATTATATATCAGATGTGATCATACCACCACTGAAGTACTAGATCTTATAAAAACTCTGAAGTTAAGCGTGCTTGGACAAGAGTAGTAATAAGATGGGTGACCTCCTGGGAAGTCATTGTACACATGTGATTTTAAATGCCACGAATAGAGGGATCCCCGGCGCTTATAAGCGTCATGCTATATAAAACCGGCTTGTAAAGCGCCATAAATAGAAGAACCGGCACTTATAAAGTATAAGTGCCATGATAGAAGGAACCCCGCACTTATAAACGCCGGGTTAGAGTCTTCCACGGCACTTATAAATGCCGGGTTAGAGTCTTCCACGGCACATATAAACGCCGTGGATAATTAAGCGCCGCCAATTACTTTTCCTGACGCCATTTTTCTTGACGCCATGTAAACGCCATCTAAAATCTTTTTAAGGCATTTATAAGGTTTTAAAGGCATTTATAGGCGCCATCGGAAGCCCGACGTGTTGTAGTGTCTACTAACCATACAGGAACATGGACTTGCAATCACATTGACACTTTCTGAGTACAGATTACCACAAGCCACACATCGATTGTATCTTTCCTAGCTGCAGGGTAAGAATTTGTAAGAACTTGGTGGAAGTTTGAGAGTGAGAGGGTTGCTACTTGCTATAACCCAGTAGTTCATAGGAGCTTTCATATTTGTGCGAAGTCTCTTTTGTTTCTACTAACTATGGTAGGAAACACAAGCAATCAAGGGAACAATGCTGACGGAGATCATGAGGACCTCCTTTCTCTGAGAGAACGATGATGCGTCAATCACTTTCAAGGATAGTACAATCGGCATGAACTCCGCACTCAAACCGCTTTGGATGACATTCATGCGGTGTTAGAGCAAGTGATGGAGCTTCTTCGTGCTGCCCCAAACAACGCAACACTAGAGCAAAATGGCAACCTACGTCCAGCTCCACCAGCGGTGCCCTTTCCACCTGCTGTCGCCATTCCATTTGAACATAGCAATTACGTGATTGATTCATTGTCCGAAGAAGGAAATAATGTTAATAACAATCGACAGCACCGTCGACTCCGCCACAATAGGCAAGGCATGGTAAGAAATTCGCGTGCCGCCCGAGAGGTACGTGATGATTCAATTGCAAAGATGAAATTTGTTATGCCTATGTTTGCTAGTAAATATGATCCTGATGCTTATCCTGATTGGGAGATAGCGGTAGATCAGAAATTTGCTTGCTATAATTTCTCTGAGGGACGAAGGGTTCAAGCCGCTACTAGTGAATTTACTAATTTTGTATCTATTTGGTAGCAAGATATTTGTAGAAATCAGCGAGATGTGCGTATGACATGGGAAGTGTTAAAAAGATTAATGTGTGCTAGATTTGTTCCTACATATTATGCATGTGACTTGCTTAACAAATTGCAACGTTTCAATTAGGGTAGTAAATCTGTTGAAGTATATTATCAGGAATTGCAAATTGGCATGTTGCGTTGTGAGTTAGAATGGGGTGAAGATGCTAAAATGGCTAGATTTTTTGGGTGAGCTTAATCGAGAAATTCAGGACATACTTGAGTATAAAGAATACAATTCTATTACCCGTTTATTTCATCTTGATTTGAAAGCAAAAAGCGAAGTGCAGGGCTATCAATCCAAGACAAGAAGCAATTTTGGAGGCTTTTCTACATCATGAATGGTTGAGATCCATACCAAGGCATCATCTTCCACTCCTGGACGTACACCTACACTCGCTGCTCCAATTACTTCGACACCAACACGCATTCCTGAGGCAAACAAGACAACCACGCTTGAAGCACCTGTTAAGAGTGCTTCTTCCATTGCCTCCACCGGTCAAACGTGGGAAGTACAATGCTTTCGATGCAAAGGAATGGGGCACGTGATGCGAGATTGTCCTAATCAGCGTTTTCTTATTATTCGCGATGATGGTGAGTACACTAGTGCTAGTGACATTAATGAAAATGAATATGCTCTCGTTGCCACTATCACTGTAGAAAAAGAAGTGGTTTGCACCGCTGCATCGATGGAGAATTACTTGTCCCTTGTTGTGACACGCGTCCTTCATGCACAACCGATGTGTGAAGAACACGACCAGCGCCGTACCATCTTTTAGACAATGGCTATTGTTCAAGGTCTTCATTACCATCTTTCAGACCAGTGTCATACACGTCATTGTTGATGGAGGTAGCTGCAACAACCTCGAAAGTGTGAACATGGTCGAGAAGCTTGGCTTACCACAAATCCAATTCCTCAGCCATACGAGATTGAATGGCTCAATCCACATGGCAAGATTCAGGTAATGAAGACTGTTCGAGCACCTTTCTCTATTGGGTCTTATCATGATCATGTTGACTGCGACGTCATACCTATGGACATATGTTCTCTTTTGTTAGGTACACTGTGGTTATATGATAGAGAGTCCATTCACCATGGTAGGACCAATCAATATTCTTTCATGATTGAGGGAAAGAAATTTATTTTGGAACCTATGATCCCTGCAGAATTGCTACAGATTAACACAAACAAAGCTAAAAGTAACCAACAGGACAAGGATAAATCTGATACAAGTGAAGCTAAGACACTTAACCCACCAAAGGCATCATGTTCTAAAAGATCAGAACCTAAGCTAAAGGGAATAGTTTTATTAGCTAATACAACGCAAACACATGTTTTTTTGCCTCCTGTTGCCACTAATATTTTGCAGGATCATGAGATAGAGTCGAGGATGACTCCAATTCAAGAAGGGGAGGATGATGAGGACATCCCAACCATGGATATGACCGCCACCCCTTCTCTCCATATGACACCTTCATCCCCGATCTTCGGTGTTTCAGCCGCTACTTCGTCTACGTCACATGGAGGGCTTAATCCAGAAGCACAGCCTTTCCAGCCACCTTTGCTGGACCAGCGCCATGAGACCACTCACCAAGGACAGCCCATGTGCCAAGGAAGGCCCACGTTGAAGCCCAATTAGTCGCCGAGTCCGGTTCAACTCCAAACCGACGTATCTCAGGCTCCCGAACTCCGTTTTCCATGTGCGACCACTCATTAGAAAGTTTAGGAGATAAGCTTTCTAATGGACCTAGTCCCATTGCCAGATACTTCCAGGAGTGATGAGAAATAAAAAAAAAGTATCACGGACCAGAATTTCAGGGTGCTGCGCCACCTTTCTTTTGGGCCCATGGCCCATGATCTTTTGGACGTGGTGCTAGTGGCCAACCCTAGCTTGGGCACCCCTTTGGCTGCCGCCTCTGGTGTGGGTGCACCTCCATAATGGCCGTCACCTTCGTACATTGTTCTTTAGATTTTGTTTTGTTTGGTAGACCCCAGGTGCGTGCCTCCTCGTATTTGCATGTGTCAACTAGACCGTGTGAGTCGAGAAACAGAACCTCAACCTTGTTTGTGAATTTTGGTTAATCCAAGTTTCAGTTTGCTTCTCACTTGTTCTTGCAAGTTCCTCAATTGCTAGCAGGGGTAAGGGTCCATCACGTTTGGACGTGGTTGATCGACTTGAGTTGGTGGCGTTGTGATTACAGATTCCCTTCCTGGCTGGATGGAAGCCAAAATCACGAATTCATCATCTCCCAAATTGACGTATCGTTCTGATCAGAAGATCGGGCCTCCCCCGTGCGCATCAACTATTCTAATCTGGATAGTACTTGTGAATTGTGACATACCTACTTGTTTAGATCAGTCCAATGGCTGTAATTTCCTGGATAATTTAGCAAGTTCTTTCTAAGAATTTATTCTGCCAAATGCCATCATCTGTTGATTATTCTGGTAAGATTGTACATTTGCAGTATCTCGATATTTATCTTACTGGGGTTGATTGTTTAAGACAGAGAATGTCAGATGGGTTGGATTTCCAACTGATTAGGCAAACATCATGGTATGTTCTCTGTTAGCTCACTTTTTACATGCATATTTCAAACTCTGTGTGTATCTTGCAATTTCAAATAGCATTGCATAGCAAAGCTATGCATAGGAACAAATAGTATTTTTATAAAATTTTGTGAGGGCAACTAATGATCAAACTTTGGCTCAGAACACTAGTTGTTCATTTGTTCATCACCGACTCACAAAAATTCATAATACGTGATTCTTTCTGTGCATGCCAAACGCCAGTTTTGAATCACATTATATTGGATAGAATGGTAATATGCAAAGTTACTTCTAGTATTGCGAGCTAAAATTCTTTTGTTATTGCAGGCAATACAACAAGAGGTATTACTGTTAAGGCAAGAAATTGGCTTACTTCAAAAGGGCTCAAGGTAATCAGCTCCATTATATGTATATAGTAAAGCAACTTAACAGGTTCTTTCTGAGCAACCGGTGTATTTTGTTTAGTTTATACTAGACAAATGACTAAAGTACCCTGCATGCTATTCTAAATTAGAAGAATTCATAGCTAGAAAGTTATTTCTTACATGATCTTCCTATTCTTTTCCTTTTGAAAAATTGGGTTGCATTACTACAGAATAAGTCTTTACTGCTAGGTCCACATCAGCATCACTGCTGGATGTGGACCCGGCACTACCTAAGTGGTAGTGATAGTCGAGGACTATCACTAGCGGAGGTGAATTGGCAGTGATAACCACTATCACTGTAGGTTCATGCTTTATAGATGGCAGTGATAATAACTATCACTGTTGGTTATCTTTCACAACGGGTAGTGATAAGTAATTATCACTGCCACATTTTCCTCGATAATCGGTAGTGATAAGTAGTTATCACTGCCACATTTCCCTCATCAACTGGCAGCGATAGCTCCTTATCACTGCCCTATTTTCCTCCAAAACTGGTGGTGATGGGTTTGTTAAACCTTTTTATATATATATTTTTGCAGTGTATGTATTATGTAATGTTGTAGTATATATATTGTACAGTAGATGTATTCTGTACGGTATATGTTATGCACAATATTAATGAAACATCACTAAAGCGTAATTCAGATATATTGAAGCATCATAATATTTAATTATTACATTGTTCATTCACAATGGTTCACATCTCACTTAAGCTACACACGCTCGTAAAACTCGCCCTTCGGGTTGATAACTTCTCGAACAATAAACCCAGCTATCTGCCCTTGAAGGGCTTCAATTTCGTTGTCAAGCAGGCTACTGGTGCCCAGCTTCACACATTATCATTGGAGAAATTGAAGCATTAATTATTGTCATCGTCTTTATAAAGAAAAGTAGGCATCAATATCTAATGATATACCATCTCGCCGTTGTAGTCGGTACTGTCAGTGACGAACGCGTGCATATGTGTCATTGCGTAGTATCCACATAAAATGTTCTCTTGCTGCTGTCTCAGGCACGAAAAATAGGTTTTTATTCTAAACTTCTTTGTGAATGGACGACACCATTGGCTCTTCTTGTGGTATTTTGCGTACACCCTGTACAAGGTTTTGAGTAGTCATTAAACTTAATTAGGTGCAATGGAATGGAAGATTACTAGAGCAATAACGCAATGACCGAGTTTACCTGTTTAGCATCTCTATTACTTCTTCGTAATCATTTGTCGGTTTCCTCATTGAGTCCAAGATAGTGATGTTGCTTTCGTCTAACATGATGACGAGGAGGATCCAATGAAAGCTGCAGAAGCCGATTAGTCATCACATAGTGTTGTGCATCAAATGTGCGAGACAAGTAGGTAGGGAAACACGTACTGAAAGTTGTAGGGTAAAAGTATGTAGGTCTTGTCTTATAGTTTTAGCAACGCATTGAGTACGTACTCCTCAATATCTTTTATCGTGTTTGGATCTAGAATAAGTTTGCAGTTGACAAGGCCCTGGTCGAGAAATCCTACCCTTTCATTTAAGTCCGCTCTCAGTGTCATTGCCTCTATTCTACATAAAAAGAAGTCAGACCCTCAATTTGAGGGTACGTGAATGTACAACATGAATTATGCAAGAGGCTTACAGTCTACAGAGTCTACATTCTTAATATAGACATGTCTAGGGTATCTCATTGGTACAACTGGTATATTTCTTTGTGTCCTATCCAAACAATGTTGTCCATGTTGTGAAAATCCACATCTTTGTATCTGACGACGAGCGCATCATTCTTTGTCTCTTAGACATACTTCCGGTACCATTGATGTAGACGTCGTAACTGTGTTGTTAGTCTAGGCTCCTCATTTGGATCCACCAAAGCTTCTCCGTTAATGAATGGCCACCTTAGAGGGGGCTCCTGCTCTTTAGCACCCCCTTGGGGTTCAGCAACAGCTCCTTTACCACCATCTCCTTTAGTTTTCTTCCTAGAGATGCACTTGTGGTCTGATCATTGGCTAAGTTGAGGAGATTCAATTGCCCGTCCTATCTGTTTAACTGTCGCTAAGCCCAGGAAGAAATCCCTTTTGGTAGCTTCGATTACAACCTTATCAGGTTGTGGTGTCTTTTTGAAGTGAGCTGTTACGTTAGTGTCTACTTCCGTTCTAGTTTCTTCTTTGGTTAGGTCATATGCTCGTTTCTTAAGAGATTGTACTGGTTTCACATATGAGGAACTTTTCCCCATTGATCGTGAAGAATTTTGAGATCGTGGTGCTCTTTGATTACTGTCTTGTGGAGCCAAAGCAGGAGAAGGACCTTTTTTGGGTGACGCTGGAGGAGGACTTTTCCTGGGTGGACAGTCTGCCTCATCATCATTATTATGATCATCGTCGTCATCGTCATATGAGACAAACTTTATGTAGCACTTGTGCCACTCAATGAATGTGCCTAGGTTTTTTCCAAGATTATTTTCCCCTCCTCGCCTGGGATCTCAACCTCAACTCTACCATATCTGTCAACCTCGCTATCCACTGATACTCTGGTGTATCCCTAAGGAATTGGGTGGTTATGCAACATCTGCCCCTCGATGCATGGCCAAGCCACCCCTTCAGCCACCTTGATGGTAATGTTCGTTACAGGCAGGTGCAGACTACAACATGTCGGCTCTATGATTTTGTCCATAGGAAAACTATAGGCAGAGTCCTCTTCAGGTGGCCCGTGGATGCTTGGTTGCTTTTATGAGCACCAGGGGGACTCTGGAGCTGGTGGCTGAAGTCATGTGATTGACGTTCGCTAAGGACGTTTGCTAGCATTTCTTGTGTCCTTTGCATCTTTTCTTCTAATTCCATTTCCCTTTTGTGCATCCGACCTTTTATTTCTCGTACACGTGCATCCAATTGTTCTTGTCTAGATTTCTTTGGATGCCTATAAATTTCGGCATCCTCTAGGAACGCTGTTTTTCAAGGCACCAAGCCGAACCCTCTGGTGTGACCAGGGTGCTCTTTGTTACCCAAGGCGCGTGTTAGCTCGTTGTTCTCCCTTTTTGGCTGGAAGGAGCCCTGAGTAGCTTGGGAGTGGGCATTTGTGATCTTCTTCAAGATTTCCTCATCTTTCTTGGTTCTGAAGCTTAAGCTACCATCATCCGACAAAGTAGCTCCCCTCGCAAGCAACTAGTACTTTGATCTTGGGGCTATCTCGGACATAGCCGGAATAACTCCACTATGAGTTAGCTCTTCTTCCCGTGCATCCTACTTGGGTACTTTCCTCACGTAGCCATTGGTGCCTAGCACATGGGGTTAAATGTTCTTGTCTGAGTTTGCCTTATTTTATTGGCTGATAGCCTGGGCTTCATCAGAATTCTTATAATGCACGAAATCATTCCAAAATTGCACTAACCTCGGGTATTTATTAAAGTCTAGCATTTGATCCTTCTTAACGTACTCCTTATTAAGCTTTGTCTTCCAATTCTTCCATGCGGATCCCATGACAGTTAGTGCGCGTTTCTTGGCAAGCTCCAACTAATCTTGGGAAACTGGAACTTTACTATCAACTCTGTCCACAATATTTCCTTGATGTTATCAGGAACATACGACGGGCAATTGCCACGGCGTGTCCATGATTTGTAGTTGATGGGCACATTATCTCTAGTTAGGACCCCGCATGATGTCCAATATGGCCTAACCAATGATGCGGGTAAAGCTGGTTCCCCGACTACATTAAGCTCTATAATCACCTTTCGTTCACCTGTCCGCATCTTGGTGGGACCTTAGCCATGACGCTACCTTCGTTCACCTGATGTCTGACCCTGCATTTTGATCGTTTCATTAGTTGTTTGGCCCTGCTAGAGAATTACCCTGTCTATGGGAAGAATGTCATTGGGAAGCACATCCTACTAAAGAATTACCTCGTGTACATTTGTTGCATCGGGTTGCTCTAGGTTGAGGAACCTTGTCGAGCTTTACTCTGGGTTTTGGTTCAAGGGCTCAGCGCCATCCAGCACTTGTCCCTAGTTAGAGGCCATATGCGGCAAGTTTATCTAAAATTTTAATTTAACAAAGTCATGAGATGAATCTTGGCACAACTTGAATTGCCATTTTATCGTGCATTAGAGTTGCTAATATCAACGTTTTGCATATATAAGGTGTAATCGCCTGACTAAGCAAAGGTAATCATGGAACATGCATGTAGGAAACGATAAATAAAATAAGGCAGACATGAAATATAAATCATATACATCGATGCCACCATTATAAATCCAAGGCACTATTATACATCCATGGCACCATTAAACATACATACATACAAATTAATTACATACATACACCATTAAACATAAGAATTCATACATACATACATACATACATACATACATACATATAAGAGGGGAGGAAAGAAGAAAAAAAGTGCATGTGCCCATGTGATCTTAACATTCTCAATGTCCCATGCATGTACCATGCTCCAAAGTCCAAAGACTTGTGGTTTATACAAGCTCCTGCCATCATGAGGCTCAAGTACAACCCTTCATTATCTATACAAAAGAGACTTTATCGAGAATTTGGATAAAAATTCTTTTGTGCTACTTGTATTGTATAAAAAATGGGTATAGGTTATCTTGAATCTCTTTATTCATTCCCCAGGCTACTTTTTCTTTATTTGTCTGAGTACCTCAACTTGATATTAATGCCATATCTATGGACTATCTTATTTTATCTTACCACACTTTATTAGTTTATTTAGTTCAATTGTTGTATGTGCAGGTACATGGTGTTGTTCAGGACCAAAGTGGTTGAACTGTCGCTACACTCTTTGGAAAGTGCGATGAAAGCATGCACTATGTGATGGGTGATTGCTTTGGAAAAGGCAAGGGGTCTGAAAATTTCTCAGAGGCCCATTTGTTGTGGAAAAGGAGCAAGCCACCTAAGTTTCCCACTTGATACAATCTCACTCGCTTTGCAATCACATTAAATGAACTTACCCCTGGATTGAATGTAAGGGTATTTAGGTTCATATCAATCTTTAGTGTAACATCATATTGATATATGCAGACTCATATACTAATGATTGATTGCTTGATATTTTCAACCTATAAGTAGGAAAAACTACCACCAACAGATTCAAGATTGTGACCGGATCAAAGGTTCCTTGAGAATGGTGAATATGAAAGAGCAAATGCTGAGAAATTGAGGCTTGAACAGAGACAACGGCAGGTTAGTCTATGACAACCTTTCATATTCGTTAGTCTGGAAAACTATGCATTAGTCATAACTAATTTGAATCCAGACACATCAAACTTTTAGATTGGGGGCATCGCAGAATTTGTCATTTGCCGAACCTATGAATTATGTTGTGTCATAGATGCTAATTGATAACTTTAGATTAACTTTCTACATAGTTATATTTTGTAATTCATTATGGAACAAAAGATCACATATTTCAACCACTAGAGCTGTAATATGCTTCATAGAGTCGACCTGGCACAGAGGAGGACTCGCGCGAGGAGGGACTGGAGCAGAGGAGGACTGACGCGGAGTAGGGCTGATGTGGGGAGATGACGGAGTAGAGGAGGACTGGTGCGGAGGAGGGCCGACGCGGGGAGGGGCTAACGCAGGGAGGTGCTGGTGCAGGGAGGGTCCGAAGTGAGGATACGGCGAGGGGAGGGGTCGACGCGGGGAGGGCCGGTGCAGGGAGGGGGTAACGCGGGGAGGGCCGGTGCAGGGAGGGTCAGTGCGGAGGAGGGCAGGTGTGGGGATACGAAGTGGTCGCGGCTGCTAGGGCGGCACAGACGAAATCGACAGGAAGAAACGGGCAAAGTGGCTAAGTGTGGGGAAGAGGCCATGTTTAAATAGAAAGGATTATTACTGCCGGTCCAACCAAATAAACCAGCACTGATGTATTATCTCTACAGTTTATTTTAGAACCGGTAGTGATGTAACACTATCAGTGCCGGTTGATTTATTAACCGGCACTAATATAACACCATCAGTGCTGAGTGAGGTATGAACCGGCACTGATGTCTCACCATTAGTGCCGGTTGAGGTTTGTACCTGCACTAATGTCTCACCATCAGTGCTGGTTGAGGTATGAATTGAACTGGCACTGATGTCTCACCATCTATGTTGCGTTACCAAGGAACCGGTAGTGATAGTCCCTGCCCCCCTGCATGCTATATTTACTAATATTTGTTTATATTAATATTGTTAAATATCTATAGTACAGTAATAATCAATAGTGCATACAATACAAATTGTAGCATGTCCTTCCTACAAAATGTTTATATTAATATTGTTTGTTAAATATCTATAGTACAGTAATAATCAATAGTGCATACGATACAAATTGAAGCATGTCCTTTGTACAAAATGTTTATATTACAAATTGAAGCTTGACCTTCATATAAAATAAAGCATATCCTTAATTAATACAACTAAGTTACGATTCAACCTTCGTTATGATCACGGCGTATGTATGTAGCTTCCTCTTTGTCTTCCATGATACCTAGGTCTATGTTCTCACCGAAAGAAGGAAGTTCATCGAATTGGTTATAGTCTTCCTCATCGACTACATTCTCAACTGCGACAATCCTTCTTTTTCCTTGAAGAACCACGTGGCGTTCCTTGTCAGCTAGATCCCTTACAAAGAAAATTTGTGTAATGGCATTAGCAAGTATGAATGGTTCTTCTTTGTATCTGATATGTTTGAAGTCCACGGTAGTGATACTGTACTTATCGATATTTATGCCCCTAGGGAGCTTGACCCACTAGCACCGAAAGAAGTGGACCTTCAAAGGCCTATATCCAAGCCCCCAAATCTCTTCTATGAATCTGTAGTAGGTCTGCATATTGCCATTACTGCCATAGGCATCTATACAGAGAACGCTATTCTGGTTGGTGCTCTTGTTATCTTGTGCTCTCGTATAAAATGTATATCCATTGATGTCGTATCCTTCAAATGTTAAAATTGTATATGTTGGTCCCTTAGCCAACGCTCTCAACTGAGCACACTTTGTCTGCGTATGCATCATGTGTCTAAGCAACCAATCTCCAAAGTTATCTCTGTGCTCTCTCGCAATCCAAACCTCAAACTTAAATGGGTTTTTTCTTCTTAGTATGTTCTTGTGCTTGTTGACATACGAGGCCGCTACAATTGATTGGTGCAGAACTGTAAAATGTGGTTGCGTGAATGAAGCATGACCGTTAGTACGGATCGAGTTTTGACCTAGTGTCCCTTTCCCTTGTAGCCCTTGTAGCCTCCCCTCATGGCGAGATATGGGTACACCAATCAGTTTGAGATCCATGTAATCGATGCAGAACTCAATGACCTCCTCGGTTCCCCAACCTTTGACAATGCACCCTTCCGGCCGATGTCGATTACGAACATATTTCTTCACAACCCCCATGAACCTCTTAAAAGGGTACATCTGATGTAGAAACACAGGACCAAGAAATTGTATCTCTTTCACAATATGAACAGTGAGATGGACCATAATATCGAAAAAGGATGAAGGGAAGCACATATCAAGCCGGCATAGAGTGTGGGTCACGTCTTGCTATAGTTTATCTAGTTTCAACGGATCGATGACCTTCTGTGAAATCACGTTGAAGAATGAACACAACTTTATAATTGGGTCTCGCACTTTCTCTAGCAGAACACCCCTAGTTGCAACAGGAAGCATCTGTGTCACCATCACGTGGCAATCATGAGATTTCATGCCAATTAATTGCAAGTCATTCATTGAAACTAGCCTCTTTATGTTGGCCAAATAACCAAACGGAACTTTGACCCCCTACAAGCACTCAAAGACGCTAATTTTCTCTTACTTGCTAAGCGTGTAGAAAGCTGTAGGACAGTACTTTTTGCATTTACCCAGGTCTTCGGGATGCAGCTCCTTCTTGAGTTTCATACCTTTCAGGTCCATCCATGCATTGAGTGTCTCTTTTTTTTGCCAGGTATGTCTCGTAAAATACCAAACAAGCTGTCATACACGTTCTTCTCTATATGCATGACATCGATCGCATGTCGAACATCCAGTTGCGGCCAATAAGGTAGGTCCATAAATACTGATCTCTTTTTTCACAAAGGAGATGTATCACCGTTGTCGGCATACTTTGCGCTGGGGTACCCTCTCTGCCATGGTCAGGAGGGGCTACGAGTGCAGAAGCGTAACAGCTTGGCGAGCAAGTGGGCGATCAGGCCCCAACGCCAGGCGACCGCACCGCGTGGTAGCCTGACGAGCAAAGGGTGATCGAGCCCCAACGCCGGCGCATCGGCAGCGTGGCGACCTGGCGGCGGTGGGCGATCAGGCCCCGATGCCGGGCAGCCGAGCCATGTGGTCGGCAGACGGAGCCAAAAGGTACTCGGGGGTCCACTGTTAGTCAAGCGTGGAGGCGTACATCGAAGGAATGGGGGAGCTTCACCTCGAAGTCTTCTCCCCCATCACACCATTTCAGAACCATTGAATGCGCGTGGCTCTGCTGATGGCACGATAGCTTATCCCTTTGTCGTCCTGCACCTAACCCGTCGCATACAAGTCGCTTCTCGGGTGGATCAAGCGGAGCTGGACGGTGGTGCAAAGAATGAGGCTAGGGGATGGGGCTACAGCGACTGGTGTAATAAATGAAGTGCAATCAGTATGATGTCATCCTTCCCACTTGCCCGAGCCAGCCTGGCCTATATAAGGGAGCTTCAGCGCATGGGAGGAGGGGGATCGGAAGAGAACCCTGAAAAACAAACCAAGAGATGGGGACTTGAACGAAGGAGACACACGAAAAAGTGAGAACGAGAAGACAGAGTAGAGAGGGAGATAGAGTGAAGATTGAGCATTTGTAATACACTCAAAACACATTAATGTAGCGAAGTAGGACGAGGGTCATTACTCGCATCGGGGCCCGAACAGGTAATATCGGTGTGTTCTTGGATTTCTGTCTGTGTGGATCCCTCAGGAGAGCTCGTAGGTGTCCTTCCACGAAGACCCCCTCTATCGAACCCTAGACTCCGTCTTGGGAGAATAGTTGTCAAGCGAAATACGCTGACAACCGTAACTCTGGACTAATGTATTTCTGGCTCCCTTTCCATGGATAATTTTAATATCCTTTACAGTCGCAAATATCTCTTTGCCAATGTGATGTTGCGGAGCTGAAGCAGTCTCCTTTATATCGTCAAAAGATCTCTTGTTGTTGTGATACGGGTGGTCCTTGCGAAGGAACCTATGATGCCACACGTAATACATTTTTCGACAGTATTTCAGCCACCGGCCACCTGTATCACCCATGCAAGGGACACATCCATTGAATCCTTTTATAGTCTGGCCCGAAAGATTATCAAGACCAAGGTAATCGTTGATGGTTACGAACAACAACGCGCGTAGCATAAAGTTCTCTCTTTTATACACATCCCATACCTGTACACCGTCGTTCCATAATACCAAAAGATCTTCAACCAGTGGTTTGAGGTACACATCGATATCATTGCTAGGTTGCCTCAGCTCTTGGATCAGCAGTGGCATCATAATGTACTTCCACTTCATACAAAGCCAAAGAGAAAGGTTGTAGATACATAAAGTCACCGGCCAAGTGCTGTGACGACTACTCATGTTGTAATCCTATCTGTACTGAGCCCGAACCTTATATTCCTCATATCATATGCAAAATGTTTCTTTTATTTTCTATCGATGTTCCTCCACTGCATAGAGTCAGCAGGGTGTCTAAGCATTCCATCCTTCTTACACTCTTCGGCGTGCCATCGCAACAATTGAGCATTCCTTTTGTTCACAAACAGACACTTCAGACGGGGGATTATAGGGACATACCACACCACCTTGGTTGGGGGTCTTTTCTTCTTACACTGTGCCTCGATGTCATCATCGCCATGCTTATACTGAGATGCCTTGCAAATGGGACACACATCTAAATTTGCAAAACTCATTGCGATACAATATGCAATCGTTTGGACATACGTGTATTTTTTGTACTTCTAGTCCCAACGGGCAAACAACTTGCTTAGCCTGGTACGTGGTTGCTAGTAACACGTTACCCTCTGGAAGGACGTCCCTAAAGAAACCTAACAGCTTTGTTAAACTCTTATCGGACCAACCATTACTTGCCTTCAACTACAGCAGCGTAAGTACAACATGCAGCTTCTTGAGCTCCTCCTTGTAGCCCGGGTAGAAAGGTATTGTAGAATCCTCTACCATATGCTAGAACTTCTGAAAATCCCTTTCACTCGTGAGGTCCACCTCCCAATTATGCAACATCTGTTCTAGATCATCTTCATGGTTATCGTTGAATGTGTCTTCATGGGTGTCGATGAACGTATCTTTGACTGCAGTCGAGTCGTTGTCTTCATCATCATCAATCAGATGCCCTTCACGTACAATCTCATCTTCACCATGCTCGGTCCAACAGGTATAGGCAGGCTTGAAACCCCTTTGAAGCAAGTGTTCACGGATCACCTCAAGGTTAGAAAATTGCTTCTCATTCTTGCAATCGACGTATGGGCAACAATATAGTCTATCAGCTTATTTGACTTATACGACATAGCCACGCTCAGAAAACTAGTCACACCATTAAAGTACTCTCTATCGTGATGGTCTGCTTCATACATCCATCTTCGGTCCATCTACAAATATTTATAACAAATAGAATCTCAATAAATCAATAAGTGGTCACAAATTGTTTTATTCATTTAATTTTTTATGTAGTGCTAATTAATCTAGAAATTTTTATTAATTATAAATCTATATCCAAATCTCGATTTTAAAATCAATTAAATAATTGCTATTAGTTATAATGGTCCGCTCGAAAAATTTGCATTACTTAAAAAAGTATTAAATTAATATACACCAAATAAAGAAACAATTTTAAGTAATTAGATTAAACAATAGTTAATTATGAAGTGCTACCACATTTAAATTCAATCTACGTATTAAATGCAATCACTAATTTAGTTCTCTAAATACTTAAATTCATCCTACATCTTAATCTCACCAATCACTGTACATATAAAAGTTGGTAATTTGAAATCTAGTCTCTAGATTAGAGCTCCAATTGTGCTCACTATGTAATCAATAATTCTCACAACATACAACAATATAGAACGTAATATCCAACTAAATAAACTACCAATGAAATGTACATCGAGAAACGAACCATAGATCATAAAATAGAAATGAATTCCACCAAATTTGAGAGCAAAAATTCACTCCCTCTCTACCCCAACTGAGCAAGAACAGAGCTCCTCTCTATTCTGGATAGGTTGGGGAAGGAAGCCCGGATATATATAGGGCTATATTATCACTGCCAGCTTTTGCTTTAGAACCAACAATAATATATCACTGCCGGTTCTATCTCTAAATCCGGCAGTGATATCGCTGCCGTTCGTGCGGGATATATATTATCACTGCCGCTTATGCTTTCAAACCGGCAGTAATACATCACTGCCAGTTCTATCTCTTAATGTGGTAGTGATATCACTACTGTTAGCGTGGGAAAAATACTGTGTGTTATCACTACCAGGTGAACTTGGAACCAGCAGTGATAAGATTATCACTGCCAGCTCGGTGATGAGGACATCTTCCCTATTGACACAACCACGCTGAGTGATTTTTCTCATACACAACAAGTTTTACAAGGACCTACTACTCGTGCTCGAGCACGTCTACTCAATTATCAGGTAATTCGTTCCTAAGTTTTTATACAAATGATTCACAGAATGGAATGCTATTTAATTCTTGTGATGATCTTATTGTCCTTAGGAACCAAGGAGAAGAACCTCCAAATGCCAAGCATAAAGCATGATCATCATATGCGCAAGTTGGACTTGGAATCAGCAAATTCGCGGGTTCGGCCTCCGTGACAGCATCAACTGCAAACGAGCATAACTTTTGATCCAGAAGGTTGTTCGGGGTCCATGAGGACTTCCCTAAAAGATTTCGTCGTCCTCTTTCCAATGGATCCAGCCCCAATGCCAAATTTGTCTTGAAGCAACAAAAAATCACAGAAAGAGTGTCGCGGGCCAGAAACTCCGAGTGTTGCGCCACCTTTTCTTTTGGGCCCAAAGCCCATGTAACCCTAGGAGACCCCCTTGGCCGCCCCCCATGGCTGCTGCATGCCCCTAGCCGCCACTTACCTCTATATATTGTTTGCTACCTCCGTACTTTAGTTTTTTGGGTTTTGTTTGATTAGTTTAGCCAAGAGCAAACTTTAAGTCTTCAAGTTGTGCTGGATAGCCACCTTGTCAAGATCTTCAATAGAACCACACCCTTGTTTTTGCCTTCATTCATATTCGTAATTTTAGATTGCTTTACCATTGTTCTTGCTTGTTCTTCGGTTGCATGCAGGAATTGAACCTCGTGTTCAGGTTGATCGTGCCAACGGCAAGATCAATAACCCTCTGGAGTTGGTTTAGCGATTGCTAAGGCGCATCGTCATCGTACGTTGTAGTCGGATCGTCAAAGTCAATTCCTCCGAATCGAAGTTATCACTCTCATCGAAAGATCGGGACCCAAAGTCACATCACTCAGGCTCCCCCAGTAGTGATGGGGGGTCGCGGATGAACTAGTCTATAGTGGTGTTGGATGGTGGGATGCAACTGCGTAGTTATAATGGCTTCCAATTATTAGTTTTTGAATGGCTGTTAATGAAAATAAGAAAAGGAAAGGAAAAGCCAGCGACGAAATAATATGGGTTAATGAACCATGTTAAACTGCCAAGAATCCATGAAAAATGTTTCAAAATATTGTGGAGGAGACTTTTCAAAGGTGTAGGATAGAAGTATAATATTGAGCACGAGACTGATTGCTAAAGGTGGGTACATCCATGCATGTATATGTATGGAGAGAAAGATATAAACCAGATGAATCTTGATGATCTGCAAGCACTCGAGAGTAATCTTGAAATCTAGGCAAATGACATTCGCACCATAAAGGTAAGCTTTAAGTTCTCTGTGAAAATCAAAAACATTTTTAAAATGAGTACTTCTAATATGTTGCCCTTTTTTGCAAAGTAGATGCAGACACTACTACAGAACCAGCTACTAGTAGCGGTTCATAACCGCCTTTAGAAGCGGTTTTATAACCGCTTCTAAGCAACCGCGTGTGATACCCGTCGGGTATCACAAGCGGTTGCTCGAACCGCTTGTCTTTGTGGCACCGTAAACGGTTGGGAAGGTGTTCGGGAGGGCCATGGAGCCGCCGTGGGGAACTCCTGGCGGTTCGTTTACAAACGCTTGTGGCGAAGGATATTGAAGCGGTTAGCCTTACAAACCGCTAGGAGAAGGATATCGAAGCGGTTAGTCTTACCAACCGCCAGGAGAGCAAGACTCTACAAGCGGTTGAGTCACCAACCTCTTGTGGATAGAGTTTTCGATTATATGTATTTTAGAATATATTCTGATGTTTTTGTATATCGCTTTTGACCATAAAATTAAATATGAGGGAGGAGTTTTTATGCAATTAAATATATATGGCATATGCATATATACTCATACACATGTTCACAAGCTAGCTAGCTCACTACACTAAAAAACGAACTTAATAGTGTAAAAATGGACAAGTACATAGACGCAACCAACGCTACAATTTGGAATGATGAAAAAATGATTATCGAACTCATTTCTTGCATGCGCCACTCTTTTTGTCCTTGGTCAACGTGGATGTCGCCAGAGTTCATCGGTGTCCAACTCGAAACCTTACGTGGAACTCGCCATTTCGAGATACAACCTCGTCGACAATGAAGCCGATGAGTTGTTCTTGGAGTGCGCACCGTGAGGCGGAGCACGTTAACGTGCTCATCGATGTTAATGACAATTAATTAAGCGGGAAGTATATAAATATCCGATCACATGCAATTAATTAAAATGTAAGTTGTAGCTAACAAATTGACATGCATATACGAACCTCGGCATAATGTTCCGTGTCGCCATGGATAAAACTTTGAATATAGTGGAACACGAGTAGCCACATAAGTTGTTTCCACCGCCTGGCGCTTAAACTTCAAGGAGAAATTTCAGAATATCGATGAAGAACCGATATGGCGATGTATATTAATAATAGTTTTTGTAGTACGCACTGAAAGTGCTTACTATGACTTCAATTCTTTCTCGAATTCTCCTTTTTGCTTCTTCTTAAACTTTGCAAATGTCTTGTTAAGGATGTTAATGAACCATTGGTATTTTTGGTGGATTGCTTCTTGAGTCATAAACTATAATCCCGCCGTTGTCAAGCTCGATGACTAGAAGGATCCAAAGGAAACCTATTAGTATATTGCAACATATGCGTAAGTAGCTACTCGTACTATCAATGGCTTAAGAAATACAAGAACAAGAGGTTTGTGAGAACACGTACTTGAAGTTGAAGGGCAGAAGTATGTACGGTTTGTAGTGTTGTTTCAACAATGCATGCAAAAGGTATCCTCAAGTAGCTGTTTTTGCTTGTCGATGACCAGATTTTCTCGCTGACAATCTCGGGTCGATGAAGCCAACGCTCTGTTTGCCCGATCTTTTACATCGTTGTATCTCCATTCTACATAAGAAGGATAACTAAGTTAATTAGATTTTCAATTTTGTGGTGCGAGAGGAAGCTAACGGTAAACTTAGTAGATCGACACTTACAGACACCGGCGCAGACATGAAAGACACGTTGACCTCGTCTCCTTGGTACACATGGTACAAGTCATCAAATTCCAGCCATAGTTCTGTGTTGTTCCCGCGGAAGAAATACTCATCTTGGAAACGGAGGAGGAACATTTGCTCTCCATGAGATGCCCTTTTCATGTACCATTCATGCATTTGACGCATCTTGGTTGGGAGATCTTTTATATCCTTTGGATCAATTAGCGGTTTGCCCAACTCATACTTCCATTTGGTTGGTGCCATTGGAAGATCCTGGTCTAATGATTTGAGTCCCGCCTCCTTCAGGAATGCCATTTTCCTCAACTCCTCAGCACTCTGCTGATCTTCCACTTTCTTCTTCTTTCCCGCCGAAGGAGCCCGTGTATTTTGCACTGTAGCCTTTCTTATTGTCCTTTTGTAGTCGCTCATCACAGGCGGCGGCGCCGTTCCGCATGACTGAAAGTGCTTCACAGTTTTTTCATCTATTTTAAGCTTGGGCTCTGGCTTCTTTGGCGCAAGCTGCCTGGCCACATCCGTCTTTACGGATGCAGCTAGCTCCTCCGCAGTCAGATCATATGGCCTCTTTGGCGGTTGCTTTGACATTCTCTGGCTGCCGGATGCCGATTTCGTGGGAGGAGGTGCTAGTGCGGGATCCCTGCTTCTGACATCGAGCTTCTTCCTCGGGGGAGATTGAGAGGAGCCGCCCAGACCGTCCTCGGGTTATCGAATGTCCCGTCGTCCACATCAGAATTGGAGGTTAGCAACGGATCGCCGGTGGCGCCGCAGGCTAACACCCAAGCCCAATAGAGACAACGTCGCCCCATTCGATGAACTCGACAACCGCCCCAGTATTCCCCAGTATGCAACCCGAAACTCGCCAGATCGCCTCGCATACCGTTTCCAATGCCATATCAGTTCAATTCGCATAAAGTGGGCAACGAACCCAAAACTTCACAATCGACACGCAACGCGAAGCACAAAAACAACACCAACTCAAGCATAAAGACAAGCTAGACAACCACCCAACTAAACAACTCATCTAGCATACTAGAAGCATATAAAACATGACTAGACAAAGAAGATAAAAGTTCGAATTTCGCATGACGCCCTAGAAGTATGGACATCCACTCAGAGACAGAAGAAACAATTGTCTAAACAATTATATCACAACCACAACCACAAGCATAAGGATCAACATAGCTAGAAGCAACACTAAACATGAATTAAGCACGAGAATACAACAAGGTTCAACGACGGAAATAGACAAGTAATTAAACATAGTCATGACATAGATTTGGGAGCTAACTATACAACAAAAACGAATCAAATCGCAACACATTAGCAAAATAAAACTTCTCCGGAAGTGTTCTGCCCCTGAACACTTCCGGCGCAGCGATGTCGCTAAGCCTCTACTCGGTGTCCCTTGACCACCGAGAAGCAATATGGACAGAACTCACAACCGTCCGGGTCCTCACTGAAAAATCACAACGCGACAACATGAGTACGTAGGTACTGCAAGACTTACCCGTGGTCCATATATGACCGACTCCAAAGGAGATGCATTTAGCGGTAGCAAGGTAAACAGCTTAGGTTAAAAGTGCGGAAATGCTTAACTTTGTTTCAATTTTAGTCATCTACTCAAGTTTTTCTCAATATAGTTAGCGGTTGTAAAAGACCTACCTCTAGCATGATATTGTAATTAACAGAATGTAAAGCAAGTCATCTCATATCAAAATTTAGCTCAAGCCCAACGGCGAACCACAAGTTCAAGTTGTTTACTACGCAGAAGAAGTTCGAACCAAGCGTGCTCATATCCGAGAGCGCGGCAATTCGAATCGCTTAATTAACCCTGCAGGGAAGCATTGATCGCACAACACTTACCACAAGAGCCTAGTGTCAACCCCCCTCCCAATCATACCCAATCGCTGAAGCGTCCTCCTGCGGTCCGAAAACCTAGCACCCCCTCAAGCAGCCCCAAGCCCGGCTTGGTGCTCGAGAGTCGGCCTAAGCCTCGCCTCAACCACGCCCAACCACAGAAGTTACGGTCCATCGATTCCATATGAGAGAAAGAGCGGCTTACCGCACCATAATCGGGCATGCGACCAACCGGTGTGCTCAATCTTATTCCACTTACGGATCGGTTCTTAATCGACACAGACGGGCTACACATTTGAGTCTCCGCATCTAAATGAACCAACTCCCCTTGGGTCCACAATTCATTTCTTTCCAAAACCTTTCCCAATTCCAAGTCCGACATAAAGTAGTATGTGTGTAATGATAACAACCGCAAGTGACAGAGCCCTCCGTCACTTGGCCCAACCCCGACATCTAAGCATTCTAAGCACGGACTCATTAATACCCATAGTCTAGCTCAAAAGGAGATATTTGACTAATACAAGGGTGTACGTGCAGCAAATAGGATCTATTCCTATCCCACATGGCAATTCCTAATGCAATACTTAACATTTCAATTAATCACATTATTCTCAAAAATAACGATACATAAGGATAAACATGCTTAGGTGCTTGCTCGCAGCTTCTGCGGATCCTCAACGGCAACTTGCCCACCGATGTCCTCTCGACCACGGCCACGCCACCCTCCATGTTTCGTTTTCTACACGAGCAGTGCATATGAATGAGATGCATGCAATACATATGAGATGGAATGAGAATTAACGACGATAATGCAAGCACTCATCAAGACAAAACGAAATACAAATGCTAATTTCCACACTAGCAACCAAGCGACATTATGAATTTGCTCAACACTATTTGAGCCGAAACCTCCATAGCTAGTGACTTAACTGTTTATCACCCAAGCTAGCTCCAAAAGCGCAAACATTCAACTCAATTTAAAACTGAAAACACAATTGCTAAACTCCACTTCTATTCTATAGCAAAATCTGAAAATAACAAGCACATTCATCTAAACAAGCATAACTTTTATTTGGCTAATCCAAAATTGACTTCATGGACTCGAAAAAGACCACAAGAGGGTGATCTAACTCTACCATGCATCAAAACATTCAGATTACAAAAGTAAAGCTTGCAATTAAACTCTGAACTTTAGCCCTAAGTCTGAAATTTTCAGCACAAACTGATTTCAGAGCAGCGTTGATACAAATGGCCATAACTTTTGAACCGTTTGATCAAATTGAGCAAACTTATACTCAAAACGACCACAAGACATAGACCTACAACCTGGATTTGGCCAATCACTCAGATTCTGCCCAGGGAATTCCCAGTTCGGCCAGGAACAGAGAACAGTTTCAGAGTTTCAGAAATTTCAGTGCTTCAGAACAGCATACACAAATTTCATCATATAAATGGCTATACTTAATGGAATTGAGTAAAGGATGACATTTTTATAATCTACATGAAATTTCCTAAAACTTCACAGGCAAAATTAATTTCTAATTCGGCCTCTAACTAATTCTTATTCACAGCTCAAGTTTCTACCCGAAATCTTCAGCATTTTCAGAGCAGCAAGCACTAAAATAGACATAACTTTCAGCTGGATTAACAAAATGAGGTGATTCCAGTTGGAAATGAAAGGTAATTTGATTACCCACAACTTTCTCTACAGCCAACCTAGCAGGAGATGCTCAGAATTTTCTCAAATCAGCCCGAAACAGTAGCTAAAAATTCTGCTCGAAAATTCAGAACTTGCTCCAAACCCTAGATTGATTATTCCCCATTCAAACTTTGATTCTCCACTCATCTAAGCCCCCAATACATCATGGCAGCACCCAAGACCAGGAAATAACCCATCAAAACCTAAACCCTAGGGAGCCTTACCTCATGGAGTGGAGGAGGAAGAGGAGGGGCTGCACTTGGAGGAGGTGCTGCAGGAGGAGGACGACCTGGGAGCAGCAGGAGGAGGCGAGCTTGGGGGGCAGCAAGGGGAGGCTTGGCCAGGGAAGAGCTGGAAGGAGAGCTTGAGGAGGCTGCTTGCTTGGGGAAGGGCTGGAGAGAGGTGTGGCTGTGGAGGAAGAGAGCTGATTTCGGTTTGGGCTGAAGGGAGGTGCTGCTGGGAAGGAAAAAAATCAGGGGGAGTGTGCTAATTTGGTTTGCTTGGGGGAGAAAGGAAAAGAGTGAGTGAGGTGCGGCTGGGAGAGTGCTGAATTGATTGGCTGCAATACATTTCTTTTGTGCTAAACTCACTTAACCCCACTAGTAAGCAAAATTAGTATGGCTAAGCCCCAGAATTTCAGCACATAGATTCATTTCTAATGCCATGATTGAAATTTGCATTTGATAAAAACCGTACTAGCACACTGAAACTTCAAGCTCTTAACTTTCGTTAAGTTGGAAATTCTAAAGTGTCGAATTTAGAACATTTACGGAAGGCGGAAGTCGATCTCAAATGCGGTCAAAACTCGGTTGGCGCTAATGTTAGCTGCAAGAAATGAAAATTTGAAATTTGGGGCCATGACAGAGATGCTGGAGGCGTGGTCACTGGAGATGTTGGGTGCTTCTTACTTTCAGGCGGTGGCGGTGGCGGCGGAGTCGGGCTTTTTTGTGGAGCGGGAGGTGAAGGAGGCGTGGCTCGACCATCGGGAAGCATTGCGGCAAAGCGACATCGAGGAGTCGTGGGTTGTCGATGTGGAGGAGGTGTGCTTGCTCTCGAGTGGCTCAAATGCGGGGCTCTCTTGCCGGAGATATAACCTCCACACCATCTGGAAATATGATGGACTTTTGCGCCATAGGATGAATGTGCCATGGAGGGCTCGCCCAAGGTTGGTCACCTCGCCGCCCCGTGAATATCGAGAACGAGATCTTGAAGCCCCCACCACCTCTTCCACCGTGACCTTGGAGTATCCGGAAGGTATCGGTTGCGATGGAATGTCCGCCCGCTTCCACCGGATAATCCATGCCGTAAGCCACCTTGAAGGAGAGGTTACGATATCAATGTGTAGCTTCGACCGGCGGCGTAACCTTGATGCTGTCCACGGATGACGGGCGGGCGGGTCGCTCACTGAGGCCACGGCGGATGCGAATCGCTCTTTGGCGCGGTCGGACTTATCATGGATTCCGCGCCGCTGAACATTGGTCGAACGTAGTGCTCCTCGGCCGCTCATTGCCGGACACTTTTTGCGTGACCGGGACATCGATGGAAGCCTTCGAGCTCTAAGCTCTTCCTCCAATCGCCCACTCTACCCCGATCTCCTCTTGCTTCTTTCCCGGCTCCTGTAAGTGCTTGAGTCTTTGGCAAAGCCGTGCCTCCATGGCACCTTCCCGAAACCTCGTGTCCGTCCCGGGTGCTCAGGGTTTTGAAGGGCATATGTTAGCTCGTCATTCTCCCCGTCTGCCGCAAGGATCTCGACCGAGTCCGCCGATGGCTTCTGCAATCCTTTCGCCAACTTCTTGGACTGTCGGTGCCATCACCAAGCTACCGTCATCAGCAAGGCTGCCCCCGTGACCCAATAACCAATTGCGCATGCGGGGCTCCCAATTCTCAGTTTCAGGTATAATATCGTGCTGCCGAAGTTCATCTTCCCACTTGTCCCATTTCTTTGCAGCCTTGATGTAACCAACGGTCCCGAGATGGTGGTGGTATTTCTTCTTCTGTGCATTCACCTTGTTTTTCTCTCTCGCGGCACATCCCGCATCCGAGCGGCTTGTACTCCTCGAAGCATCCCAATGATCGCCGCCTTAGGAAATTTATTGAAGTCCGCCTTTCTCCTTTGTCGATGTACTTGCGGGTGAGGGACGACTTCCATCGCTGAAAGGAAGTTGCCATCTTCTTCAAAGCCCATCCCTTGGCCTTCGTTCGCACCCTTACCGAAAAGTGAAATTTTCCTTTATATCATTCCAGCAGTTCCTTGGTAGCTGCAGGACTTCACCCATTTCTCGATGTCGATTGGGACGTGATCCTCACGTGGTAGCCGCAAGCGTTGTTGAAAGGCCCAATTGCTGAATCCGGGCTAGCAGACTCCGTCGCTGCCGACTTCTGTTATCACGTACTTTGTCGAAGGCTTCTTGTTAGGTCCTCGGTTCATTCCGGACTGGGTGGCCGATGAGGTACCGGGCTGGTAACACAAACACATATAATATGAATGATTTTAGAATAATGGGTGAAACCTATTCGTAATGATTGAGAGTATACCTCGGTACTAGTGTTAACGGCCTCATCGACAGCGTCAGCAGCACCATCGTGATGTTCCGCATCAGTGTTAACGGCCTCGTTGGCTAAGATGCTACCCAGCGTAATGGTCTCGAATATCGATTTTCCGCCATCGAAGCCGGGTCACCACGTCTTGGTGTCGCCATCTAGAGTAGAGCACATCTCGAGGCTTAGATTATATATGAAGACAAGGTTGTTGAGAACAATTCGAGTTTGAAAGCATAGTTTAAGATCGACAGGAACAGGTTTGTGCCTGATGAGATCACATTTCACATAGACTTACACATTTCACATGATACATATACAATTGACAATTCACATATACTTGTACATTTCACATAGACTTACACATTTCACATGGTACATATACAATTGACAATTCACATATACTTATTTGCTAAATAAAAAATAATGATTCATTGCATGCATTTTTCACTTTCACCGCACCTAATGTCGCCGATCGCTATGCAGCCCATCGGCGATATTAGGTGCCGACTCGAGAAGGTGTCTGTCTCGAGTGACCAGACCGCAAGTTCCTAAAAGCATGGCCGCCAAAGAAAGCATACGATATAATTCGTGGAGAAAGGCCATGAGGTGACGTGCTTGGTTGACAAGGAACCGATTGCTCGCTTTTTTGTGTAATAGACTATTAACATTCTAGTCGTGATTTATAACCTTATTTCATTTTTTGAAAATCATATTAGTGTGGAATAAGAATGAATCATTATTTTTTATGCAAAGAAATTTTATCGAGTCCTTATCTTCATCTGACCAGCATAGCGATGATACGCATTATGTCTACATCAAGGCGGTGATACGCATTATGTCTACATCAAATCAAGGGACCAAGCATGACATGAGACCGCAACCCGTGAAGACTGTAGCGACACCGACCGTGAGAAGCAAGGCTGTTTCAATCGGGCCAAAATCATCTAGAACCGTGAGAAGCAAATCACATATTGTATGTAACAACAAAAAAATTACAATGCTAATCACGATATCAAAGGCCTACAAATTGACATGTGCAATCTTCAGATACAACATTCAAAGATCCACCGACATAAGTGTGTTAAAAGCATTCATACAATGGATGATTTCTTTTTTCCAAGCAATAATCCGTATCCAAGTAACAATCCCCACTGATTAAACTACAACCATCATATTGATTCGAGTTAACCAGGAATTAACTCCAAGAGTAAATTCACTCCATACCAAACCTGTGCATTCATAAGGGTACTTCAAACCAAAAAATTCACAGCAACTTATAACTACTGTTCTTCCAATACATGATTTTTGCAACAAGATTTCCTTGTATTGTGGACTAAAAAAGAGGATGCAGTTCTTCAGTCTCATGAATGGCAGTCATTAACCCAAACAACTCAGCATTACAATACCCACAAAACATGACCTCAACAAATATTCGCAAGATTTCACCGAACACCTTGTGGGTATAAAAACAGAGAGAGCAGGAGGGGGCGTTGCCGCTGCACCTAGGATCTCCGGTGGAACGGCGGTCAAGGCCGAGCGGTGGCGTAAGAGGTCCTTCGCGAGGTGGCGCCGGGGCTGGGTCTCGGATTGAGGCGGCAGACCGAGAAAATTTGGGGTGTGGAAGCACGGGACTTAGAAAATTTGGGGTGTGAGGAAGAGCGGCAAGATCAACTTTATATAGGGCAACTTCTACAAGCGGTTGGTAATAACAACTCGCTAGTAGAAGGATCTACAAGCGTTGGTATTATCAACCGCTAGAAGAGGACTTCTACAAGCGGTTGGTATTACTAACCGCTTGTAGAACGATGGACGGCGTGTGGGAAAGGCCCTATGCAAGCGGTTGGTATTATTTAACCGCTTGTAGAGCACCATTCTACAAGCGGTTCGTAATAACAACCGCTTGTAAAAGTGCCGACAAGATCATATTAAAAACAATACGGTGCCCATATAGTTCGATAAGATCTCTTCTCCTCGGCTAGCGCGTGGCGCTTGAGTGTACGGGCTCAACCACCCCTGTTCAACCCGCCGCGCCCCTTGCCATTTTTTTTTTTATCGGGCCTTCTAGGTAATACCAACCGCTAGATGGTATTTTCTACAAGCGGTTCTTACTACGAACCGCTTGTACAAGTTGGTAGATCTTTAAATTTCTAAGTCCCCGCATGCACTCTCCTACACCTTCAAATTTTCTAAGTCCCAAGCGCCTCCTCTCGTCAAGACGCCCTCCCTCTCTCTGTTTTCATGCCCACAAGGTGTTCGTGAAATGCCCACAAGGAGTTTTGTTGATATATTCATGTTGGAGTAAAGAAAAATATTGTTGATGGTAATTTGTTTCACTCTTTGAAGCAATTAATTCATGTCGACGGCTTCATCAAATGGCGAGACGAAGAGACAACTAGAGGCATTGCGGATGAAGCTATCGTGTCCTCGATGCGGAGATCCTCAGAATGTGTTCACCTCCCATACATCCAAGAATCCATCCCGAGTGTTCATGAAGTGTTCAATATGTCGGTAAGTTTTTGAAGTTATTCATTTGTTCATATTCCTTGACTTTCACCTTCCGCTCCATTCTTTCTGCTTGAAGGGCACAAAGATGTCCAGATTGGCAAGTAATGATAAAGCCAGCCATAGTCTTGAAAATCTTGCAATGCAAATTGCTGCATTACAAGAAGATTTGCTGCCAAGGGAGAGTTCACAGATCCGATAGCTAGTGTCTAAAAGAGGGAGAGATGCACATCCGGCTGCTTCTGATGACAACAAGAGTATTAAAAATCTAGAAGAAAGGATGGAAAGAGTAGAGGACATGCTAAAGAAATTAGTTAATATAGCTATCATTGTAATGTTGCTCCTTTTAGTTAATATAGCTATCATTGTAATGTTGTAAATTTCACACTGCTTTTGGGGTTTTTGTATGGGAATTTATGAGCTAACTATGTTTTCATTTTAAAATTTGTAGAAATAATTATGTACAAGCAATGCTAAACATCAACATATCAACATGATCATATGGAATAATTTGTATACAAGTAGTACATCTTAAGTCTTCGCTTTACAATTGTTCCTTCGTTATGATCGTGACGTATGTAAGGAGCATCGACATCATCGCCACGCAGGACGCTTATGTCGACATCAACTCGTAAAAGGAGGGAGCTCGTCGAATCGACCATACTCTTCCTCGCTTCGGTGACGTTCTCAACTCCTACAATCCTTCGCTTGCCTTGGAGAACCACATGTCGCTTTGGCATTACCTTTTGCTTGTCCTTCGCTTTTTAGGTTTGCTTGACATGTCCATTACATAGAAGACCTGATCACATCGCTTATAGAACAAACGGTTCGCGCTTATAGCCGACTTCGTGAGATCCACGGTTGTCATGCCGATTTGTTCGACCTTCACACCATTTGGAGTCAACTTGACCCATTGGCACTTAAATAGAGGGACCTTCAGAGGTCCATAGTCGAGCTCCCATATTTCTTCTATGAAACCATAATATGTGTCCAACTCCGCCACGTTGTCTTCGACGCCTATACGGATACCGCTGCTCGTTGGTGCTCCTATTATCCCGGGATCCGTGTAGAATGTGTAACCATTGATCTCATACCCTTGAATGTCACGATTTCTTGTGATGGTCCCCGAGCCAAGCTGCTGCAATAGTTCATCGCTTGACCCTTCCTCAAGGATGTACTTCAGAGCTACCACCGAAAGAATCCATGTGCTTCGTGGTTATCCAACTCTCTGTCTTCCCGTGAACTCACGGCGAGGACACTCTTGTGTCAAGGACATAGGGGCGCACTATAGTTAATTGCTTCGTAATGTTGAAATGTGCTTGCTTGAATGCAACAAGATCATTGCATGCAACCGATTGCCTTCCTATTGTCCCTTTGCCCCGTAGCCTCCCTCGTGTCGTGATATGGGGACGCCGATAGGATTTAGATCATTCATGTAATCCACACAAAACTCTATCACCTCCTCCACACGTAGCCCTCGGCAATGCAGCCTTCCGGATGCTAACGGTTACGGACGATTTTTGAGGACACTCATGTACCTCTCGAAGGGAACATGTTGTGCAGATACACCGTCCGAGGATACCTATCTCCTTCACAAGGTGAACGGTGAGATGAACCATGATATCAAAGAATGCAGGAGGAAAGATCATCTCGAGGCTAACCAAACTTTGTACCACATCACCTCCAACTTAGGCGCTTTAGCTGGTTCGACAACCTTCTCGCGAAATGGCGCTCAGAAGGAACATAGCTTTGTGATTGTCCCCGCACCCACTCAGGCAAGATACTCGACAGACTCACCGAGCAATCAGTGTCATCAACACAAGGCGCTCATGGATTTTAGGCCTTGGAGTTTGTTCTCTTTGTGTTTATGAGTCTCTTTACATTTGAGGAGTATCCGTAGGGACCTTCACACTGCTCAAACACTCAATCATGCTTTTTCTCTTCTTTGCTTGGAGTGTAGTTCGCAGGATGTAGAAAAAGTTGTTTTGTCCCTTCTTTGTTTTTCGGATGTAGGTCACTCCTCACCTCCATGTCTTCAAGGTCCTTCCGACCTTGCAAGGTATCTTTCGATTTGCCATACATATCTATGTAGCCTAAGGTGTTCAAGCAAACATTCTTCGTGATGTGCATGAAGTCAAGCGAGTGACTTAACCTACAAAACTTCCCAATCTGGCAGTCCCAAAATATTGATTTCTTCTTCCATGTGGGTGCATGACCATCCTCGCTCGCATGTATGCTTCCAAGACCCTTCCCAAATACTACTTTCAGATCCTTTACCATAGCAAACACAAGTCGCCCATTACGATGCCGAGGCTTAACACTAATTTCTGTTCTCTGCTAAATTTATCGCTTTTCCACCTCAAAGCATGACTGCCAGAAGAAACTCATGTGGCCCATGTACACACACTTCCGAGAGTTTTTCGTACATGCAGTCCGTTTCATCTATGCACTGGTGCGTGCTTTAAACCCTTTGACAGTTTGGTTTGACAGTTATCGAGAGCAGCCAATCGTTGATTGTTACAAACAACAATGCACGCAGTTGAAATACTCTTTGTACTCATCCCAAACCCGTACACCATCCTCCCACAACTTCACAAGGTCTTCAACCAATGGCTTCGTGTACACATCGATGTCGCTTCCTGTGTTGCTTCGGCCTTCGATCAACAATGGCATCATGATGTACTTCCGCTTCATGCATGTACCATGGAGGAATGTTATAGATGCAAAGCGCCATAGGCCAAGTGCTATGGATGCTGCTCAACCGACCGAAAGGATTCATCCCATCGGTGCTCAACCCAAACCTTATATTTCGACTCATTTGCAAAGTTCGTAAGCCCGATCTACTTTCCTCCATCGCGAGCCATCTCGCAGGTGTCTAAACATCCCGCCTTCCTTACGCTCTTCTACATGCCAACGCATCATCTTAGCATGACCTTCGTTAGCAAACAGACGCTTCAACCGGGGATCACAGGAAATACCACAATACTTTGGCCGAGTTCTCTTCTTCGACGATTCCCATCTAATTCACTCCGATCGCCACGCTGCACCTTATACCGATTCTTCGCGACACCGACAAACCTCCAAATCGGCATACTCATTGCGATATAGGATACAATCGTTAGGACATGCGTGTATCTTCCGTACTTGCAATCCTAAAGGGCGAGGACTCGCTTCACTTCATACGAGATTCGTAGAGTGTTACCTTCCGGAAGCAACTTCTTTACGAAAGTGATAACAAACCATTGAATGCCTTGTCCGACACACCGCTTGTGGCCTTCCATTGCATGAGTTCTAGTGTAGTACGCAGCTTTTTGTGGCCCCGTCCACGCTTTGGGTACAAAGCAGTTCTATGGTCCTCTACCATGCTCAAACTTCTTGTATTGTCTTTCCTCTCGTGAACTCTCCTCTCCATCACGGAGCATCCGATCTAACTCATCATCGCCAAACTCGCCGATCAGATCTTCCACGGACCCGTATTGAGTGGTGTCCGCATATCGTTGGCTCTATCTTCCTCTTCTTCGCCTTCTTCATCGCCTTCCCGTCGAATCGCCTGCTTTCTCCATGGTGGGTCCAGCATGTATAGTTTGCAATGAAACCTCTCGTGCTCACATGGCTCATAACCATCCATCGCTCGAGTGCTCCTTCTCATTCTTGCAATCTACACACGGACAACGATGAAGCTTCCTCGAGGCAAAAATGCAACGCCACGCCGAGAAACTCCTTCATGCCATCTCTGAACTCTCTTGACCGACGGTCCGCATTGTACATCCATTGCCGGTTCATCTACACCAATAAAAATAATAACAACATCTATCACTATATTTAATTAAAGCTAACTATGTCTAATAGTTTTGTATTTTTTAATCATTCTGCATTCTTTCAACTAAAGCCAACTAATTATTTCTAATCCTACTGCATTTTTTTAAAATAAAACTAACTAATTGTTACATGTTCATGCAAACCTTTTCTATCATTCCGCATTTTAATTTTACTAAATAAAAATTATTTTTTACCTTGTCTCCACCTTTCTAATTTTTCATCGTTTCACATTTATTGCATTTCATTCCATACACCAAACAATATATCACCTTAAGAACAAAAAAATAAGCCAACAACAGAAACATGTACACTAACAATTCCCACAAGAACAAAACATGATTTCTCAACATCCAATGCACAAAAAACATCAATATATAGGTGAGAAGGATGTCAGCAACATGTTACTCACCTTAGGAACAATTAATTCGGAGCTAATAGCCTCAATTGAAAATTTTGGCAGCACCTCCCCCCATGAACTGCTCTCGCCCACCACTCTGCTGTCCAGTGCGAGCTCGGGGAGGAAGATGGGGTTTAAATGCGCTGGGCGGGAAGGGGGTCTCTACAAGCGGTTCTACACACGAACCGCTTCTGGATCCCCACCTATAGAAGCGGTTCGTGTCTCGAACCGCTTCTATATCTCTAGAAGCGGTTCTAGACACGAACCGCTTCTAGAGATGGGACTCCTGAAGGGGTTTGTCTCAAGAACCGCCTAGAGACCCCCTCGCCTGCTTTCCCACTTAACCGCTTAGGCACGAGAGCACAAGCGGTGCACCTAACCGCTTGTGATAGACCGGTTGTGTAGGCCGGTTCTGTAGTGGTGAGATCATGTCTAGGGAGATTGAGATGCTCACAAACAAGGATGGCACCATATTTTTTTTCTTTTATTCCTGTAATGAACATTTGAGCTTAGTAGCTTACATGTAGAAGAAATGAACATACAATTCCCTTGACCAGTAGTTTTATGCGTATTCTGTTTTGCAGGAAGGCATGCTAAAGGCTGCCAATGGTATACTTCAAGAAAGGGTACTTTGATCCTCTAACCCAGATCCATTTTAAAGAAACTGCACTATTCAAAAGGATAAGCTTACGTTTGGATTTTATAAGTGAGTTCGAGATAGCGTTAGCATTTAGAAATTAACCAGAGGACTTAAGTACAAAACCTCCTTGCTAGCCTTTTTTATCTACACAACTACAGACCTACTCTTGCTCTAGAATAATGGATCTTACATGAATAACGTATATTGTGTGTGTATGTTATTTCAAAGGGGTGGCTAGTAGTTCGTGAGGCTAGCCAAAATGCCTTTTTTATTTTTCGAACTGGCATTATTTCTGTCAGTTCTTGGTAGGAACTGATACTGATAATATAACTTTGTGTGTCGATTCCTACCAAGAACCGACACTAATATGTGAACTATTTTTGTCGGTTTATAGTAAAAACCGATACTGATATGTTGATTATTTGTGTCGGTTTATGGTAAAAACTGACACTAATAATGTTATCAGTGTTGGTTTGGAAACCGACACTGATAATGCTCGATTATCACTGTTAGTACATCTGTGTCAGTTTGAAACTGGGCACTAATGTCGGTTCCGAACCAACACAGATGAGCTTATCCGTAGTAGTGCTACTACCTTGAAATGAACTTCATTTGGCTTCCTTTGGTTGATCTAAGCAACTCTAAGTTCTTGCTTGCTTCAATGTCTAATAATGCCGTCGTTAAATATCAATGTCTAGTAATAGCAACTATTATACACACTATTGAAAATAGCTTGAAGTAGAATACGCTTCAATCAAAAACTGCAAATTGCATTAAAGATGCATATATGTTGTTTGATTTCTAACATGTTATTATATGATTTGTTATTGTTTGAAGCTGCCATATAGCTTCTCTTTTCAGTTGCCACTTTGCTACTTTCTTATTGCTTGATAATGAAAATGGGTGAAGTAATGATCATAACAGTTAATTTTGCGAGTTTAGCCTTGAATCGGTAGACTTGCATGCTAATAAGTACTTATTCAATTCATCAACCCGTGCACAACCTTCTACTTGTTCTAAATATATTAAACTTTATTTCTGTAGCCTTAGCACTATAGGCTTCCATGATCCAATATAACACAATACAATGTTCAAACTTTTTATTTAGTTGCATGACCCTTGCCAACACAGTACCATTGACAATGTACAAACATAAAAAACTAAAAGTGAGATGATTTTTCAATTTTGGCCAAATTCCATCTGTTATTACATGCTGTATAGTTTGGCTAAGATTTCAATTCTTTAATGTACATGATAAGGTGGTAAGGGTTCAAGGTTGTATTTGCTTAATTGATTGTTTAGCCCATTTGAGATTAAGATTAAAGATTCAAAATCTTCAAACTTGCCCGATTTTTGGGAGCACCACAAACAAATTTACATCTTCCTCTTATTATTGCACTTTGTTCAATAATATTGATTAGTCTTGTAAGCAATATTGATTCTCTTAACATTGTATATACAAAACAACTCTTAACATACCTTCTTTTAAATTTGCTTCTCTTAACTTACCTATTCTTAACTTTGCATCACACAATACAAACGTACTAAACAACGCTTAAATTTACTTTCCTTCCCCTTCTATGAGCCCCTATAACTTTGTTGATTTACCAACTTGTCTCTTCTATGATCTTCATTATAAGATGGCGTCTCCTCATTCCTCATTGCCGAATGGATCTGATGAGGCGCCGAACATAAGAAATAAGAGGCACGATCCAAGATAGCTTAGTAAAAGGCCTTAGAGCCGATACACCATCACAGCGTTGATCCACGCGATGGGACCCCTACCGCACCTCCAAAGGCTACGGCAGCTTTCCAGACCATGTGGTAGATCGTTGGGCATGAAAGGGTCCCCATCACCTGTCCATCATTGAAGGTGCTGACATATGAGGAGCATGATAACCTGGTGACAGAAAAATTCACATCGTTCGAGCTCCCACAAGACACCATGCCTGCACTGCAACATTATGCGTTGCTAGCACAGGAAAGGCATGGAAGATCTTCAAGAGTGTCCTCGTCACTAATTACATGAATAAGGAAATGACTCCATTATAGAAGTATAGGTTCATCACTGAAGACATGTGAGGACGATTTGTTGAGTTGAATATGACGGAAGAGTTCATGCGTCAATGTGTGGCGTACAAGACTGTCCAGTCAAAAAATACCCACCCATATAGACTCAGCTCAATTGGGTATGCGGCATATCGCACAATAGATGAGGGAGGACGATGAGGTAGTCTAGAAAGAGGTCACATAGTCATTTGCCTCGATCATGGACCCATGCATTCGATACTGGGTAAGAGCGAGGTCACGTCCCATGTCTTCGGGCAGCATGTCCTTTGCCAACCGCATTGATGAGGAAGTATCCCAATACCTAATATCGTTGAGTGCAAAATCTTCCCAAGACTCTTTCACTTTAGACAGAGAGAAAGATATATTCTCCATGGCCTTGGGAAACAAGAAGCACCTTGGTCACACCCGAGGCCTAGGTGTTTTTGTTCCCTAGAAAATGGGATTTCCACATAACTCCGACACGTACCGGAGTAGAAAGAGAAGCAAAGTTGAGTGTGAGAAATAGCTAGTAGTCCTAATTGAGGAAAGGGTCGAGGACAAGCTCAAAACGTAGTTCGATAGTGTTAGCGCACTTTGCGCTGGGGTACCCTCGCCGACGCACAAATGCGGCCCATGTGGCGTTCGGGCGAGCAGGTGGGTGAGGATGCCCTGCTCGGCCGGCGCCCACCCCACGTGGCGGTCTGGCGGGCGGGGCGAGCACGCCGCCAGTGCCGCCCACGGGCGCTCGGGCGAGAAGGCGGGCAGGACACCTGCCGCCGGCCCCACCACGGGCGGCCTAGCGGCCAGTGGGCGAGCACGCCTCGCTGGCTCGGTGCCGCCCACGTGGCGCTCGGGCGAGCAGTGGGCGAGAAGCCCGCCGCCCGCCGCAATGCAAAAGGTGGGCGAGGTGGCTTCACCAAGTCTCCTTCCCTATCGTGATTATCCCAGCGACAGCCTACTCACAAGTCCCTTGATCGCGAGGATTTTGCCATAAGCCCATTCCTCCGACGCCTCTCACCTACCCGTCGCAAAGGGGTCACATCCCGGGCGGACCGGGCGAAGCCATGCGTCGGCATTTAATGAGGCTGAAGGAACAGGACAGCACGGGAAGGAGTAATAAATGTATGAAGATCGGCATGATGACCCCCCTTTTACCTACCCCCGTAAGCCTGGGCTATATAAGGTGATGAGGACATCTCCACAACGGATACAACCAGCTCTAACTCCACTCACCAGGAGGAACCACCACTTCAAGGACCCCTCACTCGAGCCCATGCGCGTCAACTAAATTATCAGGTGAAGGCGTTCCTAAGTATTCCAATTAATGATACAATGAATGGGATGCTACTTAATTTGTGTGATGATGTGATTGTTCTTAGGAACCATGGGGAAGAACCACAACACACATGGGAGTTCGCGTCCAGAGGGAAGAGCAAATTGGAATCAGTTTCGGACTTCCAGAGATGGTCAACTTCAAATGGCCATAACTTTTGATACAGGAGGCTTCTGGAGGTCTATGAGTACAAGAACGAAAGCTCTGGTCGTCCTCTTTCAAACCAATCCAATGTCACCTCCAAATTCCTTCCGAGTCGACAGGAATCTGCAAAACAATCTGGACCACTTTTCCAGTCCGAGTCTAATTGGGCTTTAGTCCTTTATTCCGAGTTGTAATCCGTAGGCCCATGTTAAGGCCTAGTGCTGCATGCCTTTGGACTATAAATAGCCAGCCGCCACCATAATTAGGGTTTGGGTTTTGTTTGATTAAGTTAGCCATTGCTACTACTTGTACTCGCGCGTGCCGACTAGGCCGCCCGTCTACTTGTTCATCGGAACCCAAATTTTGAGTGTTCTTGTTTTCAGAACCAATCTATATTCATATTTGCAATTGAGTTGCTTGTAATCTCTTGTTCTTGCTGGTTCTTCGATTGCTCACAGGAACAAAGACCTTCGTGGTCAGGTTGGTCGCGCTTCCCGCGGGATCAATAACTTTCAGGAGGGTAGTGTACCGGTCGCTAAGGCGCAACGTCGGGTTCATTGTAGTCGGGCCGCCAACTTCGCTCTCCACCAAATCGACGCTACCTCCTCTCATCGAAAGATCAGGATGCCTAGTCCATATCAGGTGGTATCAGAGCTCAAGGTTGTTCGGTGAGAGATCTTCTTTTCCGTTGTTTTCTTATACCTACAGTCCAGAAAATACCAGAAAGAAATACATCTATAGGCGAGTTGTCACCCTTGATCCCAGACTCTTTGTGCCTTGCTTTTACTACTTAGTTCTCGGCTTGTTGAATTCACGGTTGCTTCGTCGAGTTGAGTTGCTGGTCTTTAGTTTTCTGCCCTTAGAGTTTCGAGTTCGAGTCACGTTTTGATCACAGTTGCGTTCGTAATTGAGTCAGAGTCCTTAGTAGATATCAGATTCATAAAAAAAGAGAGCAACAAGAGTACCTTCAAGATCGCCGCCCATCGTGCAAGGTTTCGCCTCGAAGTGCTCGCCCATCGCGCAAGGTTTCGCCCGAGTGCTCGCCCATCGCGTGCACCGATCGCCCGAGTGCTCGCCCACCGCGTGAACTGGTCGCCGAGTGCTCGCCAACTGCAACAAACTGGTCGCCCTAGTGCTCGCCGACTGCGTGGGCTGGTCGCCGAGTGATCGCCGACTGCGTATCAGAGAAGAAAAAGGCAAGTGCAATTTTCAAAAGCCGCACTAGATCAATTGCAAACCAAAGTTCAGAAAGAGAGAGAGAGAGTATCTTTTAATTACCTTTATACCCCTGGTCCAAAAAAAGTGTGTGTGGTGAGTGTTGTTTGGAGTCCTTTGAGTCTGTTATAGAGTTTTGGGGCTCCCACAAAAAAAATCAAAATCAGAAAAAAAAGGAGGAGCCCTAGCTGTTTTGCTTTGTGTTGAGAACGTTTCTGTGGCATCGTTGGTGATTAGGCTCGCGTCTCTAGTGTGGTTGAGGCTAGGACCAACACCATACTGTCGTGGAACGTTTATTCAACTTGTGGTGACTATTGTGGTACGAGCTCTCCTTTGTTACAATTGCCAGCCACCTATAGCTCCACAGAAAAACTACAACTTACTGTGCTCTTGCTTGGCACTGTGACACCACCTCCCTAGGAGATTTTGACTCGTGGTCGCCGACACCTCCTGCTAAGGCTTGGTAAGAACTGGTAAGAGCTTGGTGATAAAGTCGAGAGTTGAGAGACAGTGCCCTTTCCTGCAATTGTTTGTTTCTTTTGCTTTCTAACCATGTTAGGAACAGCGAGCAATGATGGACAGCATTTCCCACGCACTCGGGGAATCATTCAACATTTCGAGCGCCAAGTCAAGCTGCATACAGAGGGCCTCGATGGTGATGTGCAGGTGGTAAATGAGCGGCTGGGATAGGTGGAGAAGGCTCAGATTGACACCAACGCCAGCCTGACAAATTTGGAGGTTTCCGTTGGCACCATCAATACCAACCTGACGGAGGTATTGCGGCGCCTTGAGGACATGGGTCGAGTACCTCCTGCGGCACGAGGTAATGGTGTGTTGGGTAGCGAGGTGGATGAGAACGTCGACAACTACACTGCTGACTCGGAGCTTGAAGAAGACCCTGCACGGCGTCAACTTCACCGCAACCGGCATGGTATGGGTCCTTTGTGCCCTCGGCATGAGGTACGTGACTATGATGATTCTCTTGGAAAGGTTAAGTTCACCATGCCTCCTTTTGATGGTAAATATGATCCTGATGCATACCTCACATGGGAATTAGCTGTCGAACAAAAGTTTGCAAGTCATGAGTATCCTAAAAACAAAAGAGTTAGAGTTGCCACTAGTGAGTTCACTGATTTTGCCTTTGTTTGGTGGAGTGAGTTTCGACGTAAGAATCCCGATGCTGCACAAAACTGGGTTGATTTGAAAAGAATCATGCAAGCTAGATTTGTACCCTCTTACTACCAGCGTGATTTGTTAAATAAGCTTCAATTGCTTAGGCAAGATAGTAAGAGTGTAGAGGAATACTATCAGGAGTTACAAATGGGCATGTTGCGCTGCGGTATAGAGGAGTCTGAGGAGGCTGCTATGGCTAGATTTATGGGTGGGCTGAACCGTGAGATTTATGACATTCTTAGTTACAAGGAATATAATTCAATCACTCACTTGTTTCATCTTGCTTGCCATGCTGAAAGAGAAGTGCAGGGGCGACGCAAATGGTCTAGCCCGAGAACTCATGTTTCTACAGGTCGTGCTAACACTTGGTCAACCCGAGCTACATCTACATCCACAAGGCAACCGACTGCACCGTCCTTCAACAACAACAAGAATCGACCTCCATCTGCCACGCTGACTTCCAAGGCTTCGGAGGTAACAAAAACTGCTGCACCAGAGGCCGCCAAGAGCTCTACTTCGGTTACTTCAACTGGGAGGACGAGGGATGTGCAATGCCATCAATGCAAGGGCTATGGTCACATGAGGAGTCAATGTCTGAGCAAGCGTGTGCTGATTGTGCGAGACAATGGTGAGTTTTCTTCTGCTAGTGATTTGGATGAAGAAACATATGCTATGCTTGCAGCTGACAATGCAGGGAGCGAAGATGATCATGTCCAGGAAGACCACATTGATGCCAACCATGCTGACCATTATGAGAGCCTCATTGTACAACGTGTATTGAGTGTCCAGATTGGAAAGACCGACCAAAATCAGCGGCACAACCTGTTCCAAACCAAGTGTGTCGTCAAGGAGCGAGCATGTCGCGCGATCATTGACGGAGGAAGTTGCAACAACCTTGCAAGCTTGGACATGGTGGAGAAGCTTTCATTGGAGACAAGACCGCACCCCAAATTTCTACTATGTTCAATGGTTCAACAACATTGGTAAGGTTAAGGTTACACGCTTGGTGAGAGTACAATTTGCTATTGGCTCCTATCATGATTTTGCTGAATGTGATGTCGTACCTATGCAAGCATGTTCTATATTGTTAGGTAGACCTTGGCAATATGATAAAAGTTCCGCATGATAGTAGAACCAATCAAGATTCTTTTGTGCATAAGGAAAGAAGATTGTATTGCATCCTATGACTCTCGATTCCATTATTAAAGAGGACATTGCAAGAGCTAGTAAGCAAAAGATTGATGAAAATGCTAAAAAGAAAACTTCTAGTTCTGTTTGTGATAACAAAAATGAGATTAAGTTGAAAGGTGCATGTTTTCTCGCTACCAAATCTGATGTGAAGGAACTGGTTGTTGATGAATTTGTTTGCTATGCCTTAGTTTGCAAGGATGCTTTGTTCTCATTTGAGGAGATACCTGCTGCTTTGCCCCCTGCTGTGACTAACCTTTTGCAGGAATATGCTGATGTTTTTCCCAAGGACGTTCCTCCAGGTTTGCCACCAATTCGAGGGATTGAGCATCAGATTGACCTCATTCCTAGAGCATCTTTGCCCAATCGAGCGCCATATAGGACTAATCCGGAAGAAACTAAGGAGATACAACGCCAAGTGCAAGAACTGCTTGACAAAGGGTACGTGCGTGAATCTCTTTGTCCTTGTGCTGTTCCGGTCCTTTTAGTTCCTAAGAAGGATGGATCATGGCGCATGTTTATGGATTGTAGAGCAATCAATAACATTACCATTAGATATCGTCATCCTATTCCTAGGTTAGATGATATGCTTGATGAATTAAGTGGCTCTACTGTGTTCTCTAAGGTTGATTGCGTAGTGGCTACCACCAAATCCGCATGAAATTAGGTGATGAATGGAAAACAGCTTTCAAAACCAAGTTCGGTCTATATGAGTGGTTAGTGATGCCTTTTGGATTGACCAACGCACCTAGCACTTTCATGAGACTAATGAATGAAGTTTTGCATGCTTTCATTGGTAGATTTGTGGTGGTATACTTTGATGATATCTTGATCTATAGCAAATCATTAGATGAACATCTTGCTCATTTACGTGCTGTTTTTGACGCTTTACGAGATACACGTTTGTTTGGTAACCTTGAGAAGTGCACATTTTGCACCGATCGAGTTGCTTTTCTTGGCTATATTGTTACTCCACAGGGAATTGAAGTTGATCAAGCAAAGGTGGAGGCAATTCAGAGTTGGCCGACTCCTAAAACGGTCACGCAGGTGCGGAGCTTCCTTGACTTGCAGGATTCTATCGCCGCTTCATGAAAGATTTCAAGACGATTGTCGCACCGCTAAATGAGTTGTCCAAGAAAAGCGTGGCTTTCCAATGGGGCAAGTCACATGAAGATGCCTTTAACTTGTTGAAAGAGAAGCTAACTCATGCACCACCGCTCCAACTCCTGACTTTGGTAAGACTTTTGAACTTGAGTGTGATGCTAACGGCATTGGGATTGTGTGAAGGCCTCAAGTTCGAATCGCTCATGCGGCTAACATTAGCGCCAACCAAAATTTTTGCCACATTTGAGATCAACTTCGACTTCACCAATGTTCTAAACCGCCACTTAGAAAAATTTCCAAACTTAACCAAAATTAAGAGCTAAGCATTTTGGGGACTTAACTGCTTCTCCTTCTTGTTACAAGTGGGGTCAAGTGAGCTTAAATTGCAATGGAATTTGGAGTCAGCAGCAGTTTAAATCAGCACATTCTTTTTTTTCCTCGCCTCCCAACTCCAAACCGCCCCCACCATTTTTTTTTCCTTCTTTTCCTCACCAAGCCGCAACCTCCACTACAAGAAACAGGAAAAATTGTGGTTTTTAAATTGTACAAAAAAACCCACGAATTTATATATTTAAATTGCCGGTTTATAAAAACCCACGATTTAATTAAATTTGGCAAAAAAACCCACGAATTTATATTTTAAATTTGTCGGTTTTAAATTTATAAGACGATTTAATTAAATTGCCTCACTGCTTGCCCTCACGAATTTAACATGTGTTTTAACCTAGGGCGCTCCTTCTCTCTCTCTTCGCCGCCACCCACCGCGCCTCCTCCCTCTCTTCGCTCGCCTCTCACCCACCTGCGCTTCCCACGCCGCCGCGCCGCCACAGCTTCGCTTCAAGACACGCTGGCGCCGTCCCTCTTTCACCACGCTGGCGCTGTCTCTCCTTTCCCAAGACGGGCGCCGCTTCTACCCGCTTCGACAGATTCGCTCATGCACGACTCCCGGATCGCCGACACTTCGATGCCTTGGCTGGCTGCTTCTTGGCGAAGCGGTTCGTCAGTGTTTTTCGCCAAGACGCTGCCGCGCTTATCGCCCAAATTTTCGCGCCGCTTCGCGTTTCGCCATGGCTGCCGCTCGCCGAAGCTCGCTGTCGATGGGTCCGCGCTTCTTCCTCCACACTCGCCGCTTCAAGACCTGTGTCGGTGCGGTTTTATCCCTTCTCCTCTCCCCATGTCCATGGAATTGAACCGAGATGCTCGCGATTTGGTTAGCCATAGGATTGCGCGGTGTAAATTTGGCGGTGTAAATGTTACATACATCCTTGGGAAGGCAAGGACCTAATAATAGAAGAAACAAATACTCAACTTTTTAGTGAAATCGATATCCAAGTCTAATATTCAAGGTATGTAAAGCGAGGCGATTGATTCTCAATCACTCTATTTAGCACATTATAGCCTCCATCCAGTAGTGGCAGGTTTAGGTAGTGTATGTTGTACATGTACTTTGACAAGTATATATTGGAATTAGTTTGTATGGTTCCTTTCTGATCTGGGCAGGCCATCAATGAAATTCAGTGATTTTTTTACCCAAGTTTCCCTTTCTATTATGCATCTCATAATCCACCAACAGGGCCTATAAGTGTGTTTAGGTAAATCATCTTGTTTACATTTTAAACTAAAAACATAAACTTAATTCACTTTATTTTAGCCTATAAGTTTCAGCTCTGAGCTGGAGCTGGGATCTGGAGCTCTCCCAAACAGGGCCTGAATGTGGCTAACTTGCTATTGGGCCAAACTTGCATGCAGTGCTGCCTTCCCACGTTTGACAACGCTCAGTATACCTTAACAATCGACAAGAGCAACTGCAAACATAATTCCATCTCATAAATTACCTTTCCCAACCTCAATCACATCTTACTTCAACAATACTTTCGATGTGATCCTTTTGGTTAATGTGGTCTTTATTGAGGTCTTCATATTTCCTTGAAATATTTTTTTCGTGACTAAGTATGTAATATTAAACTTGTAAGGAAATGTTCTTGCTTGCTTTGTTCTTTGGTGCGTGAATCGCCATCGTATGTGCAATTTGGCTCTTTACTCTTGAACCTTTCTTTCATGAGGTCTATCGACATGCTACCTTTGCGTGTCTTTGAAGCCCTAACTTTTCAAAGGATTGAGGTTTGATTTCACAAAAGGGTTAAATCAGCAGTTCTCACTTAGTCACTGTGTAAGACAAAATGCATAATGTTGTTGAATATGTTTTTGTCTTTATCATGTATCATGTATTTTGACATCTTCAACAGTGTTTTTATGGGTTCTTTAGAAGTTCCGTCTCACTATCCTAAACTATAAAAGTTCCAACAAAGACATTACTTAATTTGGTGCCAATTTTCTAGATCCAAAGGTTTGTTTTCGTGATGTTCGATATTATGGCGCCACATTTTTTCAGCATTGTTCATTTATGAACTTGATTTGTAATTGTTTATGAAATTTTTATAGTTAATGCTCATTGAAGGGTGATGACCGATGGAAGGCTGAATGCTCGTGTGAAATGTGATCTCGACAGATAATCTTATGCTGAAAATAAATGCACGTGTAGTTGAATTTCATGTCGTGCTTCCTCTTTAGTTTGATGATGTTTTTTTTTTTTTTTTGGTTATTTGGCTGATGGTTGCCTATTCCCGGCTTACCCATGAGCCACATTACTCCCAAGGATGTTCAACTTTGACTACAAGGTCGGTGTTTCGATAATGCTTCTTTAAGCAATACTTATTAGCATCCGTAATTGGCTAACTACTTTTTATTGCCCGCTTGATCCGATATATAGCTCTCGTAATAATTCACATGTTTTCATAGGGCACAGACTACCGAGCACAATTTCAAATTGGAAACAATGCGCTCTATGGGGCAAATTATATTCAGTAAAGATCTTTACGATGCAGCTTTGGTTTAACAAAGATCTCACTCTACATCCTGCACTCGAGCACCTTAGGAAGACTTAATAAGGAAAATTATCATATTAAATTATACTTAGTTTTATCCATTTGTTTCTTGAATCATGATTGTTTAAATTCTGCACAGAAGTTTAGCGACTAAAGTTCATGTGTTGGAACTAACTTTTTTTTTTTTTTTTGCTCTTTGATGTCCATTTGAGCTTTTTTAGATCCTATTCCCTAACCATGTGTTTCTGGTCGCCTATGCCTTATAGTCTTGTCTTGATGTTGTGGCTATGCTTAGGTATATTTTGCAGTATGTCTTTGTTTGAATTTTGCACTAGCTTTATATTTTGACTAGGAACAAACTGTACTTTTGGATCAAAGGCTGAATGAGATTGAGGTGTTAAGTTTGACGTCAAATTAGAAATAACTTGGCCATAGTAAGATTATGCATTTGATTGTTTCTATTGCAAATATACGCTACATCAAGATCGGGTCACAATTTTCAATCGTCTCAACATATCATGCTTTGCTAAATGGCAAGCATATTTGTAATTTTGTATATTAAGTAAACCTTGCTTCACATATGAGTAAGCTTTGTAATGAAGTGGGCAAGTACATGTTCTTGAGTCTTGATAATGAAACATCAACCTTTTTGTGCTTCAGAGTGTCACACCAAATTTATCAATGGGGATCAAATATTTCGCTTGGTCACCAGAGGAAGTCCGGATTGGTTTTGCTTCTCGTTATAACACGGATAAAATGGTAAGGATCTAGTATGGACCTTTTCGCTTTTGGATGTTATGATTGAACTTTACATGGCATACATAAGTTTTAAGCCCATCCATTAATTTTTGGATCAAGGGATTACATGTTTAATTTGGAAGCCCTCGTGCCATCGAAAATAACAAGAGATAAGAAACATCTTTTCCTTTCATCAATCACTATAAAAGCACCATTATTCATCATTGCTCACCGACGATCTTTACTGCGTGGTTTTAACATCCACTCGTGTTGTACATAGAAGATTAATCTACTTTAAGAATGCAAGTCGTTACATAGTGAATGAATACTTTCGAGGAGTGCTTCAATGCTTTTTCTCTCAATACAAGTTGCACAAATCTTGAAGTAAGTGAAGGGGTAAGTAATTACATCTACCATCCATTCATGCTTTAATATTTGTGCAACTATCAAAAGAAAAGTATGGAAGCACCTCTCATACTTTAAGAACACATCCGATCACCGCTTTTTTATGATCATTGCGGTGGGTACTCTACAGGTAGCTAGCACCGGTATAGTTGCCTTAAGTTATGTGCGTAAAATTTCCGAGAAGGTTGGACTCCACCAATATCATCAATGTAAAACTTTCACATGATGTATTAACTTGATTCTAACTTCTAACTAACTGCAGTTTCCTTGCATCTGACTTCATGTATAACCACATGTCAAGAGATGTGACTTCTAGCTTTGGTTATGACTACATGCTTAGACAAGTGAGTATCTTAAACATTGACATTTTGTTTGATCACTTAGCAGTTAGCAATGCATTTTTTTTTAGTGAGCTTCTCAATGTTCTGTTACGTGGATGATCTTTCTGTTTCTAATTCTACCGGTATTAATCTATGAGGCTTTTCCAATTCCCCACTCAGCCAGTTCAGGAAAAAAATCTTAAGCATCTTTCTAGAATTGTTATTGATGAAGCTCATTGTGTAAGCCAGTGGGGTCATGATTTCCGACCTGATTACCAGGTATTTTCTACCAGGAAGAGAGAAGTTCATGTTAAATAAAAGGTAACCTTTTGATACAGCTTTTATGATCTGTCAGCATCTAGGTATTTTAAAACGGAAGTTCCTACATACACCATCCTGGCCTTGATCGCAATAAAGAATCGCTAGTGTTAAGGAAGATGTTCAAGTTCTAGGCCTCGCAAACTGCATTGTTTTCAGACAAAGTTTTAATCGTCCAAATCTGAGGTAAGTCTGTCAGGATATATTGACATACAACTTAAATCATATCAGACGATCTCACCTTTTGGTTTTGCAGGTATTATGTAAGGCCCAAGACAAAGAAGTGCCTTGAGGATATTGATAGCTTTATCCGTGCAATCAATATCCGTACAAACTAACTAGGTTTCCCATTGGATTGAAGTTGATGTGAAGTGATCATAGCACCTAGTAATGTGCATTTTAAGATGCTACCTGCCTTGTTGGATACTTGTGTGTCCATGGAACTTTATATGTTTTGCGCTATTTAACCCGATGAGTTGAAATTTATATAATAGATTATACTTTGCAGATATTCATAAACCGCGAATGTAGTGGAGTCATCACGTAAGAAATTTGCATATATGCTTAGTTATTCTAGCTACTCTCGGTCTCTCATTGTTTAATCTGTCCTTATATATTATAAATGCAAATGTTTTTTTGTCTGCTGAGTGGATGTCCTATTTACTAGAGAGGTTATGCCGAAATTTTGTATATTTCGGTGACTTAGTTTTTGTTGAATTATGCTGCTTTGTAACGTCAACGTAAGCATCCAGACTTTTACGTCCTGACATCCTGTATGTTTTTTTCAGGGAAATAGAAATCAGTGCCTTGGAGGAAAGGACTTTACAAAAACATATACCGCAGACTTCAGATGAATTTGAGAAGTTGGTCAGGAGCTCTCCAAATAGTAGCTTCGTCTGGATAAAGTATATGGCATTTTTGTTAGAGCTTGCAGATGTTGAGAAAGCACGCAAAGAGCTGAAAGGTACATCTACAGCTCAAGAATAGTTGTTTTAGATATTGTTCTCAATAAATCTATGGTGATAGCAGGTCTTCCCAAGTGGTTATATGATTAAAAATCATCTTGGTGATGCTAGGAAGTCTTCCCATTAGTTAAATGATTTTTGTAAATAATTATCTTGGTGATGTCGCTTTGATTTTTAATCCATGAAAAGTTACATTCATGTCAATCTCTTTTGCAAAGAGATGGGTTTTCCATGTCAAGCATAGTTTATTTCAAACTTTTTTGCCCCTGCATTGCATGCATTTTTATCTTTTACAATTGTCCCTCATGTTCATTAGGGCTTTAAGAACAATAAACATAAGAGAAGAGGAGGAGAAACTCAATGTTTGGGTGGCATATTTTAACTGAAAATGAATATGGAAGTCCACGGAGGTAAATTGAAAATGACACAACTTTGAAATTTCTTTTTGTTGCTCCACTTGATAACGATTCACTGTTGGTATTTACCAGATGTCACAAGAAGATATTCCAAAGAGCCTTGCAAGATTTCTAAGGATTATAAATCATTTTGAGATGGCAGTGGTTGGTACTGCTTTTGATTAGCCGATGAGCTCAAGCTTGCACTATAGCACATCTCTTACCGTTCTCGATTCTTTTGCCCCATAAGATGGGATTTCTGAATTGATGTTTGATAGATTTTTAACTATTTTACTGGGGACTACCCGATATCCGCCCATTCTGAATAGTAGTATTTGTGGTTCTTGATATTGTTATTTTGTAAAATTCCTAAATGCTTAGCATCTAGGAATTGATGTTTGATAGATTTTCAACTGCTTTTATCGAGGACTCTACCCGATATCTCGTCCATTCGAATAGTATTTGTTTCTCGATTCTTTTGCCCCATAAGATGGGATTTCTGAATTGATGTTTGGGTAGATTTTAACTGCTTTTATCAAGACTACCCGATATCCGCCTATTCGAATAGTAGTATTTGTGGTTCTTGATATTGTTACTTTGTAAATTCCTTCATGCTTAGTGTCTTGATGGGTTCTTTTTATATCAACTGTTTCAACAAAAGCTTGACTAGCATTCCTTGTATTAATCTTAGTTTCTTCATACCATGCCCAACTTATTGCGTTCTTGTTCAAGAAATACCGAATACGAGAAGTCCCAACATGATGAAGAAAGAATTGAGCACGTGAAGCGTAGGCATTGAGTACGCTCAGAGTTCACTAGCTCGATGTCAAGACACCCCGAACTTACGCCAGTGCCGCCGCTGCTGCAATGTGCAAGAGTGCGCGCTTGAGTAGTTGTTTCGCTAGCGCTAATGGTGATCCGCAACCGGAGTGATCGCCTTGTTATGTCAGCTTGAGAGGATCTCAGATAACCCACCGAGGGTCCAAAGTCCACACATTTTTGCTCATGATAGGGTCGAGTCGAAACTATGGAGAATGCCGCTTGTAGATCGATGTGCTGCAGCTTGTATGCGCTTGGCTCGCTTTGGCCGATGTTTTGTGTTATTGCACTAGCAATCGACATATCAATGGGAAGATGTGAATACAAACGTTGTTACCGAAAATTCAGTTTTGTTGAAAAGTTGAATCTTCGCCCACAATATCCCGTCCGAACTCTGTCCCTCGTATGGCAATCACAAGCATATCTCTAGCCACGTTATTCTCGCAGATCATGTGTTGTATAATACATGTGTTATTTTGAGTTCTTTTATAGTGTACCATGTTATTAACCCATGCCGCAATATTTGACGTGTGGTTGTATTATGAGCTATCAAGTGTTGAACAAGATTTCGTGATAATGTCCTAACTATGAATTATTGATGCTTTTGATTTTTAGCCCAGATTATTGCTTAGGAATTATTGCTTGATCGATTGATTTCTTATTTATGCGGAATACATGGTAGTATGAGTTAATGTTCAGAGGATAATATTCATTATAAAATTTCGCATGGATTCATTCCATGCAAAATATGTCACATTCATTATTGTCAAACCTCACATGGAAACTTCAAGGTAACGCACGGGCATATTACTATACACTCATACATTCGACTTCTACCACAATTCTCCGAAAATTTTTTGTAATCGGGAAAGATAAATGTTTGATCTTGTAAAACAATTTTCTTTTATTGTTTACCTTTATGTTTTGTTACCAATTTTATTTTTCGTAGCAACGCACGGGCATTGAACTAGTATATTATAAATGCAAATGTTTTTTGTCTGTTGAGTGGATGTCCTATTTATTAGAGAGGTCATGCTGAAATTTTGTATATTTCGGTGACTTAGTTTTTGTTGAATTATGATCCAAATTCAGAAGAAGGCTAACTTCTGTCGGAGCGGAGCGGATCGTTGTTATTTTTGACTCACGGATCGTTGTTATAAAGGCTCACGGATCGTTGTTATTTTTGACCTAGGTCATTGCCTTATATATGTTCATCTTGTAAGCCGTCGCGAGTTGATCTCTCCGGGATTTGTAAACACTCTTGAAAATAGTGAAGTTTGCTGGCTACAATTTTTTTTGTATGAATGACAAGAAAATTGTGAGTTATTAAAACCCATTTAATTTAACAATTAAATTCGTGGTTTTTTCAAATTTCACTAATTTATCTGTTAAATTCATGGGTTTTTTCAAATTTACTAATTTAGTTGTTAAATTTGTGGGTTTTTTGGCCCATTTAATTTATCAGATAAATTGTGGGTTTTTCAACCCATTGAATTTAACAGATAAATTCGTGGGTTTTTTCAACCCACGAATTTAACAGATAAATTCCACGAATTTAATTGATTAATTTCGTGGGTACCCACGAATTTAATTGATTAATTTCGTCGAGTTAAATTCGTGAAATAAATTCGACGGATTGCCCACGAATTTAACTTAAATTGTGGGTTTTATTTCAAATTGTGGGTTTTGGCCCACGAATTTTTCCCTGCTTTCTTGTAGTGCTCCCCACACTTCTTCCCAAACCGAAATCCTCCCTCCTCCAGCCATTTCTTCAAGCTCGCCGCCTCCAGCTTCTCCCCTTGGTGGCGCCTCCTGCTGTTCTCCAAGGTGGCGCCCTCTCCCAGCACCTCCCCAAGCCGGCCTCCCTCCTCCAAGTGCAGCTCCTCCTCTCCCACCTCCACTCCCTTGAGGTGACGCCCTCCCTTGATCTAGGGTTTGTGTTTTCTGGTTTTGGGGGCAGTATTGGTGGAGTTGGGAGCTTTGGTGAGTAGAGATTTGGAGATTTGGTTGGGGAATAGCCATTCAAGGGTTTGGAGCATAGTTCTGAAATTCGAGCAGATTTTGTAGCTGCTATTTCGTGGTGATTTGAGCAAGTTCTGAGCATTTCCTGCTAGGTTGACTGTAGAGAAAGTTGTGGGTAATGGAATTATCTTTCATCTCCAACTGGAATCACTCAATTTTGTTAATCCAGCTGAATGTTATGGCAATTTTAGTGCTTGCTGCTCTGAAAATACTGAAGATTTCGGGTAGAAACTTGAGCTGTGAATAAAAATTAGTTAGAGGCCGAATTAGAAATTATTTTTGCCTGTGGAGTTGTAGGAAATTTCATGTAGATTGTAAAAATGTTATCATTTACTTAATTCCATTAAGAATAGCAATTTTTATGTTGAAATTGGTGCATGCTGTTCTGAAGCTCTGAGTATTCTGAACTCTGAAACTGCCCTCTGTTCCTGGTGAAATTGGGAGTTATCTGGGCCGAATCTGGGTGATTGGCCAAAGCTAATTTGTAGGCCTATGTCTTGTGGTCGTTTAGGCTCTGAGTTTGCTCAATTTGGCTAAGTGATCAAAAAGTTATGGTCATTTGTATACATGCTGTCCTGAAACTAGTTTTTCTGAAAATTCAGATTTTGGGGCAAAAGTTCAGAGTTTAGTTAAAAACTTTCAATCTATATTCTGAATGTTGTGTTGTATGTTAAAGTTAGATCACCCTCTTGTGGTCCTTTAGAGTCAAAGAAATCAATTTTTAGATTAAGCATTCAAGAGTTATGCCTGTTTAGGGATGTATGCTTGTTGTTTTCAGATTTTGGCTTTAGAGTAGAAGTGGAGTCTTGCAATTGCATTTTCATTCTTCAATTGGGATGAATGTTTGCACTTTTGGATTTGTCTTGAGGATGCATTTAGTATTTTCATTTCATATGCATCGCATGCATCTCATTTTTCGTACATGGCGAACGTGTAGAGAATGAGCACGCGGAGGTTAACGCGGCGGTGACCGAGGGGGGTACCGGACAGCCGTCTATTGTTGAAAATCCCGCAGAAGCTCAAGGCAAGCACCTAAGCATATTCAACCTTATCATAATTGTATTTTTGTGAATGAATTGCTTATTAGATGGTTAGGTTATGCATTAGGAATTGAAATGTGGGAATGGTATTAGAACCTAATTGTTGCACATACATTCATTGTTAATTGTTGAACACTTCCCTTGGAACTAGTATATGGGTAATTATATTGTGTCCATGCTTAGTTTGCTTAGATGTCGGGTATGGGCCAAGTGGTGGATGGCTCCATCACTTGAGATTACTTACTTCACTCTAATGGGTTGCAATTGGTTATAATTATGCTTTGAAATGAAAACTTGAGACCGGACGAGAGGGTTGGATCATTTGGGTGTGGAGACTCAAATGTTGTAGTCTCGCCAGTATTGGTTAAGGACCGATCCGTTGTTAGCCATGTTGATCGAGCACCCTTTGTTGATCGCATACCCGATATAATGGTACGGTAAGCCACCCTTTCAAGGCATACTACTCGATGGGTCATGCCCTCATGCGATTGGACGTGGTTGAGGGCGAGGCCTAGGCTCTCTCGAGGGCTAAGCGAGGCTTGAGCCGCCGAGGAGGTTGCTAGGTGCTCGGCCGCATGAGGATGGTTCAACGAGTAGATATGGATGGGAGGAGGGTTGACATGAGGTTCCTTGTGACACATGTCGTGCGATTGATGATCCTCGCAGGTGAATAAGCGATTCGAATTGCCGCGCTCTCGGATATGAGCACGCTTGTATCATCCGACATTTCAACGTAGTAATAACTTAAATTGAAAATAGTTGGATTACTTGATGTTGATACTTGTTCATGATTTTAATTGCTCTCTTTAATGTTTAAATTCAGCTCTCACTCTAGTAATAGGTGCTGTCCATAACTACTATGAATTTGAAATTTGTGTAGTTGAATTTGATTATGCAACAAAGTAAGCTTTTCTGCACTTTTACCTTAAGCTTATACCTTGCTACATCCAAATGCATATTCCTTCGAGTCGGTCATATATGGACCACGGTAAGTCTTTGTAGTACCTTCAGACTCGCTTCGCTTTGTGGTTTTTCAGTGAGGACTCGATGGGTGTGAGTTCTGTCCATTCTCGCTTCTCGGTGGCTGCAAGGGCACCGAGTAAAAGCTAGCTCAGCGATAAACGCCTGGAAGTGTTCAAGGGCGTGACACTTCCGGAGATGTCTTATTTTGGGTTGAATTTGGTGGTGGTTCTTTCATTTTGTTGTATAGTTAGCTTTAAAACTTGTTATGGCTTTGTTTAAAGTACTTGTCTAATTCATTGTTGGACCTCGTGGTATCGCCTCGCTTAACTCCCTGTATGTGATGTTGTATCTATCTATGTCGTTGTTTATGCTTGTGGTTGGTTGTGATATATATATCTGTTTAGTTATTTGTTTCTTCTGTCTGCTGAGTGGATGTCCGTATTTCTAGGGGCGTCATGCCGAAATTTTGTAGATTTCCTGAGTCTAGGCTAGTTCTTGCTTCGCGTGGTTGTTTGGTTTGTCTTTGTGCTTTGGTTTTAGTTATTGTTGTGCTTCGCTATGCGTGTCTGGTAGTAAAGTTTTGGGTTCGTTGCCCCCTTTATGCGAATTGAATTGATATGGCAATAGAAACCGCTATGCGGGGCGATCCTAGGCGTGCTTCGGGTCGCATACCGGGGGAATACCGGGATTGTTGTCGAGTTATTCGAATGGGATCGTTGTTGTCCTAATTGGGCTTGAGTGTTAGCACTGTGAGCACCATCGGTGATCCGCTGCTAGCCTTCAAACCGGCGAGGGTGACCGACATTCAAATAGCCCGAGGACGGTCTGGGCGGCTCCTCACAAGCCGGTATCGAGCAAGGTGCATAAAGACGAACCGTAAACTTGACGCACCACTTAGGTGATTGATTAGGATATATTTGACATTCTAGGTAGCAATCATTGCTATATTACCCGCCTATGTATATAATTGTTGTGCAGTTGAATGGTGAGCGTGGGAGAAACGACACGTTGGAACTGCAGCATTTCATACCATGCATGCATATGTCTTGCCATGTCCATCTTGCATCATGATTTATGCTTTTATGTATGTTAGACTTGTAGAATTCCTTGTCTTGTATTGTTGTCTAGATCATGTTTAAATTCGGATTTTTAACTAAGTCTAAGAGCCTATCCCTTCCATGTGGAGTCTAACTCTTGTCGCCCCGACCTTGGTTGACGAGAATGAGGACCCATGGAGGTGCGGGAGGTGATGAGGTCATGGGCGATCGCAGCCCCACGATGGTGATCCGCCTCCTCCCAACCTCTTGGATGTGTTGTCGAGGTCGGAGCAGAATCAAGAAACAACCAACCGAATCCTTGAGATGCTTGTTCGTAATCAGCTCCTAGAGGTGGCCGAAGGGCGAGACCGACCCAATGGTTATCTGGATTTCTGCATACCTGACCATCTACCTTCGCTACCATGAGCCACTTGAGGCGATTTATTGGTTGCGCATAATTGAGCAAAAGTTTGCTCTCACCATCGCGAAGATCATGAGAAGGCTCTATTTGTCGCTCAACAACTTCGAGGGACTTCGCCGGTGCTTGTGGGCCAATTTCTTATCATGCAACTCGCCGGTCATCAGTGTCATGGGCAGAGTTCCGTGAGGCCTTTCGGCATATCATATCCCAAGGGGCTCATGGATATCAAGAGGCAGGAGTTCTCTCCTCAAGCAGCTTGAGCAAGTCCGTGATGGACTATTCTCGCGAGTTCAACTATCTCGCTCAATATGCACCAAGAGGTGAACATCGACTTAAAAAGCAAGATCGCTTCATGAATGGATCGTCACCAAGATGCAAGACAAGCTCTCAGCAGCGATTTTTCGATTTTAATGCTTTGGTCACGGCGATCACAAAGGAGCACAAGATGAAGAACCACCAGAAGAAAAGAAGCGGAAGCGGTGGTATGCTTGTTCCGCAGTGGCGTCATAGCGTGTTTCGGCCGTCTCCTTCCTCCACTTCGAGCACTGCTTCCTCGTGACCTTCCCTACAGCGGGCATGGCCCGACCTCCTGTTGTTGCTCTCGCCCCCACACCCACACGGAGTGAGAGTGGGGGTGAATTCAGTCCAGCCGTGCTACAATTGTGGGCGGCGGGACACTTCATCGTGATTGTCCTTTTCCAAAGCGGACAACAACTTCAATGCTCCAAGGCCTCAAGTCGCTATCAAGACCGCCTCCACGCCCCAACGGAAGGAACCTCAAGCTTCAAAGAATGGCCGAGTCAACTACACCGACGCCAAGAAATTCCAGAGGGCTTACAACGTGTTGACGGGTATGTTATGCATTGATGGGCATGTCGCTAGGGTTTTATTTGACTCAGGGCTTCTCATTCTTTTATTCGCAAGGATTTTGCTATGCACCATCAAATGAGAGTGAGCTGCAAAGAACACCTCATTCCTCATTGAAGCACTGGGTTCAAAAATGGTCGCTAATCAAGTAGTTCAAGAAGCATTTGTGCTGATCCAAGGGGTTCCGTTCCTTGTCAACTTGTTGCTCCTCGATCTTCGTGGGATGGATGTTATCTTGGGCATGAATTGGTTAACACGGCAGCAAGCCGTCCTATATTGCTCTCGTCGCTCCATCTCACTCAAGGGACCGATGGGCGACAGGTTAACTCTACTTCTTGATGGTGGCAAGGCCACTCTTTGCTCCTTGAATGGTGCTGAAATTGAGGAGTTAGAGTCCATTCCCGTGGTTTCTGAATACCCGGATGTGTTCCCAGCGGAATTGCCGGGGATGCCGCCCGATCGGGATATTGAGTTCGTAGTGGAACTTCAGCCCGGGGCTGCTCCAGTTTCCAAGCGGCCGTATCGAATGCCACCCGATGAATTGGCCGAATTGAAGAATCAACTGAAGGAACTGATGGACAAGGGATTCATTCGTCCAAGTTCCTCACCTTGGGGCTGTTCGGCTCTCTTCGTGGCCAAGAAGGATGGTTCTCTCCGCCTGTGTGTTGATTATCGTCCTTTGAACGCAGTCACCATAAAGAACAAGTACCCTCTTCCTCGAATTGATATCCTCTTTGATCAGCTTGCTGGTGCACAAGTGTTCTCCAAGATTGATTTGAGACTCGGGTATCATCAAATCAAGATTCGAGCTGAAGATATCCCGAAGACGGCATTCTCCACTCGTTATGGCCTATATGAGTATACCGTCATGTTGTTCGGTTTGACGAATGCACCGGCGTACTTCATGTACCTTATGAACTCCATCTTCATGGAGGAACTTGACTCCTTCGTGGTCATCTTCATTGACGATATCCTCATCTACTCAGCAAATGTAGAAGAGCATGCCAAGCATCTTCGCATCGTTCTTGAGAGACTCCGAGAACATCGCCTTTATGCGAAATTCAGCAAGTGTGAGTTTTGGCTGAAGGAGATATCTTTCTTGGGACATGTCCTCTCCGAACAAGGTGTTGCTGTCGATCCAAGCAAAATGCAAGAAGTTCTCGAGTGGGAACAGCCCAAAACTATCACGGAGATCCGTAGTTTCCTTGGGCTTGCCGGCTATTATCGCCGATTCATTCAAGACTTTTCGAAGATTGCCAAACCTATGACCGAGCTACTCAAGAAGGGTGTTGCATTTAAATGGTCAACGGGTTGTGAGCAAGCATTTCGGACCTTGGAACAGCGCCTTACTACAGCTCCTCGCCCTCACGCAACTCGATATTCACACGCCATTCGATGTTTATTGCGGCGCGCCGTATCGGACTTGGTCAGGTGCTTATGCAAGAAAGCCGAGTTGTCGCCACACGCCTCGGCAATTGAAACGACATGAAGAGCACTATCCAACTCATGATTTAGAGCTTGCCGCTGTGGTTCATGCTCTAAAAATTTGGCGCCACTCCTTCTTGGGAACAAGTGCAACATCTATACTGATCACAAGAGTCTCAAGTACATCTTCACTCAGGCAGATTTGAATATGAGGCAAAGAAGGTGACTTGAACTGATCAAGGACTACAATTTGGAAGTGCATTACCACCCAGGAAAAGCTAATGTGGTGGCTGACGCATTGAGTCGCAAGGCCCGATGCAATTGCCTCACTCTTCAACCCCAAAGTACCACTATCTGTGCAGAATTGCAGAAACTCGGCATAGAAATGGTTGAAGAAGGGTTCTTGGCCAACCTACAGTTGAAGTCCACGCTGCTAGATCAGATTAGAGAGGCGCAAAAGAAGGACAAGGGTGTTGCCCGAATACGTGACAAGTTGAATTCCGGCCAAGCTACTTGCTTTCATCTTGATGATTGTGGAACTTTATGGTTCGGCAAGCGCCTAGTCGTCCCTAAAGACCAAGAGTTGAGAAGGAAGATTCTCGATGAAGCCCACAACTCCTTGCTCACAATTCATCCGGGCAGCAACAAAATGTATCAAGACTTGAAGCAACAGTTTTGGTGGACTCGCATGAAGCGCGAGATTGCTCGCTATGTGTCCGAGTGTGATGTTTGCCAACGGGTGAAGGCCGAACATCTCAAAGCCACCGGCACTCTTCACCAACGCCCATTCCAAGTTGGAAGTGGGAAGAGGTTGGCATGGATTTCATCACCGCCTACCGACGACTTCTTCTGGTCATGACTCGATATGGGTTATAGTCGACCGGCTGACTAAGTCCGCGACATTTCTAGCCGTCGCACCACTTATCAAGCCAAGAGGTATGCGAATTGTACATATCACGGATTGTATGTCTTCATGGAGTACCAAAGCGAATAGTTTCCGATCGAGGGTCTCAGTTTGTTTCTCGATTCTGGAGAAGTCTGCATGAGGCATTGGGCACCAAGCTGCTTCACAGCTCGGCATATCATCCCCAAACTAATGGCCAGGCCAAGAGGGTCAATCAGATCCTTGAGGACATGCTGAGGGCTTGTGTTCTGTCTTATGGGAAGAAATGGGATGAATGTCTTCCATATGCTGAGTTTGCATACAACAACAGCTACCAAACCAGCATCAAAATGTCCCCCTTCGAAGCACTCTATGGTCGCAGCTGTCGCGCACCCCTGAACTGGTCCGAGAGTGGAGAACGTTCACTCTTTGGACCTGAACTGGTCATGACGGCAGAAGAGAAGGTAAAGACCATACAAGAAAACTTGAGGATAGCACAATCACGACAAAAGAGCTATGCCGATCGTCAGAGAAGACCTCTCTTTCAACATTGGTGATTATGTCTATCTGAAGGTATCTTCTCCGGGCACCCATCGTTTCGGGGTTAAGGGAAAATTGGCACCTCGATACATAGGACCTTTCCGGATCCTTGCAAGACGTGGTCAAGTGTCATATCAATTGGAGCTTCCTCCCGCTCTAGCGATGATCCACGATGTCTTCCACATATCGCAATTAAAGAAGTGCCTCCGTGTTCCCTTTGAACATCTCGAAGTGGATGAACTTGAGGTTCTGCCCGATCTGACCTATCAAGAGTATCCTATTCGAGTTTTGGATGAAGCTGAACGCAAGACTCATAGGAGGACTCTCAAATTCTACAAAATTCAGTGGAGTAATCACACTGAAGATGAAGCCACATGAGAACGGGAAGACCGTTTAAAAGTCGAGTATCCCGAGTTCTTCCATGCTATGTAAGTGCTACCATCCAATCTTTTCGCAATTAAAGCCATATCATTTGTATGTGGCTGCATTGTCCATATAAATCCTATCTATCTATGCTCTCATTTTCGAATCTCGGGGCGAGATTCCTTTATGGGGGAGGATTTGTCAAGGCCTCAAGTTCGAAATCGGCTCATGCGGCTAACATTAGCGCCAACCAAAATTTTTGCCGCATTTGAGATCAACTTCAGACTTCAGTCAATGTTCTAAACTGCCGCTTAGAAAAATTTTCAAACTTAACCAAAATTAAGAGCTAAGCATTTTGGGGACTTAACCGTTCTCCTTCTTGTTATAAATGGGGTCAACTGAGTGCAAATTGCAAAGGAATTTGGAGTCAGCAGCAAGCGAAATCAGCACATTCTTTTTTTTTCCCTGCCTCCCAACTCCAACCGCCCCCACCATTTTTTTTCCTTCTTTTCCCCTCACCAAGCCGCAGCCTCACCCACACTTCTTCCCAAACCGAAATCCCTCCCCTCCCCTCCAGCCATTTCTTCAAGCTGCGCCTCCTCCAGCTTCTCCCCTTGGTGGCGCCCTCTCCCAGCACCTCCCCAAGCCGGCCTCCCTCCTCCAAGTGCAGCTCCTCCTCTACCACCTCCACTCCCTTGAGGTAAGGCCCTCCCTTGATCTAGGGTTTGTGTTTTCTGGTTTTGGGGGTAGCATTGGTGGAGTTGGGAGCTTTGGTGAGTAGAGATTTGGAGATTTGGTTGGGGAATAGCCATTCTAGGGTTTGGAGCATAGTTCTGAAATTCGAGCAGATTTTGTAGTTGCTGTTTCGTGGTGATTTGAGCAAATTCCGAGCATTTCTTACTAGGTTGAATGTAGAGAAAGTTATGGGTAATGGAATTATCTTTCATCTCCAACTGGAATCACTCAATTTTGTTAATCCAGCTGAAAGTTATGGCAATTTTAGTGCTTGCTGCTCTGAAAATGCTGAAGATTTCGGGTAGAAACTTGAGCTGTGAATAAAAATTAGTTAGAGGCCGAATTAGAAATTATTTTTGCCTGTGGAGTTGTAGGAAATTTCATGTAGATTGTAAGAATGTTATCATTTACTCAATTCCATTAAGAATAGCAATTTTTATGTTGAAATTGGTGCATGCTGTTCTGAAGCTCTGAGTATTCTGAACTCTGAAACTGCCCTCTGTTCCTGGCCAAACTGGGAGTTATTTGGGCAGAATCTGGGTGATTGGCCAAAGCTAATTTGTAGTTCTATGTCTTGTGGTCGTTTAGGGTCTGAGTTTGCTCAATTTGGCAAAGTGATCAAAAAGTTATGGTCATTTGTATACATGCTGTCCTGAAACCAGTTTTTCTGAAAATTCAGATTTTAGGGCAAAAGTTCAGAGTTTAGTTAAAAACTTTCAATCTATATTCTGAATGTTGTGTTGTATGTTAAAGTTAGATCACCCTCTTGTGGTCCTTTAGAGTCAAAGAAATCAATTTTTACATTAAGCATTCAAGAGTTATGCCTGTTTAGGGATGTATGCTTGTTGTTTTCAAATTTTGGCTTTAGAGTAGAAGTGGAGTCTTGCAATTGCATTTTCATTCTTCAATTGGGATGAATGTTTGCACATTTGGATTTGTCTTGAGGATGCATTTAGTATTTTCATTTCATATGCATCGCATGCTTCTCATTTTTCATACATGGCGAACGTGTAGAGAATGAGCACGCGGAGGTTAATGCGGCGGTGACCGAGGGGGGTACCGGACAGCCGTCTATTGTTGAAAATCCCGCAGAAGCTCAAGGCAAGCACCTAAGCATATTCAACCTAATCATAATTGTATTTTTGTGAATGAATTGTTTATGGGATGGTTAGGTTATGCATTAGGAATTGAAATGTGGGAATGGTATTAGAACCTAATTGCTGCACATACATTCATTGTTAATTATTGAACACTTCCCTTAGAACTAGTATATGGGTAATTATATTGTGTCCATGCTTAGTTTGCTTAGATGTCGGGTATGGGCCAAGTGGTGGATGGCTCCATCACTTGAGATTACTTACTTCACTCTAATGGGTTGCAATTGGTTATAATTATGCTTTGAAATGAAAACTTGAGACCCAAGTAGAGGGTTGGATCATTTGGGTGTGGAGACTCAAATGTTGTAGTCTCGCCTGTGTTGGTTAAGGACCGATCCATTGTTTGCCATGTTGATCGAGCACCCTTTGTTGATCGCATGCCCGATATAATGGTACGGTAAGCCACCCTTTCATGGCATACTACTCGATGGGTCATGCCCACATGCGATTGGACGTGGTTGAGGGCGAGGCCTAGGCCTCTCTCGAGGGCTAAGCGAGGCTTGAGCCACTCGAGGGAGGTTGCTAGGTGCTCGGGCCGCATGAGGATGGTTCAACGAGTAGATATGGATGGAAGGAGGGTTGACATGAGGTTCCTTGTGACACATGTCGTGCGATTGATGATCCCTCGCAGGTGAATAAGCGATTCAATTGCCGTGTTTCGGATATGAGCACGCTTGTATCATCCGACATTTCAACGTAGTAATAACTTAAATTGAGAATAGTTGGATTACTTGATGTTGATACTTGTTCATGATTTTAATTGCTCTCTTTAATGTTTAAATTCAGCTCTCACTCTAGTAATAGGTGCTGTCCATAACTGCTATGAATTTGAAATTTGTGTAGTTGAATTTGATTATGCAACAAAGTAAGCTTTTCTGCACTTTTACCTTAAGCTTATACCTTGCTACATCCAAATGCATATTCCTTCGAGTCGGTCATATATGGACCACGGGTAAGTCTTGCGAGTACCTTCTGTACTCATGCTTTTGCTTTGTGGTTTTTCAGGTGAGGACACCGATGGGTGTGAGTTCTATCCGTTCTGCTTTTCGGTGGTCGGGCGGGGCACCGAGTAGAAGCTAGCTCAGCGATGTAAACGCCCGGAAGTGTTCAAGGGCAGGACACTTCCGGAGATGTCTTATTTTGGGTTGAATTTGGTGGTGGTTCTTTCATTTTGTTGTATAGTTAGCTTTAAAACTTGTTATGGCTTTGTTTAAAGTACTTGTCTAATTCAGTTGTTGGACCTCGTGGTATCGCCTCGCTTAACTCCCCGTATGTGATGTTGTATCTATCTATGTCGTTGTTTATGCTTGTGGTTGGTTGTGATATATATATCTGCTTAGTTATTTGTTTCTTCCGTCGCTAAGTGGATGTCCGTATTTCTAGGGCGCCATGTCGAAATTTTGTAGATTTCTGAGTCTAGGCTAGTTCTTGCTTCATGTGGTTGTTTGGTTTGTCTTTGTGCTTTGGTTTTTAGTCATTGTTGTGCTTCCACGTTGCGTGTCTGGTAGTAAAGTTTTGGGTTCGTTGCCCCCTTTATGCGAATTGAATTGATATGGCAATGGAAACCGCTATGCGGGGCGATCCTGGGCGTTCTTCGGGTCGCATACCGGGGGAATACCGGGATTGTTGTCGAGTTATTCGAATGGGATCGTTGTTGTCCTAATTGGGCTTGAGTGTTAGCACTGTGAGCACCATCGGTGATCCGTTGCTAGCCTTCAAATCCGATGAGGGCGACCGGACATTCAAATAGCCCGAGGACGGTCTGGGCGGCTCCTCACAGATTAGAGGTGTGCTGATCCAAGAAGGTAAGCCAGTTGCATATTTTAGTGAGAAATTATCTGGGCCTCGTTTGAACTATTCAACTTATGATAAGGAATTGTATGCACTAGTTCGAACATTAGAGACTTGGCAACATTATTTGTGGCCCAAAGAGTTTGTTATACATTCTGATCATGAATCCTTGAAGCACATTCGTAGCCAAAATAAGTTGAACCGTAGGCATGCAACATGGGTAGAATTCATTGAGTCTTTTCCTTATGTTATTAAACACATGAAGGGGAAGGATAATGTTATTGCTGATGCTTTATCTCGACGGTATACCATGCTTTCACAACTAGACTCTAAAATCTTTGGCTTGGAAACGATTAAAGAGCAATATGCACTTAATGCTGATTTTAAAGATGTTTTGCTAAATTGTAAGGAAGGAAGAGTTTGGAATAAGTTCATTGTTAATGATGGGTTTGTGTTTCGTTCTAACAAGCTATGCATTCCAGTTGGATCTGTTCGTTTGTTGTTACTTTAGGAGGCGCATGGAGGAGGACTTATGGGACACTTTGGTGTGAAGAAGACAGAGGATGTGTTGGCCAACCACTTTTATTGGCCAAAGATGAGGCTTGATGTGGAGCGCTATGTCTCTCGCTGTTCTACTTGCAATAAAGCTAAGTCACGACTGAACCCACATGGTTTATATATGCCTCTTCCTGTTCCTAGTGTTCCATGGGAGGATATTTCAATGGACTTTGTTTTAGGCCTTCCTAGGGCAAAGAGGGGGAGGGATCGCATATTTGTTGTCGTGGATAGGTTTTCTAAGATGGCACATTTTATACCTTATTATAAGAGCGATGATGCTACAAATATTGCTGATTTGTTTTTCAGGGAGATAGTTCACATGGAGTGCCTTCTACAATTGTGTCGATCGATGCAAAATTTTTGAGTCATTTTTGGCGGACGCTTTGGAAGAAACGGGTACCAAGCTCTTGTTTTCTACTACATGTCACCCTCAAACCGATGGCTGCATCAAGTCGCCAATGTAACGTTGTCTACAATATTGAGAGCCATTTTGAAGAAAATTTTGAAGATGTGGGAAGAGTGCCTACCTCATGTGGAGTTTGCCTACAACCGCTCATTGCATTCTACTACCAAGATGACTCCTTTTCGTGGTATATGGTTTCAACTCGTGCACCTATTGATATTTTACCTTTACCATGTTCTGAAAAAGTAAACTTAGATGCTGCTAAACGTGCTGAATTTGTGCTAAAATTGCATGAGAATACTAAAGAGAACATAGAGCGCATGAATGCTAAATATAGAGCTGCTGGTAGTCATGGTAGGAAGGAATTAACTTTTGAACCTGGAGATCTTGTTTGGTTGCACTTGAGAAAGGATAGGTTTCCTGATTTGTGAAAGTCCAAATTGATGCCTAGAGCTGTTGGTCCTTTTAAAGTGATTGCTAAGATAAATGATAATGCATACAAGCTTGATTTGCCTGCAGACTACGGTGTAAGCAATTCTTTCAATGTTGCTAATTTGAAGCCGTACATGGGTGATGAAGATGAGCTAGAGTTGAGGATGACTCCATTTCAAGAGGGGGAGGATGATGAGGACATCTCCACAACGGATACAACCAGCTCTAACTCCACTCACCAGGAGGAACCACCACTTCAAGGACCCCTCACTCGAGCCCGTACGCGTCAACTAAATTATCAGGTGAAGGCGTTCCTAAGTATTCCAATTAATGATACAATGAATGGGATGCTACTTAATTTGTGTGATGATGTGATTGTTCTTAGGAACCATGGGGAAGACCCACAACACACATGGGAGTTCGCGTCCAGAGGGAAGAGCAAATTGGAATCAGTTTCGGACTCCCAGAGATAGTCAACTTCAAACGGCCATAACTTTTGATCCAGGAGGCTTCTGGAGGTCTATGAGTACAAGAACGAAAGCTCTAGTCGTCCTCTTTCAAACCGATCCAATATCACCTCCAAATTCCTTCCGAGTCGACGGGAATCTGCAAAACAATCTGGACCACTTTTCCAGTCCGAGTCTAATTGGGCTTTAGTCCTTTATTCCGAGTTGTAATCCGTAGGCCCATGTTAAGGCCTAGTGCTGCATGCCTTTGGACTATAAATAGCCAGCTGCCACCATAATTAGGGTTTGGGTTTTGTTTGATTAAGTTAGCCATTGCTACTGCTTGTACTCGCGCGTGCCGACTAGGCCGCCCGTCTACTTGTTCATCGGAACCCCAATTTCGAGTGTTCTTGTTTTCAGAACTAATCTATATTCATAGCAATTGAGTTGCTTGTAATCTCTTGTTCTTGCTGGTTCTTCGATTGCTCGCAGGAACAAAGACCTTCGTGGTCAGGTTGGTCGCGCTTCCCGCGGGATCAATAACCTTCAGGAGGGTGGTGTACCGGTCGCTAAGGCGCAACGTCGGGTTCGTTGTAGTCGGGCCGCCAACTTCGCCCTCCACCAAATCGACGCTACCTCCTCTCATCGAAAGATCGGGACGCCTAGTCCATATCATAAGGGCCCTCTGGTGCATAGGGAAGGGGGGTCGAATAATCGAGAGTTCAGCAGTAGAACCTAAGGAAGAACTTGTAACCTGAGAGCTCTGTACTAGTGTTGACGCCAAAAACGTGAAGAGGGTTTCTGGCCTACAACACACCAGACGAACGCCGGGTTCAAGTGCGAGGCATGCCAATCGATTTGACCCTGTAATCGATAAGGAGCAAAATTGTGAAATTCAATCAAGCCGATTTCAAGATGCAAATCGGCTAAGACAGAAATCAGCCCAAAAGCCGATTAGAAGGGTAACTAGACTAGCCGGTTAAGACTAATCCAGGGGGTAAAAGGCAGATTGATTCTGAAAAGGCGATGCACAACAAGACAGAATAAATCAAACCTGGAGAAATCGATGATGATCAAACAATCGGCGATTCGCAACTTTATTTGATCAATGTCGACTTACAGAGGAACGATTACAGAACTAAAAGACTAAAAGCTAAAACAAAACTGGCAGACGTGATTTGTGGTTGTTGTCCCCTTCAAGCAGCCCTAACGCGCCTTATATACCTGCTGGCCGATCCGAGTCCCGGTCCAACACGATGATGCAATCCGAATCGGCTTCGTAGTTTCCTATTTGGACTCTGTTTCCAAATATTATCCGTACATTATCCAAATCTTTTAAGGCGCTCCGTGTTGTATCCAAACTCACGTTTTTTGCCGATTCTTCTCGTAGTTTCCAAAAACTGGTGCAAACATATGCCCCCCATTTTTGGAAGATAACTTGCTATCTTCCAAAAATCCGTTGGTTCCTTCATCATCCGCTTCTTCACCCATCGCCTTCTTCCTTACTACCAGAGAACTGCTCCAAGAATCGCTGCATTAATTGCGCCGCATGCACCTTAACGCACCATAACTTCCCGTGTCGCTCGATAATCGTTTCCCGCCGTTTTCACTTTTCACCGTATATATATGCGGGACCCCCACGGTCATTTCCACGCTTTCCAGCTCTCGCACTTTCTGCAATCGGCTTTCCTCCTTCAATCGTCTTCTCTGTGCTGGTGATCAAGCTTTCCACCTCCCTCATCGGTTGAATGGATCCCTCACAGGTATTGATCCCGATTCCTAAAAGTGAAGATCAATACTACCTAGGACCGGTAGGAAACTCGACTGCCGATACAGTTATTGACGAGGAAATTCCTAGACTCCCTTTATCGGCTAAAGGATATAACATAACAGAATGGGGAAAAAGCTTTAGGGCTTGGCCGACGGCTCTCAAAGGCTGGAGAAGCTGGTACATCCGGGTATCGGCCCAAAAAAGGTCTGAATGGGAAAATATGGGCATAGCTGAATGTCTTCCACTGAGTCTTGCAAACCCTGAAGCCAATGAGCCCTTGGTGGCCACGGCCTGTTATTTTTGGTCGGACACTCTTAATGCTTTTCTTTTTCGGACTGGCCCCATCGGCCCAACCCTCTTAGACATAGCCGAGCTTTGTTGCCTTAGGCTGGACGGAGACCAGATATCGGCTTTTAGCGGCAAGCCAAGATACAAACTAATCCGATCAAAAGGCGAGGGATGGTCTAAGTATATCCAGCACAACAATAGGATAAATGGTCTGGTATCGGACGAGGAACATGTGGCTTTCCTGAACCTGTGGCTGGATCGGTTTCTATTTTGTGGAGCCTCCTTGGGTCCGACGCAAGTATTCTAGTTCGTGGCAGAGCAGCTGGTAGAGGGCCGTTGGCTTGCACTTGGAAAAATGCTTCTTGGTGCTTTTTATCAGATGATGCATGTTATTCGGAGTCAGCTTTTCTCTTGGTTTGCTCAATTTGTTGTGAGCAACATAGGAGGCCCGTTATGGTTCATTCAGTTATGGCTTTATAGCATTTTTAGCCGATCCTTGATTCTAGAGCTGCCAGAAGGATCGGCTTTTCCTTGTGAGGACTACCCTGAAGGCACGACCCCCCAATACAGAGCCAGCCGATCGCATGGAGAGAAACTTGTGATGTGCACTATCGGCGACGCCGAATTATTCCCACGACTTCAAGAAATATTTGTCATTTTTTCAGATTTGGATAACACAACCTTCGCCAACAAGATTTCTTTTTTCTTATGGTGATGATGCTGATTTTCATGGCCTTCATTCCTTCATTTGGACGCCGATAGCTCCTTGATGCCGCCACGACTTTAGAGCTATATCGAATTTTCAGATCCCTTGCATCCTTCATGTCGGCTTGAATTTCGCAATAGGACGCTTTCACCGTCAGACGAAGTTCTACCACCTTCTAAGATATGCCCGCCACCGGCTTTGGCCAAGTGGTGCCTAGTCTGCCCCTCTTCAGTCGTCTTGAACCAAGGGCCAGAGTAACTAATGCAACTGCAGCTGAAATTATTTCTGAAATAGCCGATGAGTTCCAAGTTATTGATCTTCCGAGCTTTTTCCTGAACTCCCGCCGCGCTGGCCAATTCTCGGCTTGGTGGGCGCCCATATCGGAAGCCCTTTATTTGGATCGCACACCGTCGGCCATTATAGAGACATTCTTACCGGACTTTCATGAGCCGACGATAGTTTCCTCTAGCAGCAGTTCGAGCGATGATAGTTTGGATTCTTCCAGCTCGTCGGGCTATTCTAACTCACCTATAGCTGTAGAGGTATCGGCTTATTTTCTTGTACTTTGTACCTGTGTTTCTTGCTTGTGATTTATCCGCTAATTTCCTTGTCCTTTTCGTAATGCCATGGTCGATCAAACCACCGCCGCTCCATCATTCGCTTCATTTACGCGGGCCTAAAGGAAAAGGCCCAATCAAAGCATCGCCTAATCGGCTATTCTTCCGTAGCCTTCAGATTCAAAGTCGTCACTTTCGAACTCAAAAAGGCCGAAGTTTCAAAGAAGTGTTTGGAACCGATAATTGCTTCCCTTGTCTTGTTGCTCACTTTTGACTTTGTATAATTAATTTCTTGCGAAAAACCTAAGTCGATTTAAAGTTCTACCGCCGCAAAAACGCACCAACAAAGTGCCGAGAGCTCTCCCCATGCATCGGTTTTTGTAGAGGTGAATCCTTTTGCTGCTTTTTGAGTATTTTACTGATCCCTAACGCATTCTTTATCGGTTTTCAGCCGGTGACGTCTTCGCAAGCTGCCGGGGCATTAGCCGATCTTCAAAATGCTAATGTTGCTAGCCCACTGATACTGCCTCCTCCAGCACGGCTCCCTGCTCCTTCGCCTCCTTAGCCGACCACCCAGAAGCCGCCACGAGGAGTCAATCTGACCCAGATGACTTGCTCGGCTTTACCGGACGAGCTAGTAACCCGTAAGTGATTGCCCCCGACGACTATGTGGCGTACATCTGTAATATCATCACCGTCTCCCAGAAGGCATCCGCTGCGGTCGTCCAATCGGGCCCGAACATGCAGGAGAAGTGAATCGCTTTTAATCGTGATTTTCACCGAGGCGCATATCTTGGTTAATGCTCACCAATTAGCGACGCGATGGCTGTTGTTGAAGCCGATCTCCGCCGAGGCCTCAAGGCTATCTTGGACGTCTGTCATATAGATGAGAGGGGGCGGAAGTTGAAGCGCAACGGCTAGATCGGCACAAATGAGAAGCTCAAGCAATGACCAACGCCGCTAGACGAGCTGGTGGCGACGCAGCCAAGAAGAAAAGTCCGATGAAGATTCTTCTACCTCAAGGTTGCCAAGTCTCGCCGCAAGAAAAACTAGAGTTGACGAAGAAGCGGCTCGAGGAGGAATTGGCTAAAGTAGAAGAAGAGCTTGCAAACAATCTTGTCTCCGGTGATCGCCACTTCAACGCCCCTGAAAAGCCGAAGACCGACATTGGCCTGGCCAGAAGCGAAGGTGAAAGAACAATCGCCAAACTCGCTCTAAAGGTTCGGTTCCGCCTAAGCCGATAATGACATCGTTACGGCCATCAAACATCGCCAAGGCTGCCGTGGCATCGCGGCTTTAGGGCTAGAATCCTGGTCGTGCATGTAATTTATTGATGTGGGTGTATGTCGAAACAATGTTGCTTTTGCTATGTTTCAGAATACACTTTTAATCCATTGCCTAACCGATTATTCTTGTCTTATTTAATTGGTCATTTATCCGATTTATTTCTGAATTATTTGTACCGCATTTTGATTAAGCACCCATCCAAACGCTTAGGTAGTATTTCTTTAGATATTTCCCATTGATTGCCTTAGGAATATGCTTCCTTCTAATGTCTCAAGTATATACGATTTCCACCAACAAGCCGATTTATTTTATACTACCCTTCCCATGTTGGCGATCATTTACCGAATCGACTATCCTTAGAACCGATTAGCAATATCGCTTTTCCAAACCAAATCGGCTTCATTGAATGATTTAGGCATGACCTTTTGTTGTAAGCTCTAGCAACTCTCCTTTTGTTCTTTTCGAGCCGATCTAACGAATCATTTCGATTCGCCAGATCGCCTAAATTGCATAACATCAATTCTTTTGTATTCGCTTGTTGATAACCCGCTTTGTCTCGCCACACCTAATAGATTCAATACTTATTTCTACAGTAACACGGCCTCCGTCTGTGATACCAACCGATAAGGTGATAATTTAGTCGAATTCGTGAAATGCTAGCCGATAAGCCCATAGAGACTCGACAATGTAGTGTGCCGTGTTCGAGGCTTTTCATCAATTTTTTCTTAATCGCTTTGATGAAAGTTTTGTTTGATGACTCACTTGTCCATTGGCCCGAGCGTAATATGGCGATGAGTTAGCAACTTGATTCCAAGGCTTTTCGCAAAACTTTTAAAATCGTTAGACATGAACACAGCCTTGATGGGTTGTGATAGTCCGAGGAATACCGAATCGATGGATAATATGCTCGTTAACAAAGCCGATAGCTTCCACGCTGGTGACTTTTTTAAGCGGAACGGCTTCAACCCATTTTGAAAAATAGTCCGTGGCCGCAAGAATAAACTTATGGCCTTTGCTTGACGTTGGGAATATTTGGCCGATTACGTCTATCCCCCATCCTCTAAACGGCCATGGTTTGATAATCGGGTATAAGGCCGATGCCGGTGCAAGCTGTACGTTTCCAAACTTTTGACAAGTTTGACACCCCTTGTAATACTTAAAACAATCTCCCAACATTGTCGGCCAAAAATACCCGGTTCGTCTTAGGATCCATCTCATTTTGTGAGCCGATTGATGTGCTCCGCAAATTCCTTCGTGAACTTCGCCCATAGCTACCTTTGCTTCTTCGTCCCCAAGGCATCTCAACAACAAACCTTCCATTGTCCGATAATATAATTCTCCTTCTAGCACAACATACTTCAACGCTTGTTGACGCACTTTTCGCGCGGTAGGCCTGGATGGATTCATTAGGTAAGCTTTTATCTCTGTCCTCCAATCGCATTATTGACACATAGCATCGCTTTTGTCGACATTCAAACGCCAGACGGCCAGTAATCCTTATGGCTCAAGTGCTCGAGCCAAGATGTTGGCCTTGTTATTCATCTCTCGGGCACATGGCCGATAATTGAATGACGAAAAGTGTTGATAATATTGAGACAATGCTCTAGATACTTTGATAGCGCCTCATCGTTGTATTTATATTCCCCTTTAATCTGTTGCACCACCAGCAATGAGTCACCATATGCTTCCACATTACTTGCCCCGACACTATCTATCAACTGCAGCCCTTTGAGCAATGCCTCATATTCGGCCTGGTTATTAGAGCATCGGCTTGTAAGCCGATATGCAAATTCGATGTTATGTCCTTTTGGTGAAATCAGCACAATACCTATTCCACTCCCCTCTTGACAAACTGACCTATCAAAATACAGTTGCCATGGGGCTACATCGATTATTCCTGCCATGGTATCATATCCAGTTATGAAATCGGCTATTGCTTGACCTTTAATGGCCTTGGCCGATTCGTACTGTAGATCGAACTCGGTTAGAGCATAAGCCCACTTTCCAAGTCGTCCTCTCAAGATTGGTGCAGACAGCATATACTTGATGATATCGCTTTCAAGATACTACTATGCAAGTCGATGCTAATATATAATGCCTCAATTTCATACTTAAATATAAGGATAAGCACAACTTTCTATCGGTGGGTACTGGTTTCGCCTGTGAGTCGTCGGCTTAAGTAAAATATTACTCGCTCTTTGCTATCGACTTCTTGCCAATACAGCCCCGATGGTCTCGCTTTCACCAATATATATAACTTAAAGGGAATTTTTGTGGTGCGCCAAGACCGGTGGTGATGCTAGGTATCGCTTTTATATCGTCAAGGCTCTTGTTTGGTCGGTTCCCCATATAAAATTCTGATCGCCCTTTAATTTTAGCAATGGCGTAAAAGCTTGAATTCTACCGCATGTATTCGAGATGAATCGCCTTAAGTAATTAATTTTTCCAATCAGTTTTTGTAATTCATTTTTACATGTTGGCGGTTTCAGACGGTTATGCCTTTAACTCTTGCTTGGTTAACTTCAATTCCTCTTGGTGCACCATAAACCCTAGGAATTGGCCACCGATACACCAAACGCAAGACTTCAAAAGATTCATTTTAACCCATGAGCTCTCGATTTTGAAATACCATTTCTAAATCGCCAAGTGTCGCCACGCCTTCCTTAGACTTGACCACCACATCACAATGTAAATCTCAACTATATGGCCGATTAGGTCGTGAAAATCAAATTCATGGGCGCTGATAAGTGGCGCTGCGTTTTCAAACCGAATGTCATTACCGACCATTCATACAACCCTATCACGCCAGGCATCTCAAGGCGCTTTTGGGGACATCGCTTCGCCATGAATATTTGGTTATATCCAGCTCCTCGCCAACTAAATCGACATCTTATTACCCGATGCAAAGATCGATACATATCGCTATAGGCATCGGATATTCATCTTTGGCGTGGCTTTATTCAAATCTCTAAAGTCCACACACAACGAAGTTTACCATTCTTCTTCATGACGGAACAATGTTAGACACCCATTCTGCCAGATCGGCAAGGTCTTATGAACTTGACTTCCAAAATTCTCTCAATTTCTTCTTTTATCACATTGTACAGCTTCGATTACAACGCCATGGAGGTTGTTTATATGGCCGATACCCCGCTTGATAGGTAGCCGATGTTCCACTAACTCGCTCGGCTTAACCTGTGCATCTCATAGTACTCCCAAAGTAAACAATCCTCAGATTCTCTAAGTATTTTGACCAACTTATTTTTGTATTCTAGACCTAAATTTGCACTTACAAAAGTTGGCCTTCTTCTATCACCTTCTCCTATATCGACCTCTTCAAGCATATCGGCAGAAGTGAAACCTTGGCCCAATTTTTCGCTTTGGAAATCTTCAATAGCTTCGCAGGAATTTATCCCATGCCGATAGCCCCTCACCCTGTCCTGTAAATGCTTGGATCATTTTTGACCCCATCTCCTTAGAATTTCACTTGCCCGATCAAATGTGCCTGGCTTCACACTGATCGGCATAAAACCCGACTTCCCAATGCATATGAAGTCACAATCGCCTAAAGCTTTACCGATATGCACTCGCTTCGCGGCGCCAATTCAGACGTAACTAGCCATTTGTGAGGAGCCACCCAGATCGTTCTAAGTTATTCGATGTCTTGCCGCCTCATCGGATTTGGAGGCTAGCAATGGATCACCGATGGTGCTCACAATGCTAACACCCAAGCCCAATTAGGACAACAACGAACCCATTCAATAGCTCGACAACAATCCCAGATTCCCCAGATGCAACCCTAAACTCGCCCAGATCGCTTCAAGATACCGGTTTCCACTGCCATATCAATCCAATTCGCATAAAGGGGGCAACGAACCCAAAACTTTATGACCAAACACGCAACGCGGAAGCACAACAAAACAACTAAAATACACGGCACAAAGACAAACCAGACAACCACACATGGCAAGAACCAACAGCAGCAGATTAAGACTCACAAAACAGACTAAAAACAAGGCCCCCGCTTAGACTCGTAATTCTACAAAATTTCGCATGACGCCCTAGAAGTACCTGACATCCACTCAAGAGGCATAAGAAACAAATAACTAAACAAATATATACCACAACCAACCACAAGCATAAACAACTACATAGATAGATACAACATCACATACAGAGTTAAGCATGGCGATACCACGAGGTCCAACAACTGAATTATACAAGTACTTTAAACAAAGCCATAACAAGTTTTAAAGCTAACTATACAACAAAATGAAAGAACCACCACCAAATTCAACCCAAAATAAGACGCTCCGAAGTGTCCCGCCCTTGAACACTTCCGCATTTACATCGCTGAGTTAGCTTTTACTCGTGCCCCGCCTCGACCACCGAGAAGCGTAATCGGATAGAACTCACACCCATTGGGGTCCTCACCAAAAACCACAAAATGTACATGAGTACGAAGGTACTGCAAGACTTACCCGTGGTCCATATATGACCGACTCAAGGAATATGCATTTGGATGTAGCAAGGTATAAGCTTAAGGTAAAAGTGCGTAAAAGCTTACTTTGTTGCATAATCAAATTCAACTACACAAATTTCAAGTTCATAGCGCTTATGGACAGCACCTATTACTAAAGTGAGAGCTGAATTTAAACATTTAAGAGAGCAAATAAAATCATGAACAAGCATCAACATCAAGTATTCCAACTATTTTCAATTTAAGTTATTACTACGTTGAAGTGTCTGATGATACAAGCGTTGCTCATATCCGAGAGCGCTGCAATTCAATCGCTTATTCACCCCGCAGGGATCATCAATCGCACGACATGTGCCACAAGGAACCTCATGTCAACCCTCCTCCCATCCATATCTACTGCTGAACCATCCTCATGCGCCCGAGCACCTAGCAACCTCCTCGAGCGGCTCAAGCCTCGCTTAACTCCTCGAGAGAGACCTAGGCCTCGCCTCAACCACGCCCAATCGCATGAGGGCATGACTCATCGAGTAGTATGCCATGAAAGGGTGGCTTACCGCATTCATTATATCGGGCATGCGATCAACAAGGGTGCTCGATCAACATGGCAAACAACGGATCGGTCTCTTAACCAACACAAAGTAGACTACAACACCCGGCCTCAAGTTTTCCATTTCAAAACATAATTATAACCAATTGCAACCCATTAGAGTGAAGTAATTAAACTCAAGTGATGGAACCTTCCACCACTTGGCCCATACCCGACATCTACAAACTAAGCATGGACACAATATAAATACCCATATACTAGCTCCAAGGAAGGGGTTCAACAATTATCAATGGGTGAAAGTGCAGCAATTAGGTTCTAGTCCTATCCCACATTTCAATTCCTAATGCAAGACGAAGCATCCAATAAGCGCTTTATTCGCAAAAATACAATCATATATAAGGTTGAAAATGCTTAGGTGCTTGCCTTGAGCTTCGCTGATCCTCAAGAACACACGGCCCTCCCAGACCCCTCACCACCGCTAACCTCCAAGGCTCGTTTTCTACATCGCTCGCTATGTATGAAAAATGAGATGCATGCGATGCATATGAAATGAAAATACTAAATGCATCCTCAAGACAAATCCAAAAGTGCAAACATTTATCTCAATTGAAGAATGAAAATGCAATTGCAAGACTCCACTTCTACTCTAAAGCCAAAATCTGAAAATAACATGCATACACCTCTAAACAGGCATAACTTTTGAATGCTTAATCGAAAAAATGATTTTTTTGACTCAAAAGGACCACCAGAGGGTGATCTAACATTAACATACAACACAACATTCAGAATATAGATTGAAAGTTTTTAACTAAACTCTGAACTTTAGCCCCAAAATCGACATAACTTTCAGCTGGATTAACGAAATTGAGTGATTCTGGTTGGAGATGAAAGATAATTCCATTACCCACAACTTTCTTTACAGTCAACCTAGCAGAAAATGCTCGTAAATTGCTCGAATCAGTTAAGAACAGGAGCTATGAAATCTGCTCCAAAATCTGAATCTTTCCCCAAACCCTAGAATGGTTGTTCCCCACCCAAATCCCAAATCCCTACTCACCATAGCTCCCAACTTCACCAATGCTGCCCCTAAAACCAGAAAACACAAACCCTAAATCAAGCAAGAGCCTTACCTCCAATGGAGTGGAAAAGGAATGGAGGGAGCCAAGTAGGGGAGGAGGGGCTGCTGCAGCTTGGAGAGGGAGGAGGGAGGCACCACCAGGGAGAGCTGCTTGGAGGATCTGCAGGGAGTGAGGGCTGGCCAGGGAGAGGGCAGGAGGAGGCGCTTGGAGTGGGGAAGGCACCAGGAAGAAGAGGAGTGGGTTGGCTGCTTGCTTGGGGGAGGAAAATCAGAGGGGAAGGGGTGCTGTCGGCTTGGTGCTGCCCCTAATCTCTTGTGTATGTGCTGATTTGGTCTGGCTGCTCCCAATTGCTTTTGTTTGCTGCTCACTTGACCCACTAGTAAGCAATGGTTGAATTGGCTAAGTCCAGAATTTCAGCATTTGGATTCAATTTTTGAGCCACATTGTGAATTAGTATTTGGCGTTGGATTTTGGTTCAAACCCCACAACGTTGAGGAGAAAGTTTCTAGTTTCCATTTTTCTAACATGCACACTGAAATTTCTAGCTCTAAAATTTTTTTGCTAAGTTGGAAATTCTTAAGTGGCAGTTTAGGATATTCACTGAAGTCGAAAGTTGATTTCAAATGCGGCCAAAACTTGGTTGGCACTAATGTTAGCCGCATGAGTCGAATTCGAATTTGGGGCCATGACACCATTGCAATATGAGCCGATGTGTCGGCTGATACAACTTCAACTTCATCTCCGTTTCATTGTACAAGAAGTTGGTGCATTGTAGAGGGGATACAACAATTGGCATGTATCCAATCTCGTCCGAGAAGCACACTGCAATTTCCTTTGGCTTCAATTACAAAGAACGCGGTCGGCAAAGTTTTACTGCCGATGGTTAGCTCCGTGACCATCACCCCTTTTGCCTCAGTGGGGTCACCCGTGAAGTCATTTAGCACCATGTTTGTTTTAATCAAGTCTTCGTCAGTTTTGCCCAGCTTCTTGCAAGTAGAGAGTGGCATCAAATTCACAGTAGCCCCTCCATCTACAAGCATCCTGGATATCGGTTTTCCGTTGATGAAGCCCTTTAAGTACAATGGCTTTAAATGCCGATGAGGATCCTGTGGCTTTTCAAATACAACATCTTGTGCGCCTAAGCATAGTTGAGCAAACGTGTCTTTAGCCGATTCAGTTTTAATCCTGAACTCGGCTGGTAGGGTGAATTCCATGATGATATCCATGGGAGGAGTGTCATCCTAATCATTGGTGACAAAGAATCATCCGAGGAATCGATTCATCATCGCTTGTTGTTTTCTCCTCCACTCTTTGTAACAAGTTTCACCGCCGCAGCTCATTAAACGCTTGATCTCTATTTTTCTTCTTCGCTTCTCTCGATCTCCTCAAGGCCCTTAGGGCGTTGGAGCCATCTCGCAGATCGGCCGAGTCCAAATGGGCACCACCTAGGTTTAGGCTCAATCGGTTTTGTAATCTTACCACCCGATTTTCTGTAATTTCGCCTTTTATCTCCATTCGTGTACCCACTTTCCTTTATCGGCTTTTTTATGCCATGATCGTGATCCGATCCAAGGCCAGATCAAATAGCCGCTTTAACCGCTTGTCTTGGCCAATCTTTGAGGGTAATGCTCCATGGGGCACGTCCTCGAAGATGGTAGTGCCATACCTCTCTCCCAACAGAATTGCCAGAAAGGACATCTCTGATGAGCTCTCTCTGCAGTGTCTAGCCGATACGAATTGTCTGACCGAAACATATTGTTTGGCCGATGTGGCCCGCCTGATCGTCGAGTCTGCCGTTCCTGCCGATGAGCAACTATGAAAAAGTCGGGTTGGGTTTGAATGCTGGCTTCCGGGGCGGAGATCTTTCGGCTTTGTACCATCGTTCGACTTGCAATTCCCCTTTTGGCTTCACGGTCCTAGAATTCTTCCCATCTCGATCGGCTTCAATTTGAAGTGAGCCGATCGTTATCTTCAGTGTTTCTCCTTGTGAGCTTGACTCTATGTCGACTCTGTCGCTTTGCTAAGGGTCTTTCATCGACAATGTTTTTTCCTTGCCGAGTTAATCGAACCATGTTGATTGGGAAGGGATTGACGTCGACTTCCATGGCCGCTCCTTCTCGCAAACTTAAGCCGACCGCCTTCAATAGTCTGTCAGATTTGTCATTAAACATGTTGCAATCATTAATGTTATGAGAGAACTAATGATGCCACTTACAATATCGCTGCTTTTTGATCTCATTGGTCGATGGTATGGTGTGTCCTCGTGCAATCGATCAGCTTTTCTTGTAACAACATGTCGAATATGCGATCACACTTGGATACATCAAAAGCATATTTAACCTCCGACTTACCCTTAGTCGGCTTGAGCCACGAACAGACAAGTGGTTTTTTAGAACCCCTTATCCATTCAGCTATATTTACATCTGCTTCATCTTCGGAGGTTTCACTTGAACTATACTCAACCATGTTTATTTTTGCTTTATCCTTTCCACTGCCATTTAGTCTAATTTTATCTTTGAATTCTTTACTTAAATATCGGCTTTCCGTGTTTAATACACGGTGAAGGTGTGACTTAAATCTGAACTCCTGTCCAAGAAGTTTTTCTTTAATGGGGAATTAACCCTTGACAAAGCAACTCGGCTAGTTGGTTATCGAGCAATACTACAATCAAGCAAATGATTTCAGCACTTCTAAATCTTCTAATATAATCTGTCGACTCACCAAACTTTTGCCGACAAAGACTCTAGTCCGAAATTTCAACCTGTGCTACCGTAAAAAAGTATTCATGAAATCGACTTTCTAAATCATTCCAAAAATGGAACGAATTTGGAGGCAAATTGGTAAACCAAGTGAAGGCAATCCCTGATAAAGACAAGGGAAAAAGCCTAATCTTTAACCCATCGGACTGAGCCGCTTCACAACACTGAGCGATAAATCTTCCAACATGCTCTAAAGTGGTAATCAATCATCCCCTCAAAACTTCGCAAAATCGTGGATCCTAAAGTTATGAGGATATGGCATGCGGTCAATGTAACTGGTACGCTTATAGCCTATTATCTTCCTTTGGGTCAGAAGCCAAATTGATCCTCAAGACTATGGAAAACTGATCAGCCCAATTGATGTTGTTAGTCGATGGAACACTAGGGTTCGCCAATTATAATGGGTATTATCCTCGCCCCGAGTGCAAACTCTACCGGTCGGCTTGTCCTAGGAGACGGCATCGTTGTCGCCATTTATTCTGCACTCCATCGACTCGCAAATGCACTTCGTGCAATGGAACAAACGGCTCAGATATGTAACTACTTTATATGGGGCCGATTTCTAACTTGGAATGGCCCTTGAGGTTTACAATTTATCTAATCCGGCCATCGAAAAGCCGATGGAACGCAGGAACACCGACGCCGATGGATCTAACTTTGCAAACGCGGTATGTGCATGGTAATGAGTAACCGGTTTAGACGAGGGTTTGTTGGTGCCAACAATGTGGGCCGGGTCGGCATCGCGAGGTGTGGGTGCCAACTTTTGATTGTGTTGACGCTTGCGCACGCATCACGCGGATATGTTGGGAGTGGTCAGAATGGGTCCAGCAATCCTCCAGATGTTGCCAACTCTTGTGCAATCGATTTTACGCTATTTTCTATCATCGGCTTTAATGTCGTGACCAAAGCCGATGATTGATTAATTAATGCATGATGCACAGATTGTTCAATCATAGCAGATAACTCGGCTTGAGCTGGCATGTATCGGCCAACGAGTCGACGTGACGCCAGCCTCTCCAAGCGGGTTCAATGTTGGGAGCGCCATCTTCAGGTGACTCGTCGGTTTTTTGATAGCAACCCAAAGATTAATTCCTCCAAGGCAGCTTTTCCGATTCGATTTTCTTATGCCGCCTCGGGGTTAAATCGCCCAAGGTAGGGATGATTATGGCGTTAGTGTTCACGCTGGTCGGTGCGGTGGATTTGCCTACATACTATCTTTTCCGATCGTGTCCCACCCAAGGCAGTAAAATGTGTTGACGCCAAAACGTGAAGAGGGTTTTCGCCTACAACACACCGCATTTAACGCCGGTTCAAGTGCGAGGCGTATAATCGATTTGACCTCAGAATCGATAAGGATCAAAATTGTGAAATTCAATCAAGCCGATTTCAAGATGCAAATCGGTTAAGATGTAAATCAGCCCAAAAGCTGATTAGAAGGGTAACTAGACTAGCTTGCTAAGACTAATCCAAGGGTAAAACGCAGATTGATTCTGAAAAGGTGATGCGCAACAAGTAAATCAAACCCGAGAAATCGATGATGATCAAACAATCGGCCATTCGTGAATTTTATTTGATCAATGTCGACTTACGAGGAACGACATGTAACTAAAAGACTAAAAGCTAAAACAAACCGCAGACGTGATTTGTGGTTGTTGTCCCCTTCAAGCAGCCCAAACGCCTTTATATACCGCTGCCGATCCGAGTCCCGGCCCAACACGATGATGCAATCCGAATCGCCAGAGTTTCCTATTTGACTCGCTTCCAAATATTATCCGTGACATTATCCAAATCTTTTAAGGTGCTCCGTGTTGTATCCAAACTCACGTCACGATTCTTCTCGTAGTTTCCAAAAACAGGTGCAAACAACTAGCTTCAAACATCCTATAAAAGATCTAGCAGGACGTAAGGCTATTACCCTGTGGGAGGGGGCCTGAACCTGGGTAAAAATCTTTGTGTCATCTTAGTTCATAGGCTCGAGTCCTCCGCGGGAGTCATTAGGGTTTCCACTGCTAGGGTTTGCCACCGCCAAGACGCCTCAGATTGAACCAAACCCGGCTCAGAGACTCGGCCTGTTCGTGGAATACGCAGCGCTACGGTTCAGTTCCCAGAAAGGTCGCACGGACTTAGAATCCAATAAGAACGGACCATAACGATCCCACGCGAAGGTTTATGTTGTTTAAATCCTCCCTACATATGCCACGCATAATGTCTGCTTGTCTTTGCAATAGATGTGTATGCACGTAGGAAGAAGATCAAAGCATCGACCCTTTCCAAAGAAAAGCTCAGCATCGCCCAAGTGCTGGGGGCTGGTCGCCTGATGCCTGGGGATTGGCCGCCCGATGCTCCAGGCTGGTCGCCCAGATGCCTGGGGTTTGGTCGCCCGGTCGCCTGGGCTGATCACCCCGTGGTACATAAGCTAGATAAGTGTCTTGTGCTACACTTCTAATCCTTTGCTTACGTATACCCTGAGATGGGCCAAGATATGTGTGATTATCGCGGGCATAAAAAATGAACGGCCCCTTGGTGATAAAAGGAAAATCGCTATGTTAGCGCCCCATGAGGGCAAGTAACCGGAGTGCGAAGTTGGGCATGATTCAACACGACTTGCACGCCAAGTTGGTTGGTTTTGAGCACCGCCGTTGTCACCATCGAAGTATCGCTGGCCTAAAAACATTCCTTTAAACTTGTTGTTCGCCGCCGGCCAAGCAAAGATGGTTCCGTGGAGATCATCAGATCTAAGTTCCAAAGGGATTTGAACCAATGACAATCTTGCACAAAAACCTAAAGCTAAGGTCGTTTCAGGTTCCGTAGAACTGCAAAGTTTAAGGTCATTTGTACCTAAGTTCTCACAGAACTTGCATGGTTTGTGCTTATGCTTGTAGCCTGCTGCACGAGACCTACAAAGGATCCTCAAGTATTGTCCTAAATTTGAAAGCTTACTTGGCGTTATGGCTAAGTTCAAGGCTGGTCGCCTGACAACTCTAACAAATGGAATCAATCAAGCAAAGTAAACAAGCGCACGGTTAAAGGCAAGTAAAAACATCCGTTACGCTAAGATTTATCCAGATGTTGGTATATGCAGGAAGGTAGATCAACACAAGACAAAAAGAAGAAAAAGCAAAAGAACTAAAGCGGCTGCCCAGCCCTTCACTCGTCGCCCAGGTCAAGGTCACCGACGCCCTCTCCCTCCACTGCTAGCGGGGTGGAGACGTCCTTGACCGGCTGCTCCACCTGCAGCAGCCCGACCACGCTTGGCGGTCGCGCACCTGCGTTCTCCGCCGCCGCTGTTTTCTCAACGCCGCCATCACCACCGCCATTGATCAAGGGCGCCGAGGTCGGGCGCAACAGACAGTAACGTAAGTTATGCCATGATCGAACTCTCCCGCCTCTCGGTGGAGGGCGTTGTGGCGGCAAGCCCTGTGAGTGCCTCTACTACCGACCGGTCAGATGGGCAAATCAGCATGGAGTCTTGCAGGCGATTCGCCACCCACAAGGGCTCCAAAGACCTCTTCATGCGCTGGATTGCTACAGCGCCGCTTCGGCCCTCTCCGCCAAGAACAAGATGTCGCCACATTGGCTCTTTTCTCGCGCTTAATTCCGCCGCTTCTCCTGGCCTCGCCACCGCCACATCGACGCCACCGGCCTGGCCGACCGAGCCCCCATGCCCGGGCGGTCTGGCGAGAGCGGTGCCCAAGAAGGCGGTATTCCACCATGTTCGTGAAGAGCTCGGATTTAAACGCTACGGGCGGGGCAGTGCAAGTATGCGCGAGGCGAGATGGCCGGAGGCGCTGGTGCCGGGTCGCCTCCTCAACCTTCACGGCAGGCCAGAGGCACTGGCAGAAGCTTTGCCGCCACTGGGCACGGGATGTTCATACTGGCGCCTTGAGGGCCGCTTGGCGGCACCTCAAACCGAAGGCGCTGCGGGAGTGTAAGCCCACCCTATCGAAGCGTGGCGTGACTCTGTGGTGAATGCCGCGCCAGAGTAGTCGGGGCCGGCGCCGGAGGAGAAGGAACTGGAGGAGGTGATGGAGCTGGCTCCGCAAGAGTCGGTGCCTCTAGTGACGGTCGGTGGGCGGCCGTGCCGCCACCACGGAAGCGTGCGCCGATTGCCGGGCGGCGTAAGTTTGGCTAGTGGTGCGGACTTTTGGGGTCCGCACTGCGGGCGCTCGATGAGTGACGCTGTTCGGCCCCGATTGCCGGGCGCGACGTTCCTCGATCACCGCCGACCGCGGCTAGCACCACGGCAGTCCAAGTGGAATCCATTATGGAGCCGCCGACGATCTACAAAGCGCAAGGCGTTCTAAATCGACGAGCGCCAGTCGCCATCGAAAATCCAAGCCGCTGAATCGGCGGTATGAATCCAAAGAAGCCATTTGCTAATGAGCGTTCTCCGTGTTTCCCGCACCGCAAAAGATAAAGAAAGACCGCCGGCTGGTAGGAGCCACGTAAAGAAGCATGTATGCTAAAAAGCAAAAGGAAAGCGAAAACTTACGATCGTGGTATGTAAGGCTTATGTCATCGCCGCTCAGGTATCGCCATGCAGATCGGCGCTGCTGATTTAGGGGCTGATTCTTCCGGTCACGAAGTCCCGGCCCACCAATGACCAAGTTAGTCCAGCTGTCCCAATTGCTGATGCGGCCGCCATTGCAAGGAGCTCGCCATCTCTCGACCATGAAGTTCCAGCTGAGGCTCACGCCTGCATGGCACCTCCCTTTACCTACACCTGCTAGCCCTGGCTATATAAGGGCCCTTGGTGCATGGGGAAGGGGGTTGAACGATCGAGAGTTCAAGAAGAGAACCTAAGGAAGAACTTGTAACCTGAGAGCTCTGTACTAGCTTCAAACATCCTATAAAAGATCTAGCAGATGTAAGGCTATTACCCCGGGAGGGGCTTGAACCTGGTAAAAATCTTTGTGTTATCTTAGTTCATAGGTTCAAGTCCTCCGCTGGGAGTCATTAGGGTTTCCACTGCTAGGGTTTGCCACCGAGAAGACGCCTCAGATCAACCAAACCCGGCTCAGATTCTGGCCTGTCTGGTGGAATACACCGACAGATAGTTAGCTATGAAGCTTTGAGGAAAGGATGGAGCAAAGCGTGGCTGCAGAGAGGCAAGCATGAAACATGCAAGCCCAAGAAGAACAGGCACACATCAGCCCAACCAACCAACGGAGAAGTTGAGTGTCTACCCCTAAGACGGATGCGGACGATGCTAGATTTCCTCCGAAATGAAATTGGGGTAATATACATGTCTGCAATACTCCTTAGATAGACCTATTTGACATGTTATCTAATTAATTGTATACACTTACATAGGTGGACATGTCGTGCAATCTCTAAGTGAGGGAGGCCAATGGCTCTGTTCCCCTTCAAGCTGTTTGGAGCACGCGTTTCCATCTGGTACAGGGGTGTTAGTGCATGGTCGCATTTTAGATCCTGCCACGAAAAGTCTAGGTCGATGGCGCATATGAAATTTGTAAGGTCAAGATATTGGAGGTACCTCCAAACGACGAGATCTCCTTCGAAGGTGGATACCATTGATAAATTCATTTAGTGGCCCAAGAAGGACATCTCCTTCGAAGATGCTTGCCGAGAAGCACCGAAGCACCAAGCCGCATCGTAGCCATGTGTTGCGCTTCGACCGCCAAAGACTACTACAGAGCTATGTGCTACAATCAAGGGGTCCACCAAATTAGTTACCATGCACTGTTTGGCACAGGCTGTGGGATATACACATCCTGGTTATCTACAAAGCAGGCCTGCGAGGCCCAGCCAGATAATGTTGAGCTGGGCCAACCGCAGAAAGATAGAGGCCACCAGGAGCACGCCAAGACATGCCCAATAAGGAAGTCCTAAAGATGGCAACCGATCCAGATTAGGTTGGATACGATTGTAATCCAGACCGTTACGATACAGATAGGAACAGGAGTTATAATCCCTACTTTGTATTTGACTAGGACTCTTTGTAACCGCCTCTCGCTATATAAAGGAGGGCGGGGAACATTAACATACAATCTCATCAAGAATTAGCTAGCCACATATAATTCCAGAGCATGACTAGGGTATTATCTCTCCGCGAGAGCCTCGAACTCAGATACATCCTGTCTTGTGTTACCATCAAGTTTGGATCCATTTAGCCCCCTTTTGATTATTGCCGACAACAAACATCGGCGCTGGCATGCTGTAGGGCTGGGCGCTTAAGATCAATCTCAGCAAGCTTGATGGCGATTTTCAACGAAGACATGGCCACCTTTTGTTCACCTGCATTCCGCCGAAGTCTGGATTTCGTCGCCGACGATTTTGGCCAACTCACCCTTTTGGATTCGGATCGATCCAACTGAAGTGATTCTGCACTCTCCTAGCCGGGCAACCACTGTGATCGGGTCGCATGGCCATCCGCTCCTGGACGTAAGCCAAAAGTTTGTCCCCTGGTTTGGACAAGAACTGGCCAAGGACGAGTCCCGAGTGGATAAGAACGCCAGAAAACCACTCGGATCTAAAGGTCATCCCAACCTATCTTCTTGTTCTTTTGATCCAGAAGACACGGCAGAAAGTTTTCAAGGCTTTCGCGGCATTTTCGTAATTGAAGACCCGCGAACTAAGTCCCAGCAGCAGAAGGATGTAGCGAATGCTGCAGAGGCTGATCGTGGCCCAAGTCCAGGCCATGGTGACGGCGGTAGTGATCCAACAACATCAGGAAGAACCGGGCGAAAAGGAACACTCCCATACCCGCATAGTCACCCAGCCGATCGCTGCAATACATATGCCGCAATGGCCGCAGGCGTGGGTCGGCTAGAGCTCCGACGAGGAGGAGACGCCCGGCAAAGCATCAGCCATGACCTTCGCGTGGACCTGAATGCCAGACGGCAAGATCGGGAGGATGAAGAGCGTCACAGACGCAAAGATGACTACGAACATTTTGGTGTCCGCCATGATGACCGAGACGACCTCAGAAACCACCACCACCGCGACAAAGGCGATGGCGAAGACCACCGAGGTAGATCACCTTCTCGACACTCCCCACGTTGGCGCGGCGATGGGCCCATTGAGGGTATTCGGGCTTTCACCCCCCGGCTCCGCCGAGTGGTCTGTCCTGAAGGATTCAACCCTAAGGGCATTACCAAGTTCGACGGAGAAAGAGATCCAGAGGCATGGTTGCAAGTTTATTCCCTCGCAATCATGGCAGCTAGGGGCGATCACAACGTGATGGCCAATTATCTACCGGTCATGCTTACCCCTTCAGAAGAAGCTTGGCTCATCGACTTCTAGCGTAACTCTATAGATTCCTCGGGAGATCTTTTGTGAGCGCTTATTACTAACTCTGTGGCACTTATGAACCAATTCGACTCAATGGGACTTGTATCGCCTTCACCAGAGAAGGAGCGAGACACCGGAGTTTATCCCAAGGCTTCATGTAAGAAGAATACAATCGTGATAGTTCGAAGCTGCAGCACATTATGCGATTCCAAAAGGGTGTCAACGACCCCGACTTAATTAAAAAGATGTCCCGGAAGCCGCCAACTACAGTAATGGAGATGTTTGAATTGGCAGATCGCTATGCAGCAGTCTCGGATGCCTTGGCCGAACGTCAAGACGATCGTCCACAGCACAAAGACAAGAAGGATCACGCCGAGTCCTCTAGACAACACGATAGGAAGCGGAAGCCTGAAGAAATAGTGGTGGCAACCGAGCAAGGCCGACATCGCGTGCCACGCACAGATGATTATGATGCGGTAATGGGGGCAACTTGCCCTTTCATCCCAAGGGGAAACATGCTACAAAGGATTGCTTCACTCTGAGGAGGTTCGCCAAGGAGTCCAAAAAGCGGCCGGCCAAGGGCAAGGCAAAAGATGAAGACAGGAAAAAACCAGATTCCCCTGAAGATGATGAAGGCGAGTATCAGAAGACGGAACGAGAGCTCAACTACATATTTGGGGGCTCGGCGGCTTATGAGTCCAAGCGAAAGCAAAAGCTTACCGCTCGGGACATCAACGCAATCATGCCAGCAACTCTCCAATACCTCAGATGGTCCGAGGTCCCAATTGCCTTTGACTGCTCGGATCACCCGGATCACATCCCATATCTAGGAAGATATCCTCTTGTTTTGGACCTTGTGATTCGCAGCGTTAAACTCAAGAGGGTGCTGGTTGATGGAGGGAGTGGACTCAACGTCCTCTTCTACAAAACATTCGACGACATGAAGATTCCCCGCTCGGAGCTAAAGCGGGGCTCATCACCATTTCATGGAGTAATTCCTGAACCTTCGGTCCCGCCGCAAATCACTTTGCTACCACGCTCGACCGAGAAAATTACCGGACGGATTATCTCAATTTCGAAGTGGTTGATTTCCAGACGGCATACCACGCCATCTTGGAAAGGCCAGGTCTTGCCAGGTTCATGGCCGTGCCCCACTACACTTATCTCGTCTTGAAGATGCCAGGGCTGAAGGGCATTATCTCCGTCCGCGGCGACGTCAAGCAGTCGTTCGTGTGCGACAGAGAGAGCTGTGAGATGGCTGAAATTCAAGAGGCGACAGCCAACAGGGAGAAGATTCGATAGGCAGCTGCACATCCGCAAGATGAAGGAGAAGTCATGGCCAAGAAACAAGGTAGGACAAGCATGAAGCCTGACGAGGGCACTAAGAAGGTAATCCTTGACCCAACCAACTCGCTCAAACGGCTTTGATCGATAGGACTCAACCCTAAATAGGAAGACGGTTTCGCCACCTTTCTTCGCCAACCGTGACATTTTTATGCGGAAACCTTCCGACATGCCCAAAGGTTCCTAGGGAGGTGATTGAGCATTCTCTCAATGTCGACAGAAGGCCAAGCCTATCAAGCGGCAATTCGACGATTTGCTCAAGATCGCCGAGAAGCCATCAGGAAAGAAATCACTAAGCTTTTAGTAGCAGGCTTTATAAAAGAAGTGTATCATCCCGACTGGCTAGCGAACCCAGTTCTTATTCGCAAAAAGAATAAAAGCTGGCACATGTGTGTTAATTATGCCGATCTTAACAAGGCATGCCCGAAAGATCCTTTCGGGTTGCCCTGCATTGATCAGGTGGTAGTTTCAACAGCGGGCTGCATCACCAGATCAGGCTAAAAGAAGTAGATCGTGATCAAAACTTCGCTCATCTCCGCTCGGGGCATTTTATGGCGTCACAATGCCGTTCGGTTTGAAAAATACTGGTGCAACCTATCAGCGCGCAATACAGCGGTGTTTTCACACCCAAATCGAATGCAACGTGGAGGCATATGTCGATGATGTCATCGTCAAAACTCGTGCGAAGGAGGACCTCATATCCGACTTGGCCGAGACTTTTGAAAGTTTAAGAGCTTACAAGATGAAGTTTAACCCTGAAAAGTGTGTCTTTGGAGTCCTCAGGAAAACTGCTAGCCAGAAAGATGTCCAGAAGCTCGCTAGTTGCTTGGTGGTTTCTCAGTTCATTTCCGCTTGGGTCAAGGGAATGCCCTTTTTCAAACTTCAAGAAGCAGGTAATTTTCAAAGGACAGCAGAGGCACAACAAGCATTCAAAACTCACATGCTTCATCATCACCACCGCATCGGTATTCCATTGTTCAAGAACCCCTTTTGTTTCTACATCGCCAAGAACGACCATGTAGTAAGCGCCGCAATCGTGGTAGAGCGGAAGGAAGAAGGGCACCTTCAGAAGGTCCAGCGGCCAGTTTATTTTATCAGCGAGGTGCTAGGAGAATCCAAGGTGCGATATCCACAGGTACAAAAGCTGTTGTACGCCATATTGCTTACCTCGTGCAAACTGAAGCACTACTTTCAAGAGCATTCAATTTTGGTGGTCACCTCTTTCCCGCTTGGGGATATACTCCACAATCGGGAAGCCACTGAGAGAATTGAAAATGGGTGGTCGAGCTCAGAGCTTTTGAAATCTCCTTCAGGCCACAAACGGTAGTAAAATCTCAAGTGCTCACTGACTTCACCGCCGAGTGGGTGGAACTGCAAACCCCCATGACTACTGAAGATCTCGAGTATTGGACAATGTATTTCGATGGCTCTCTCATGCTCAGTGGCACAGGGGCTGGTGTGGTGCTCATCTCCGGCGGGCGCATGCTTGAAATACGCCCTTAGCTCCATTTTCCGCGCAATAAATAATGCTGCCGAGTACGAAGCACTCATCCACGGACTTCGTATCGCGATCTCCCTCGGTGTTCAATGACTGACAATCCGTGGTGACTCCACGTTGGTCATTAACCAAGTGCAAAAAGACTGGTCGTGCGTTGGAGACAACATGGTTGCATATTGCCAAGAAGTGAGGAAACTCGAAGACAAGTTCGACGGGCTGGAACTCATTCACGTGCTCCGCCGCGACAATGAAGTAGCAGATGAGCTTGCAAGGCTAGGCTCTAATCGGGCAACAGTACCGGCTGGCGTGTTTGTCGAAGAGCTCCATAAACCTTCTATAAGCCAACAGCAGGAGCCAAGCAAATCAGAAGAAGCACCGGCCGAACAAGAAGTCTTAGTCATCAATCCTGACTGGACAGCTCCTTTTCTAAACTACTTGTTAAAGGACGAGCTGCCCGGAAACCGCGTAGAGGCAGAGCGCATCACACGCCGGAGCAAGAGCTATGTGGTGGTCGGCGAGGAGCTCTTCCGAAAGAGCGCCTCCGGAGTCCTAAGGCGCTACATATCGGAGCAAGAAGGGAAAAACCTCCTCAGAGAAATCCACCGGGAATTTATGCATCATGCAACATTGGCACCCCGTGGGCAAAGCTTATCGTCAAGGCTTTTTCTCGCCGACTACCATGTTTGACGCGAGGATATCATCCAACTCGTGAAGGATGTCAGCCGCTTCGCCAAATACACGTGTTTAAGATAGGAGTTGCAAACCATCCCAATCACCGCCGCTTGTAGCTTGGGGGCTTGACATCACACCATTGAAGAAGGCCCAAGGTGGTTTCACTCATCTCTTCGCTACATCGATAAATTCACCAAGTGGATTGAGGCAAAGCCTGTCGCCACAATTACGGTGGCCAAGGCCAAGGAGTTCTTCCAAGAAATCGTGGTAAGATTCGGTGTACCAAACAGGATCATCACGGATAATGGAACTCAATTTCGAGGTGAAGAATTTCAAGACTGGTGCGATGAGCTCGGAAGATCAAAATCGCTTCACCAGAGCTCATCCAAAAAGCAACAATGTGGAGCGGCTAACAAAGATGGTGTTACAAGGTTTAAAAGGAAGGATTTTTATCGCCTCAAGCCATATGCTACTCGATGGGTAAAAGAATTGCCTTCGCACTGGGGTCATAACTACTCCTCGGCAGGCTATCAAGGCCACCTTTTTTCCTAGTATATGGCTCGGTTTGTCTTGCCCACCGAAGTTGACATTCGATCCCTCGGTTCGAATTACAAGGAGGCCGAGTCGGAGGAGAACAGGATAGAAGATATCGACCGATTGGAGGAGGCCAGGGAAGTCACAGCAATCCAGTCGGCCAAGTACCTCCAGGACCTACGCAACTACCACGACCGAAATGTTCGGGGCCACACTTTCTCTAAGAGCGACCTGGTCCTAATAAAGAATCAAAAGTGCGAGCACAAGCTCTCTCCAAGCTGGGAAGGCCCCTACATCGTCGACAAGGTGACGCGCCCGGGGGCTTACAGACTTAAGCGGAAAGATGGTGCTATCATCAGCAACACATGGAATATAGAGCAGCTATGTCATTTTTACTCTTAAAAATACTGTACATTAGCTATGCTGTTCGTGAATAAAGTTCTTTCATCTTGACTTGCTACTCAATTGATGCTCAATTAAGCAGTAAGTCAGGGGCTACACCTAATAGTGTTGCGCATGCGCAACACTTCTTCTAAGTCATTTACTGTTTTTTACATTAGAAATACTGTTCATGAATAAAGTTCTTTTATCTTGACTTTCTACTCAATTGATGCTCAATTAAGCAGTAAGTTGGGGGCTACACCTAATAGTGTTGCACATGCGCAACCCTTCTTATGAATCATCTATCATCCTTTTTTCTCCCTGGTGATCGTGATCAGGCCCGAGTACTATAGTTTTTGATTGTGAAACCCTGACCCATGAACGGCAAAATCTAGCTACTAAAAAAAGCGTGCCTGGGAAAAAAGGGCCATGCGCCAACTCCCGACACTTGGGGCCTAGACTAGTTGGTCAGGGCGCTTAAACATAACACTACAGGAAAACATGGTTGATTCGTCGGCCAACCCTATTTTCGTCGATCTAAATTAAGCCGACGAAATTAAGTTTGTAAATGCTGGCTAAAGCCGTCATTTAAAATATATGTATAATTTCGCGCCCGCACTAACCGTTCAAAACATATATATAATTTCGCCGCCAAGTTTTAGCCATAGAAAGTAATACTTAAATTGCCTGGCTAAAATCTGGCCATCGAAAATGTCACTTAAATTCGCTATCAGATGGCAATAAAATACTGGACCTAAAACCCTGCGGGTCGCAGCCAAAAAACCCCGTCGCGACTTTTTCCTCCACAAGGTCGCTCTTTCTCTGGCTCCCACACGCCCCACGCCACCCTCACGCCGCCACCACCACCTCCACAGCCGCCCCATGCCGCCTCGCCGCCCCCACGCCGCTTCACGCCGCCAAGACCGCCATGTCTTCTCCAAGGTACCTCCACCTCCTATCCCGAGCGCCGCTTCCCTGTGTTATGACCCAAAGGAAATCGGTTCTTCAGTAGCGATACAGAGAGAATCTGGAAGAAGAGGAAGAACTAGAGGACTTGAGAAGGAAGAAAGAACAGAGGATAGATTCATTCCATTTCTATTCTTGACGATTCTCTAGACATTTCAGCACTATATACTCTCCAAACCTCACCCCAGTAAGAAAGTTCATAAGTAAAAGTAAATCTCATAATTACGCATAATGACTCTTGTTCATTTTCGACAAAGACAGCCCACGCCATCCAAATTGCCTCACCACCGATCCTCTCGTTAGCTTCCTCTCGCCATCTAGACCTTCCATCGACGCTTAAAGTCTTCGTCTACCGTTGTCTCCCGCGCTTTTGCTCACCCGAGACCGTGATCCCGACATCGCGGCTTCTATCGTTAATACTTATCACTTAGCAAGATGTTTGTCTCGATTCATAGAAAATTTTGTGATTATTGAAATGAGATTTTTGAAATCTTCGCATGCGCAAAGATCCTCCGGATCATTTGATAAGCTAAATGCCATCAACAATGACAGTTTTAAGATTGGTTGCTTTAGATAGGTCTGGGAAAACATGCATTCTAGTGTTGTTCGATGTGTCCGGGAAAACTTGCATTCTAGTGTTGCTTTAGATAGGTCCTGGGAAGACCTCTCTCGCTTGTCGCTGTTTTATCCTCGCTAAAGATTGTGCTTAGTGGCAAGCAAGGATTTGGTTACGTAAAAATTTGACTACCATGTCTAAGGTGATGAGTTAGCACCTATGCTTTGAAAAGGATGACACTATATCCGACTTATTCCCTATTATTATCTCGTGATATGACTTGACCAACTAGGTATATTCCAAATACATGAGTAATCTTAACTTAACTTGGAGATAATGTTAGAAGTAAAATATATAATTCTATGCTCTACCTAAAGGAAATTTGCTCAAATTCAAAGTTTCAACACATTTTTCCCGAGTCTTGTTGCCTATTTGTTTCCTCACAAATCCAGACTTGCGTACTCGATCTTGTGCAAGATCAACAAACAGATCGTGCCAAATCAGCCTCCCGAGCGCCCCATTTGTCTTCACCCTTTGTGTCATTCACCCTTGTAGCTGTAGTAGAATTGATGATTCATCTTCTTGTTGTTTCCTATGTTTGGCACTCCTCTCAGAGAGAGATAACAGCTTTGCAGAGTATGCAAACGTCTCTATTCCATTCCTCAAGATCCACCGAATGCGATGCGACTAGAGCTTCTTTCCAATAAATCCTCGTGGAAAAAATAGGAGGGATGGGAAAGAAAAATATTCCAAATAGATCCAACATTCTACTCAAAGATTTCAATAGAAATATGCCCCGCCTTTGAATGTCCACTGTGTTTTGCACTGCTTTTTATTTTAGGACTTAGCTATCATACTTACTAGAAGAGCAAAGTCGCTATATGTTGCAATTCAAGTTCATCATTGCATCCTATGGTAAACTAGATGTATGTTAGTGCATTTGCATGTAACAGGAGCCATTGCCGATCATTTGTGCCATATTTACATAACAAGGCCAAATTATCTTAACAATGTCATCTTTTAACCTAATTCTTACCCAATACCCATGCTCGCTTCATCTATCCGTCAATTAATCTATCTATCTATCTATCTATCTATCTATCTATACTAATTAGGCACTATACTAAAATTCACTTATTAATAAAGAGAAAATAGAATAACCGCTTTAACTATCTTGTGGGACTAAGTTATGTCTCAGATTGCAAAGTCACGGGCTTTTATTCAACACATAACCTATCATTGCCTAGAATTCCTTATGGTATTTATGTAACTCACTTGCACCATCATCCATGTAGTGTTAGCAAGATCAAACCGCGCATTTAATCAAGATGGATGTACGATGGATGGAAAACACCGGATGCACACACGAGAGTGGATGGTGAACACACGTGCTTTTGTGGATTTTGTTTTCTTCCTCTCCTTTTGGTGAGTTGGGGAAGTGCCTCGTCAGAGGTGTCAGAATTTTAATTGGTAGTACAAAATGATATGGAGCGCCACCTTTGCAAATGGGGTTTCATGCCGATTATCTAACCCGGTATGAGCATGGTGAGCCACGCTCTAGGGAAACATCCAATCCGAACGAGTGTGAGCTAGCCGATGATCCTATTGATGCATTGGATGATATGATGCATGATTTTGTTCAGCAGCTTTGAGGATGTGCCCACTGTGAGGTAGATAAATTCTTTAGTCTTCAAAGCTTCAAGATCCTTTGCATGAGTTCACGAGCGTGACATGCCTTATGCATCGTGACACGATTGATGGCTATAAGGTCAAGTACAACTTCTGCGGACTGCTTCAATGATCTAGTTGATTTGATATCCGACATTTTACCAAAACCTCACAAGTTGCCGAAAGATTTCTATTACTCAAAGAAACCGCTAGCCGCCTAGGGATGCCATATCGAAGATTGATGTGTGTGAACAATTGTATTTTGTCTCGAAGGAGCACGAGAAGTTGGATCGTTGTCCATGCCGCAAGAAATCTAGATATGCGTATAGTCAACAAAGATGGGATTATGCGTAAAACAAGCTGCTCTCGGCAACCGCGAGATTCCGCTTCTCAAAGCACGGCTCCAACGGTTGTACCTCTCTAAGACGACATGGCATATGAGGTGGCACAAGGTAGGCATCCGTGACAAATGAGGGGTACATGGGCCATCCATCCGACGGTGAGGCTTGGAAGGCATCGGATCGGTATGACCAAGATTTTGCTAGCGATCCTGAATGTAAGTATTAGATTGGCGCATCGATGGTTTCACCCTTTCAACACAAATGCGCGACATATTCATGTTGGTCTGCTTTTGCAATTCCATACAATCTTCCACCCTCTTTGTGCATGAAAGATCAAGATGTGTTCTCGACTATTATCATACCAGGCCTCGATCATCCCGGAAAGCACTTAGACATGTTTATGCAACCGCTGATCGATGAGCTAAAAGAACTGTGGATCGTGTCGACATATGACAATAGTAGAAAGGAGTATTTCAACATGCGCGGCAGCATTCCTTTGGTCTATCCATGATTTTCCCGCATATGGCATGTTCTCGGATGGAGCACGATGGTCGGTTATGTTGTCCAATATGCATGGATGACACCGATGCATTTCGCTTAAAGAACAGAGGTAAATTCGCTTCTTCGATTGTCATCGACGCTTCACACCATCCAATCACCTATTTAGGACCCAACGAAATGTATTTCAGAAAGATACGCACCATTAGTAAAGGTCCATCAAGCGCTTTGACCGGATCGAGATTGTTGCTTGGCATGATCGGTTAGAAGCCACAGAGAATGGTTACAAAGGGTTCAAAGAGGAACATAATTGACTCACATATCTTCCATCCGAGTCTTCCTTATGTTAAATGTCTAATCTTATGGCACAATATCGACGTGATGCATCAAGAACGGAATGTTGCCGAAAGTATTATCAAGACCGCTTTTGACTTCAAGGACAAAACAAAAGATAATATGAAAGCTCGAGAGATATGGCGACATATGTGACCGCCTACCCTTGAGGTCGATACAATCAAGCCGACGTATGGGTAAGCCACATGCTCCATAATCGCCTAAAGCCTTCGTAAAAAGGAGGTGCTTGTGGCTCAAGAATATTAAATTTCCGATGGTTACGCCACAAACCTAAAGGGCGCGTGAACATCGAAGTGGCAAGATAAATGGTTTGAAGAGCCATGACTACCATATTATTATGGAGAGGCTACTCGTAATGTTTCGTGGATATCTAAAAGAAGAAGTTTGATAATGTTAGCAGAGCTTTCTTATTTTTACGCATAATTGTGCGCAAAGGAAATTAAGAAAACAACAATGAGGAAACTCGTAAGGAAATACCGTGTTGATATGTAAGATGGAGAAAGTGTTCCCACCAAGTTTTATGAATGTAATGCAACATCTCTGGTGCATTTGCCTTATGAAGCGAGGTTGGTGGGCCTGCGGCAAGATTGATGGATGTATCCTATAGAACGGAACTTAAAAAGATTAGAGCAACTATGGGTAACAAAGCACGAGTTGAAGGATGCATCGCGAAGCATTTTATCCTAAAGAAATATCATACTATACGAGCACATATTTCAGAGAAGAACACAACATCAATGCTCATATACTAAGATACCACACCTCCGATGATGCACCGCCTAGTAATCTCAAGATATTTCAAAGGAAAGGTAAGGTCACAGGAAGTTCGTGCATGAGGTATCTACGTAAGAATGGAATGCTGCAATGTTGTATATGTACACCAACATCGAGGAGATGGATGATTACTTCGACTAAGTACTTAACCTAATTTCCGTTTTAATCTCTTCATGCACAAACTGTATGAAACCTAAATAATGTACTACAAAGTTGTTCGATCAACAACAATGGAGATCTAGGCAAGAACCTACCAAGAAACAACTTGAAACTCTCTACGACATGATGGATTACGTGGTGGTCCTAATTTTGTCACATGGTTTCGAAAATACGTAATTTTCTTAACAATTAATTTTCTCATTGATTAATCACTATGTTGAGTATTAGTTTAAACACTGCTATAACCTTGCAAAGGCATTACCGATGGTAGCGCCCATGAAGATTTGAGACAACTGTCACACGTACATAACAATGAGGAGTTTTTGACGTTATGATGTCAATGGATTTTGTTTTCGCTTCGCAAAATTTGAACCAACACGCCCACAAGCAGCCACGATAAATAGTGGAGTTGTCACTATGGCAAGTGGCTCTGATGGTCGCCTCATCGAGTACTATGGTGTTATTCAAAACATAGTTGAGATGAAGTTCGGGATCAAAAGATCTACGAGTAGTGTTTTTTATTGTGATTGGTTTAATGAAAAATTAGGATAGGATAAGGCTAAACACCAAAATTGGTCTAGTGGAAGTTAATCATACATCACGCCTTACGTGTTTCAATCCATTTGTACTCGCCACCAAGTTCAACAAGTGTATTATATGTCCTATCCTTGTCCCTTAGCAATCCTAAAGCCATGGTGGGTTGTTCGTCAAGGTAAATCCTCCCGCCGGTTGCCTACCCTCGAGATGATGGGTATGATGAAAGTGAGGTTGTGAACACCTTCAAGAAGCATATCAAGAAGGTGGTTTACCAAATTTCGCTTCGAGTAGATGAAGGTAGCACTTGACCAACTAGCCGTGACACTACAGATGTCATTGTTGATGAGGTTCAGAAACTAAACGACCTCGTCAGATAACCAAAGTCCCACTTAAAAGTGGTTAAATACAAGGCGCTATGTGGTTTACAAAATGTTACGATGATGATCATGAGCTCGATGATTTTAAGAAGTAAATAACCAAGCATTGCATTTTCTTGTTTTCCATGCTTGATTGAATCTCAAATTAATGATTTTTAATGTTGCTATCGCTTTTTCTCCTGCTTTTTTCATACTAGTTTTGTTAGTTCTTGTTTGGTTGTGAACCGTAATTAACTAGTAATATCTCGAGCATAAAAATGTCTAAAACAATCAAGCATCAACATTTAAGAGGAACCAAAAAGTCGAATACATAGAAAAGATAGAAGGGAAAAAAGAAAGAGTAAATACCCGATGATAATAAGTAGTCGTGTCAAGAAGTCTTTCATATGCATGATCTCGCTTTTTAGTGTAAGGCTTCAAGGTAGTTCTAATTTTCTCAACATGTGGTTTACTATGTATATCAAGAAAGTTGTTCAAATGTTTTGATCATACTCAAGAATTTGTAATTATTTTTTTAACAGATGAAGTCATTTTCACACGCTTTTAGAGGAAAGAAGAAGGATGGCTCTTCATCTTCAAGAGTCAAGGAAGTAAGAATGATGGCTCTTCATCGGTTGGTGGTTCACTTTTCAAGGGCAAGTATCTCAACAGAGCCGAAGTGCATTTCAGAGGTGTCTTGAGGAGGCTCAGCAGACGGTTGCTTCACTAGAGGAGACTCAACAGAAGGAGGTACTTCCCGCCTCCCTGTGGTCGCCAGCAGGAGACAAGACTGGATGGGGATGTGGACGGGATGGGGAGGGGAGGGGGGGGATGGTGCTGAAGCAGATGACACCGGTGTTGATCCTGTTTAGGTAATTGTAAAATTTTCATAAGTTTTGTGCAAACATTGGTGCTGAATTTTTTTCACCATTTCGGTTCAGATCTTCCAACTTAATCACCCCAAAGAAGCCATAAACCCAAGGATCGGAGATGATTAGGCCACATGGTGACTGTAAGTATGAGAATGAGACAATCTGCTGAACAAATGTATGGATGGATGTATGGATAGAGATATGCTTAAACTGCTTTGTCTTTGTGTGTGAATGGAGATATGTGTGTATGGATGGATCTATCTTTATTTCTCTTATCTATATATGTGTGTGGATGTAGAGACTTTTATAGGGACATGCTGCCAAAATTTCCAAGTTTCTATAGTGTTACTAATGTTTTCTATATTTTTACTTCACAGTGCAATGGGATGACATTTCTTGGGGAAAGAACCGCTTGAGGCCGTGAACGCGACCTTGGGAACACTCTCAAGCATCACTATCCCGAATGGTTAATGTAGATGGAGTTTCTCACCATGCATTTAGTTGGGCGACTACAAGATGGCATGTACAGATGTCCAAACTAGAACTATTGTTGTTAGGATTTGGAATGACTTCTGGGTAATACTTTGGAATTTTCAGTTTTTATATACCCATATTTTTTGTTTTAATTTGTCTAACAGGTGTTGATATTCCTAATTAGGAGAGGTATCGTTTACCTGAGGGTGAGGTGGAGGCATTGGCAACCAAGTCTCAATATGTCTTTGAGAAGGCCGCGACAAAGGTCGTAAAAGACATGATGTCCAATGCACACATCCAAGCAGTGTGCTTGTACTACAAAAAGATAAAAAAAGAGGACATGACCAAGAAGTTGGGTGCTTCAGAGATCTACCTTCGTGCCGATGAGTACCTCCAGGTGGACCTGCCTTGGGTAAGGAAGTGTATGGATGCTTGGCAAGCACTTTGTGCCTACTGGGCTTCACCGGCCTTTGTGGACAAGTCGAGGAGGAAGAGGGGAAACCGTCGGGCGAGAGCGAGGGTCACTTAGCGATATGGCGCTGATGGACATATTCGTCTAGCGCGGCGAATGGTATGGTTGATATCTTTATTTCAGTTATTTATATGCTTGTCAAATATATTGTGCTTGTTAACATATATGAACATCGAATCGCAGGAGGCTACAAATGGGGTTGCCCCAAGCTACATTGAGCTTATGTTTGGGGCCACCACAGACTGATCCTACACATCCCGAAAGCAATTTTGTAGTGATGTATACACAAAACCCGTTAGTAATTATGTGTGAACTTGCTACTTGTCCGATTAGTGCCTAACACAAAAATCCTGAATGACAAAGCTAGATATGGGGAAATAATGGTTTAACGTCATGGGGAAGAATATGATCGAGGAAAGAACAAGTTGACCTTACAGCCTTTGTACTCAACTGGGGTGGAAAGAAACATGGCAAATTTGTTATGCCGATTGGGGTAATTGATTCAAGTGAGGCTAGGAGGAGGCCAGTCATCTCACCATCTCAGAGTTGTTCAGATACCTCTCGTGAGGCTAGGCCGAGGAGGAGTTGAGGGTGCAGCGAGAAGCGATGAGAAGAGCAGAAAACGAGCGAGTGGAGGCGATGAGAAGATCACAGGAAGAGTGGGCAAGGCAACAACAAGAATATATGATTAATTGGCAGATACAACAACAATCTGCAAGTAAGTTAATTAGAACTAGCTATGAATTGATGAATTGCCTACATTTTCATCTTTCATTCATGCAAACGTCAACTTAATTGATGATATGAAGATTTACTTTATTTTTTCTTGTAATTTGATCTTCAGGAAATTCTATCTTCTCATTTGGGGACAACAATTAATTTTCCAAAGATTTCAGCCTCCTCCCCGCTTCCTCCTCTTTTCGCATCGCTTATCCCCACATATGGTTAATTTTCCTAATCACAAATTCCATTTAACAAAATGTACATATATTGCTAATCACTTAATAATTTTCTTTAACATATAGGGTTCGATAACACCTCCAATGGCGGATCTCGTGCAACTCGGATGAGAAGCCGCAATGCTTCCGTACACCATCTGCTGGGCAAGACATACACTGTGAGGTGAAGATGGCAACGAAACAACGATGCTCCAGAAGTTGAATTTTTTTCTTCCATGTGACCTTTTTATGTATGAATGTCGACTTGATGAGTATGAACAACTATGCTATGTGTATGCGCCTGCTTATTTGTGATACTTTGTGTATGCGCCGCTTATTTTGATACTATGTGTATGCTACTGCTTATTTTGATGGACCGGTATTTGTATGGACCGGTATTTGTGATACTATGTGTATGCGCCATTTATTTTGATGGACCGGTATTTGTGATACTATGTGTATGCGCCGTTTATTTTGATTGTGTTGATAGTGAAATGGGTAAGATATGGATATTTTGTGATATGATTGATGATCGTTACACTTTGCATGTGATGATATCATTGCTGAAAATATAGATGAATTTTGGTGAAAGGAAGGATCCTCCTCACAAAGGGGAGAAGGTAACTTCATTCTTGTTGTCACAATTTGCTAAAAAACTCAATCCTAAACTGTTTATTTATGTTCAGAGGAAGTCCTGTAGGGGCCCCGACCACGTGGGCATACCACGTGGCAACCAAAGGCCACCATACAACCTTGCCAAGCCTTTTTGGATGTATGACCAAAGATCCAAGGTTAATAAATCAGGTCCCGATGAACTTAGTTTGTTTTTCCTTCCCATATTTTGCAAATGTAAGTTTCTGCAACAATTTTTCCTTCCCATATTTTGCTACCTTCTCATTGTTACTTGTAACAGCAGAACTGAAATTTCTCAATTGTTACTTGATGCTGACATGAACTAGCTGCAAGTTCATTCTCATTGTTATTTGATGCTGACATGAACTCGTGCTAACTGGTTGGGCTATCTTATGCTTGCAGATTCAAAGCTGTTTTTCCTTGCAACTATCTACGCATTGCTTGGAATTCCCTTGTCATACCTAATATGGTTCGCACTCTATCGCAATGAGGTATGTTACTATCGCTTTAGCATTTCCTTCTATAATTCTATCAACACATTTTAAGAAGACACACTGGCTGCCATGCTTACTACCGCTTTTAGTGCTATCCACCAAAGCAGCCACAAAGAAAGCGTACATCTTTCGCAGAAATGTCTATATCGACTCGCACCGCCAACCGTTGTTTCCATTTGATGTATCAATGAGCAATGGATGGGTGTATTCATCCCATTGTAGTTGGGTATATATTGTAAAAGCGCTACAATTTTAAGCATAAAACATTTAAGTGGAACTCACCGTGGATTGTGTCAGATATTTGTGGAACCATGACTGCTGTATTTGACACTTTCTCATCAACTTGTTAAACAGACTAACAAATAAGATTCAGTTTTGGTTGGTTTTTCCTATGTTACCCGGTAAGATCTAGTTCAAAGCTTAGCTTATTAATTATCGGCATTTCAACCGATGTGATAGTTATCACTTTTTATGTTGTTGTTTGGTGCAACCACATTGGGTTTTGCATAATTGCTGCCATTGCCCCACAAATTGTATTTCATGGAAAATCATTAACGAAGTTGCCACTACTTTATATACAAAGTGACCAAAGCAATATCTACTGTAATTTCCATTGCATCGTTGTTATCGTTTTAACAAAACCACTAGCCACCAACACTAAGAAGGTCGCTTTATTGAAGCAAGCATCATCTAAACAACTTTTAAAAGTTGCTAGATCCCCGCTAAGGGCGCTTGCGTCTAAGGCGGGTCCTCGATCACGAGCTCGAGTCGCGTAGTAAAGGCGCCGGGTTTTTGCCCTACGTCCGATGGTGAAGGAGATGAGATTAAGAGGTGAAGGAGGAGATTGAGGGTGATAATTTTTCTTAATCCTCAAGAGTGCTGATTACATCTTTTATATAGGCACGTAGCCAACTAACAAAGGAAACAAACTCCCCGATTCTAGCTTGCCTTGCATGCCGATTGCATGCCTAATCTCCTAAACTCACGCTTAGCCACTCGGCGCCGGCGCTTCGCTTCCTCGGCGCGGGTCGGCGCTGTAATGTCGGCCCCACATGACATCTTCCTCGACGAAAGCAATTGCCCTCGAGCCGAAAGTCGATAGCGATCCATGAAGCTCTCCGCCCTCCCATGTAGCAGATGTTGACGCGCCTTTTCAATGGACGAGGAGTCGGCGGACGCCACGCCAAGCATTTAACGGTGACACGGTCCGCCGAACGGCAGCGCCATGGTGGATCGGAGGTAGCGCCGGGAGTTGCCGGTGGTGCGCCACGAACCGCTTCAGAGGCCCACGGAAGACGCCGGAGTCGCGCCGGGCGGCAATGAGGCGGTAGGCGCACTCGCTGACGACGGCGGCGAGCAGACGCCCGTAGAAGCGCTGCTTGAGCTTCCGGAGGTCGGAGTTCGGAGGATGCCGCTGCACGCCGCCGAGGCGAGCATACCGCCGCCACTACAAAGCGAAGCTCCCGATGGTTCTTGTCGAGTGGCGTTTGTACACGGCTCGGGCTCGCTTCCAGCAGTAGTGACGCCGGTGAGGAACTCATCCCGCCTCCATGTTCTTGGCGACCGCCGCACCTGTTTCACGGCTCATAGGAGCGGATGGACGCGGTGGCGCATCAGAGACGATCCGAACGGCGTGTCGCGCAGGCGGTCTCGAACGCCGTGTTGTAGATGTATCGCCCACGGAGCCGCCGCACCCATTGTCGAGGGCGATCACTGTCGTGCAACGGAGATACATGACTATCACCTTGTTTGTCGCTCCTCCGCCGTCCGACCGATGAAACGCGTCGCTATGTGAAGTTTGGCGCCCGTGAGCCCGATAAGCTCCTCGCCAGAAGATGGACGTGGAAGACGGGTCCCGGCCGGAGACCATGGACTCGGGCACACCATGGAGACGCGACGATCTCGGCGAAGAACACCCGCCACCGACCTGCGGTATCGTGTGCGAGGGGGATGAAGTGGCAAGATTGCTGAATCGGTCCACCACCGGAGGATGACGGACTTGCCACCGACCGAGGGAGCGCCGATGAAATCAAGCCCGGCGTCCGCCTGCATCGCCGATGGCATCGAAGGAGCAGCAAGAGTCCCGCAGATGCAAGTGCTCGGATTTGTACTTGCTGCAATGGCGCAGTTCGAACGAAGTCTCGGACAGCAGGCCGAGCCGGGCGCATGGATGTCGCGTGCAGTAGTGCGCCGACGCCTCGCGGCTATCTCATGGACGGCGCCGATCAGCTCATGCAGAGAGGTGATGCCGAGGGACGAGAGGCGCCAGCCGAACGCCACGAGGCCGCCGATGATGAACCACGGCGCGCGCGACTGCCTGGCCGCGATTGCCTCCCCGAAAGCGTACTCAAGGCCGGTCGGTGGTGTTGGCGTGGCGAGCCGGTCGAAGAAGTCGGCGCGCCCGAGATGGCGAGGATGGCCTTCCTTGTCACGCCGACAAGGCGCTGCCACAGTTGGTGGCGCCGCCTTGTACTCGACCGCCAAGTCGAAACCGAGAAGCTTGCCCACCCAATGGTGTCAGGATGGTGGCCAGCGCTGGTCGAGCAAATATTTGAGACCGGCGATCCGTTCTTACCAAGAAGCGGCGGCCCCATAGGTACGGCCTCTAGTGGCGAACGGCGAGTACGAGGCCAATGAGCTCGCGCCAGATGCCGCCATGATCGTGGTCGGGCGCGACCGGCCGTCAAGAATGCCACCGGTGCTAGGCTTTGCAAGAGGACGGCGCCAACCTGCAGGTAGAGGCATCGCACTCCACGACGGCGGGGTTGGGTGAAGTCGGGCAAATGAAAGTACGGCGCCGTCGTGACGGCGGTCTTGAGCGCCTGGAATGCTGCTTCGGCCTCCGCGGACCAGGAGAAACCCTCCTTGCGGAGAAGGGTGGTGAGGGGTGCGGCGATCGAGCCGAACTCCTTGACGAACTTGCGATAGTATCCCGCAAGGCCGAGGAAGCCGCGCACCGCCCGTGCGGACCGGGGAACCGGCCAGTCCACGACGGCCTGCACCTTGGCCGGATCCATGGCGACGCCGGATGCGGAGATGATGTGGCCGAGGTAGGAGATGGAGTTGGCGCCGAACTCGCACTTGGATCACTTGACGAAAAGGCGATGCTGGTGTAGAACGGTGAGGACGCGCGCGACGCGGGCGAGGTGATCGGTCCACGGGTATCAGATGAGGATGTCGCCAAAGAAGACGAGGACGAATCGCCGGAGGAATGCCGCAAGGTCGCTCATGAGTGCTTGAACGCCGCCGGCAAGCAGACAATCCGAACGGCATCACCAGAACTCGAGAGGCCGCCGGTGTGCGGAACGCGGTCTTGGGATGTCTCGGGCGATCCGGACTTGATGGTAGCCGAGCGAGATCCAGCTTGGTGAAGAACGAGCGCCGTGGAGCTCGCCGAGGAGCTCGCCAACCACCGGATCGGGTAGGCGCTCTGACCGTGATCGCTTCAAGGCGCTGAGAAGTCGACGCAGAAGCGCCAAAGCATCACCTTCCGCACGAAAGCAAAGACGGGGAGGAGAATGCCGAGAGCACTCGTGAATGATGCCTTGTTCCAAGATCGCGGGCGCACCGACGCTCCAAACTGCCCCAGCGCGGCTAGGTAGCAGAGGGCGACCGCCACCGGCTCGACCGAAGAAGCGTGATGCCATGGTCGCGGAGCGGAGGCGGTATGCCCTTGCTCGTGAAGACCACAAATAATGCATCGAGGAGGGCCAGCAGAGATCGGTGGCGTGCACGCCCGATCGCTGGCTAGGCGTTCCCGCTTTGCCGTACAAAGACACTCGTGGTCGCCGCGCCAAAAGACATGGTGAGGGCGCCAAGTCCTGAGAATGGGCCCTGACGCGAAGTCATCGCGTTCCCAACACCACGCCGAGCCGGGCGAGGGCAGGGCGAAGAAGTCCGCGCTAACGCCTCGCCGCTGATGGTGAACATCGCGCCACGGACACGCCCGACACGGAACGCGGGTCACCGTCGCCATCGCCACCGCAGCCTCCCGCCGGTCAGAGCCGCATGAGGAACGGGCGGCCGCCTCGCCACGGTTGTGGGTGGAGCCGAGTCGAGGAGGGCGAGGAGGAGGCGCCGCCGAAGTTGATGGACACTTGCATCGCCTCGCCGGTGCGGATGCCGTGATCGCGGACCGAGATGTGCGGGTCGCCGCCGGCCGCTCTCCGCCCCGGTGTCCGCCTCATCGCCCCTGGCCGCCAAGTCGAGGAGGAAGATGCGCGGCGACACTTGCTGTGTCCACGCCCAAACTTCGCTGCAGCTGAAGCAGTAGTCCTGTGCGGTGACGCCTCCATCTCCGCTCGACAAAGCGCTTGACTCGGGCGCCTTCCACCATCACCGGTGCTTGTTGGGAAGCGGCCGGCGGGGCAGGCGCAGGCAGCGCGAGGCGTGGCGGGGGCGCCGGCAGGATGCCCTTGTTCTGGTAGCGAGGCTGTGGTGCGGAGGTCCTCAAGACACCGATCGCGTTAGCTTCCAGCTTGGCGAGCGAGGCCTGCGGCGACGGTGAGGGATCGCGGGTTGTGGATCTTGACGCCGAGGCCGAGGGGCGGCCGCAGACCGGGCGGTGAAGAGCTGCACTTTCTGGGCTCCGTGAGTGTGCAAGACGGGCAGCAACGCCGAATCGCCCCCGTATCGACGACGGACCTGGGCGCTTGCACGCCGCGAAGTTCGCCGAGCGGTTGAGCGCAGAGGCGTCTCAAACGGTGTTGAGCAGCCGTGAAGCGCCGCCACGCGGCGGCGTGCCTCGCCGCTACTGGTCTCTCGATGAACCATACCGGGCACCGCCTGTGTTGTAGGATGCCATCCATACCTTTTTCTTCCGGCGACGTTGTTGGTGGAAGTAGGATTCACACCGCTGAGGAACGCCAGAGGATCAAATGTCCCATCGAACTTGGGGAAATCCATCTTTCGGAAACGCGCGGCGTCGGCCGTTGTGGTGTTTCGCCGTGTAGGCTTCGGGCCTGACGAGTAGGAGTCGACGTGGCGCTGCTCCATCTTCTCGAATTTGGCCTGCAGGGTCTCGACGGTCGCGGTCAACTTGGTGATGAGGACCGCGAGGTCGGCTGTCGTCGGGTCCGCCATGGGCGAGGAGACGGACGCGCCGCGAAGATGGCGCGGTGGTGGTGGGGCGGTGGCGCAGGGACGAGGATCGATCGAACGTGATACCTGTGTTGTCAAGGGCGCTTGCGTCTAAGGCAAGGGTCCTCGACCACGAGCTCGAGGTCGCGGCAGTAAAGGCGCCGGTTTTTGCCCACGCCCGATGGTGAAGGAGATGAGATTAAGAGGTGAAGGAGGAGATTGGAGGGTGATAATTCTTTCTTAATCCTCAAGAGTGCTGATTACATCTTTTATATAGGCACGTAGCTAACTAACAAAGGAAACAAACTCCCCGATTCTAGCTTGCCTTGCATGCCGATTGCATGCCTAATCTCCTAAACTCACGCCTAGCCACTCGGCCACGCGCCTGTTTCGCCTCCGGCGCGGGGTCGGCGCCGGTAATGTCGGCCCCACATGACAGATCCATGAAAACAATACTATTGACGGCTTCATTATTTGAACTTTCTTGCATAATGCATAGTATTGATACGACACTAAAATTTTGAATTGCCTGCTTCAATGTTTTCTCGCAATATCCTAAATATGTCTACCGCTTTCAAAGGCTATTTTTTCCATTTACACCTACCAAAAAACGAGAAAGCTGGACACATTTTTACTATCAAATGTGTCAAGCATCTCGGTAACTTCAAATGCCAACTCCAACTGATATTTGTTCTTGCGATATTTTATTTTGTGGGGTTTGCATTATTTTGCTTGGAGACACCGCCGAGCATTGGGGTTCTTCAGTGTCTAAATAAATTCTTGTGCTCAACACATCCTCCGACCTTCCCTACGATCTTTCTTTCTCGCTTGTCCTTTCTTATGTATACCGTGGTATGTCTCGATACTAGTTATTGTTTCTTAGTATACTAAATGCATGAGGGAACTAGTGGGTGTTCCATGTACATCACTTTTTATGGATTATATATATTTATTTCAGTAGCAACCGAATGGAATCATTGTAGTTATATATTTGGGTAACTAAAAGTTTGAAGTGTTCACATTGATCAGACTCTTCCTTTTTTAGTTTCAAGATCGGGAAACTTCACTAATACGAAAGTCTATTTAAGATTGTTGTTTAGTCAGATCTCAAGATAATTGAGTGAAATAAATTTCTCAAACTTGAAGGAACAAATTATTTTCCGCCTACTATTTCAATGTAGCACTTCCTTGAGAAACTTATGATGGTATTACCTATTAGGCTATTACGTAATGTTTGTGATTTGCTAATCAAGACATGCTTGGTCGGATCTAGTAGCAAGTGTTCGTGACAAATCGCCATCGATCTTCACCGATGAAGTTATACCATGAAGTTCCATGCTTCATGTGTACCTCCTAAATGTCCCAACCACTAGGATCATCATTGATCTCCAATGCGATGGAAATACCGATAACTCGTTGCTTTTGGTGCCTCCGTAAGAAAGTATCATGTGCGCATAAGGGATTAATTGAAGGAATGTTGTGAGAAATGATTCGCCAGCTTTGACTAGTTCGTATATCCGAGAAGGATCTTTATTTAGCCTAGCCACATTCCTAATGCAACCGAGAATTATTTCATCTGCTGATTTGGTGTGTGTGAGAAAATAGTCGCAAGTTCATGTCCAAACTAGTAGCTTATTTGAGAATTGAGAAATTTCATTCTAATTTCAAGATCAAATTTCAGCTTTTGAGAATGTTTCTATTGCTTTTAATCGTGGGTAAGCAGCAATGTTGAAAGTTATTTTTTTACGGTGAACAATTATGCACAGTTGTTCCAACCAATTTGGTAAGAGTTGAATATTTTTCTTAAATTACATATGAGATGCACAAAAGGCACTATGTAGTAATTTTTTCACCGATAAATTGATGGGTTGTTGACGATCCTCGTGGTCTTGCCTACCTTCTTATTGTTACTTGTAACAAAGAGAATCGAAATTTCTCAAATGTTATTTGATGTCGACATGGACTAGCCGCAAGTTCATTCTCATTGTTATTTGATATCGTGTGTATTTGATGCAAGTTCATTCTCATTGTTATTTGATATAGATGAATCTTCTCGTTATTTTCTAGGATTTTTTCGTGAATTTTCGGGATTTCATATGTTTTTAATTTTTTGAAATAAAATATTATTTTTGTTTCGGCCAGCCGATTTAAAATAACATTTGGCCGATTTAAATAACATTTTTCCCAACTATTTTTTTGGGCGTGTTAGGCTCACGTAAAATAGAAAAAACCCGAAAATGAGTTATTTTCACGACCGCCGATTTAAAATAATATTTGGCCGATTTAAATAACATTTTTCCCAACTGCTTTTTTAGTGTTAGGCCGATTTAAAATGAATTAATTTCACGCCAGTCGATGAAAATGCATATGCTATGTCAAGACCGAGCTACTGCTTGGGTGCATCGATTAGTAATTTCGACGCCACGAAGTCAGTTAAAATAAATTTATTTTCGCTGGTGCCGATTTAAATTCAATCAGATTGTCGTTTTTAATTGTCAAGTTAAAAGTCGATTTAAAATACACTAAAAGCCGACGAAAATATATATTTTCGCTTGCCAGGTATTTTCGCCGCTTTTATCGAAAAATAATGCGGATTCCTCGAGTGTAAAGGACTAAAAAACCACTTAGACAAAGTTGAAAGATCAAAAGGAAAAAGAAAGAGCCAAGACCATCAAGATAATATTACATAAGATAATATTGTCCCAAATACTTAAAGTCTATATACACCAAAACATCGTGATAACTATTTTTTGCGAAATTAAAGACTACGACGGCGACGCGCTTCCACGGCTTCAATGAGGGCGCCCCGAGCCTCGACAAGCTCGGACAACCTCGATCAAAACGCCGACGGCGGCAGATCGCGGGCCATGGTCTCCTCCTCCGTGACCTCGGCCATGGCCAGTTCGTACAGAGCCCAAAGCTCGGCGAGGTCATCCTCTTCTTCGACAGGAGGCAGAGGGCCCTCATCTTCGAAATCGAACATCAGCTCCTCCGCCGGGGGTGGAGACGGCGGGGCCTCGTCGTCGGACAGAAAAAGCTCGGGGGAGGACACCATGAAGGATCTGAAGAAAAAAGCAAGAAAAAGAACTAAGAGAAGGGTGATCGCTCATGCAGCGGTTACGCCCTTATAGGCACGAAGAGCGAAAGTCAAGCAGTGAGTAGGAAAAGCCAAATGCAGAACTTGCAGCGATCAAGAAGACGTACGGATGCGAGCTCCGAAGCGGCGGACGAAGGAGTGCTTAAAGAAAGAAGATGAAGAGGCAGCTGGATCGCGGTAGTGCGTAGCAGACCGCTGCGTTCGAGGCAAGACCCGCTCTTATAAGGAGCGACGTCAGCCTCTGCCTTAAGCGGGAAAACGCTTCACCTTCCGTGTGTACTAGGCATGACTTATTGTACGTCTCGAGATAGGCTAGGCAACGTGCACGATAATTGCTATGCACAAGAGTCTCAAGATGGGCCAAACTCAGTTTGGGATACGGTATGCCCCACAATGGGCCGAAAGCCAATGACCACGTTAGAACGGGAATTGGGTACCTTCCAAATCAAATTCAACCCCAAAAGAAAAAGGACTCTCAACTACAGCATTCAAAAGCAAGACATAACACAAATAATTAAGCATCTCTCCAATGAGCAAAAGAGCAAGTGTAGGTCCAGCCTCAGATTACAATGTTTACGCGGTGCCTAAATCCAAGTTCTCAACTAAAGCAGAGGCGGTGTCCCTAACCTCGTCAACCAGGGCAAGCGCTTGATCATCATCAATGGTGCTGGCAAAGCCCTCCTCGATGGCCTCGAGTTCCACTCGGGGATACAGAGACTTCACGATGGCCAATGCTTGACTAGCGCCAGGTTGTTGTTTCTTCAAGTATGCCACCAGCCTTCCCGGCCCTCCTCCTCCGCTGGATCGTGGCATCCGTGATTATATGGAACTGCCGTTCCAGCCTTCATCAGACTCGTAATCCGCAAAGATCCTTTCAGAGCCCTCCCGAGTTTGTCAACCCGCACTCAAGAGATTTAATCTTCCTGCCAACGGTGCGACATCGGGCTCATGAAAGGACTTTGCACTACAAAACCAACAGTCACTATAAGATGCTAAAAGACGTAGAAAGGAACGAAGAACGAGTCGGAAGCAAACCTTCCAATCTGCTCATCTTGACTATCTCGGCTTTGGCTTCTTCTCATTTCTTCAGTTTTCTCAACTTGCTCGCCTGAAGACTTAAGCTTTACCCTAACACTACAAGGAATAGGAAAATTCGTGGGCCAAAACCCACTAATTTAGGCAAAAACTCACTAATTTAGGTTAAATTCATGGGCAAACCGTCAATTTAGTTCATTTAATTTAACTCAACGA